>CM041779.1:279322414-279997065 GCA_023374045.1 Limonium bicolor
GGACAGCAGCAGCAGCTACCTCCACCACCACCACCCAGAGAGAGAGATTGGGTGAAGAGTTTGGCTGATCTGAGGCCAACTGCATTCAAGGGGCAGACTGACCCTGCTCACTTGGAGACCTACATCATGGAGATGGAGACAGCGTTCGAGACGCTTGCAGTCCCAGCTAGGGAAAAAGTAAGACTTGCTGCCTTTTATCTGAAGGATGCAGCTAGAGATTGGTGGAACATGGTGAAAGCCGACCACCTGGATGACCCAGCTTTTACTTGGGGACATTACACTGCATTACTTAGGGGCAAATACTACCCGGCCCACACCAGGATGGTGAAGACTCGGGAGTTTGACGCCTTGGAGCAGACGGGGAAGATGTCAGTGGATGAGTACTATGCGAAGTTCACTTCGCTACTCAGACTATTACCCGGCATAGGATACTCGGACCAGGTGTTGGTCGACCGATTCTACGGGGGACTGAGCCCTCGACTTCAGTTGGGATGGGACCAATCATCCCCACCAGTTTGCAGGTAAAACAGGATGACATAAATCAGTTGGAAATCTTATTACATACTATACCCCATCATGGGAGATTTGGAGATTAATATCTTGAGATTTCAGGAATGCTACCATGCTGCTTCCGTAGTGGAGATCACTTGTAAGAGAAGGGATGCTTTGAGCTCCCAAAAGAGGAAGGACGGACCTGGTGGCGAAGATGCCAAGCAGGGGAACTCCAACAAAAGAAAAAACCCTATCAGAAAGGACAGGGGTCCTATCAAGGGAAAGGGAACCAAACTACTGGGAACCCCCAGTCAGGAACCTACGGAGCGCAACTTCACAGAAAACCTACCCACCTAAGGGTAGGCACTCTAATCAAACAGTTAAATTTTGAGACTTTTGTGATTACTTCAGCACCGTTAGAATGAATAATTGACCTTGATTGTATTAGGTTCTGGATCTGGCTCAAACACGGGCCAGAAGTATATCCGCCGTTTCAACTGTAAACAGTGCGGGAAGGATCACCCCGGCGTGGACTGCCAGGGGGAGAAAGTCATGTGCCGCTACTGTCAGATACTCGGGCATCGTGCCTTCGAGTGTATCCGAAACCCGGAGAGCAGGAACTACCGTCGGGAGCAAAGCCAGCCCAGGCCAAGAGCAGCGATACTCCCGAAGAGCTAGCGACCCCTCCACAACCAAACTCAGGGTACAAGGGCAAAGGCCCAGCATCGGGACCCGCCCTGCATGTCATGGACCGCTCAGATGAGGCTGGTCCTTCTACTAACCCAGGTATTTCTAAACCGTGTGAACCTATTATCGAGCAATGGATGATGTGAATGAGTGCTTGCATGCCTTGATTGCCTAATTGAGTAGGAAAGAATTAGTAAGACTCACTAGTAAAAATTTAAACCACGTAGGAAGCTATAAGATATGCTTTCCTATCCCCTCACCGCCCTCCCTGGAGGAAAACATTATCAAGGTACAAGAACCAGGGAACGAACAATGTAAGGTTATCCAACCAGGTTTGATATTACTCAAAGGATACCTAACACCGGAGACACAAATTGCAATCATCAGAAATGTCAAGAATTGGGAGCAGGACCAGGAGGGTTCTACACTCCAGAATTTCCAGGAGGATCAAAAATGAAGCTGAAAATGATGTGCTTAGGAAAAGATTGGAATCCTTACACAAAAACCTACCAAGATACAAGAAATGGAGATGGAGCACAAGTACCCAAAATCCCAGAAGAATTTTTACCAATTGTGGAACAAGCAGTTAATACAGCTCAACAACTAGAAGGAGATCCAGTTCCCAATCTAAGGGCTGATCTATGTATCATCAACTTCTATGAAGAAGGAGGCCGTTTAGGACTACACCAGGACAATGATGAAACAAAAGGGTCCCTTGAACAGGGAATACCAGTATTATCTTTGTCAATTGGAGATGACGCAGAGTTCCTTTATGGCGAGCAGAAGCGTGTGGACCTTGCAAAGAAAATAATATTGAGTTCAGGAGATGTTTTGATAATGGGTGGAAAGTCAAGGTTGCTATACCATGAATTGATTAAAAGGATTAAGCTAAACACAGCACCTTCGACAGTGATAAACACCACTCACATGAGACCAGGAAGATTAAGTTTAACCTTTAGAAAGTACTAGTGTTGTAATTGTTTTTGGACTTCAGAAAGGAGATCATCTCATCAATGAAGCATTATTGTTTGTGTGAAAGTGAATGTCTTTAGACCCCATCATGTATCAAAACTTACTCAGATTCTGTTATTAGGTTGTGCTAAGGAGACGGAAGGTGCCTTAAGTATACTTACTGAGGAGGAGGCCGCAAGGGCGGCTCGATTCTCACTGGTACCTTTCCGGTTAATGGAGTGGATGCATTAGTACTGTTCGACTCCGGAGCCTCACATACTTTCGTTTCGCCTACGCTTGCGGGGAAGTTGGGGCTAGACGCAGTAGAGTTACCTGATTTTAAGGTGGCACTCCCGTCTAAGGAGAAGATCAGTTGCACTCGTCTTTATAGAGGAGCCACTATCAGTATTAAGGAGGAGGAATTTCCTATTGACCTTATTGAGTTCAGAGGTCTAGGATTCGATGTTATAGCCGGGATGGACTGGCTGGGGCGGCACAGAGGCCGCATTCTTTGTGCAGAGCGCAGACTGTTGCTTAAGAGCCCATCAGGAGTGACAGTATCTTACCGTCAGAGCCCTAGGGCACCATCGATAAAAGTTATATCTGCTATGTCCATGTACAAGCACGTCAGGAAGCAGAAGGAGGTATATCATGTTATGTTCAGATGTAGAGCATGACCCTGATTTTGATCCAGCTATGCCAGTGGTGTCGGATTTTCCAGATATTTTTCCAAAGGAACTTCCAGGCTTACCGCCATCCAGAGAGGTAGAGTTCTCCATCGAATTACTACCAGGTACCGGTCCCATAGCTAAGGCACCGTACCGTATGGCACCAGCAGAGATGGCTGAGCTGAAGGAGCAGCTGAAAGATTTATTGGACAAGGGATACATACGACCTAGCGTATCTCCTTGGGGAGCACCAGTCCTTTTTGTGAAAAAGAAGGATGGAAGCCTTCGTTTATGTATTGATTACAGAGAGCTTAATGCAGTATCGGTGAAGAATAAATATCCACTACCACGGATTGATGATTTGTTTGATCAGTTGAGAGGAGCAAAAGTGTTTTCGAAGATCGATTTGAGATCAGGCTACCATCAGATACCCATCAGGGAGCAAGACATAGAAAAGACAGCATTCAGAACACGGTATGGCCACTATGAGTTTACAGTCATGCCTTTTGGCTTGTCAAATGCACCTGCAGTCTTCATGGATTTGATGAACAGATTATTCAGAGAGCAGTTGGATAAGACCGTGGTTGTATTCATCGATGACATCCTCATCTATTCAAAGTCTAAGAAGAGCATGAGAGTCACCTCCGACATGTACTTGAGATCTTAAGGGAGAACCAGCTTTATGCTAAGTTCTCCAAATGTGAGTTTTGGTTGGACAGAGTTTCCTTTTTAGGACATGTTATCTCTGATGCTGGATCGCAGTGGATCCGCGATAGCAAAGATAGAAGCAGTTCGCACTTGGCCTAGGCCAAAGACAGTACGGACATCAGGAGTTTCCTTGGTTTAGCAGGATACTACAGAAGGTTTGTCAGAGACTTCTCCAAAATAGCCAAACCTATGACCAGCTTAATGAAGAAGGACGCACCTTTCACATGGACTACTGAATGTGAGACCTCATTCGAGCTTCTGAAGAATGCCTTGACATCAGCACCAGTTTTGACTATACCTGAAGGCACAGAGGGTTATGAAGTTTACTGTGATGCATCAGGTAGGGGATTAGGGTGTGTACTCATGCAGAATGGGAAGGTAGTCGCCTACGCTTCCCGACAGTTGAAGAAACATGAGGAAAACTATCCCCACATGACTTGGAGCTTGGAGCTATTGTTTTTGCCTTGAAGATCTGGCGCCACTACCTGTATGGTGTCCAGATGACCGTATATTCGGATCATAAGAGTTTGAAATATGTATTCACCCAGAAGGAGTTAAACATGAGACAAAGAAGATGGGGTTGAATTTCTTAAGGATTATGACATTGATTTGCAGTACAAGGAAGGGAAAGCTAATGTTGTAGCAGACGCATTGAGTCGACGAGCATATTCTCTTAATGCCATTGTGGCTAGCTCGAGTCTTATGGACGACATACGTAGAGCACAGCAGAGTGATCAGCGAATGATGGAGATCAGTCAGAAGTTGACTGACGGTACATTTGAGGGTGGGTGGAAAGTATGAGTTCCAGTTACATGATGATGGACTCATCAGATTGAAGGGAAGATTGTGTATTCCCAGAGACAGCACAGATATAAAGGAGCATATTCTTCGAGAGTCCCACACTTCTACCACATCTGTCCATCCAGGAGCTTCTAAGATGTACAAAGATCTAAAGAGGTATTTCTGGTGGAGTGGTATGAAGGGCGACGTGACAGAGTATGTGATTCGATGTCTCACTTGTCAGAAAGTGAAATTCGAACATAGACGACCAGGAGGTATGGTACAGTCTATGCCAGTTCCAGAGTGGAAGTTTTATGATATCTCCATGGACTTCGTGGTGGGACTACCACCTACGAGAGGAGGATTAAATATGATTTGGGTTGTTGTTGATCGACTGACTAAGGTTGCTAGGTTTATTCCGATGAAAGACACTTGGAAAGTGCCAAGTTAGCAGAGCTATTTGAGCAAGAGATTATCAGACATCATGGAGTACCTAAGACTATTGTTTCAGATCGAGACACTAGATTTCTCTCACGATACTGGCGAGCTACTCGCGAGGCACTTGGCACTGAATTGAAGCTTAGCACAGCATTTCATCCTCAGACAGATGGTCAGTCAGAGAGGACTATTCAGACCTTAGAGGACATGCTACGAGCATGTGCCTTGGATTTCCAGGGCAGCTGGATAGATAGATACATCTCATCGAGTTTGCTTACAATAACAGCTATCACGCCTCTATACAGATGTCACCTTTTCAGGCTTTATATGGCAGACCATGCCGCACACCTTTGTGCTGGGACGAGTCTAGTGAGACCGTCATCATTGGGCCTGAGTACTTGGAGCAAGTCCAGGCAGAAGTTCAGCAGATCAGAAACAATATGAAAGCAGCACAGGACAGACAGAAATCATATGCTGATGAGAGGCGACGAGACCTTGAGTTCGCAGTTGGCGACCAGGTATTTCTACGAGTTTCACCCATGAAGGGTGTATTCAGATTTGGTCAGAAGGGCAAGCTAAGCCCGAAATTTGTAGGACCCTACGCTATCATAGAGCGGGTGGGCCTAGTGGCATATCGACTTGATTTGCCAGCCGAGTTGGGCAAAGTACACAATGTTTTTCACGTGTCTCAGCTTAAGAAATACATGCCTCATCCTTCTCATGTTCTACAACCAGAGACACTCTCTTTAGAACCAACAATGCGGTATGTGGAAACACCGCAAAGAATCTTAGATAGAAGACACGAGAGACTCGAAACAAGTCTGTGAGCCTCGTGAAGGTTCTTTGGTCGAACCACGATGTGGAAGAGGCCACATGGG
Source organism: Limonium bicolor (assembly GCA_023374045.1). Taxonomy (NCBI): domain Eukaryota; kingdom Viridiplantae; phylum Streptophyta; class Magnoliopsida; order Caryophyllales; family Plumbaginaceae; genus Limonium; species Limonium bicolor. Next base: position 279,328,017 of record CM041779.1, read on the forward strand.
AACTCGAAGCTGATATGCGAGCGAAGTTTCCCTCATTATTTACCGACTAGGCACTTTAGTCTAGGGTACGGGGGCGTACCCCTTCTTTTTGGGGGGTAGAGCCTTTTTCATTTTTGAGTTTAGTGTGCACTTTGTTGCACCTTTGTGCATTGCATTTGTTGCTTTTGTGCATTTCAGTTGTTGCACTTTTGTGCATTTCAGTTGTTGCACTTTTGTGCATTTCAGTTGTTGCACTTTTGTGCATTTCAGTTGTTGCACTTTTGTGCATTTCAGTGACACCTTGTCTTGTATGTGTTCTTGTGTAACACTGTGTTTGAATGTACCTTGTACTTCTACTTGATTGTGTGTACTTCATTACACTACAATGGAAATATTATATGCACTACGTTGCACCATTTGAAATGAAAAGTGATTGTGTTCACTACCTTGCTTTACACTGCAAGTATATGTTATGACATTCCAAGTATTCTGTTGTACTTGATATACACTATGAACTTAGGGATATAGAGACTTGGGACTTGATCCCTAAAAATTAGATTGAGTTGTGGATACTTAGTGGAACTTGATTCCCCACAACCTTATACTTTAAATATGAGACTTCGGGGCGAAGTCCTTTTTAAGGGGGGTAGATTGAAATACCCCAAATCTAAATAATATTATTTAATCATTATTTATTGGAATATAATCCAAATATAAATCATTTCACGTACGCATGCAAACCCATGCATGAAAACGTTACGTAAAAATAGTCGTTTCACCATAAACGCTAAAACGCCTTAGAAGCATATGGTCAAGCATGACCTTGTATGACCCTCTAATATTCAAACCAAATGGTCATACAATTATTATATGAATATACATATATTCCCTAAGCTATATTCAGTCAAATACGCAAAACGCTCGGGAGTGCTCACGCCCGCCCTTAAAGCACGAAAAGTCCGGAGGAGTGCCGAGGTGGCACGAACTCCTATAAAATTAATTCCTAGAGTTCCTAACATCATTATTTACCATTCTAAAGAGAACCCACGAAGTGGTTCTCAAAATTCAGCAAAAACCACAGGAGGATTTCTTAGCGCTCCTTTTTGGCCCGGGAGTGTCCCGATGGCCCGTAAATTATGTCACGGGTTGATATAACCCCATATAACTCAATGTAACATCTTAGTATATGTTTATTTACTATAATAAGTGTTTACAAAACTTGGAACTCATAAGAACAATTTTTCCCAAAATTTCCTTAGAGCACAAAAACACACCTTCGGGTGTCACGAAAATGCGTTTTACGCAATTACCTTGTAGTTTTTGACATGCCACGAATTGGTAATCTTAAAAAGGGTTAAAATGACCTTCTAAATCAGTTGGTGTGACTAGTCAACAAGGCTCTCTATAGGGGCCGATTTTAAGGGCAAAAACTAGTATAAAATTTGCTTTAAAATTTATAAAAGGCTTAAACATGATGACTCATCATCCCATGTGTTATATTACTTAATGTCAAAGTATGTAGGTCTCATTTGACCAGAGAGCTGTCGAAATTATGCTTATGGAATAAGGCCATGTGAGCTAGATACAAACAAATGCTAAAAGCAAAAAGTAGATCTAGATTCTCTTCTTTTGATTCTTAATAACTAAGTGACCTTCCATGCTTCTTCCTTGGCTCTTCATGGCCGGTTTTTGAACCCCATTCAGACCTCCAATTCGTGACTCCACATGAAGAAGAAGACAAGCCAAGTAGCATTGAAAAATCAAAGGAATATACTCACCTTTTCTTACCTTGTCTTCTAGCCAAAATAATTGTCTTTCCAACTCTTGCTTAGTCACACCACATGGCCGGTTTTCATGCTGGAAAGGAGGCATTTATTGAGCCAATAATCATGTAATAAACTAAGGAAAAAGAATGTCAATGACATTAAAAATTGACAAACAAAATCAATTTCCAAATGCTTCTTTCATTTACGTGAGTGAGCTTCATTTCCCTCCTTGCACAATTCTTGCACGGTTTGGTAAGCTCTCTCCTCTCTCTTCTAGCTTCATCTTCTTCCTTTGAAGCTCTTAAGTCCATTAATGGAGTTTTAACTTCTATCTTCATCTTTAAGGTAAATTCCTAGCATTTCTTGGCAAGTCTTGAAGCAAAACTCTTCCTAGCATAACAAGGTGTGTTCGCCTTCACTTAGTTCTCCAAGGAGATTGTCCAAACCAACATTAAACCAAGGAGCATCTCAAGGTTATCTTAAGGTAGTTTTAATGCTTGAAAATCCTTAAAGCACATTTTTATGTGTAACCAAGTTCTACTTCTTCTAAGTTCTTTCTTCTTCATTTTGATGAAGGAAACTTGTTCTTCATCTACCTTAGGAGTGCCGAATTCATAAGGAGAAAAGTCTAAGGTAAAGTCTTGTAAAACTACTTACAAATCTACTTAAGATCTTTATTCAAGATCTAACTCCTAAAACTCCTTCACCACTTGCATATAACCGAAGTGGAGCATCTATATTACCTTGGAGAAAGCTTGGAGATTCAAGAAGAGTTCAAGCACTTAACCACCTTTGTTAAGAAGTAAGTTTACTAAGTAAATCCTTATGATATAAGCTTTGTTAAGCTTCTAAAAATTATACAAAAATTATGTACACCTCCTAGGTTATTAAACCGAAACTATATGTTTTATATGCCAAAAATATAATCTATAACTATATAGAAAATATTTACCTTAAGACACATTTTTGTGTCACAAAATTTATTATGTTACATATTAATTAAGCCGAATTACCAAGGCAAAAATGCTTATTTTGAGCTAAGAATTTATATAAGACATTACAATAATTTTACATGAGTTATATGACTCCTATGAATTTATGTATAATTATTATGACATATAAATCCACTTTTATACTATATGGTCACCAAATAAATATGGCCGAATGTTTAATTGATAAATAGGTTTTAATGACCTACTTAGGTATATAACTTATATCATAAAGTTTGGTGAGTTAAAAATATTCTATTAGTGTCTTAAATGACTAATTAATTAAGTTATGTGGATTAAATGTAATTTTTACAAAGTTTAGTGTACTTATATTAAAAACCGAGAGCTAAGGCTGTTTGGTGTAATTATAATATAATATAAGGTTAGGAATTAAGTTTAAGAATTTTAGATAATTTAAACAAGCTTTAAAATAACTTTTTATAAAGTTTTGGGCTATTATGTAATTTATAAAAGTTGTTATGAAAGTTTAGAATTATTAGTGGGCGAATTCATAATTAAGAGAATTATTAGGTTCACTTTCGAAATTTTAAGGAATTAAATATTTAGACTATAGTTTATAAGTATTAAGTAACTATTATAAAGTTTTGGGTGAAAATGTAATTAATGGAAAGTTCAAGACCAAAGCCGAATTCTTTGGGGTTAGTTTGGTAATTTAAGAATTTATAATATATATTCGGCATTTATGGAGAATTAAAATTAAAACTATAGTTTACATGACATTATGTAAAAGTTATAAGATTTTGTGGTTAGATTGTAATTATAGAAATAAATATTAAAGCCGAGAATTTAAGGGCTAAGTTGTAATTTTTGAGAGTTATAATATTTAAAAGCTATATACCAAAATATTAGGGATGGCTTTGTAATTTAGCTAAATAAGAATTAAAACTCTATATATAAAGAGATTAGAATTTAAATAAAGTTTATGAATTTATGTGTTGTTTTGTAAATAACCGAAATATAAGAGTAAGAATTTAGATTTAAATAAATATAGGTCCTACATGGATATTTGGAGGATTTAGAAGAAAGAATTTTGATTAAAGGAATTATGGAATTAAACTATGGCTTACATGGTTATAAGGAATTAAAAGATAAACAATAAATATTATTTATGGTTAAAAGGAGAATAATAAAACTATAAGAATTTTATGTCTATGTATGACATATAAATATAGTTAAGAAATTATAAGTTGTTATGTCACCTAGACAAATAAAATAAACAACAAATGCAATAAACACATATATGTGCATTAAAGGATTTATAAATAAATCAAAAGGAATAACAAATAAGTTATACATTAAATCATGAGGTAATAAAAGAAATAAACCTCACATGAATAACAAATACGAGATTTGTTAAAAGATCCAATAGATTATATATAAGGGTAACATAAATTAACCCTCTCAGTTAATCCTATTCTAGGACTTTGTTTGACCAGACGTTGACCGGGAATTTACAAGTACAGTCTACGGTGAACGGTATGGGATTCTTGCAACCTGTTTTCTAACGGATTACACGGCTTGTGTGCTATCTGTTGTTTGAAATAACGACCAAGATAATTAATGTAAACTGTTGTTTTACTCTTGCACACTGTGGTTATTTTATGTGCGTGATGTTGCTGACTACAACGTGTATGTCCCACGCATACAAACACTACTATACCAGTGGATTAAATACCTGCGTTTCAGTATACCGAGGACTTGTACTCAAGTCTCTCACTAACTTCAGTTTATAACAAACGTCATTATCCTAAACGTGATAATTGACAATACACATTGTGTTCTTGTTTAACGTCTTTATATGACACTTAACAATTATATACTTCGAGATTGAGGAGCCCAGTTGGATCTGGCCATGCATGCTACGGGAGTTGTACCTGTCTCAGGTCGTCTCCTACTACGTCGCGACGGAACATTCAGTTGGGAGGAAGACTATTATTCCGGGTTTTCCATTCAAATGCCCTTCAGTTCGAGGAAGACTTTATTCCTCTAGTGGGGTTCTTATTTCCCACGCCATTCAGTTCAGGGTTTAACTACGTTATCTCCTGGGGTTTTTATACCCAACCTTCTCTATAACGAGGTCACTATACCTCCACTATTTCAGATATTCAGTTATAACTGTCAGTCCCATTGTGTGGACCGACTATCAGTAAAGAATTTCAGTTCAGCTAACTCGACCTTCTGTGTCTTGTTCTATGTGACATTATTGTCCTTGTATGGATACTTGTTATTATCAGACTATGCTTGTTTACAGCTTTATAAAAATGAACTGCATGTATTCGACAAAGTAGTTGGTGTGGCCCGGTAGACGATGGGCTGCACGTTTTCCATACCAGCATTGTTTGCTGAGCCCCTTTGGGGGCACCCCCATTTTTCAGGTACCTGAAGTTGAGAAGATCACCACACTGAGTGTAGGTGGGGTAGACCAAGCTTTGGGAGTCTACTATTAGTTATTTGTTTTTATTTCAGTATTTTACTTTGAGTTTGATTCCTAGTATCTCGGGTTGTATCTGTATTCCAGACCGTGACATTTGAGGATTGTATTTGGACTTAGCCTTGTTGGTCACAAGGGTGGCCAACGGCATTGTAATACCGCCCGGTTGTTGTATTTATTTCCGCTGCAGTTGTATTTTATTTGGGAGTGATCGCCGTTCAGTTTATTGGATTTCGGGTTGGGGTATTACACAACCCATCATCATCTCATTTCAAATCCCGAAATATCCCAAAACCTCAACTCTTTTCGAACCTCGAACCCAAAAAACCCAGGATCTCTCCCAAATTCCAATTGCCTCACACACTCAAATAATCTTCAAAACTCCAAATCACTTCATACCCAAATCATCATTCAAACTCCAACTCGCATTAAACTCAAATCCTCTTACAAATTCCAACTTCATTCAAACTTCCAAAGTCTCAAAGGCTCGAGCATCTCATAGACTCGAACATTTCACGAACTCGAATGTCTCACAAACCCAGCGTCTCACAGACTCAAATCATTCTGAGATTTCAATGTCTCACAGACCTGGGCGTCTCACAGACTCTAACCTCCCAAAACCCGAACTTCTTGAAACTTCGAATCCTTCTAAATCTCAAACACTACGAATATCCTCAAGCTCCACAAACATCAAAACTTCCAAAACCCAAAAATTCTGAACTACGTAAGGTCTGATCTCAACAGGGAGTTGAGTACGTAGGCAGCCCATCTAGGGTGCGACCCCATTCCAAAAAAAAAATCCTTTTCCCCCTCTGAGGTGGCTCTCATACTCTCAAAACATTTAAACCTTCTTCGGTTCCCACAAACTTCAAACCATCAGACTCCAAGCCTTGTCTATTCACTCAACCTCAGACTTTTCCTCAATCTTTCATTCTACACCCGTTTGAATTCATCAATTCTTTTTCTTGGCTTTAGCTTGGCAGGAAAGCTCGCCTCATCCACTCGTTTCCTCCCCTCCTGTCCTAATCCTATCCTTGGCTTTGAAATGAATCTCTTCAAAAAGGTTTTGAAAGAAGGCAATCCCGACAATTGGAGACCGAGGTTTCCTCGGGCACCAATCCGAAGTTGTGGTCGTTGCCACTTCTAAGGGGTGTAACCCAGTGCGAACCCACACAGAATCTCTAATATGATCAGATAAGTCCTATCCATAGGCAACAAATCATCAGAGTCAACCAACGATTCTTAGAACCCGATCTTCCTTCCTAGTTATCATAGGTCAAACTAGGTGGCGACTCTAGTCAATTCCGCCTTATAGAGGCATAAGTCCGCGTGGGGCCCATTGAGAGCGGGTGTAGTGCACACTTGCATTCCCCTTTATGCTTTCTGGGAAAGACGGATGATCAAGTAGGTATTTGAGGGCTGCCATGTATAACGGGTTTTCACCCTCCACAGAATGGCATTCTAGGATTTAGGCTTCTTAGTCAGATCATATTTAGATAGACCCCCCCCATACCGAAAAATCACCCTCCACACTGGGCTTACCCACTTGCTATCTGAAATTGGATAGATAATGCCAGCGTCAAGTAGTTTTATTACCTCTTTCTTGACCACCTCCTTTAGAACGGGGTGAGACGCCTCTGTGGTTGTGCCAATGCCCTGAAATCATCTTCCATATAAATTCGATGAGAGCACAGAGATGAGCTTATTCCTTTTATATCTGCTATCGACCATCCGATAGCGGTCGTATGTTTTGTGTAGCACCCCTAAAAGTTGCTTCTCCTGCACATCTGATAGTTTAGATGAGATAATAACTGGTAAATCAGATGGCTCTTTTAGAAAAGCGTATTTTAAATGAGGGGGAAGAGGTTTCATTTCGACTGTAGGTGCTTTTTCGATGGATGGCTTTGGTCTGTCTGCGTTTCTTTCTACTGGCTCGAATCTTTGTTGGTAGGAACGAAAATTTGGCTTATATTTGTTTAACTCTTCAGCCATGAGAGCAATATCAGGATTTTCGTCATCAGCTTCGCAAGATGCCATAAGACATTTCCAAAATTGTTCTTCATCTTTGCTGAGGAACGTCTCCAGTACTAAAGAGTCAATAGTGTCAATAGAAAAACAGTTTTGTGTATCAGAAGGACGCTTCATGTTCCTGGTCATGTCAAAAACTACCTGCTCATCATGAAGTTGCAAAATTATTTTACCTCCCTCAACATCAATTAAAGTTCTTGCAGTTCTCATAAAAGGTCTACCTAGGATTAGTGGAACATCTTTATCTTCCTCTATGTCAATAACAATGAAATCAGCAGGAAAATAAATTTGCCAACAGAAACCACTAAATCTTCAACTTTTCCTTTAGGGTGGATTATGGAACGATCAGCTAGTTGTAGCTGCACAGGAGTAGGAGAGCATTGACCTATACCTAATTTCTTGAATATAGATAAAGGCATTAAATTAATACTGGCTCCTAAATCGCATAATCCGTTACCACAATTTATGTCTTCTATCGTGCAAGGAATGATAGGGAGACCTGGATCTCCCAACTTCGGTGGTAGCTTCTTAAGAGTACTGCAGACACTCTTTCGGTTAACTTTACCGTGTCATTTTCCTGTAAAAATCGCCTGTTAGACAAGATATCTTTCATAAATTTTCATAAATAGGCATTTGTGTTAAGGCGTCAGAAAAAGGAATATTAATAGTTAATTTCTTAAAAATGTTAAGAAATTTTCCAAATTGGTCATCCAAATTCTTTTTCTTTAATCTATCAGGAAATGGAATTGGAACATCATATGAAACCTGTGACGGTTTAATAGTAAGGGATGCAAGAGACTCCTTCTCCTTGGGAATTGTTACGTCTTCTTTGTCAGATTTTTGTTCATCAGATTTCTTCTCAGTTTCAGGGAAATCGGATACCAGTTCTTTCCCGCTTCTTAGGGTTATTGATTTTGCATGCTCCCTGGGATTTGGATCAGTCTGGCTCGGGAGTGACCCTGTTGGTCTTTGAGCCAATTGTTGAGAAATCTGACCTATCTGTCTCTCTAAATTTGAGGTTATGGTAGCCTGATCAGCAACTTTGGCTTCTATCTCAGCAAATTTTGAATTTGTCACCTGACCTTGTTTAAGAAGCTGGTTCATCATGCTTTTTAGTTCGCCCATATCACCTTGTGAGTTGGGTGGCTGCTCCTGTTGTCGGTTGTACTGCGGTTGTCGGTTTTGATTGAATCCTTGATTGCTCGTTTGTGGATCATAATTCCTCCATGGTTGTTGATTGCTCCTCCAATTGTTTTGGTTGTAGGAGTTCGGATAAGGATTTGGTGGTCTGTTGTTAATCAGACTTACCTCCTCAAGGGTCCTGTTGCAACCTGAACCATCGCAGTCTGGGGTTTCATGAGCTCCTCCACAGTTTTCGCAACAGGGAGTCAGATATGGAGAAGTGGCTACTGCCTTCGCAGCTTTTTGTTGTGGTTGACTCAGCGTTAGTTTCTCCACAACTTTGTGAGTGCAGCTAGTTGAGCAGACACATGATCCTGTGGGGGAATACTGTACATACCGGTTTCTTTCTTGGCTTCACCTCTTCCCTTGTTTTTACACCATTGTCTGGTACTGGCGGTCATCTGGTCCAGTAGTTCAACTGCTTCTTCTCCAGTCATTTTCATAAAATTTCCTCCAGACGAGGAACTTAGCAACAATTTGTTAGAATCATTTAAGCCTCTAAAGAATGATAAAACAAGCTCCTGGCTACTCATACCGTGATGTGGGCATAATATTTGTAATTCTTTAAATCTATCCCACGAATCATAAAGAGACTCACCTGGTTCCTGATAGAAGTTGGTGATCTCAGCAATTTTTTCTCTTGTTTTGGACGGGGGATAGTACTTCGCCAGAAAATTTGTTCGCCAATTCGGCCCAGCTGTGGATGCTACTGGGTTGTAAACTTCTCAGCCACCTGGAGGCGCCATCTTTTAAGGAATAGGGGAACAATTGCAGACGGATGCGCTCGTTTAGATTTCCTGTTTTGTTAAAAGTGTTACAAAAATCAAGAAACGCAGATATGTGGTGTGGAGCATCATCTGAATCTAGCCCGCTGTATTGGCCCTGGTGGTAGAGTGTGGTGATAAACTGGTTTGAATTGCCAGGCATCTAGTTCAGCCTGAGTGACCTGAGGAAGGATAATAGCAGAAGGCCTTCCTTCAACTGATGATTGCTGGTATTCGCAAAGAGTTTGTCGAGTTGCCATCTCTACACGTTGTTGTCGCCTTTCTCTGTGGAGAAATCTTTCAATCTCAGGTTCAAGATCGTTTTGAGGACTACCTGCAGATCGAGTACGACGCATATAGAGAAATAACTTGCAGTTGGAAAATGGAAAACAGCTAAATGAAACAAAAGAAATAATTAAAAGGTTAAGATAGACTAAAGAAAAATAACAAAATTAGAAAGAAGCAATTAATAGAACGAAGAACTATATATTATATATATATTTTTTTTAGAGCACTAAAGTGAAAATAAAGAAAAAGGATAGGGGAATTTAAATGACAAAAAATAACTGACTGAAAATTTAAAGTTAGTAGTTAGTATACTGGAAATTTAAAGTTAGTAGTTAGTATATTGGAAATTGAAGTTAGTAGTTAGTATACTGGAAATTTAAAGTTAGTTACTGAATTTAAATGACAGAAACTTTAAATGACAGAAATTATAAGTTAATAGTTAAAGGACAGAAATTATAAGTAGGAATTAGTTTACAGAAATAAACTGACAGAAATTTAAATGTTGAGGACAATGGAATTTAAGGACAATGGAAATTAAATGTTAAGGACAATGGAAATTAACTGTTAAGGACAATGGAAATTAAATGTTAAGGACAATGGAAATTAAATGACTGAAAAATAAATGACAATAAAATAAAGAGCTGAAATTAAATGTCAGAAATTAGATGTCCGAGGTCCGATGTCCGAAGTTAGGTGTCCGAAGTTAGATAGTTAGATTGTTAAATAAACAACAAAATAATATAATTAAAATTAAAGAGCAGCAAAAGCTAAACAGAAAACTCAATAAAATTCAAAACTGTCAGTTAACCGTGCCGGAGGTCCCCGGCAACGGCGCCAAAAACTGTGTTGTAATAAAAGTGTGTTATAAACTTCTACCACTTAGGCAGTGTACCTAATCTTTTTGCTGAATAGTGGAATTGTGGGGTGTCGAACTCTTGGGGGCCTTGCTGTGGTTTAACTGATAGTGTAAATTAATTGAGAATTCTAATTAGACTACTGAACAGAAACTTATCATTTTTTGAGAGAAATTGTGGTTTAGAACTTAACTTAAACAAAACAGTAAAAAGAACAATTAATCAGAACAAAATAATAGTAGCGGTTTTATAAAACTCTTTTGTTTTTAGGAAGCCCGGGTTGTTCTGCTCACCTATTTTATTACAATTATATTACCATAAACTTTCCCACTTTAGCAATAAACTCAAGAATCTTAATTAGTTTATTGACCGTCCTGTCTAATAAACCCTGATTAATTTAAACAACAAGCGCAAACCTTGCTCAAGTTATTAATAAATTAATCGCATTATTAATAATTCCTATTAGAGACTGGTTAACCTATAGGCGAAACTCGCTTCTAGTCGTTAGCCCGTTTTGACTTCTCTTGTCTAGAATCTTGTCTCAGCACTGCATTTTAACAAGAAACTACAAATATCACTTTAATAATTGGCCCTGAAGATTTAAAGCGCATTAAGGAGGAGAATCAAAATATTGCTTGAACAGATTATATTAGAAAGTCTACATAACATAATTATACAAAATAGGCTTGCTTCCCACCCGGGAGGCTAAGTTTATTACTCAACATAATTATAAAAACAGACATAACAAATAAGATAGACATTAAACAGAGTAGAGTTTAAGGAGTGAAAGAACTCTATTGAGGAGAGTTATTTCACTTCCGGACTTATCTCCATGATTATGCCGACCTTAAAAAATAATAAACAGGTAGAATGAAGAATAACGAACAAACAGGCAAAAGTTGGTCCTGTCCGAGTGGGGCCACGCGGACACAAATTAGGACACAGCCTGGTTTGCACAGATCGTCTTCTTCCTCTGGAAATCTGAAAATTAACACCTTAGGCTTATTTGGTGATGGGAAATGATGGAAATGAAGTGCATATGTGGATATATGGATGGGAAATGGAATTTGGATGGAGGAAATGTGATTTTGGAAGTGAGCGTGAGTTGTGTACGATGGTGAATGATGGTATTTTTCTGATGAAGAAGCAGAGGGTTTAAATAGAGGAGAAGAAGAGGAAGAAGATAGGATGGAGCTTGCTAGTGGGTTAAGAAGATAAGGGAGGTGCCTGATAAGTTGAAGGGGTAGATAGATTGTTGTCTGTAGGCGCCGCAAAGGAAGAATCAAATGGAGAAGACTGCGCCGAACAAATTCAATCGCGTCAAATTCTGGATCTGGGTTGCATTTACACGTGTCCGCGTGGGAGTCCGCGTACGGACACAAATTAGGACGTGAGACGTCCGCGTTTGTGTCCGCAAAGCGGACACATTCTTTGCTGCGTCCGTGTTGAGTCCGGATTGCGGATGTGTGCTTTGCTTCTGTCCGAGTTCGAGTCCGCGGAGCGGACGCATGTGTGTGTTGTCCGTGTTTCAGTCCGCAATGCGGACGCTTGTATTTGCGTAGTCTTGTCCTGCAAACTTTGACCGGCTCCAGATTCTTCGTTATAAGTCCGTTTCACTCGCCGTTTGTTTGCGTTGGAAAGCTTGTGAAATAAACTATGTGATCCCAACACTTTTTCCTGTATTTGATACATAAAATCTATCAGTCCATATCAAAACATAATTTTAGGAAAAACATACGATAAGTGAGTAATACTATCCTGAAAGTAAGTAAATATAAGGCAGATAAAACCCTTAAATGTCTATGTATTTCTCACTTATCACTTTGTCAGCTCTTACCTTGATCAGCGGATCTCTTACTCAGGTTAGTCAGTCTTCTGAGTAACATCTCAATGATTTTGACATGGCTGTCAAAGATCAGGGTGCTTCTCCAATCCTTGGAGATCCCCATTTATTTGTTCTGTGTTTTCCTTGTTGCTCGTTCCCACACGTTTACCATGGTTACCAAGCCTTAGCTTGTTTAGGCATTACTTATGTAGTTATGTCGGATTATACCCCGTGAATGTTCTCGTAGCTGTCTGAGCTATGTTGGCCAGGTATTGTAACCTCTTGGCATTACAGTTTTGGAGTTAACCACTCCCGACAACGTCCTTAATCAGGTAGTATACCATTGGGGATATCTTCAAGCTATTACTGTCCCGTACACTTGTGTCTCGGGTTCCGTTACTGTTCTTTTCTCCATTTCATTGCACGCTTAGTGCTTATCTTCCCATTGCTGCTTGACTAGCCAGGTTCCGCGACTGCTAAGCACGTCACCCCATGTTGTTGTAAGTTGTAGTCTCCTCATGGTTAGGGTACTCATTCTACCGCTATTAAGTGCGGGTGTTGTTGTTCAACCGGGAACCATCTCCGGGACTTCCAATTCTTGAGATCTACTATATAACAGGTTCTTTCATCTTATAGGAGTATCTCTCTACTGCCAGATCGGGTCTTCCCGAGTATAAGAGGACTTTCCTTCTCTCTGGCGTTCTTTCCCAAGTTATACAACAGGGATGTGGAGGGCGGGTCTGATATTGTAGGTATCCGGTACACACCGATGGTTCCTAACTAGCATACCTCTAACGCTATCACTCAGCCCTTAGCCCTAAGCTTCTAATTCCTAACTCGGTATTTCCAAAACTCGGTACTTCCAGTCATCAGAGCGATACTTTGCTCTGATACCACTTTTTTAACACCCCTACCGCTAATACCGTCATTACCGTCTAATCTCCTTGTACTTCCATACTTACGCAGCGGATACTTCCATACACAACGGCTGGTGATACAATGTCGTTAGCCACCCACGTGACTAACAAGGCATACTTCCACTACAGCATCTGTAACACCCTGGATTTTACCTCGACATATAGCTTATGGAAATACAAATCTAACGGTGCAAATGAAATTAAAAACGGGCTTCAAACGAATCCTAGAAGTGAAAAATAGTGTTGGTCCGAACTTGTGTCCGGACATTGGACGTTCGGACACCAGTCGAGAAGATTGAACTGAGAAATACCATTTGTCCGAACTTGTGTCCGGACATTGATGTTCGGACACAAGTCGAGAGTTGAGAAAACCAAAAACGACGATGTCCAAACTTGTGTCCGGACTTCAACGTTCGGACACAAGACAGGTTTCAAAATCTCGGAAATCTTTACGCGCGCGTCCGAACGTTGGTCTGAACTTGCAAGTTCGGACTTAAGTCGAGACTTTCATCTCGGACCCGTCCTCGCATGCTGTCCGAACTTTGATGTTCGGACCGAAGTCCGGACACGACTAAACTGTGAAAATATATATAACTCTCGGGGCCTGTCCGAACATGAATGTCCGGACGGACGTTCAGACAGGTCCCTGTATGCGTTTTAAACACAGCGGAAGACTTTCTTGTAACCGAAGGTGCTACCGCCACATCCAAACCCTTGGATGCTCAGGCTACTAAACCACAAAACATTCCAAAATATCAACTTAACATTGTAATTCCAAAATATGCGGAAGCTCAAACTGTAATCAACAATAAAACATCATCAAAATGGCTAAAATATTATGTTCCAGAAATCCATAACTCAACTAATATCTCCAAACAGTCTCAATTCTCCTAAACTAAGTGGTAGCGCGTTCCCCATTTCCCCAAGTTAGCAATTTATACCTGCGATCAGAAAACAACAATAAAAGCACGAACGGATCGCGTAAATCAACAAAACTGAGTAAATTCCATCTCATTACGTAAAATACATTTTAGAAATTCCCTGAGGTTGAATAAACGAAACATTCGAGCTTGTAACTCAATAAACCATTTCCACACTTCAATATCTAACAACCAGTAAACCATTTGGGGAACCTTCAACCGGAATATCCACAGAACAACCAAACAGTCACAAACGGACTGAAATACCCAATACCCTCACCCTAAGTCCTTAAGTGTGCACACCCCCTATGAATCATCAGTCCATAGAGTAGATCATAGAGCTTAACTGTATTCATTGTATGCAGCGCAATAATGTATATATCAGTGTAACTAATTCATGCTCATGGTGCAGAGAACCAACATGGTGAATCAGGGAGCACCTAGTACCCCAGAGTAATCATAAACCAGTGAAGAACTCCCAAAACAAAACCATTACCAAATCCACAACGAAGTTTCTCAAAACACAATTTGTGACAGAAAGCAATCCACAACCAAATCCACCAGTGAGCACATAATTTACCTGATCGTTCCCTCGATTCAGGATGACAACCAACAGATTCACCAATAATGTTCGTCGTCGACGCCAACGTCTAGGTTAGAACAGTTCACAATCAGAAGTCATCGAACACAATTGAATAAATTAACACACTAACTATACGACTACTTTACCCGATATAACTCTATTTGGCACTAGGGAAGGGTTCTGACCAAACGCAAGTAGGAACGTGAATTAAGAGTTGGGAAGGAGAATGTAGTGGCGGCGTGAAGAAGATGAAGAACGATCAATAAGATCGTGGTTTAAATAAGTAAATTAGGGAATGAAAAGATTATTAATATAATTTAAGTGAATTAGAGGAATCAGTTAAATAAGATAAATAATTTAGAAGGATAATTTAAATAATTCCTATTGTAATTACTTTAGAAGATATATTGACGTTGAGAAACAATGGGAGAAGAAATCAAAACTTCTAATAAAATAACCCATCAGAAAGTAAGGAATAATCCTTTAATTTGAAATAAAATGGAAAGGGATTCATTTGGTTGTGTAAAAGATAAGAATGAGAAGTAAAATATCCAGGAAGTTAAATAGTAATATTTGTTAATAAGGAAGTAAGCTAGAAATAAATAAGTATGTATTAAATAGTCTAAAGGTTCAATAGAAAGGAAACAATTACGTCAAAGTGATAAGTCAAAATGATAATAATATAATTAATGAGAGAAGAATAATCAGAGTTAATAAACAACACATTAAGTAGCCAAATAGGATCTGAACTCTTGAAATCAAATAATTACAAGGAGAAAGTCAAATTGAATTTGGACTCTAAATATTTAAAATTAATAAGTTTGGAAAGGAAGATTCTAGATTGGCGTTTTGGGATCTAAAGAACATAACAAAGTTAGAAAGATGTTTTAATATTTAAATGGTATAACATTTGAAATATAGCTAAAGTTAATTTAAGCAAAACGTCACTATTAACTGTAAACATCTTAAGGAGAAGGATTAATCCGGAAAAAGGATGTCGTTTAATTCCCTGGGTCACCCTAATACTAACCTCGGATATATTATTCATACTATATACTATATCATTCTTAACTTGGAAATTCCCGGGTATTTCATCTCATCCCCCTTAAAGAAAGCTTCGCCCTCGAAGCTAAGACTCATCCATAAGGCGAAAAACTACCAAACTAGGTACTGACTTCAGTGGTTACCTGAGCGAAGAACTGTGGGTCCTCCTTCCTCATTCCTCTTCTACTTCCCACATAGCCTCTTGTGTTCCATGATTGGACCATAAAACCTTGACCATCCGGGTAGACTTCGATCGGGTCTCCCTAGTCTTGGTGTCCAGAACTTTGATAGGATACTTCTCGTAGGATAGATTCTGCTCCAGCTCCAGAACCTCCGGCTGTAGCACATGCGAAGGGTCGGGAATGTACCTCTACAACTGGGACACGTGGAACACGTTGTGAACTTTCTCTAGTTCACAAGGGAGTGCCAAGCGGTAGGCGACCTTCCCAATCCCCCCCAAAATCTCATAGGGTCCCACGAACTTGGGACTGAGCTTCCCCCTCTTTCCAAATTTGGTCACCCCTCTCACAGGAGACACCTTCAGGAAGACTCTATCACCCACCTCGAACTCTATCGGCCTATGCTTGAGATCGGCATAGGACTTCTGCCTGTCTTGAGCTTCCTTCATCCGACTCTGAATCACCTGGACCTGCTCCATAGTCTCCTCTATCAGTTGTGGTCCCAAAACCATTGTCTCGCTGATGTCACTCCAACATAATGGGGTCCTACATTTCCTCCCATACAGAGCCTCGTAGGGAGCCATCTTAATACTGGCGTGATAGCTGTTGTTGTATGAAAATTTCACCAAGTGCAGCATATCAGCCCAAGAACCCTGAAAGTCCATCGCACATGCTCGAAGCATGTCCTCCAAGGTTTGGATGGTTCTCTCAGTCTGGCCATCAGTAGTAGGATGGAAAGCGGTGCTCAAATTCAGCTTAGTGCCCATCGACTTCTGAAATTGCTGCCAAAAGTGAGCTAGAAATCTCGAGTCTCGGTCTGAAATGATAGTCTCGGGCACCCCGTGATATCTTACCACGTTCTTGATGTAGGAGTCCACCAACTGACTCATAGACCATGTCTTCTTCATGGGTATGAACCGTGCAAATTTAGTAAGTCGGTCCATGATCACCCAAATCTGATTGACTCCTCCTTTCGCCGGTGGTAAACCCATCACAAAGTCCATGGAAATGGAGTCCCATTTCCACTTCGGGACATCCAGCGGTTGTAGCAAACCTCCCATCCTCTTATGTTCGAATTTGACCTTCTGACAGGTTAGACACTTCGACACGAACTCTGCCACTTCCCTCTTCATCTTTGGCCACCAGAACAATTTCTTCAGGTCCTTGTACAACTTATCCCCACCAGGATGAACTGAATAGGGAGTATTATGGACCTCCCTCATCAGCTTGTCCTTTACTTCTACAAACTCCTGAGGCACACACCATAGGCCTCTAAATCTTAGGCTTCCGTCACTGTGGATCTCGAACCCCTCAGCTTTCCCTTCCTTCATCCTCTCCTTGATACGCTCTAGCTTCACGTCCCCAGGCTGCCCTTTGAGGATATCCCCATAGATGTCGGAAGAGACACTCATGTGGTACAGCTTCACCTCGTGCTCTACTCCTCCAGATTCCATCACTTCCAATTCAGCCTCTGAAACTCACGAGCTAGCTCATCAAGAAGGACCCACATTGAATTTACTGAGTGGCTCCTTTTTCTGCTCAGGGCGTCTGCTACTAGATTGGATTTCCCCTCGTGGTACAGAATCTCTAGGTCATAGTCTTTGATCAGTTCTAACCACCTCCTCTGCCTCATATTGAGCTCCTTCTGCGTGAAGATGTACTTGAGGCTTTTGTGGTTGGTGTAGATCTTACAAGAAACACCGTACAAGTAGTGCCTCAAAACCTTGAGGGCGAACACCACTGCTTCCAGGTCCAGATCGTGCGTCGGATATCGCGTCTCATACTCCTTCAGCTGCCTCGACGCATAAGCAATCACCTTCCCCTTCTGCATCAACACACATCCCAGGCCATACTTGGAGGCGTCACTGAACACCTCGAAGCCCTCAGCCCCTGAAGGTAGGGTAACACTGGGGCCGTGGTTAACCTTCCCTTCAGTTCCTGAAATGCTGCTTCACATTCGTCGCTCCACTGGAATTTGACCACCTTCTTCATCAGGTTAGTGAGGGGCCTGGCGATCTTCGAGAAGTCCTTCACGAACTTCCTGTAGTATCCAGCCAACCCCAGGAAACTACGCACCTCATTCAGGTTACTCGGTCTCGGACACCCTTTCACCGCTTGGATCTTGCCTGGGTCCACTGCTATCCCCTCCTTCGTAATGGTGTGGCCCAAGAACGCCACTCGATCCAGCATAAAGTCACACTTAGACAATTTGGCATACACTTGCTGTTCCCTCAGAATCTGCAGAACTAATCTCAAGTGCTCTTTATGCTCTTCTCTATCCTTGGAGTAGATGAGGATATCGTCTATAAATACCACCACAAACTGGTCTAGATAGGGATTGAAGATCCGGTTCATGAGGTCCATGAAAACGGCTGGTGCGTTCATCAGTCCGAAAGGCATTACCAGGAATTCAAAATGCCCGTATCGGGTCCGGAAAGTAGTCTTCAGGATGTCCTTCTCTGCAACTCGAAGCTGATGGTATCCCGATCTCAAATCTATTTTAGAGAAAACTCCTACACCCTGGAGTTGGTCAAAGAGGTCATCAATTCTGGGTAATGGGTACTGGTTCGTCACCGTGATCTGGTTCAACTCCCGGTAATCTATGCACAGCCTCATAATCCCGTCTTTCTTCTTTACAAACAAGACCGGAGCTCCCCACGGCGATACACTGGCCGGATATCCCCTTTCTCCAAGAGGTCCTCCAACTGAACCTTCAATTCCTTCAGCTCTGACGGCGCCATTCGGTATCGAGCTTTGGAGATAAGCGCTGCTCCTGGCACCACCCGGATCTCTTCTAGTTTGCTTGGCTCCCGGCTCAGGTCCTGGACGTGGCAAAGGTACACTTGTTGTCCCTTCCTCATCTGGGAGATGATCGACATAGCTGAGACGATCTTCACCCCAGGCCTCTTCTCCACGTTCCGGTAGGACACTCTCTGCCTTGACAGTCCCTTTAGGATAATCTTATGCTCTCCACAGTCAATTTTCCCCTTATATTTACTCAGCCATTCTGAAATACCTCTAATCTAATTAACATATGAAAACCATTATTTAATGGAATATAATCCAAATATAAATCATTTCACGTACGCATGCAAACCCATGCATGAGAACGATACGTAAAAATAGTCGTTTCACCATAAACGCTAAAACGCCTTAGAAACATGTGATCAAGCTTGACCTTGTATGACCTTCTAAAACTCAAATAAAATGGTCATACACTCATTATATGAATATATAAACATGATCCCTAAGCTATATTTAGTCAAAAACGCAAAACGCTCGGGAGTGCTCACGCACGCCCCTTAAAGCACGAAAAGCCCGGAGGAGTGCCGAGGTGGCACGAACTCCTATAAAATTAATTCTTTGAGTTCCTAACATCATTATTAATCATCCTAAAGAGAACACACGAAGTGGTTTCTCAAAATTCAACAAAAACCTCAGGAGGATTTCTTAACGCTCCTTTTTGCCCGGGAATGTCCCGATGGACCGTAAATTATGTCATGGGTTGATGTAACCCCATATAACTCAATGTAACATCTTAATATATCATTATGTACTATAATAAGTGTTTATAAACACTTGAAACTCATAAAGAAAATTTATTTCCCAAAATTTCCTTAGAGCACAAAAACACACCTTCGGGTCTCACTAAAACGCGTTTTACGCAATTACCTTGTGGTTTTTGACATGCCACGAATTATTAATCTTAAATAGGGTTAAATTGAACCTCTAAATCAATTAAATGCAGTGTCAAACAAGGAGCTCTATAGGGGCCTATTTTCTACCTAAAAACTAGTATAAAATTTGCATTTAAAACTTGTAAAAGGCATAGAACATGGTGACTCACCTTCCCATGTGCTATAATACTTAATGGAAAAAGAATGTAGGTCTCATTTGACCTCCATGCTGTCGAAATAATGCAAGGAAACAAGGCCATGTTAGCTAGACAAAAACAAAATGCTAAAAGCAAAAAGTAGATTCTTATTCCACCTTTTTGATTTCTTAAAATTCAAGTGACCTTCCTTGCTTGTTCTTGGCTCCTAAATGTCGATTGAGAGGCTCCATTTGACCCTTGGAATCGGCCACCTACAAGAGAGAAGAGAAGACAAGCAAACATAGAAAAATCAAAAGAACAAAACTTACCTAAATTTCCTTGTCTTCTAGCTCACATTATTTTCTTCCACCTTGCCTTGTCACACAACATGGCCGAACACATGCATATAACATGGGAATTTATTGATCCAATAATCCATGGAATAAACAAAAGGAAAGACTAGTCAAATTAACATTAAAATAAACAATCAAAATTCCTTTCCAATTTGCCTTCTCTTATTCCTACGTAAGTCTAGCCTTATTCTTTCCCTTGCACACTCCATTGCCGATTTGGTAAGGCTCTCAACTCTCTCTTCTTCATTCATCTTCTTCTTTTGAAGTTTTTAAGTCCATTAATGGAGATTTAACTTCTATCTTCATCTTAAGGTAATTACCTAGCATTTCTTGTCAAGCCTTGAAGCAAACCTCTTCCTAGCACAAGCATAGCACTTCGGCATCAACCAATAATCCAAGGAGGTTGTCTAAACCAACATTAATCCAAGGACCATCTCAAGGTTATCTTAAGGTGGTTTTCATGCTTGAAAATCCTTAAAGCACATTTTATGTGCAACCAATTTCTACTTCTTCTAAGGTTCTTTTCTTCTTCATTTTCATGAAGGAAAGTTTGTTCTTCATCCACCTTAAGTGAGCCGAATTTATAAGGAGAAAAGCTTAAGGTAAATCCTTGGAAAACTAGTTACAAACTACTAAGATCTTTATTGAAGATCTAACTCCTAAACTCCTTCACCTCTTGCATAAACCGAAGTGGAGCATCAAAATTCCTTGGGGAAAGCTTGGAGATTCAAGAAGTGAAATACCCCGAACTTAAATATGGTGATTATATTATTCTAATATAGTATTTAAAGGCCTAATAGTGCCTAAGTAATTTTGGTAAAGAAAATAAATCCAAAAGAAATGGGAAAAACGCTTAGAAAGCGGAAAACGCTAAAATGAGCGTTAAATAACCATAGGAGGTACGAGACCTCGGTTATAGTATCGTAAGTATTCCTAAGGTTTATTCATACCTAAGTAGTATACAGTAATGATTCCCGAAGAAAACGGAACCAAGAAATGTATTAAAACGCTAAAAGAGCTTTAGCGCACGTTTTTCGAGGAAACCCGAAAACGTGACTTTAAGTGGTCAAACAGACCCGTAAAAATTATAAATCATTGAATAATAATGTTAAGCATTTATGGAAGCTTAATAACCAATGAAAAAAGAAACGAGAAAATTCCAGAAAACGGGCCCGGTTAGTGAATAGTATCAAAACCGGGTAAAGTAACGAGTTTTCTGTAGAAGACGAAAAACGCTCCAGCTAGTAATACAGTGAGGGCCGGTTTCTAACAGGTAAATAAACCCCCTCTCACACACACACACTAGCTAAATAAATAATGAGTCAAAAAGCAAAGAAGAATAAAAGGTAAAAAGTAACTTACCTTTCTCTCTCCCCCTCATTTCTCTCTTTCTCTCTCCTCCCTCCTTCCTTCTCCATCGGCTCCTCCCTCCTCTCTCTCTGATTTGGGCGATTTTTGGAGCTCTCCAAACAGCTTCCATGGCAGCCCTCTTCATCCTCTTGCTCTACCTCCATGTGAGCTCCAAATGAAAAATAAAACACATATTTGAACTCCCCTCATCCTCCTCTACATTCCTATCTTTTCAAAATTCAAAAAGGATGAGTTTCATCTCCATGGGTTTTCCCCATTTGAAGAGAAAAGCACACCATTGTGAAGCTTGGAGTCTCCTCTTTCCAACAAGGTAAAAATCTCTACAAAAGATTCAAGTTTCCTCCACTCTTCTTGGAAACCGAGATTTTTAGCCCCTTTGTAATGCCTTGTTTTTCTCTCTTCTTTTGAGCATCAACTTCACCTAACAATGGTGGTGGATTCTTCTTCTTGAACCAAGGGCTAAAACCCCTCCTAAAGCACTCCAAAGGTAAACCCTAGAAATTTGTATTTTGAACACTTCAATGAACTAGCATAAATCTAAGGGTTAGTGTGTTAATTATACTTGTTTGATGTGCTTTGGGTGATGGGAATGGAGTTTGGCAACTCCATTCCCCATGTGGTCGATTTGTGCAAGAAAGAGAGAAGAAGAAATGGAAAAGATTAGAAGGAATCAAAAGCTCAAGGTAAGAGCTCCTTCCTAATGTAAATTCTATTGCATTAGGGTAATGGGAAAGGGTAAAATATTTAAAGAACCAAAATTGTTGCAGTGGTATTGTAATCGTGGTGGAAATTGAGTACTAGCAAGTAAATGTGTGGATTTGTAGGCCTTAGAGCCAAAAGAATGGTGTATGTAAATTAGTAATGCTATTTGAGGAATATTGGTGTATTGATAATGTGATTGAGGAAACATTGGTGTATTAGGATTTAGTATGTGTGCTGGTAGAACCCTTGTGGTTTGGCTAGGATAGGATAGGAAATTGATGAGAAAGGATGTGTGTGGATAAGTAAAGAAAGTAGATGAGCTATGGCGAAATTTTAGTAGGAATTATGCATTTAGGAATGACTTGGTGAATGGGAGAACCAAGGTGTGTATTGGGATTAGTAGAGAGGTTTTGTAGCTATGGAATGGGTGATTGTAGTATGAGAGGTAAGAAGTGTAAAATCTGTAGCAAAGGAGCATAGGAATACATTGGAGAAGTTAGGAGAATTCAATGTGCAGAATTGTGTAGGATGAGTGTTGGAACTTGGGTATAGGTAGTGCAATGGCTTGGAAATGAATTGGTATGGTAAGGAGAAGTAATTGGAATGCTAGGAATGGCATTGGTTAAGAAAGTATTGGATGGGAGAATGGAATGGTAAAATCTGTAGCATAAATGTAACAAAAATGTTACAAGTGTTGGAAAAGAAGTGAGGAATTGTGTAAGTGAATTGAGGGATTTAGTAATGGATTTGGTGGATGAATTAAGGTATATTAGGAGGCCTAAATGGCACTAAAACATGTGGGATTACATGTAGGAAGATTGGGGAAGCAATGGGTAAAAGAGAGGACTGAAAACAAATTTTAAAACTGAATTACTGGGCTGGACCGGACTGCGACCGGACTTGCAAGTCCGGTCGGCCAGAAAATTTTCCCGTCTGCAACCTACTGGAATGGACCGGACTTGCGACCGGACTTGCAAGTCCGGTCGGCCAGAAAAATTCCGCGACAGTAAGCTACTGGAATCGACCGGACTTGCGACCGGACTTGCAAGTCCGGTCGAGACAGAAAATTTTCCGTACTGATAGCTACTGGAATGGACCGGACTTGCAAGGTCGGTCGCAAGTCCGGTCGGGTCAAAAAAATGAGATAAAAATATTTTTATTGTATGGTTATAATAATCATATGTACATATATATATGCCTATACACATACATGCATATATATGTAGTAGTACACTATGAATGAAGTAGTAAAGGTAAGAAAGTAAGTATATGAGTAGGAAAGCAAGTGTAGGAAGTAACCAAGTAAATTGAGAGTATGAGAACAGTAAGTACACCGGGATAACGGGGTAAGTACGGGAGTAGTAATTATTTGTGTATGGTGAGAATATAGTATTAATAATAATGTTGAAACATTATCAGTGGAACAAGTGTGAACCAAGGAACGAGGGAACACACGGTAGAGCTAACTCCGGTGAAAGGTATGATTTTCTCATGCCCCGTATGCTAACCGAGTTACATTGATTTGTGTGCTGTATGCCGGCTAATCAAGACTAAAGCATGAAAACGGTTTATTGCCCTTCATTGTATGTCTTGTTGTATGTTGCATGAGCTAACCTTTCTTGAATTGATTGTGTGGCTTTACTTGGTGCGTAGATCGACTCATAGGTGAGTCTTGTTTGTAATGACTCGTAGTAAGAGTCTTATTGTGAACTAATGAAATAATAGCGACGCACTAAACTATCGAAACGATAAACGATAATGCAACCCAATGAACTCACTAGAATGTGAGAGCGTATACGGGAGTCAAGAACAACCTCCGATAACGGCAGGAGAAATGAAATGAATAATCCACAAACAAAAGTAGTGGAAGTATATAAGTAACCTCCAGTAGAGGAACTAATCTTGGTCCAAAATATGAACCATGAGAGTAGTAAAGAATGACGAGGGATCTCCAAACCCCTTAGTATCTAGTCGACCCATTCTGAGAGGACCCGACTGATGTAAGTATGTCCCGAACATGAGAGTATCCGATATGTTGGGGAAACCCTTAAACCTGAGGATACTAGACGGTAGTAATTCCCTAAGCCAGTGGAGGTTATCGAGAGAGATACTTCTAGGCTAATCCGTGAGTGTATTATACTCTGAGAGAAGAGTGTTGGGAATATGAGTAGTCCGGTAGAACGGACATTTGAGTATCTGAGGAGCTAAGCGTATAGCCCTCGTATTGTAGGTCCGGTGGCGAGTCTTTGTATGACACCGCCCGGTGGCCAAAGTAATGAGTATTGAGTATTGCGTACGTATGAGTAAAGTAATGAGTATTGAGTAAGAAGTGAGTATGAGTATGTAATGAGTACCAAGTATTAAGTATGTATGAGTAAGTAGTGAGTACCGAGTATGTATGAGTAAGTAAGGAGTATTGAGTAATGAGCATACATAAGAATAGTAACGAGTACGGAGTAAGGAACATATACTAGTAAAGTATCGAACATGGAGTGTCGAGTATGTAAGAGTAAGGAGTAGGTATGAGAAGAGTAGCGAATATCGAATGTAGTACGATGAGTAATGAATGAACACAAACACGAAAGGTTGACTACCGAACTGTCTTCCTCGGTAAGTATTAGAATTGTATGTGTATGTAGGTATTGTGTTTGTATTGTTGTAGCATGAGTATGTATGCATGCATGTAAATGAACTCCATGTATATTCGACCCAAAGTAGTCGATGTACCGCGGTTAGCACGCGGTATATGCGAATTTCATGCGCAGCGTAAGCTGACCCCCTCGGGGGACCATTTTTAGTGTGCAGGTACCCGAGGCTGATCACCGTTCGAGAGAGTAGGACGGGGACTGCTGCGTAAGCATGGGTAGTTGTATGGAAGGGATTGGTACTCGTATTGTAATGCGAATTTGGGAGTTTAAATTGTATTGGTAATTTAAGGATTGTAGTATACTCGGTATAGTAATGTATTGGAGTTGTAATTGGATATGGATGAGTATGCAATGGGAAGTATTGTATTGTGTAGAGCACTCGGTATGTTCATGTTCATCAGACCGATAGTATGTAGTACTGTAACTCGCCTTGTTAGTCACGTGGGTGACTAACGGCATTGTACACCCGCCGTTGTGTAAGGAGTATCCGCTGCGAAGGTAAGTAATTGTACAGTAATGACGGTATTAGCGGTAGGGGTGTTACAAAAAGTGGTATCAGAGCGAAGTATCGCTCTGATGGATGAAATACCGAGTTTAGGTAAATACCGAGTTAGGAAGTAGAGACTTAGGGCTAAGGGTTGAGTGCTAGTGTGCGAGGACGCTAGTTAGGAACTTCCGTATGAATCGGAAACCTACAACAACCATACCCCGCCCTCCGCAACCCCGGTATAAAGTTGGAATAATAACGCCAGAGAGATGGAAAGACCTCTCACACTCGGGTAAAACCCGATCTGGCATTACAAAACAAGCCTTATTAAGAAAGAACCTGTCATACGGTAGAGTCCAAGAACTGGAAGTCCCGAAGACGGTTCCCGTTTGATTACAAGGACCGCACTTAATGGCGGAGGAAGGAAGATCCTAAACACAGGGATAATGGAATTTATGGCACCATGGGGCGACATGCTTCGCAGTCGCGAGAACCATGTGTGGCCAGCAAGAAGAGAAGCACAATCGTGCAATGAAGCAAGGAAGATGGAGTAACAAGCCGAGACAAGAGAGTCTACGGACCGTAATCTTTGATGATACCAACAACGGTATACAAACCGACTAAGGAATTAGTCGAGGTTGGATTAATACCAAACCTACATGCCAAGAGGCTGTAATGACCCAACAACATAGTTCAGATAGCGATGAAAGAAATCATAACACAGACACCTATAGGACCACAACATGGTTCCTAAGGACAAGCCAAGTCTCGTTAACCACACTGAAGGTGTGAGACACCCGGATGGACGACAATCATGTCAAGTATACTGAGAAGCGACTCAGGAATCGATCCGATCACCAAGATCGAAAGATCAAAGAAAAACCTGATAAGACCACCAACTATGGATGGAAACGATGCCGTAAACGGTATACGTTAACTGAAAAACAACCTACCCGCGCACTTGCCTAGGGCAAGTGCAGTAGTAACAACAACACAGAACGGTTGAATACTTTACCAAACCGGCAAATGCTTACTACAGTACCGCTATGACGGATGGAGCAAATGCAGGATCACCAATCCTAGGATGTTAAATAACGAACCCTCGGGAAGGCCTAACGGCCCGACCATTGTATTAATAGTATACCAGTCAGCAAGAAGCTGAACTTGGTCAAGACCTGAAACATGCAACGCCATGAAGAATTTTCTTTAACACCGAACCGTTATTTCGAAACCAAATTTTTTCTTCAAAAACCACAAACCTTCTTTTAAAACCTTGGATTTTTAAAACCCAACAGACGGATTACGGTGAGTATCATAGAGTGATACAAGAAGAGTTGACAATAGAATACTTCACCTAGGCATGTGACGAACGCTACTAGTGTACCCAAATACGGGATGTGGGACAACCGCACTCCGAAGGAGCTTGCGGGCCTGACATGTAGTTAGGTAAGTGGTAACGTGCCAAGATGGTACCCCACGTATGTATACATGTAGTGTACGGAACACGGGAAGTAGCCAACTCCGTTCTACGGACCATAAGTAAATCAAAACGGAACAGTTGGATACCCAAAATGAGCAGAAGAAACTCAGATAAGTTACAAGCTAAGGAGTCAAGAACTCACTCCAGGAGAACCATTGAGAGTTGAAAGTGCAAGAGGCACTAACAACGGGATAAGACATTGGATATGTCTCAAAGATATTGAAGTAGAACATGATGACTAGAGGGAATACCCAGTCTAAGCACAGTAAGGCAAATGCCTAACATTAACACATCAGTGTTCAATGAACGGGATAGAATCCCCAGAACACTACCACAAACACACAGGGTGATGTTATAAGGTACCAGAAATACCATTCATCACCGGAAGGGATATCAAACCCGTTATAACACAAGGAAAAACACCAATGGTCTACCCTAAGAACGGGAGACGTTACAACCCCTAATGGGATGACTCAAACCAGAACCGCAAGGTAGGATGACGGACTGAACATACTTATAAATATCAGCCAGAGGTGATAGCATAATCAATAACACCCAGGAGCAATCCATAAAGGGTATCAAGTCAACACAGTTGAATGAAATGTCATGGTAAGAACACCACAATTGGAACGAACATTCGGTTAGAACACCGAAGGGATCCCACTTGACAGGGATCAACCCCTAAATCAATCATTGTGTAATTGTGGTAAGTGGAGAAAACTCACTTGGGAACAGCCTATAATGAGCAGAGCTCTAGGCAACATGGCTAGTAGGCCATGAAACTGTTACCACACAACCCAACGGTTGCAAAACCAATGTGAACTATACGGAAAGTGGTCAAGGTGACACCGATAAAAGAGTGACAACCAATAATTGAGGATGCCCCCATAAATGTGAGACCGCAAGAGCGGTGAACACATGGACCCCAAGAAGGGGATATCATCAGTAACTGTCGGGAAATATATTCCTTAAGAACTACTAACGTAGTCAAGCTTGAGCATACAATTATTGTCAAGCAATTTGAAATAAGCTTCAACAGCAATTGTTGACAACCAAGGAGTAACCGGTATAAAACCAATGATGCTCAGGGAGCTCAGAAAAATAAAGGAATACTATATTCTATATTTGCCAAATACATGGGGAATCATTGTATGAATGATAGACATGCATGAGCTGAAGCTAGCAACAACGGATGCCATGTGAACCAATACCGTGAAATCAGTAAGAACATGGTGCGCAACAGGCGACCGATGTATGAGAATAACCACCCAATACCATGGAGAGGCTAACACGAAATGGTAGACAGACCGGGCAACAAGCCAGAAGTCAGCACCAAATGATGAAGCACCACCTGGAAGAGTAACAATCAGTCCTATTGCGATCTCATAAGAGAGTTACTGTCAAGTGTTTACGCCTCTGCACTCTGTAGGACTGAGTGTTTTGGTATTGCATTTGGGCAGTAATGATCGAGTGGGATAGCTAGGAATAGGAGGAAATGTAAATCGTGGAAAATCCTTCCTTTCACCAGTAAACATGGCATAAGCCAGCCAAGCGAAAGCTTAGAAACAAACCGTGCGGCCTAAGGCTAAAGGAGCACGAAGAGTGTCAAACACACCGACAATCACAAGATGTGAATCCCATGGGATAAAAGTGAAAGGAGACTTAAGAAGTCACAAGGACCGACGCATTGCAAATGCAAGGTCATACAAGTAAAGAACACCTGTAATAAACCAGAGAAACTGGTATAATCCAGAAGCTGCTAACAGTAGAGGAAGCACTACAACCAAGTAGTGACTTAACCTCAACCGACAATAAGTCGGGAAAATCAAGTGAATGATCACTACAAACACAACATTATGCATATAGATTGCCAAAGAGCTGATTAAAAATCTAAAACTCATCGAGTTCGAGCACGGTAAAGGAATACCACACTTGGTTAATAAACCTTGTTTCCACAACAAGAGTGACAAAAGGTGATGTGTAACACGTTAAGGATAACGAGAAGGGCGAATCACCCAAGTTATCAGGGTCGCGCAGCAGAAGCTAGTGGGCCCAGAATTATACACCTAGTGAATAAAAGGCTAATCACCAATGCCTCAAAGCCATTAGGCTATAACCGAACCCGGTTAAGAGTTAAATAAACTCCGATGGAATTTCTTGATGTAGGGACTAACCGGTAATACGGTTAAGACCCATTGATCGAGGAACATTGTATGATAGACCGCATGGAAGCTGAACCACTCCATGACGGCTGAATGCCTTCGACCAATGTCCAATGTTGACACATGGTAGATTACGTGGGCGTAATCCCTTTTAAGGGGGGTAGAGCGAAAACCGCGAAATGCATGTTTACGTGATAGTGCGTAAACTACAATGCGCATAGCGCAAAAGTATTTGTTTTAATGATTGATACTTATGTTACATAAACATTTGTATTCACTCATTGTGTAATTGTGGTAAGTGGAGAAATGAGTATAGGAAAAGGAGTAGAGAAACTCCAGGGGAATGAGTACCCCGATTGGTAATAATATGGAATGAGTATGTATGGGAAACTTGAGGAGTATAAATCGGTACGGAACCGATGTATGTAATGAGTATGAATCGGTGTACAACCGACATATTTTATGAGTATAAATTGGAGTATAGCAAATTAATGGGATGGTATACCCACGAATTTCTTGAGTATAGTAGTTGGAGAAAATGTAGTAACGATGGATGAAATGATTAGTAAGTAAGTAAGTGAATCACATGAATTGGAAAATGTATGTGTATGATTACGAGTAGCAAGATTAAAAAGAATAGAAAACGAAATGATGTTTGACGAGCTGTCTGTTTGTACTGAGGTGGGAAGTGGAACTTGATTTGCTAAGATCAAGGGAAGCCGAACACAAATTGGGGGGAAGGATAATTCAACACCAATGCTGATCACATTGGGGTGAAGGACTCTGGAAGCTCCCTTAAGTGGCCACAATAAAACCACTAGTAATAGGAATAATTACCATAAATGAATATTGGGTGATGTATGCAAGTTTTCAAAATGAATTTCCAAAACTAATTTGGTACACTGTTTTTCTACAAACTTGAGAATGAGGATCGGTTTAAAACCGCTCCCACGGGCGCTAGTGGATCTTCCATGCCTAGGCACGGGTATCCGGTCGAAACCATAGGAGGAGAAGCTAGTTTTGAGTCGGTGGGAGTGTTGATTAGTTTTGAAACCACTACACCGATGGTACGGTAACAGTGTGGTGTTTTGTATTTTTCCAAAGGCACTGGGGCGGCGTAGTCCCGAGTAAGTATGAGTAAGTATGAGTAAAGTATGAGTAAGTAAGTATGAGTAATGCCTGAGGATCTCTATATGTGCAAATGAATTTGATCTGAACCAAAGGACCGTGGCCAGAAAGCGTAAGTGCCATTAGTCATGACGGCCGTGAACCAGAAAGCGTAAGTGTTCAAACGTGACCGGTACCTGAGGGATCGCTTGACATGGGAGAGGATGGTACCTCATTTATCTGCGGACGGACCCCATGGAGAGCTCGCAACGTATATTTTTGATTGCTATGCATGCAGTGACATGCTGTTTGGATGCGTAGTATGCATCATGTCAGACATTTGGAGTTTGACAAGTAATATGTAGAGGTCATAACCTTAGCATAGAGTATATGTACGAGTAACAGTATTAGATTCACCAACTTTGAGGGCAAAGTTCTTTAAGGGGGGTAGATTGAAATACCCCGAACTTAAATATGGTGATTATATTATTCTAATATAGTATTTAAAGGCCTAATAGTGCCTAAGTAATTTTGGTAAAGAAAATAAATCCAAAAGAAATGGGAAAAACGCTTAGAAAGCGGAAAACGCTAAAACGAGCGTTAAATAACCATAGGAGGTACGAGACCTCGGTTATAGTATCGTAAGTATTCCTAAGGTTTATTCATACCTAAGTAGTATACAGTAATGATTCCCGAAGAAAACGGAACCAAGAAATGTATTAAAACGCTAAAAGAGCTTTAGCGCACGTTTTTCGAGGAAACCCGAAAACGTGACTTTAAGTGGTCAAACAGACCCGTAAAAATTATAAATCATTGAATAATAATTGTTAAGCATTTATGGAAGCTTAATAACCAATGAAAATAAAGAAACGAGAAAATTCCAGAAAACGGGCCCGGTTAGTGAATAGTATCAAAACCGGTAAAGTAACGAGCGTTTTCTGTAGAAGACGAAAAACGCTCCAGCTAGTAATACAGTGAGGGCCGGTTTCTAACAGGTAAATAAACCCCCTCTCACACACACACACTAGCTAAATAAATAATGAGTCAAAAAGCAAAAGAAGAATAAAAGGTAAAAAGTAACTTACCTTTTCTCTCTCCCCCTCATTTCTCTCTTTCTCTCTCCTCCCCTCCTTCCTTCTCCATCGGCTCCTCCCCTCCTCTCTCTGATTTGGGCGATTTTTGGAGCTCTCCAAACAGCTTCCATGGCAGCCCTCTTCATCCTCTTGCTCTACCTCCATGTGAGCTCCAAATGAAAAATAAAACACATATTTGAACTCCCCTCATCCTCCTCTACATTCCTATCTTTTCAAAATTCGAAAAGGATGAGTTTCATCTCCATGGGTTTTCCCCATTTGAAGAGAAAAGCACACCATTGTGAAGCTTGGAGTCTCCTCTTTCCAACAAGGTAAAAATCTCTACAAAAGATTCAAGTTTCCTCCACTCTTCTTGGAAACCGATTTTTAGCCCCTTTGTAATGCCTTGTTTTTCTCTCTTCTTTTGAGCATCAACTTCACCTAACAATGGTGGTGGATTCTTCTTCTTGAACCAAGGGCTAAAACCCCTCCTAAAGCACTCCAAAGGTAAACCCTAGAAATTTGTATTTTGAACACTTCAATGAACTAGCATAAATCTAAGGGTTAGTGTGTTAATTATACTTGTTTGATGTGCTTTGGGTGATGGGAATGGAGTTTGGCAACTCCATTCCCCATGTGGTCGATTTGTGCAAGAAAGAGAGAAGAAGAAATGGAAAAGATTAGAAGGAATCAAAAGCTCAAGGTAAGAGCTCCTTCCTAATGTAAATCCTATTGCATTAGGGTAATGGGAAAGGGTAAAATATTTAAAGAACCAAAATTGTTGCAGTGGTATTGTAATCATGGAAATTTGAGTACTAGCAAGTAAATGTGTGGATTTGTAGGCCTTAGAGCCAAAAGAATGGTGTATGTAAATTAGTAATGCTATTTGAGGAATATTGGTGTATTGATAATGTGATTGAGGAAACATTGGTGTATTAGGATTTAGTATGTGTGCTGGTAGAACCCTTGTGGTTTGGCTAGGATAGGAATGAAATTGATGAGAAAGGATGTGTGTGGATAAGTAAAGAAAGTAGATGAGCTATGGCGAAATTTTAGTAGGAATTATGCATTTAGGAATGACTTGGTGAATGGGAGAACCAAGGTGTGTATTGGGATTAGTAGAGAGGTTTTGTAGCTATGGAATGGTGATTGTAGTATGAGAGGTAAGAAGTGTAAAATCTGTAGCAAAGGAGCATAGGAATACATTGGAGAAGTTAGGAGAATTCAATGTGCAGAATTGTGTAGGATGAGTGTTGGAACTTGGGTATAGGTAGTGCAATGGCTTGGAAATGAATTGGTATGGTAAGGAGAAGTAATTGGAATGCTAGGAATGGCATTGGTTAAGAAAGTATTGGATGGGAGAATGGAATGGTAAAATCTGTAGCATAAATGTAACAAAAACTGTTACAAGTGTTGGAAAAGAAGTGAGGAAATTGTGTAAGTGAATTGAGGGATTTAGTAATGGATTTGGTGGATGAATTAAGGTATATTAGGAGGCCTAAATGGCACTAAAACATGTGGGATTACATATAGGAAGATTGGGGAAGCAATGGGTAAAAGAGAGGACTGAAAACAAATTTTAAAACTGAATTACTGGGCTGGACCGGACTTGCGACCGGACTTGCAAGTCCGGTCGGCCAGAAAATTTTCCCGTCTGCAACCTACTGGAATGGACCGGACTTGCGACCGGACTTGCAAGTCCGGTCGGCCAGAAAAATTCCGCGACAGTAAGCTACTGGAATCGACCGGACTTGCGACCGGACTTGCAAGTCCGGTCGAGACAGAAAATTTTCCGTACTGATAGCTACTGGAATGGACCGGACTTGCAAGGTCGGTCGCAAGTCCGGTCGGGTCAAAAAAATGAGATAAATATTTTTATTGTATGGTTATAATAATCATATGTACATATATATATGCCTATACACATACATGCATATATATGTAGTAGTACACTATGAATGAAGTAGTAAAGGTAAGAAAGTAAGTATATGAGTAGGAAAGCAAGTGTAGGAAGTAACCAAGTAAATTGAGAGTATGAGAACAGTAAGTACACCGGGATAACGGGGTAAGTACGGGAGTAGTAATTATTGTGTATGGTGAGAATATAGTATTAATAATAATGTTGAAACATTATCAGTGGAACAAGTGTGAACCAAGGAACGAGGGAACACACGGTAGAGCTAACTCCGGTGAAAGGTATGATTTTCTCATGCCCCGTATGCTAACCGAGTTACATTGATTTGTGTGCTGTATGCCGGCTAATCAAGACTAAAGCATGAAAACGGTTTATTGCCCTTCATTGTATGTCTTGTTGTATGTTGCATGAGCTAACCTTTCCTTGAATTGATTGTGTGGCTTTACTTGGTGCGTAGATCGACTCATAGGTGAGTCTTGTTTGTAATGACTCGTAGTAAGAGTCTTATTGTGAACTAATGAAATAATAGCGACGCACTAAACTATCGAAACGATAAACGATAATGCAACCCAATGAACTCACTAGAATGTGAGAGCGTATACGGGAGTAACAACCTCCCGATAACGGCAGGAGAAATGAAATGAATAATCCACAAACAATAAGTAGTGGAAGTATATAAGTAACCTCCAGTAGAGGAACTAATCTTGGTCCAAAATATGAACCATGAGAGTAGTAAAGAATGACGAGGGATCTCCAAACCCCTTAGTATCTAGTCGACCCATTCTGAGAGGACCCGACTGATGTAAGTATGTCCCGAACATGAGAGTATCCGATATGTTGGGGAAACCCTTAAACCTGAGGATACTAGACGGTAGTAATTCCCTAAGCCAGTGGAGGTTATCGAGAGAGATACTTCTAGGCTAATCCGTGAGATTGTATTATACTCTGAGAGAAGAGTGTTGGGAATATGAGTAGTCCGGTAGGACGGACATTTGAGTATCTGAGGAGCTAAGCGTATAGCCCTCGTATTGTAGGTCCGGTGGCGAGTCTTTGTATGACACGCCCGGTGGCCAAAGTAATGAGTATTGAGTATTGCGTACGTATGAGTAAAGTAATGAGTATTGAGTAAGAAGTGAGTATGAGTATGTAATGAGTACCAAGTATTAAGTATGTATGAGTAAGTAGTGAGTACCGAGTATGTATGAGTAAGTAAGGAGTATTGAGTAATGAGCATACATAAGAATAGTAACGAGTACGGAGTAAGGAACGTATACTAGTAAAGTATCGAACATGGAGTGTCGAGTATGTAAGAGTAAGGAGTAGGTATGAGAAGAGTAGCGAATATCGAATGTAGTACGATGAGTAATGAATGAACACAAACACGAAAGGTTGACTACCGAACTGTCTTCCTCGGTAAGTATTAGAATTGTATGTGTATGTAGGTATTGTTGTTTGTATTGTTGTAGCATGAGTATGTATGCATGCATGTAAATGAACTCCATGTATATTCGACCCAAAGTAGTCAATGTACCGCGGTTAGCACGCGGTATATGCGAATTTCATGCGCAGCGTAAGCTGACCCCCTCGGGGGACCATTTTTAGTGTGCAGGTACCCGAGCTGATCACCGTTCGAGAGAGTAGGACGGGGACTGCTGCGTAAGCATGGGTAGTAGTATGGAAGGGATTGGTACTCGTATTGTAATGCGAATTTGGGAGTTTAAATTGTATTGGTAATTTAAGGATTGTAGTATACTCGGTATAGTAATGTATTGGAGTTGTAATTGGATATGGATGAGTATGCAATGGGAAGTATTGTATTGTGTAGAGCACTCGGTATGTTCATGTTCATCAGACCGATAGTATGTAGTATTGTAACTCGCCTTGTTAGTCACGTGGGTGACTAACGGCATTGTACACCCGCCGTTGTGTAAGGAGTATCCGCTGCGAAGGTAAGTAATTGTACAGTAATGACGGTATTAGCGGTAGGGGTGTTACAAGAAGAGTTCAAGCACTTAACCACCTTTATTAAGAAGTAAGTTTACTAAGCTAATCTTTATTTTTAAGCTTAGTTAAGCTTTAAAAATTATACAAAAATTATGTACATCTCCTAGGGTATCTAAAACGAAACTATATGGTATAATATACTAAAATATAATCTATAACTGTAACACCCCTTACTTAAACATGTAATGACGTCATAACTCGTAGCATAATTAATAGCGAATCGCAGCGGAAATAAAAACTATCTAACCTTGGTGTTACACGCCGTCACTCACCCTTGTGAGTAACAAGGCATCCTTACTCTTTCCAACATTACAACTTCTCACGCTGTGATGAACAGATACTGAGCACTCTAATTATTACAATCCAAAACCAACTGAATGAGCTACTAACTGAATACATTCTCCTCTTAAACACATTACAAAATAAAACCAACGGTGTTCGTTGAAAACACTTCAGCTACCCCCGTGTCCCATGCTCCGGCTTGAGTCTTCTTCAATAACCTGGAATTTGTGGCCCACTGAAGGGCTCAGCAATCGAAATGCTGGTATGCTAAATGTGATCTTAAGTCATCTAGATTCCTTTAGTCGTTTTATCCATCTTGATATTAGATTCATTACATAAAATACCGGTTTATACTGATAACAGAAATAACTGTAAACACTCAACAAACACATAACAATCCACCTGTGAACACCAGTGTACAATAGTACCCAACACCAATAACCACACAACAATAACCATAATCACACATTAGTAAACCATAACAATAACCAAACAAGATACACGTATTAAACTGTGCTTGTTAGTTAGTCACTTGGCTCTTATCCTTTAACCAATCATTTAACCTTTCCAAATTAATTTCCATCACAAGAGTCATGATAAGACAAACCTTAATAACCTGTGAAAATGGACAGTGTGTCCCACTGGGTTCCAAAGGAACCGTTACCAGTAGACCTTATGGCCCTGGATAAATATATGTAATGACCGATCCGGTCGAAACTGTGCACCAACGGCAGTGCATTCCGCCATCCCCGAATGTGGCTGATGGATTTGGAGTGACTCCCTTCTTGAGTCTCTCATAGTGATCACAATGCGCAACCAGAAAGTCGAAACGATCTGGATTCCTCTCTTTATAAGTTAGCCCTTTTTGTCAGTGACATAATAACCAATATTTGAAATAAGACTATCACATTTGACCCTTGTTAGGTTCAATAATACCTAAAGGTCAGTTAGTCTTTTTTTTTCCAGTTTAGATGTATAAACTTTAGTCACAAGACATTCGCGTATAAAATACAACGCAACAGTTTCAGCAATCCCACATACAATATCATTCACATAAAATCATAGATATCGTTCTAAACATTTAAACACACAACGTCTGGACCTCAGGATAATCCTTAGGACATTCAGACCACACAATTAACATACCGTTCACCAAGAAACTGCTAGCTTGACAAACTCCTGTTTAGTAGTCCCTTCCCGTACGCTGTTATTTAGACATGCAATACCGGGTAGTATTAATATAACTATTCACTACATATTACAGTACTGTCACTGTAATGTTTATACTCGTCGTATAATAACTCTGTATGTTATTTATTTTTCCCCTGTTATTTTAACAGCGGTTCTAGATAACCTAGCAGTTCATCATTTTATGTGAAACTCACATGTGATAATGAATTATCATTTATACGGTACATCTTTACCTCATTAATTATATACTTATAATTACTTCCACTTATCATTTATATTATATCCCTTGGTCATTTTTATTATAACCAAAATTATTTTATAAACTTTATATTATATTCCTTAATATACCATAATACATTATATTACCTAGTTTCACTTCCTTGCCTTATTAAATTAAAACCAACCTTATTAATCCGGTATTTATATATTATACCCAACAATTTAATAAATTACTAAATAACCACATATTATTTTCCGGTAGTCATAATTGATCCCGATAACTTTTACAACTTACCAAATGACCATATACTCTTATAATTTATTAAATACCCTTATCAATTTCGAAAATTGTAAAACAATTATATTAACTTCTATAAATTGTCAAATAACCTTATAACTTTTATAATTCACTAATTACCCTCATTATCCTTTGTAAATATTAGTTAACCACCTCCTTTTTACAAATCACCAAATACTCTTATTATTTCGGTAACTACAAATTAATACCACCATTTTATAAATTACCAATTAAGTCCATAACCTTTCGGTTTCAACATATAATTTATATATTCATACTTTTAACCCCAAAACTTTATATAAGTTACATATTAACTTATAAACTATAGTTTAAATATTTTATTTCTTTAATTAACCAAAGTAACCCATATCTTTTCTTAAATTGCATTTCCGCCCATATTAATTTCTATCTTTCATATATACTTCCATAAATTACATATTCACCCCAAAACTTTTATAAACTTAATATTTTATGTCATAAATCATTTTAACCTAAAGTTTTTGGTCAACACTTTGACCAAGACTTAATTTCTTAATTAATACTTCATTATACCCATAAAATCATTTATATTTCGGTAATATACCAAACTTCCCAATAATCACAAAATAGTCCCAAAACTTTATTAAATGTTATTCTTAACACTTAAACACTTATTTAAATTCATCAAAATTCATAATATTAATTCCTATTTTATTATATATCATAAATATATCAAACAGCTCCTTATGTTTTCGGTAATATATATTTGTACACTAAACTTTTCAAATATTACATTTTAACCACATAACTTTATAAATTAGTCATTTAAATACTTGTAGCTATTTTTAATACTCCCAAAAATTATAATATAAATTAATATACTTATATATTTCAAAAATCATTCAAATAATACATATCATTCTCGGCTCCAATTTTATTTTACTATATAGTTTTAAAACTTGCTTTAAACCTTATAATAAATACTTATAAATGTATATAAGCCATATAACACTTCTAAAAATTATGCTAATGACTTAGAATGATTATAAACTAAAAATAGAACATATTATCCTTAGATATTTCGGTTTTAATATATGTGTATCCTAATTAATTTTATTTTATGACACATATTTATACCTTAAGGTAATAATCTTACCTTATATGTTATAAATTATCTTCTTTGATACTTTAACTTAATAATTTTCGGCCTTAATATTAACATGGCCTTAACATAATTTTTATACTAAATTTTGAAGCTCAAATTAAGCTTAAACTTAACAAACCTTAATTATATAAGCTTACCCTTAAATCAAGACAATCCTTGTACTTGATTTTTCCTTGAATCTCCAAGCTCCTCAAATGCTTATCTTGAGGTAGACAATTCGAACTCCTTGTATATTATATAGGAGATCTATTTGTTAGACTTCTAACAAGAGTTTCTAAATAATATTTGTAGAAATTTTACAAGAGTTTACCTTAGGATTTTATCAAGGTATTTTTGATACACCTTGGGATGATTGTAGATCCAAGTTTCTTCATGAAATAATGAAGAGAACATAGATTTAGAAGTTCTATAATTTCGAAAATGGTTTAGATAATTACTTAGGATTTTTCAACATGAAAATATACCTTAGCTTGATCTTGTTGTTCCTTGTATTGTTGTTGAATTTAGGAACCTCCTTGAAGCATATGTGCTTGGCGAGACATTGTAGAGATTCCTAGATGATTTCTTGCTTCAAGATTTGATAGGTTTAGCTAGGAAATTACATTAAAATGGTGTTAGGAACTAATACACCATTATTGAGTTATTAGCATTTATGAATCAAGCTAGGTATTGAAGAAGAGATCAAGGAGAAGAACTTACCTACGGTTGGACATGGCAAATGAATGAACCTATACTCACGTAAGTATAAGGCAAGATTGGGAAGACTTGGAAATTATTGGCTTCTCTTGTCATTATTTTATGTAATAGTTATATTTATTTGATTAATGAATTGTTACAATGATTTGATCTGCATTAGATACACGGCTGATGGAGTATTAATGGAGTTACACATTTCCCACTAATGTAAAGCAATCGGCTATAAAGAAGTGGTGAGAATTTAAACTTGAATTCTTAATGTCATTATACTTTAGCTTAGGATATTCATTAGCTTATTTGCTTAGTTAATTGTCTTATTTTTTGCAGGTTTGCTCGCATACATGAGTGGAGCACTACCGAATTGATCTCCTCAATTATACATGTCAAGCGGCTGCAAGGGGTGGTCCAGATTGATTAAAGTTAGTTATTATATATAGTGGTTTAGGCTTTATAAGATAGCTTAATCATAGCTAATGTTTATATTTGCAGGAGGTGCAAATCGGAAATCATGGAGCCATTAGCTCCCCACATGTTGTTTGTACGGTAATGTAATGGTTAGATATTCATTCACTTGTTTATTTTATTAGTTTAATTATGTAGATAACTTGCTTAATTTTGTTAATTGTCTATACTGCAGGTCTGATTGATCGGTTCACATGGGCACTTCAACAGCACTTACCATTGATTCACGTAATCAATTTGCTAGTAGGTTTTGTTAATCATTATAGGTTATTAGATTAGGCTTATTATTGTAGTTTTTAATTTAATCAAAAGCAGCACTAATTCCTCCTTATCCATGCAGGTACGATTGGCACTTGCAGATGGGAGGCTCCAAATGCTCTAGCCTTGCGGCTAAGTGGAGAATAAAAGGCTACTTGAGTTGTTAATTATTGCTAGTTTATAACATAAGTATTGTTTATTTGTTTACTAACTTGTTTTATTGCATGTTATACGTAAGTGGAGCAAGCTTATCAGATTGTACATGCTCATTACATTATCACTCACTCGGTGTGTGATGATGATTTAATCGTCAAATAACAAAAACTTTACGTAAAGAAAACTATCCAATTTGTTATGAATTCACGCATGACCTAGTCTCCAATTGAGACTTATTTTCCATTTAATATTTGCTACACTATATTGTACTAAGACCATACTAATATGTGTATATAGGTTCCAGCATTTAATTGGTACATTTTTATTATGGTAAAAGGTGAAAGATTTAAGGTAAAAATGCTGATTTAGGTATCTTTTTGACCTAAAAATCGCCCCCATTTATACCATGAATTTAGTACAGCCATCAATTGATTTAGATGGTCATTTTATCCACTTTTAAGTTTATCAACTCGTGGCTTGTTAAAACTTTAAGGCAATTGCGTAAAATGTATTTTATGATACCCGAAGGTGCGTTTTTGTGCATTAAGAATTTTTCTAGGAATTAATTAGTCGCTATGACTTCCAAGTATTTATTGACATTATTTATAGTCAATAATAATATATTAAGGTGTTACATTAAATTATATGGGGTTATTTAAACTTGTAACTCAATTTTTTTGGGCTAAAGGGGCACTCCCGAGATAAAAGGAGCGTTAAGAAATTCCCCCCGAGCTCTTTGTTTATTTGAAGTAGTAGCTTGTGAATTCTCTTTAGAATAATTAATAATGATTTTAGGGACTCTAAGAATAATTTTTATAGGGGTTCATGCCACCTTGGCACTCTTCCTAGGCATTCCCGGGCCTTTATGGGACCCACATCGGGAACTTCTGAGAACTTTGTATTTTTACTCAGTTCTAACTGAGGACTTGTATTTTAGAGATCATAAAATGATCCTTAGTTAAATTCGTATAATGTCCATAGCTTACAAAATTATTTAACTTAAGGTCGGGCTTTTAACGCACGTTTATGACCTTAAGGAGTTTATATGTTTTCTTAGGGTTTAATAACCCCCAAATAATATTTATAATTCTTCAAATAATATTTATTTACTTGTTAGGGGTATTTCAATAACATATATGGAAAATATTTACCTTAAGACACATTTTAATGTCATAAAAGTTACCTATGTTACATCCTTGTTCATACTGAATTGTCAAGGGTAAAAATGTTCTATTTTGAGCTAGGAATTAATATAAGACATTACAATAATTTTTACATGAGTTATATGACTCATATGAATTTATGTATAATTATTTTGACATATAAATCCACTTTTATATACTATATGGTAACTATTTAATTATGGCCGAATGGTCTAAGTGAAAAATAGGTTTTAATGAGCTACTTATGTATATAAACTTATATTATAAAGTTTAGAGAGTTAAAAATATTTTATTAGTGCTTAAATGGCTAATTAATTATGTTATTGATAAGTGTAATATATATCTATTTTTAGGGCTTTAATTCTTCCTATTTTAAAATAATTCATGCCATATTTCTCACTTATCATATGATTTTCCTTAAATTTATGTTTTGATGTGAACTGATACATTTTATGTGTCAAATGCAGGAAAAAGATCTTGAATTTATATTCTTCATCTCATAAGAAATACAACGCGACAAATGATGACATATATATACACATATATACCTATACATATATATATGTATAGGTATATATGTGTATATATATAATATCTATATCACGACTGGAGGTTTCAAACAACATTGCTCACGTGAACCCACATCATTCAGCATATGTTCAATTAGTTATTGCTGCACATGCACAGACGTGATCATTGCGAGAAGATTTTCTTTGCCCGATTACAACTATATTTTGATTAAAAAATAATCTATTGATGAGATTCGGGCATGCACCAAATTAATGAAGAGAGGGGCTGCATCTTATTGACAGGACGGAAGAAGAAAAAAAAAACATATTTTTATCTTTACCGTAAAGATAAAGATCCCAACTTGTATAATGTAACTCCTGTACCGGTACACCAGGGGATTTACGCCCAGTCCAGAGGGGCTTCTACGCCTCTGTTCATCAATCCTCCTACCCATATACACCATCATCATCATCAGTTTTCACCATACCACATCACCACCGAGACTTCATCACCACCACCAAGACCACCTCGCCACCATTCATTCAAGGCCACTCATCACCACTTCTATAACCCCATTGTTACATATTTATGTATTTCTTTGTTATTTTTGCTACTTTCATATTTATTTTTGAGTAGTTAGTTTAGCTCCCCGATTGGGATAGCAAATCGGATCTTTTTATTTATTTGTAATCTTTTGACTAATTCAATAATGCAATAGTTTAATTCCAGTTCTTCATGCGCTTTAATTCTCTAGCTAATTATTAAAGTTATATTTGTAGTTTTCTAATCAACTCGCGAGAGCTGAGATAGATAACAAGACATAGGAATTAAACCTGATTAACGACTAGAAGCATGATCCCGCCGCCTATAGGTTAATCGGTCTCAAATAGAAACTGTTCTTTATGCGATTAGTTGTGTCCGGATTAGAGCATTAGTCTGCTGCTAGTTCTAGCAACTGGTTAGGATTCGTTAGACTTAGCCGTTGACGAATTAATTATAGTTTCTGAATTTATTGCAGAATTAGGGAAGAGTTTATTAATAGATTAATAATTGAAGATTTGCAGAACAATCCGGGGTGCTTCCTTTTATTTAGAGTTTTAACATTTATTTATTTGTTTAGTTTATTTTACTGTTTTATTATTAGTTTGTTGAGTTTTTATTTTCATTAAATTAAGTAAAACCTGAAAAAGTGACGTTTCCTGTTTTCTTAGTTTAGTTTCTCAGTTAGTAAATAAATTGTCAATTAATTGAACAAGGTCCCTGAGATCGACAATCCCACTCAATTCCCTATTCCGCAAAACGATAGGTACACTGCCTAGGTAGAAGTATAGTAACACATATTTCTGCTAACAGTTATGTGGCTAAAATGTAATTTTTACAAAGTTTGGTGTATATATTGTGAAAGCCGAGAGTTAAGGGTATGTTTGGAGCAATTATGATATAATATAAGGTTAGGAATTAAGTTTAGAAATTTTAGATAATTTAAACAAGTGTTAAAATAACAATTTATAAAGTTTTGGGCTATTATGTAATTTATAAAACTTATTATGAAAGTTTGGAGTTAATAATGGGCGAATTCATAATTAAGAGAATTATGAAGTTCACTTTCGAAATTTTGAAGAATTAATATTTAAACTATAGTTTATAAG
Source organism: Limonium bicolor (assembly GCA_023374045.1). Classification (NCBI taxonomy): domain Eukaryota; kingdom Viridiplantae; phylum Streptophyta; class Magnoliopsida; order Caryophyllales; family Plumbaginaceae; genus Limonium; species Limonium bicolor. The sequence goes on from CM041779.1 coordinate 279,370,931, forward strand.
TTATTAAGTAACTATTATAAAGTTTGGGGTGAAAATGTAATTAATGGAAAGTATATGACAAAGCCAAATTACTTTGGGTTAGTTTTGTAATTTAAGAATTATATATATATATTCAGCAATTATGGAGAGTTAAAATTAAAACTATAGTTTATAAGACATTATGTAAAGATTATAAGATTTTGTGGTTAAATTGTAATTATAGAAAGTATATATATATATATGCCGAGAATTTGAGGGGCTAAGTTGCAATTTTCGAAAGTTATAATATTCAAAAGCTAAATACCAAAATATTAGTGGTGGTTTTGTAATATAATTAAATAAGGAATTAAAACTATATATATAATGAGATTAGAATTAAATGTAAAGTTTATGAATTAATGTGGTTGTTTTGTAAATAACCGAAATATAAGGGTAAGAATTTAGATTTAAATTAATATAGATCCTATAAGGATATTTGGAGGAATTAGAAGAAAGAATTTTGATTAAAGGAATTATGGAATTAAAACTATGGCTTATATAGTTATAAGGAATTTAAAGGTATCCAATAAATATTATTTATGGTTAAATGGAGAATAATAAAACTATAAGAATATTATGTCCATGAATGGCATATAAATATAGTTGAGAATTTATAAAGTTACTATGTCATCTAGACAATTAAAAACATGTAACATAAATAGTACATGGATAAATATACATATATATATATATATATTAGGATTTATAATTAAATCAAAAAGGAAATAAACCTCACATGAAATAACAACTAAGGAATTGTTGAACAATCCAATAAAGTTATTATACAAGGGTAATATAAATTAACCCTCTCAGTTAATCCTATTCTAGGACTACACTTGACCAGACGTTGACCAGGGTATAATCAACTGCAATCTACGGTGAATGGTATGGGATTCTTGCAACCTGTTTGCTACCGATTACACCGGCTTGTGTGCTATCTGTTGTTTGAAATAATGACCAAGATAATTAATGTAAATGTTGTATTACTCTTTTGCACTGTTGTGTTGTTTTATGTGCGTGTTGATGCTAACTGTAACATGTATGTCCCACGCATACAACACTACATTACCAGTGGATTAAATACCTGTGCTTATTTATACTGAGAACTTGCACTCAAGTTTCTCACTAACTTCACTTTATAACAAACGTCGTTGTCTCAAACGTGACAACTGACAATACACATTGTGTTCTTGTTTAACATACTTGGTTGACACCTAACAATTCTATACTAGACGAGAACGAGGAGCCCAGTTGGATCTGGCCATGCATGTTACAGGAGTTGTACCTGTCTCAGGTCGTCTCCTATTCAATTTACGTTGCGACGGGAGTTTGGGTGTGCACTTTGTCCACTCACCGGGACCGTACCGGAACATTTTAAGTTGAGAGGAAGACTTTATTTCTCTCGAGGGTACGATACCCACCATTTGAAGTACAGGAGTTAACCTACGTTATCTTCTGAGGGACTTGTTACCCACCTCTTATAACAAGGTCACTATACCTTCATTATGTTGACACACTCTTATATACCATGTCAGTCCCATTGTGTGGACCCGACTACTATTAAAGGATTACAGAACATCTAACTTGACCTTATGAGTCTTGTTCAATGTGACATTGTTGTCCTTGCTTGGATACTTGTTATTATCATGTTATGTTTGTTTACAGCTTTATAAATGAACTGCATGTATCCGACAAAGTAGTTGGTGTGGCCCAGTAGCCGATGGATGCACGTTTTCCATACCAGCAATTATTTTGCTGATCCATTTCATGGCTAAACAATTCCAGGTACCTGAAGTTGAGAAGATTACCACACCGAGTGTAGTGTTGGGTAGACCAAGCTATGGGAGTCTACTACTAGTTATTTGTTTTACTTAATTATTGTACTTTGAGTTTGATTCCTAGTATCTCGGGTTGTATTCGTATTCAGACCGTGACTTTTGAGATTTGTATTTGGATTTAGCCTTGTTAGTCACAAGGGTGGCTAACGGCATTGTAATAGCGTTGTTGTAATTTATTCCGCTGCAGTTTAAGTTTATTGGGAGCGATCGTCATTCAGGTTATTAGATTTCGGGTTGGGGTGCTACAAAAAGTGGTATTAGAGCGTAGTTACGCTCTGGATACAATAATACACCGAGATTAGGATTTCTAAAGCTTTAGGTTACGGGTTGAGTGATAGTATAGAAAGGAGTTTAAGTTAGTTTACTTAGACTACTATCCAAGACCAAGATTGTGACCACAGTATCTAATATACATCCACACCCTGCAGATGTCAGGAAGAGGTGGACGCCGTGATCAGGCCGCAGAGGAGCCAACCATCAGGCTGGCAGACATTGCTACCTTGATAGCACAAGCTTTTGCACAAGCGGGAGTTGCACAGCAGCAAGCAGCAACCTCCACCACCACCACCCAGAGAGAAGGATTGGGTGAAGAGTTTGGCTGATCTTAGGCCAACTGTATTCAAAGGACAGACTGACCCTGTTCACTTAGAGGCTTATATCATGGAGATGGAAACAGCATTCAAGACACTCGCCGTCCCAGCAAGGGACAAGGTGAGCTTGCTGCCTTTTACTTGAAGGATGCATCAAGGGATTGGTGGAATATGGTGAAGGCCGACCACCTGGACGATCCAGCTTTCACTTGGGGAGCCTACACCGCACTACTTAGGGGCAAGTACTACCCGGCCCACACCAGGATGGTGAAGACTAGGGAGTTTGACTCACTGGAACAGACGGGGAAGATGACCGTGGATGAATACTATGCGAAGTTTACCTCACTACTCCGACTACTACTACGGATTAAGATACTCGGACCAGATTTTGGTCGACCGGTTCTATGGGGGACTGAGTCCTCGGCTCTAGTTTGGGATGGGACCACTCATTCCCACCAGTTTGCAGGTAAAACAGGAGAGACATGATCAGTTGGGATTTTATTACCTATTATACTTCGTCATAGGAGATTTGGAAATTGATACCTTGAGATTTCAGGAATGTTACCATGCTGCCTCCGTTGTGGAGATCACATGCAAAAGAAGGGATGCTTTGAGCTCCCAAAAGAAGGATGGGCCTGGCGGCGATGATGCCAAGCAGGGGAACTCCAACAGAAGGAACAAACCCTTTCAGAGAGGCCAGGGGTCCTATCAAGGGAAGGGGAACCAGACTACTGGGAACCCCCAGTCAGGAACCTACGGAGCAGCAAACTCACAGAAAACCTACCCATCTAAGGGTAGGCACTTTAACCAAGCAGTTAAATTTGTAACTTATGTGATTACTTCAGCACTGTTGGAATGTGTAATTGACCTCGATTGTATCAGGTTCTGGACATGGCTCCAATACGGGCCAGAAGTTTGTCCGCCACTTCAACTGTAGACAATGTGGAAAAGATCACCCCGGCGTGGACTGCCAAGGAGAGAAAGTCCAGTGCCGCCACTGTCAGATATGGACATCGTGCCTTCGAGTGCATCCGACACCCGGAGAGCAGGAACTACCACCCGAGAGCAAAGGCAAATACCGGCCATAAGAATGGAGCCAGCGATACTCGCCCTCCACCAACAAACCAAGCTCAAGGGAATAAGGGCAAAGGCCCAGCATCGGGACCCGCCCTGCATGTCATGGACCGCTCAGATGAGGCTGGTCCTTCTACCAACCCTGGTATTTCTAAACCCATGTGAAACTGTTATTGAGCAATGGATGATGTGAATGAGTGCTTGCATGCCTTGATTGCCTAATTGAGTAGGGAAGAATTAGTAAGACTCACTAGTAAAAATTTAAACCACGTAGGAAGCTATAAGATATGCTTTCCTATCCCCTCACCGCCCTCCCTGGAAGAAAACATTATCAAAGCACAAGAACCAGCGAACGAACAATGTAAGGTTATCCAACCAGGTTTAATACTACTCAAAGGATACCTAACGCCGGAAACATAAATTGCAATCATTAGAAGATGTCAAGAACTGGGAGCAGGACCAGGAGGGTTCTACACTCCCGAATTTCCAGGAGGATCAAAAATGAAGTTGAAAATGATGTGTTTAGGAAAGGATTGGAATCCTTACTCAAAAACCTACCAAGATACAAGAAATGGAGATGGAGCACAAGTACCAAAAATCCCAGAAGAATTTTTACAAATTATGGAACAAGCAGTTTATACAGCTCAACAGTTAGAAGAAGATCCAGTTCCCAATCTAAGGGCTGATCTATGTATCATCAACTTCTATGAAGAAGAAGGCCGTTTAGGACTACATCAGGATAAGGATGAAACACAAGGGTCCCTCGATCAGGGGATACCAGTATTGTCTTTGTCAATTGGAGATGACGCAGAGTTCCTTTATGGCGAGCAGAAGCGTGTGGACCTTGCAAAGAAATCATATTGAATTCAGGAGATGTTTTAATAATGGGTGGAAAGTCAAGGTTGCTATACCACGGAATTAAGAGGATTAAAATGAACTCAGCACCTTCGATAGTGATAAACGCCACCCACATGAAACCAGGAAGATTAAGTTTGACTTTTAGAAAATACTAGTGTTGTAATTGTTTTTGGGCATCTGAAAGAAGATCATCTCATCAATGAAGCATTATTGTTATGAAAGTGAATGTCTTTAGACCACCATCATATGTCAAAGTACTTACCCAGATTCTGTTGTTTGGTTGTGCTAAGGAGACGGAAGGTGCCTTAAGTATACTTACTGAGGAGGAGGCCAACAAAGGCGGCACGATCCTCACTGGTACCTTTCCTGTCAATGGAGTGGCTGCATTAGTACTGTTCGACTCCGGAGCCTCACATACTTTTGTTTCGCCTTCGCTTGCGGGGATGTTGGGGCTAGACGCTGTAGAGTTACCTGATTTTAAGGTGGCATTCCCGTCTAAGGAGAAGGTCAGTTGCACTCGTCTTTATAGAGGAGCCACTATCCGTATTAAGGAGGAGGAATTTCCCATTGATCTGATTGAGTTCAGAGGTCTAGGATTCGACGTTATAGCCGGGATGGATTGGTTGGGGTGGCACAGAGGCCGCATTCTTTGTGCAGAGCGCAGACTGTTACTTAAGAGCCCATCAGGAGTGACAGTATCTTACCGCCAGAGCCCTAGAGCACCATCAATAAAAGTGATATCTGCTACGTGCATGTACAAACACGTCAGGAAGTAGAAGGAAGTATATTTATGCTATGTTCAGGATGTAGAGCACGACCCTGATTTTGATCCAGATATGCCAGTGGTGTCAGAATTTCCAGATATTTTCCCAAAGGAACTTCCAGGCTTACCGCCATCCAGAGAGGTAGAGTTCTCCATTGAATTACTACCAGGTACCGGTCCCATAGCTAAGGCACCGTACCGTATGGCACCAGCAGAGATGGCTGAGTTGAAGGAACAGTTGAAGGATTTATTAGACAAGGGATACATACGACCTAGAGTATCTCCTTGGGGAGCACCGGTTCTTTTTGTGAAGAAGAAGGATGGAAGCCTTCGGTTATGTATCGATTACAGAGAGCTTAATGCAGTGTCAGTGAAGAACAAATATCCACTACCACGAATTGACGATTTATTTGATCAGTTAAGAGGAGCAATAGTGTTTTCAAAGATCGATTTGAGATCAGGATACCATCAGATACCTATCAGGGAGCAAGACAGAGAAAAGACAGCATTCAGAACACGATACGGCCACTATGAGTTTACAGTTATGCCTTTTGGCTTGTCAAATGCACCGGCAGTCTTCATGGACTTAATGAACAGATTATTCAGAGAGCATCTGGACAAGACAGTAGTGTATTCATCGATGATATCCTAATTTATTCAAAGTCTAATGAAGAGCATGAGAGTCACCTCCGACATGTACTTGAGATCTTAGGGAGAACCAGCTTTATGCTAAGTTCTCCAAGTGTGAGTTTTTGGTTTCTTTCGTTGTGTATCTAGACAGTTATCACAGCAGAGTAGACAGCAATCCAGCGCAGTTCGCACCTGGCCCAGACCAAAGACAGTGACTGATATCAGGAGTTTCCTTGGGTTAGCTGGTTACTACAGGAGGTTTGTTAGAGACTTCTCTAAAATAGCAAAACCTATGACAAGTTTAATGAAGAAGGATGCACCATTCACATGGACTACAGAATGTGAGACCTCATTTCAGTATTTGAATGATGCTTTGACATCAGCACCAGTTTTGACCATACCTGAAGGCACAGAGGGTTATGAAGTTTACTGTGATGCATCAGGCAGAGGATTAGGGTGTGTACTCATGCAGAATGGGAAGGTAGTCGCCTACGCTTCCCGACAGCTGAAGAAACATGAGGAGAACTATCCCACACATGACTTGGAACTTGGAGCAATTGTATTTGCATTGAAGATCTGGCGCCACTACCTGTATGGTGTCCAGATGACCGTATACTCGGATCACAAAAGCTTGAAATATGTATTCACCCAGAAGGAGTTAAAACATGAGACAAGAAGATGGGTTGAATTTCTCAAGGACTACGACATCGATTTGCAGTACAAAGAAGGAAAAACTAATGTAGTAGCAGACGCATTGAGTCGACGAGCACATTCCTTAAATGCCATTGCGGCTAGCTCGAGTCTTATAGACGACATACGTAGCGCACAGCAGAATGATCAGCGAATGATGGAGATCAGTCAGAAGTTGTCTGACGGTACATTTGAAGGAGGGAAATATGAGTTTCAGCTACACCATGATGGGCTGATCAGATTGAAGGGCAGATTGTGTATTCCGAGAGACAGCACGGATATAAAAGAGCATATTCTTCGAGAGTCCCACACTTCTACCACATCTGTCCATCCAGGAGCTTCTAAGATGTACAAAGATCTGAAGAGGTATTTCTGGTGGAGTGGTATGAAGGGCGACGTGACAGAATATGTGATTCGATGTCTCACTTGTCAGAAAGTGAAATTCGAACATAGACGACCAGGAGGTATGGTACAGTCTATGCTAGTTCCGGAGTGGAAGTTTTATGATATCTCTATGGACTTCATGGTAGGACTACCACCTACGAGAGAAGGACTAAATATGATATGGGTTGTTGTTGATCGACTGACTAAAGTTGCTAGATTTATACCAATGAAAGACACTTGGAAGGTACCAAAGTTGGCAGAACTATTTGAGAAGGAGATCATCAGACATCATGGAGTACCAAAGACTATTATTTCAGATCGAGATACCAGATTTCTCTCACGTTATGGCGAGCTACTCGCGAAGCGCTTGGAAGTGAATTGAAACTTAGCACGGCATTTCATCCTCAGACGGATGGTCAGTCAGAGAGGACTATTCAGACCTTAGAGGACATGATACGAGCTTGTGCCTTGGATTTCCAGGGCAGCTGGATAGATAGATTACACCTAATCGAGTTTGCATACAATAACAGCTATCACACCTCTATACAGATGTCACCTTTTCAAGCATTATATGGCAGACCTTGCCGCACACCATTGTGCTGGGACGAGTCTAGTGAGACCGTCATCATTGGGCCTGAGTACTTAGAGCAAGTTTAGGCAGAAGTACAACAAATCAGAAATAATATGAAAGCAGCACAAGACAGACATAAATCATATGCTGATGAGAGACGACGAGACCTTGAGTTCGCAGTTGGCGACCAGGTATTTCTACGAGTATCACCCATGAATGGTGTATTCAGATTTGGACAGAAGGGCAAGCTAAGCCCGAAATTTGTAGGACCCTACGCTATCACAGAGCGGGTGGGCCTTGTGGCATATCAACTTGAATTGCCAGTAGAGTTGGGCAAAGTACACAATGTTTTTCACGTGTCTCAGCTTAAGAAATACATGCCTCATCCTTCTCATGTTCTACAACTAGAGACACTCTCATTAGAACCAACAATGCGGTATGTGGAAACACCGCAACGAATCTTAGATAGAAAGACACTAGATACTCAAAACAAGTCTGTGAGCCTCGTAAAGGTTCTTTGGTCGAACCACGATGTGGAAGAGGCCACATGGGAATTAGAAGCAGATATGCGAGCGAAGTTTCCCTCATTATTTACCGACTAGACACTTTCGGACACTTAGTCTAGGGTACGTGGGCGTACCCCTTTTTTTAGGGAGGTAGAGCCTTTTCGTTTGTGAGTTTATTATGCATTTTGTTGCACGTTTGTGCATTTCTATGACAATTGTCTTGTATGTGTTCTTGCGTAACACTGTATTGGAATGTACTTTGTACTTCTACTTGCTGATGTGTACTTCGTTACACTACAATGGAAAGATTATGTGCACTACTTTGCACTATTTGAAATGAAACGTGATCGTGTTTACTACATTGCACTACATTGTAGGTATATGATATGACCTTCCAAAGTATTCATGTGTGTTTGATGTACACTATGAACTTAGGAATATAGAGACTCGGGACTTGATCTCTAAAAACTAGATTTAGTTGTGGATACTTAATGGAATTTGTTTCCCCCACAACCTTATAATTTAGATATGTGACTTCGGGGCGAAGTCTTTTTTTAAGGGGGGTAGATTGAAATACCTCAAATCTAATTAAATATTAAAAACCATTATTTAATGGAATATAATCCAAATATAAATCATTTCACGTACGCATGCAAACCCATGCATGAGAACGATACGTAAAAATAGTCGTTTCACCATAAACGCTAAAACGCCTTAGAAACATGTGATCAAGCATGACCTTGTATGACCTTCTAAAACTCAAATCAAATGGTCATACACTCATTATATGAATATATAAACATGATCCCTAAGCTATATTTAGTCAAAAACGCAAAACGCGCGGGAGTGCTCACGCACGCCCCTTAAAGCACGAAAAGCCCGGAGGAGTGTCGAGGTGGCACGAACTCCTATAAAATTAATTCTTTGAGTTCCTAACATCATTAAATCATCCTAAAGAGAACACACGAAGTGGTTCTCAAAATTCAACAAAAACCTCAGGAGGATTTCTTAAAGCTCCTTTTTGCCCAGGAATGTCCCGATGGCTCGTAAATTATGTCATGGGTTGATGTAACCCCATATAACTCAATGTAACATCTTAATATATCATTATGTACTATAATAAGTGTTTATAAACACTTGGAACTCATAAAGACAATTTATTTCCCAAAATTTCCTTAGAGCACAAAAACACACCTTCGGGTGTCACTAAAACGCGTTTTACGCAATTACCTTGTAGTTTTTGACATGCCACGAATTATGAATCTTAAATAGGATTAATTGAACCTCTAAATCAATTAAAGGCAGTGTCAAACAAGGAGCTCTATAGGGGCCGATTTTCTACCTAAAAACTAGTATAAAATTTGCATTTAAAACTTGTAAAAGGCATAGAACATGGTGACTCACCTTCCCATGTGCTATAATACTTAATGGCAAAAGAATGTAGGTCTCATTTGACCTCCATGCTGTCGAAATAATGCAAGGAAACAAGGCCATGTTAGCTAGACAAAAACAAAATGCTAAAAGCAAAAAGTAGATTCTTATTCCACCTTTTTGATTTCTTAAAATTCAAGTGACCTTCCTTGCTTGTTCTTGGCTTCTAAATGTCAATTGAGAGGCTCCATTTGACCCTTGGAATCGGCCACCTACAAGAGAAGAAGAAGACAAGCATAAACATAAAAAAATCAAAAGAACAAAACTTACCTAAATTTCCTTGTCTTCTAGCTCACATTATTTTCTTCCACCTTGCCTTGTCACACCACATGGCCGAACACATGCATATAACATGGGCATTTATTGATCCAATAATCCATGGAATAAACAAAAGGAAAGACTAGTCAAATTAACATTAAAATAAACAATCAAAATTCCTTTCCAATTTGCCTTCTCTTATTCCTACGTAAGTCTAGCCTCATTCTTTCCCTTGCACACTTTATTGCCGATTTGGTAAGGCTTTCAACTCTCTCTTCTTCATTCATCTTCTTCCTTTGAAGCTCTTAAGTCCATTAATGGAGATTTAACTTCTATCTTCATCTTTAAGGTAATTTCCTAGCATTTCTTGTCAAGCCTTGAAGCAAAACTCTTCCTAGCACAAGCATAGCATTTCGGCATCAACCAATAATCCAAGGAGGTTGTCTAAACCAACATTAATCCAAGGAGCATCTCAAGGTTATCTTAAGGTAGTTTTCATGCTTGAAAATCCTTAAAGCACATTTTTATGTGCAACCGATTTCTACTTCTTCTAAGGTTCTTTTCTTCTTCATTTTCATGAAGGAAAGTTTGTTCTTCATCCACCTTAAGTGAGCCGAATTTATAAGGAGAAAAGCTTAAGGTAAATCCTTGGAAAACTACTTACAAAACTACTTAAGATCTTTATTGAAGATCTAACTCCTAAACTCCTTCACCTCTTGCATAAAACCGAAGTGGACCATCAAAATTCCTTGGGAGAAAGCTTGGAGATTCAAGAAGAGTTCAAGCACTTAACCACCTTTATTAAGAAGTAAGTTTACTAAGCTAATCTTTATGTTTTAAGCTTAGTTAAGCTTCTAAAAATTATACAAAAATTATGTACATCTCCTAGGGTATCTAAAACCGAAACTATATGGTATAATATACCAAAAATATAATCTATAACATATATGGAAAATATTTACCTTAAGACACATTTTAATGTCATAAAAGTTACCTATGTTACATCCTTTTTCATACTGAATTGTCAAGGGTAAAAATGTTCTATTTTGAGCTAGGAATTAATATAAGACATTACAATAATTTTTACATGAGTTATATGACTCATATGAATTTATGTATAATTATTTTGACATATAAATCCACTTTTATATACTATATGGTAACTATTTAATTATGGCCGAATGGTCTAAGTGAAAAATAGGTTTTAATGAGCTACTTATGTATATAAACTTATATTATAAAGTTTGGAGAGTTAAAAATATTTTATTAGTGCTTAAATGGCTAATTAATTAAGTTATGTGGCTAAAATGTAATTTTAACAAAGTTTGGTGTATATATTGTGAAAGCCGAGAGTTAAGGGTATGTTTGGAGCAATTATGATATAATATAAGGTTAGGAATTAAGTTTATGAATTTTAGATATTTTAAACAAGTGTTAAAATAACAATTTATAAAGTTTTGGGCTATTATGTAATTTATAAAACTTATTATGAAAGTTTGGAGTTAATAATGGGTGAATTCATAATTAAGAGAATTATGAAGTTCACTTTCGAAATTTTGAAGAATTAAATATTTAAACTATAGTTTATAAGTTATTAAGTAACTATTATAAAGTTTTGGGGTGAAAATGTAATTAATGCAAAGTATATGACAAAGCCGAATTACTTTGGGTTAGTTTTGTAATTTAAGAATTTATATATATATATATATATATCAGCAATTATGGAGAGTTAAAATTAAAACTATAGTTTATAAGACATTATGTAAAGATTATAAGATTTTGTGGTTAAATTGTAATTATAGAAAGTATATATATATGCCGAGAATTTGAGGGGCTAAGTTGCAATTTTCGAAAGTTATAATATTCAAAAGCTAAATACCAAAATATTAGTGGTGGTTTTGTAATATAATTAAATAAGGAATTAAAACTATATAATATAATGAGATTAGAATTTAAATGTAAAGTTTATGAATTAATGTGGTTGTTTTGTAAATAACCGAAATATAGGGTAAGAATTTAGATTTAAATAAATATAGATCCTATAAGGATATTTGGAGGAATTAGAAGAAAGAATTTTGATTAAAGGAATTATGGAATTAAAACTATGGCTTATATAGTTATATGGAATTTAAAGGTAACCAATAAATATTATTTATGGTTAAAAGGAGAATAATAAAACTATAAGAATATTATGTCCATGAATGGCATATAAATATAGTTGAGAATTTATAAAGTTACTATGTCATCTAGACAATTAAAAACATGTAACATAATAGTACATGGAATATATACATATATATATATATATATATATATATATATATATATATATATATATATATATATATATATATATATTAGGATTTATAATTAAATCAAAAAGGAAATAAACCTCACATGAAATAACAACAAAGGAATTGTTGAACAATCCAATAAAGTTATTATACAAGGGTAATATAAATTAACCCTCTCAGTTAATCCTATTCTAGGACTACACTTGACCAGACGTTGACCAGGGTATAATCAACTACAATCTACGGTGAACGGTGAACGGTATGGGATTCTTGCAACCTGTTTGCTACCGGATTACACCGGCTTGTGTGCTATCTGTTGTTTAACAAATAACGACCAAGATAATTAATGTAAAGTTTGTAACTCTTTTGCACTGTTGTGTTGTTTTTTGTGCGTGTTGATGCTAACTGTAACATGTATATCCCACGCATACAACACTACATTACCAGTGGATTAAATACCTGTGCTTATTTATACTGAGAACTTGTACTCAAGTTTCTCACTAACTTCACTTTATAACAAACGTCGTTGTCCCAAACGTGACAACTGACAATACACATTGTGTTCTTGTTTAACATACTTGGTTGACACCTAACAATTCTATACTACGAGAACGAGGAGCCCAGTTGGATCTGGCCATGCATGCTACAGGAGTTGTACCTGTCTCAGGTCGTCTCCTATTCAATTTACGTTGCGACGGGAGTTTTGGGTGTGCACTTTGTCCACTCACCGGGACCGTACCGGAACATTTTAAGTTGAGAGGAAGACTTTATTTCTCTCGGGTACGATACCCACCATTTGAAGTACAAGAGTTAACCTACGTTATCTTCTGAGGGAACTGTTACCCACCTCTTATAACAAGGTCACTATACCTTCATTATGTTGACACACTCTTATATACCATGTCAGTCCCATTGTGTGGACCCGACTACAATTAAAGGATTACAGAACATCTAACTTGACCTTCTGAGTCTTGTTCAATGTGACATTGTTGTCCTTGCTTGGATACTTGTTATTATCATGTTATGTTTGTTTACAGCTTTCTGTGGAGGGTGATTTTTCGGTATGAGGGGGGTCTTATCAAAATATGGTTCTTGACTGAAAAGCCTAGATCCTAAAATGCCATTCTGTGGAGGGTGAAAACCCGTTATTCTGGCAGCCCTCAAATACCTACTCCATCGTCCGTCTTTCCCAGAAAGCTTAAAGGGGAGTGCAAGTGTGCACTACACCCGCTCTCAATGGGCTCCACGCGGACTTATGCATCTATAAGGCGGAATTGACTAGAGTCGCCACCTAGTTTGACCTATGGAACTAGGAAGGGGGAGAAGGGTTCTAAGAACCGTTAATTGACTCTGATGATTTATTGCCTATGGATAGGACTTATCTAATCATACTAGAGATTCTGTGTGGGTTCGCACTGGGTTACACCCCTCGGAAGTGGCAACGACCACGACTTCGGATTGGTGCCCGAGGAAACCTCGGTCTCCAATTATTGGGATTGCCTTCTTTCAAAACCTTTTTAGAGAGATTCATTTAAAAGCCAAGGATAGGATTAAAAGAGCGTGGAGTGTGGAAAGTTGATGAGGTGAGCTTTTCTGCCAAGCTAGCGCCAAGAAGAGGAACTAATGAATTGAATGAGTATGACAGAATAGGAGTATTTTGAGAGTTTGAAGAAGTCGAGGGTTAATGGGAGTCAAAGGGGATTTGAATGTTTGACAGACATGAATACCACCTTGGAGTGGGGAAAAGGGGATTTTTGATTGGAATGGGGTCGCACCCTGGATGGGCTGCCTACGTACTCAACTCCCTGTTGAGATCAGACCTTACGTAGTTCAGAGTTTTGGGATTTTATGAGTTTTGTGATTTTTTAAGGTGTTTGAGAGGTTAGTCTGTGAGACGCTCAGGTCTATGAGACATTTGGGATGTTCATGTAATGAGAGGTGTGGGATATCAAGGTCTGTGAGACGCTCGGGTCTGTGAGACATTTGAATCTTAAAATGGTGGAGAGATTGAGATGTTCGAGTCTGTGGGGCACTCGGGCCTATGAGACTATAGAAGTTTGGAAGAAGTTAGGATTCAGGAGATGTTTCGAGTTTGGAATGATATGAGTTTGGATAATGATTTGAGTGTGTGAGGCGATTGAAGTTTGAGTAGAGATCTCGGGTTTTTCGAATTTGAGATTCTAAAAGGGTTGATGTTTTGGGATATTTCAAATTTAGAGTGAGATGATGGTGGACTGAATTGTTTGGAGGAATGATTGTCAAAATTATCTCAAAGTTTTTAAAACCGAAAAATCATTTTTTGTTGTAAAAGGGCGGATAATCCCGAGGGATTACCCTATGTACCCCTCGAACACGACACTTAACTAATAGTAAGTGCCGAGGCTCGAAAGATGGGGCAATGAATTTATGTCGAAAATAGGATTCAGAGAGAAACACCATGAATGAGATGTTCTCGGTCAAACCCTAATAACGTCTCTAACTCCGGGTTTTAAAACGTTAAAAACTGAAAACATTGAAATCGAGCGGAAGGGAGCTAGACGATTCTAAAATCCCGGCTGCAACTAGGAAGGTCGTTACTTCCCTATCACCCTGCCTTGTAAAAATCTAGGCTGCAATTAGGGGAGGTTTGTCACCCTAATGCCCCGCCTAAAGAGATCCAGACTGCGACAAGGGAGGTTATGACCCCAGTGCCCCGCCTCGGATTTTTATTTTTTGGGAAGGAAGACAAGTGATGTCCTAACCATGGAGGAAATGTTTTGAAGGGGTTAGACATTACTTGCTCCCCGAAAACGGTTTATTTTGAGTTAAAAACTGAATTGGAAAACTTTGAAGTTGTTCGGAATTCTCGGTAAAGAAATACTGATTTTGAGAAATGTTTTTAGGAGAAAACTTTCTGTATATGTGAGAAGAACTTTCTGCAATGGAGAAGAGCTTTCTGTGATGTGAGAAGAGTTTTTCCTTTAAAATTCCACAAAATAGCTTCTTTGAAAACTTGATGAAATAGTGGTTTAAGATTCTTTTTTTTTTTTTTGGTTTTTGGATATTGAAAGGAAATTACAAGTGGATTGAAAGGAATCGGGTTTGGAATTGATTTGACTTGGTTTGATTTGTATTGGTAGATGAGCCAGGTCAACGTTCGTGTTTGACTTGATTTGGTTTTCTGGTCAAGGTCAAGGTCAACGTTTTTTTGGTTCAAGGTCAATGTTTTTTGGTCAAGGTCAACGTTTTTTGGTTCAAGGTCAACGTTTTTTTGTCAAGGTCAACGTTTTTGGTCAAGGTTTGACTTTTGTGAACTTGGTTTGACTTGTATGGGCTTGAACCAAATTTGGGCTGATGGGCCGAGTGTGGGCTGATGGGCCGAGTGTGGGCTGATGGGCCATGGGTCTTTGGGTTTGGGCCGCGGGCTCTGGATTTGGACCTTGGGCTTTGGGTTTTAGGCCTTGGGTTGGGCTTCGGGTTTTGGGCTGAAATACCCCAAACCTTGGTATGTTGGTTAAACATTAAAACATGATTTATTAAGACTAAAAAGAGTCTTAGAAACATTAGTAAACAAATTTAAACGAAAGAAAACACAAAATGTGCTTTAAAGTCAATAAGAGCTAAAATGTGCTCTAAGCTTGGGATAAGCTTGGTTAAGACCTAATGAACTTACCAAGACCTCATTTATATACTAATGAACATATTTAATCAATTACCAAAGAAAACCAAGCTTGAAAACAAGTTAAAACACAAAATGTGCTTTAAGAAGCCTTAAAGCACATTTTTGAAAAAATTGTCTTGTAAATGAGTTTTGAGTGGCTAAATGTCCATCATTACTCTTAAATATATATGTGTACTATATAGTATCACATTTGGGTGGCTATATTAATGGGAAATCAAAAATTTCACTTCTAAGTGCCTTGTTTTGGTGAATAGTGCTTTTTATAAGCTAGTTTATAACATATGTTGTATTAAGTAATTAAATGACAAACAAAGACTAAAGTACCCTCATATTAATAAAGGGGGCCGGTTTCTTAAGTGTGGTGACTCACCACTCACTTGTTATTTGTTAAACAAATAAAGATGACTAATATAACTACTTTTTACTTTATAAGCATAAATATCTTCTTAAAAGCAATCTTATCTCATTCTCTCTTTTCCTTCCTTTTTTTCCCACGGTTCCAAACACCATATTCCTCCCTTCTTGCTGTTCTCTCACGGTAATACCACCACCACCATTAAAACTCTAGCTTTGACCACTTGTAAAATCTAGCTCTCTTGTCCAAATCAAAAACAAACACCACCAATCTCTTCCTCTCATCAAGCTCTTCATCCCTATCTTCTCAAAACTTCAAGAGCCCCATTTCGGTGCCATGGAGTTCCACCATTGAAGGAGCTTGAGCTTGTATTTTTACATATTGTTGATCTCCTTTGCTTCTAGGTAAGGAATCTCAAAGAAAAATCATGTTTCCTCCATGTTTTGTTGTTGACCGAAAATACACATTGATGTAGCTCTTTGTGTGACTTTGTTCTAGCTTCATTTCAAACTTTCATGGACTAGGTGGAGTCCTCTCTTCATAGATATTCAAACTCTCTTCAAAGACCAAGGTAAAACAACTACATTAATGTTTTGAAACAATGTAAAATTAGGGTTTACAATGAGATGAAGCTTATAGCTTGAATACTCATTATAATGTTTGTATATTGTTTAGAACTTGTCAAAGAATCAAATACCTTACCGATTTTTAAAGGAGACAAGAAAGAAGTTGTTTGGAAAAGAGGTAAATCTACTAACCTAATGTGGTTTAATGCCTTAGGAGAAATGAGCTTATAAATGCTTATTAAAACTACCTAAAGAGCAAATGGTGAATGACCTAGTAAATGTTCTCAAGGAGACTAGTAAAATAACATATGTCTTGTTGTATGTAATCGCAGGTTAAAGGCATATATATTGTGGAAATTCAGTGTTTAAGGGTTATGCACTTTAAGGGCCTAAGAGCCATGCATTTTAAGGGCCTAAGTGCCATGCAATTTAAGTTATGCTTTATATTGTGATGTAGTGTGAATTTGGTGAAGTTGTGTAAGAAGGTGTTCTTGGTGTTCTTAGTGTTCTAGGATGTTTAATGATGAAAACAATGTGCTAAGGTGTAACAAAATACTAGGAGAACTTATGTCGAAATTTAGGAAATGCATAAGGAGTTCAAGATGTTGTAAAGGAATTTTGATGAACTAGGAAGTGTTCTAGAGTGTAATAAGGACTTAGGCATGATCTTGAGGTTTTAGTATGTACCAAAGTCATTTTGGACTTAGATGAAGACTTAGGAAAACTTTGGTAAAATAAGGAGAAAGTGTAAGCTTAGAAAAAGAGATTTCAATGATGACATAAAGAGTTTTAGTTTGTAAGAAATGATGTTTAAGTAATAATGTTGTGTAGAAGATGTGTCTTGGTATAATGATTAGAATAGACAAGGAATACCACTTAGAAACTTAAGGAGAGGATACTATAAGTGTTGGAGGCCTTGGGGAAATTTGGTTAAGTGTTTAAAGGCTTAGGAATTGGAGTATAATGCCTTGTCCGAACGTCCGTCCGGATGTGGAAGTTCGGACAGGCCTGTTGGAGTAAAGAAATCTCACTCGCGAACAGTGTCCGAACTTGGGAAGTCCGGACACATGTTCGGACGTACCCACCCATCCTTAGGATAATCCTCGAACGTGTTCGAACTTGGAAGTCCGACACATGTTCGGACGCAACGGATTTCTGTCCTAGATTTTTCCTTTTCTCCTGGCTCACGTCCGAACTTCCGAAGTCCGGACATAAGTTCGGACGTGTGTCTGTTTTCTGTCTAAAGTCACGGCTTGCGTCCGAATTTGGAAGCTCGACACAACAGTTCGGACAGGCCACTGTATGGACCAAAAATTATTGTTTTAAGATGGGAATTTTATTAAAAATGGTAGTTGGTTAGTAATGATTTATAAGGTTATGTAAGACATGTTAGGTGGGTTTTAAAGGCAATTAAAAGGATGAAAAGTTGTAGAAAGTGTAAAATAAAAATAACTAGTAATGTTGAGTAGATAATGTTAATAATGGACTAGTGCGTAAATTAACCGACGTTACTAATGTGTTTAGGATTCTCTCAAGGTGGAAACCAGTCGAGGCAAGGACCGAGGTATGGTTTTTCTTGCAGTCTGTTGTCTACCGGTTTACACCGGCTTGGATGTTGTTTGCTTTTCTGTGTGTTACGACCTTATAAGACTAAGGCATGAAAAGATTTACAGTTGTTATACATTAAGATGTTGTAAGGTTGTGACTCCTTTCCCTTGGTTGTCTAACAAGACCTAAATGTTTGCTTGTATGTGACTTAACAAAATATTGTGTGATCACTAACAAGTGCTAATCGGGGGAGTGAGGAGTCCGGTTGTTCCGGCCACGCGTGTGATGGATGGGAGTCGATATCATATCCGGTTCGGCTCTCTTGGTGTATGTATAGGTGGTATTCCAATTTGGTTTCTACCTTCCCTTAGCTTATCCAAAGCTAATTACTGACTCACGTCGGGCCACAGGGGCATACGTATGTTATTTCGGTGTGCTTGGGATTACTATATCCGACACACCTTGGGTATAAGTTAACCGCTCTATATAACTGGACGGTAACGAGGTTGGTAACGAGCTTAACATGGGATTGGCAATAATCTCTAGGCTCACTATGTATACTAACTAGGGTGGAAGGTTCCTTGTGAGAACCGATTATATGGTGTTATGTATTGGTGTTGTGCTATGCAAATTCCCTTGCTATGCTATATATAATATATATATAATATATATATATATATATATATATATGTTGGATGTTTTAAAATGAATGTCATGTTATCATGACAATTGGTTGCGCGTATCCCGGTAGCCGATGGGCTGCGCGTTAACCATACCAGCAAAGGTTGCTGACCCCCTCGGGGGCTCCATATTTTATTTCAGGATGAGGATCAAAGAAGCAGAGTGGCTCTAGATCTTAGGTCGTTGATGTACTTTGGCTATTTTGGATTGTTGAGCCCGGGATGCGCCTGTGCTCCTGAGGCATTGCATTGGTACCGTTTGTTAAACAGTGGTGGATGTTTACGGTTGGTAGGTGTGATGTAAATTAAATACTCGGTATGGTTGGTTATGTTTATATATGGATGTTAGGTTCTATGCTCGGGAGTCTGATCATCAGACCGATACACTTGTATTTATTCTGCCCAGTTAACCACGTGGGTGGTTAACGGCGTTGTAACACCAAAGCGTTTAGTTATTATTTGGTTGGTTATTTCCGCTGCGATTTCGGTAGTTGGTAGGGGCGTTGTAGGGTGTTACATGGGCCTATTCGTGCTAGGCTGAGATTGGGGGTGGACCAAGCTTAGAAGTGGGTCAATTTTGGGCTTTTATTTACAAGTAGGAAAGAAAGTGTTCAAAATAAATCGAGATTTCTTTTTGAAATGAAACATCAATTAAAAGTGAGAGACAATTCAATTTGGAGGAGTTGAAAAAATTGGAGGGATTTGGAATGAGAAACCTTAAGCTATAGGCATTATTCCGAATTCTTTTCTTTTCTTTTCCATTTTTTTTTTGGTAAAGTTTTTTAGTGAAATTAGGGATGGTTTGGGATAGGCTTTACAAGTTTGGAAGGTATTGTTCCCCACAAAGCAAATCAAAAATAAGCTAGTTGTGGGGTACCCTCAAGGCTTAAAAGATATTCAAAGTTTTGGAAAGTATTGTTCCCCACAAAGCAAATCAGAAATAAGCTAGGTGTGGGGTGCCTTCCAAGACTTTGATCAAAGGAAAAGGGGTGACCTAAGGGGGCTTACTAGGGCTTAAACAAATATATATACACCGAGAACAAATGAATCGAAGGCCAAAAATAAAGCAACATACACCGAGTATGCATATGATACAATGATAAATTCTGAGAGTGGAATCATATGAAGAATAACAAGACAGGATTAACAACACCCAACAGTCAACTCAAAGAGACAAAATATAAATAAATATGCTAAAATATACATAGGGATTAGAGCCTAAGGTCATCAAATTCAAACATTAATCGAGTCTTAACTAGGTTCCTGAACAGTTTGCTCCTATTCCGCACATTCACCTGTTTCTTCTTATATAAACCTTCTTAGGAAGTGAATCCTTAATTGACTACTCGCTCCAACAACTGATTATCCCAAGATATATAAACATAGCTTAACAGACCTCTATTTATCTTATGAATCAAGAGAGAAAGATACGAGGTGGGTTTATTCCAAGATTGCCAAATTAATCACTTAAACTACCTTCCAAGGCTATCAACGGAAATATCGTCGAGGTGCAACCAATTTGGGCTGTCATTACCGAGCCAATCGATGAAAAAAGAAGAACGAGGTGAAGATTCCACACCTAGGATTTCTATCAGATCTTTACACATTCGAATAATGGGAACTGATTGCAGGAATTAAACTTGATGACATATGTTCCAGGAGCAAGCAAACCATAATGATAGGATAGTCGAAAGTCGATACCAAAATAACAAAGCACAACAGATACGACAGATGGAGATTTCACTGATACATGCTTTAGGAATCAAAATGAATTAGAAGACATGAACTGTCTAAAGCAGGAACACAAAAAACTGAGCACGAGTACTCAACAAAGTCAGAATTAGTACCGAAGAGGAGCGCATGTAACTTCCTGCAATCATAAACACAGATTCAAACACCAGAGCATAAACCACGGGTGAAGTTAGTTTCTGATAACCGAATCACAACTATGATAGGGACAAAAGAGGGATTAAGAAACCAGACTTCACTAGCATATTGGAATTGCGGGTTATGAATTCTCTAGAACAACACGGGTTTCGTGGGCAATAATCCCACACACCGACGAATCCAAAAGTACTTAGCAGAAGAGAACACATGTGCTCAAGGAGACACACATGAATGGACCATACAGAAATTGATTTCAGAAGTATTGCTTACAACAGACCCGGAAAAGGACCGGATTAGCATCTCGTGATGCTTCGGAGGGTGAGTTCCAAGGTAATTCGCTACACTTCTCTCGAGTTTGCATGGTCTCCTGACCCCAATCAATAGAAAATGGATTCTCAAACAAAACTGAGCACGAGTTCATGTATAACCTTGAGGCAGTTTTGAGGACCCATAGACCTATTATAGGTCTAGTTTCCTTCGAAACTATTGAAGATTCAGAAAAAGCAACGAAGAGGAATGATCTTAACATATGAACCGTTTTCACACAGCTCTGAGGACCCACGAGCCCATCTTGGGTCGGGCACCACTTGAGCCAGAGAGTTCCACAAGTTAAATACAAGACAAACATTCAGCGAATGATCCCCACTGAGAGAGGGCAGCAATAGGTAATACAAAACTTGCAGTCACAGGAGGACAAAGATCCTTCTGAAAGTAACAGGAGGATGAAGAATCCACACATAGGAGAGCATGAATCTCGCTGTTTTACTTATGGATTGGGTGTCGGATACACCCAAAGTAAACAGAAGGATATGCCACCACTTGTTTGAAATCCAAAATAAAGACAGAAGTAGGTAATGAGCATCGTGTGAGGAAGAAATTGTTGCACGTACATGAAAACACAACAACGACAAAAAGAAAAGAAAAGAAAATGACGAACACCAGTGTCAACTTGTCATCGGAGATTTACTCGGCAAGGTTGTGGATTGGGTCGCCACCGTCACCGACTGCTGTTCATCCGGTATAAGAACATAAAACGAGGAATGAAAGGAAATCAACTGAGAAAAAGGAAAAAAATCAAACTGGGGATCAGGATTTCGAAATCATTTTTTCTCTTTTAAAACGAGGAACTGGGACTTACGCTGTTGTCGATTCAGAAACGAAACTGAAGGAGAGGGGAAGCTCGAATGCGAAATGGCTTGTTTCGAAGGTGTGTTGTGGCAATTATCAGTGACGTTAATGGTTCGAGGTAGAACGGGGTTCGATTGAGGAGAAAATTTTTCTGGCGTTGGTTTCTTCAAGTTCGAGCGTGAGGAGATTGAAGAACAGGGAAGGGTTCTTTTTTTGAAAGGAGCGACGTTGGGGATTAGCGCGGCAGGTCCAAAGAAACGTGGTCTACTGTAGGGTTTTTTTTGGTGTTTTATAATGGGGTAGACAGATGGCACACTAGGTTTTAGTAGACAGATGTGGGCCTTATTAAGGAATAAAAAACGGACCCAATCAGGGCCTGGGTCGAGTCTGGCGGGACGAGTCCCAACATTAGCAAAAAATTGGGAGTTCAAAATGAAAACACTTCCACCGAGTTTTGAACTCGGCACCTCAGCGTTCTCCTCTTGTGCTCTCTACGGTTGAGCTGGGACAGAATACATTGAGTAATGCGACAAAATAAATAAAGAATGATGTCGCGAGCTGAGGTAAATAAAATGAAGAATATGCTTTCGTTCCTGCCAGAATCGAACTGAGACTCATGGGTTGCATGACGAGTACCTCAACCAATTTAGCTAGGTCAAATTTCAGTATATCATGGGAGACATAATACGAGAGCTCTAAATTCGACAGGATAAACTCTTCTAAAGCCACGACGGATCCCAAAAGAAAATATACACAATAAAAAGAGATGATTAATTTGATGCATGAAATTATGGAATCTAACTAAAATAAGGTTCAAAACATAACGAGGTATAAATAAACAGAAGAACACATGTATATGAAGTAATAAAAATAATATCCATGAGACGGTGATGCGAAAAAAAAAAATAAACAAAATAATAGTAGTACAGGGGATATAAAATGACGGAAATGATGATGATAAAATAATGAGAAAATCAGCAAGAAATAATAAATATAATATATAAAACGAGAGAGAGGTATGAGTTAAAAAAGTGAAATATTTTAAAACAAAAACAACAAAATAAGTATACAAAATGAAGTCGGAAAACGGATAATAAAAGGCTCGTGCTCCTTTTCTCACAAGGAATGTGAGATTTTAAAGATTAGTTAAAGGAAATCCCTTTGATCGAAAGCGGGGACGACCACCTTGTTTTTGTTGAATAATAAAAAAAAAGAGGGGTGAGAATTTTGGTGTCTACAACAGCTTTATAAATGAACTGCATGTATTCGACAAAGTAGTTGGTGTGGCCCAGTAGCGATGGGCTGCACGTTTTCCATACCGGCAATTTTTTGCTGAGCCATTTCATGGCTAAACAATTCCAGGTACCTGAAGTTGAGAAGATTACCACACCGAGTGTAGGTGGGGTAGACCAAGCTATGGGAGTCTACTACTAGTTATTTGTTTTACTTAATTATTGTACTTTGAGTTTGATTCCTAGTATCTCGGGTTGTATTCGTATTCAGACCGTGACTTTTGAGATTTGTATTTGGATTTAGCCTTGTTAGTCACAAGGGTGGCTAACGGCATTGTAATACCGCCGTTTGTTGTAATTTATTCCGCTGCAGTTTAAGTTTACTTGGGAGCGATCGTCGTTCAGGTTATTAGACTTCGGGTTGGGGTGTTACACATTCCATCTCCAAGATGATGTCGAAGTCGGGGATGATGAACTGGATGAGATCAATTACAAAGGTTTCCCCCTTATGTCTACCCCCACATCTTTCAATACATTATTACAAGAGATAACTCGCCCTGAGGGTATAGATACTGCTATGGTAGAAGTTTTACTAACTACTAGCCCCAATCTCTTAACAAAATTCTCAGCAATAAAGGAATACGAAGCTCCAGTATCAAACAAAATACGAGAAGGGGTACCACAAACAGAAAAGGTACCTGCTAGCACGTCAGCTTCAGCCTCGGCCTCTCAGCTCGGCTCATGACGTTAATCTTTCCAGGAGTCCTGTGGTTCTCTCGGTTCTCTCCTTGGCCCCAGTTGCTTCCATTTCCACCCCTGCCATTACCACGCTGGGGAGCGTCCCCGCGCTGGTTCTGACCGTGGTACTGTTCTCTGCCTCTAGACTGGGAGTCTGCCTGTCTGTAGGTCCGATCAACGCCACCTCCTCTCCTCTGATTATCCCCGGGAGGGTTCTTGAAGCACTCAAATACCCTGTGGCCCTTCTTGCCACACCGGAAGTACGTGAAAAAATTCCCCTCACAGTCTTTTCCTGGGTGGTCCTTACGACACCTATTACAATGGAAGTGCCTCTCTGGCCCATGCTCCGCCTTCTAGGCCTGATTCTGGGGTCGGTCACCCCACCTCTGGGTCTGTCTTTGGTTCCCCTCAAACCTTCGCCTCTCATCAGGATGGGGCCTCCATCTCTTCTCCTGGTTCGGCCTCTAGGGTCTATCATCACGTCCCCGAGAGTCCTCCCCATCCTCTGCCTTCCGCTTCTGGCCCGCTTGAACCTCCCTTCTCTTATGCTGTACTCTATAAAGATTGGCAGCCTTCCCATACGCGTCCTCGGGATGGAGTCGGGATGGTCAAGCACTCCCCTGGAGTCCAGTTGCCCCACCCCACCCCCCCCCCCCCCCCACAAACTGTTGTTGTAACACCTCACTTGTAATCACGTAATAATCACTCACGCAGCATTTAATTAATAACGCCTCACTACAGAAGTCTCACATTACTAAAACTCACTTGGGTGTCACATGCCATTACTCGCCATACGAGTAAAGAAGCAGAAATAAATAAACTAAGAAATAACACTGGTATTACAAATACAACCGCAGTGATAACGAGATACTAACCTATACATCATCCTAAACCAAGAGTTACTTTAACGACAAGTGAGAGCGCCTAGGTAAATCCCATATGTGTACAACGTTATAAACACATTAAACTAATATCCATCCTATACACTACAAAGTCTCGTACTGTAATTAACTAACTACCCGGGTCCCGCTCTTAGGCTTAGACGGTATTCATCACCTGCACGTAATGCCATAAAGGCTCAGCGATAAACGTTGAGTACGCCAGGCCTGGACCCTATTGGTCGCTTGATAGTCATGGTCACCATTATTAAGTTCGTTACATGCTTTACCGGTGTACAGGTATTTAAAGTAGTAAACACATAGATGACGGTAATTTAAACAAGTAATACAGTCACTACATTTCACTCATTCACACACAACAATACACACACACAATAATAATAACATTAACACGTGCAGCCGTTAGTAACGGTCAGGTTATTTAGTTAGTCACACGACCCCCGGGTCCTCATTACATCACATCACATACGCCAGTGGGTGTCAAGTTAGGACAACCCGAAATAATCTCACTTGGACAGTAGTCCCACGTGCACACAAGGTGCTCACAGCCCTGATGATCCGAAGACTCTGGGACTTATTTACTTTGCCTTTGTAAAGGCGTCAATTTAGGTGGCCAAGGGCCTAGTGCCAACGGTAGCACACACCGCCTGACGATCTATCTAGGTTCCTTCAGGATTAACTAGGGAAACCTGACACAGGTTAACCCAAGAGATCTTTACGCACGACCAGCAGCCAGTGACTGTCTGGATTAAAGTACATCATCACATTCATTCACACTCCACTGTTAACGTCTTTAGTTAGATAGTCAGTTACTGTTTTAATTATGGAGAACATCACTTATTTTGTTGGCTGCCCTGTAGGTCTTACACATGCCTAGAATTACTCTAGGTAGTATTCATGTTCGAGTCAAAGCTAGAGACCGACGATGTCGTGTCTCGTTCCTAAGCATTTCACTTAGGATATAACTACATACTTATAATATTTAGCGTATTATGCCAGAGAACGGTAACCACAATCACACAACTCGCATATGTAGTTTATATAAGTCGATCTATAGTCGACGTAGTATTAGTCCCGGAGGACATTCGCGCACAATTAAATGGGTGCGGGAAATTAAACAATCAAACATCACATATCACAATCACATCCACTCACATACATTCATGCATCACACACGTTATACAACACACATATCTGAACCCGAGGAAGTCCTCAGGACATCTCAGATCAGACCCCTTTACGTACCGTTCACCAAGACCCAGGTTGCGCAGTAGAGACCACTAGCTCGTCGACGTCGAGCACCTTCTTCGGTGATACGGTCTAAATAACAAACATAACATAAGTCAATCCACATGACCTAGTTAAGTTCGGTAAATCTGAACAACACAAGTAGTCCCGACCTTTCATCCCCGGATTGCAACAATTATTTGTTAAGGTATCGTTATACGAGACTCGTTACTACTAGTACGTATTAACTATCAATGCCCGGGTTCATTCTAAAAGAGTCGGTTATAAGGACGTCTTATATGTAGCGTTTCCGGACGTTAGGATTGTTCCTCGTTTTTACGAGTATACGAATATATATACATTTTGGTTTTATATACACATTATATATACATATTATTTTCGGCTATATATGCATATGTATATATATATATATATATATATATATATATATATATATATATATATATGATCTAATCATACACCATATAGTTGCATGTATACATGCACTATATTATATACTCATTATGTATATATTGTTATCTTATGCTTGCGCAAGCTTATATATACTCATACATAATCATATTTCAAAAATTTTGTTCTTAAATTATTTACTCTTCACCGAATCCCTTCCTTGCTTCTTCGTGAGGACATGACATCAAATAATATCTCTATAAGTTTGCGCATCAGCACTAGAAGAGTCTACATAGTTTCCAAAAGCGACTCCTTCCATTAAATATAATAGCTTAGCACCTCACAGCATGCAACAAAGCTAACAGTTGGAGATTCAGACCATCTGGGAATAGGAATTTGAGTTGCATTAGAAGCTGGTCAGCAGCAAAGCAGTCCTATACAGAGGCTGATCCACACTGTTCTTTTTTCACATAAATAAGAGGTACTTTGACTCATCATTAACCTTACCCAAAAGACCCATTACCGGGGCTGTAGTTTGAAGCCGTATTTAACCAAACTTATGGATTTGTTGCTGCTATATTAAGGAGTATGTGGTCTTCAGGGAAAACAAGATTTGCTACAATAAAATAAAACTATGAGGATAATGATGAAACCAACAGTAGGGGACGGAATAACATATGCACGCAGGGTCAGGAGGGGACCAGTGCAGAATTAGTACAAATGAGAGGAGGGTATTGGGTGTATTTGTCGTTTTGCTTATTTATGTTTGGCTATTTAAGGAAAGATGGGAACAGTGTGTAGGGCGTCGAATTTGTATGCTTCTTGGCCACTCTGTGGATTTTGGCAGGCTAGGCCTGATTTCTATCCCTTTTGGCAGGGACCTTCCCTGAGTTTTGCTCTGCGATTACTGTTTTATCCTATAATATCAATGAGAAGTATCTTTTCAGGGCTGGGGTAATACTTAAGTGTTCCCTACTGTGGTTTCATCAAAGTGGTATCAGAGCTTTGATCCTGAATGGTGAATACCCGCACTGAGTGGATGGAGAATATGGAGAGAGAGAGAACAAAGCTGAAGGGTGAAGTGGGAGAAATAAAAAATACTGTGGCAAACCTTAACTCGTCGGTGGAGGCATTGCGGCAAGACTTGCACGCCTTAGTAAGGATGATGGAGAGAAGGGAATCTCTGCACGATAGTGACTCCACTCTTACCGGCGGCGGCAGGAAGCCAAATGGATCAGCTCATGGCTCTTCGACAGGAAGGAACATTGCTGGAGTACCGCCAGAATTTTGAACGGCTCTCCACCAAATTACGGTTGTCCGACGAATTGTACAAGAGTATATTCAAAGGTGGGTTGAAGCCTGAACTGAGGACGGAAGTGATGTTGTTCAAACCAGAATCTCATTCTGAAATGATGAGGGTGGCGCAGGAGGTCGAAGAAAAAAATGCCGCGGTTGAACGGATTTCCAGATATAGGGGAGACAAGTCCGGCGCGTCTTCCTGGCCTAACTCCAAGCCGCTGCTGCTTACTAGAGGAGGACAACGGAACACACCGCCTGAGAAGTCGACGGGCACATCTTGGAGAGAAGGGTCGACGAGTTCATTTGGATCAAAACCGGGACTCTCGCGTGGGCCCAACCCAATCTCAACAGGGTCCAGCGTGTCTACTGGGGCAAGTTCGTCAGTGGGCCTGACGACCCAAGAGGAGCAAAGGAGACGGGCCTTGGGCCTCTGCTACGGTTGTGGGATCAAATGGTACCCAGGCCACAAATGTAAGAGCACCGGCCTGAGACTGCTATCGTTGGAGGAAGAGGAACCGGAAATGGGTGTTGACCCAGAACCGCTAGAAAGTGAAACAGAATTAAAAGAAATAGAGGATAATTCACAACCTTCGTTGTCGCAACTCTCACTGCTTGGAATTTCTGCAAAAAGGTCGATGAAACTCGTGGGGCTGTTTAATGGGGTGAAGGCGTTAATACTGGTCGACAGTGGTGCAACCCACAACTTTGTAGCCTTACAGTCGGTGGATAGGCTAGGGTTTCCGATCGATGGCAACACCTCCTTCGGTGTTCTGGTGGGAGACGGCGAATGTATCAAGGGTCAAGGCATTTGCAGGCAAATAGAGTTCTCCATACAGGAAGGTCAGTTTGTACAAAATTTCCTTCCCTTTAAGTTGTTCGGGGTCGACATTATTTTGGGCATGGAATGGTTGCAATCTCTGGGTGACACGAAGACAAATTGGGGACTCATGACGATTCAGTTTAAGCAAGGAGACAGCTGGATGAACTGCACGGGGCTACCATTTTCTCCAAGCTGGATTTGAAATCTGGATACCACCAGATTAGAGTCCGTGAAGAAGATGTCCCCAAAACCGCCTTCCGCACCCATGAAGGCCACTACGAATTCTTGGTTATGCCATTCGGGCTACGCAACGCACCGGCGACATTCCCAGCGCTGTAATGAATGAGGTATTCAAACCCTTCCTGCGAAAATTTGTTTTGGTGTTCTTTGATGATATTTTGGTATACAGTCGGGATATGGAGGAGCATTATAGGCACTTGGAAGCTGTTCTGCAACTCTTACAGCAGAACAACTTGGTTGCTAATTTAAAAAAGTGCCAGTTTGGGAAGGCACAACTTGAATATCTCGGTCATGTGATTTCTGAGCAAGGGGTTGCTGCTGATCCAGAAAAAATACGGTGTATGGTGAACTGGCCAGCGCCCAAAACAGTGAAGGAATTGAGAGGATTTTTGGGGCTCACTGGTTATTATAGGAGGTTCGTGCAAGGGTATGGCACCATTGCTGCCCCACTCACCAATCTGCTCAAGAAAGAGGGATTCCATTGGAACGAAGCTGCGCAGAGAGCTTTCGATGAACTGAAACACCGGCTGACAACAGTTCCTGTGTTGGCGATGCCAGATTTTTCTAAGACATTCATCATCGAAACTGATGCTTCCGGTAAGGGGCTGGTGCTGTGTACTGATGCAAGGAGGGAGGCCGATAGCTTATTTAAGCCAAGCTCTTGGTCCAAGGGCCCAACTGAAGTCGACCTACGAGAAAGAGTTAATGGCGGTGGTTTTCGCCACTACTAAATGGCGTCACTATCTGCTGGGCAGACACTTCATTATCCGCACTGACCAGCGCAGTTTGAAGCACTTATGGGAGCAACGACTTCTCACCGAAAGTCAGCACAAATGGGCCCTCAAACTCATGGGGTTCGACTTTGAAATTCAGTACAAACCCGAGGAGGGAGAACAAAGCAGCGGACACACTTTCAAGGGTGGAATCGCAGCAGCATCAGCAGTTATGGGCTTTTTCGGTGGTAGATTATGGAGGGTGGTCTGCATTAGAGGCGGAAATCTCGCAGATTTAGAACTGAAGAAGATCATCCAGCAGATTGTTATTGAGCCCAGTGCCTACCCGGATTTCGACCTGTCCAATGGGAAGCTATTTTACAGAGGGCGTTTGGTAATTCCAAAGCATTCAGCTTTAATACCAGCACTCCTGCAAGAATTCCATAGCTCCCTGACTGGTGGGCATTCAGGTTTCCTTCGCACCTATAAGCGGATCAGCAGCGCCTTCTATTGGGAAGGAATGAGGAAACAAATCAAGGAGTTCGTTGTAGCCTGCACTTTGCCAAAAGTGAAGTACAGCTCACTTACCCCGCGGGACTGCTTCAGCCCCTACCAGTTTCGGACAGATTTGGGAAGACCTCTCTATGGACTTCATCACCGGGCTACCTAAAATCAAAAGGGAGTAGATACTATTATGGTGGTGGTGGACCGTCTGTCCAAATATGCTCATTTTATTGCACTGTCTAGACCATATACAGCCAAGGATGTAGCCACTTCTTTCATTCGGGAAGTAGTTAAGCATCATGGAATCCCTCGATCAATAGTATCGGATAGGACCCAGTCTTCACCAGCAGTTTTTGGCAGGAATTATTCAAACAGTCCGGTACAAAACTCAACCTGAGCTCCGCATACCACCCTCAGTCCGACGGGCAAACAGAAGTGGTAAACAGATGCTTAGAAGACTACCTGCGGTCTTTCTCTTTCTCCCAACCCAAGCTTTGGATCCGCTGGCTGCCGTGGGCAGAATTCTGGTTCAACACCACCTTCAACCGCAGCATAGGAACCACTCCGTTCAAGGTAGTATATGGCAGAGAACCACCCATTGTGCTGCGTTACAGTCCCTTAAGTTCTCCCCTGCAGGAGGTTGACAACCAGCTGACTGACCGTGACTCTATCATTGATGAACTTAAGGAACAACTCATTAAAGCCCAAGGCAGGATGAAGAAGTTTGCTGACCAGCACCGAAGAGAAATGGAGTTCGCGATGGGAGACTGGGTATATCTCAAACTCCGACCTTACAGGCTGCGCTCCTTGGGGGGGCACCGAAATGCCAAGCTCAGCCCAAGATTCTTTGGGCCATTCGAGATTGAAGTGCGCGTGGGACTGGTAGCTTATAAAATCAAACTGCCCCCTGAAGAAAAAATACACCACACCGTGCTTGTTTCTCAACTAAAAAAATCAGTGACTGGGGCTGCTGTCTCCCCTACTATTCCACCAGAGCTTACTGAGGATCTGGAGCTTTTGATAACTCCAGCAGATGTCATCCAAGTACGGCAGCGTGAGGACAAGGACTGGGAGGTGCTGGTACGTTGGAAAGACTGCCCCGACTTTGAAAATTCATGGGAGCTTTACTCCACTATCGCACAGCAGTTTCCCGACTTCCACCTTGAGGACAAGGTGGCTCTTCTTCGGGGGAGGGATGATGGAACCACCACTAAAGGCCAAGACCGTTACGGAATAACATATGCACGAAGGGTCAGGAGGGGACCAGTGCAGAATTAGTACGAATGAGAGGAGGGTATTGGGTGTATTTGTCGTTTTGCTTATTTATGTTTGGCTATTTAAGGAAAGATGGGAACAGTGTGTAGGGCGTCGAATTTGTATGCTTCTGGCCACTCTGTGGATTTGGCAGGCTAGGCCTGATTTCTATCCCCTTTTGGCAGGGACCTTCCCTGAGTGTTGCTCTGCGATTACTGTTTTATCCTATAATATCAATGAGAAGTATCTTTTCTAGGCTGGGGTAATACTTAAGCGTTCCCTACTGTTGGTTTCATCAGATAATTTGCTGCCAATATTAGGGCGTATCTGGTATGATGAGGAAGACAAAGATTCTTCATAATGAAAAAAAGAAAAATACAGAACCTTCTGACGCTTCTGGAATTCTGACGCTTCTGGAAAATACAAACGTATGGTAGATTTCTTCTATATCTAGAAAATCTGGGTGTGAAAGAGTAGGGAGGCGGAGGTCGGGATATTTGAGACAACAATGGTTGAAATCGTCTCAAAGTAGGCAAAATTTGTTATTCATTCTATAACTAGTTTGGGAGGATCCCAAAACACTTGACCTTCAGAATATATTGCCAGCACAAAGGAACCAAACAGGCCTATATAAGGCTTACCGAAACCAAGTTGAAGCAGATTGGAACACGTTATACCATGACTTACAACCAAGACAAAACAGAACGTTTAAATGGGGTTGAGTACTCTCAAATTATGCTTCAATTAATGGTTGAAACATCGTTAGGAAGAAGCTTAATACAAAATGGAAAATAGCTCAAATAGTGTAGTAGTAAACTGCCCAAACTATGGCGTTATCAGTAGAAAACGGAGGCAAATACAGACAGAATTTAGAGCTCTTAAGCTGCTGAACAACAGCAAGGTCGGAAGCAATTAATACTTGCATTCTCGCCATAGCATCGGCTCATTATTATGACATAAACAAGGCTTGAACATCTAATGAAAACAGATTCGATTAGACCAATATGGTGGCTTAAAACGGTGGTAAAAGCTGGAGCATCAAAGCTTTATTTGGTACTAATGAATGCTGAAACGGAAGTTGTATACAGCAGTGGAAATTTGGAGCAAATTAAGTTTATCGAGTATAGTATTCCAGAGTTATTGTGCTTTTTTGTTAGTTAACAACCAACACCATCACAATCTATTAATATATTGTCAAGGCAGAACATGAGCTTCATTTAAATCTGATTGAAACTATCACATAATATATTTACCCCTAGTTTAACATGTGTTGTCATAGAGCAGGATTTTTAGGTTTCCTTTCATATTATAACCATGCTCTTGTGTCAAATGTAAACAGTGGAAAGATCAGAGCTTAAATAAACTGTAATTTTGGCAAGAGGATGCAGATATTGAACTACTAATTATGTCATTTACAGCAGCAAAACTGATGCGCTATACAGCACATTTTGGAGCTTATAACCTGCTGAAATAGTTTGTATAGCAGCAGCGAATAAAAGTAAATTGAGCTCACAATTTACATCATTCTCAGCCTATAATCAGCACATGCACATGGCTTACCAAGCCCAACAAAACAGAAGTTATAGTGTTGCAGTATTGGTTTTTGTTATGGGGTTTTATAGTGCTGTATATAGTGCAGTAGACTTATAGCTGAAGTAGTTTCAGATTCATTGTGTTGTTTTTGTTGTTTAACAATCCACTCATAATCTGTTTAACTAAACATGTTCATCTTCATCAGAAACAAGTTTTATTTAGGGGTGGCTAATAAGAAGAGAATGACTGCAGCAGCTTGTTCTTATAGATTAAGGATAGCAGCAGCATGGTCATGTTGGTTGATGACAGCAGCAGCTCCTTGCAATTACCGTGAATAACACATAACATACAATAGCAGATTATATTTGCATAAAACAGAAGAAAATGGAGGAAGTGCAGAGGTGCTTCATGTTCATTGTTTAATAGAGTTAGATCTGTCACTTAAACACAAGAAGGGAAAAGACAGCAGTTTGCAAGGAGGAAAACACCATTGCTGCTCTTAAGGTTCTATACTCAACTCAGCCTATTTATTTTCATTCTATTAAGAATAACTTCTCTGCTGTATACACTAGTTATCCTTTGTTTCACAAGATACAGTAGGAGAACAATAGCTTATTTGGATTCTGAGCAGCAGGGCTATACTGCTCCTACTATTTATTTATTTTTCTGTTTCGAAACAGCAGAGGCTAGCTGCTTCTTATGGTTCTTCTCATTTGATTTATGACTAAAACAGAATATTCAACAACTTCTATTGCTGTATTTGACAGCAGAGGTAAGCTACTGCACCATGTGAATAAACAGAGGAATTAAGCACTTCTACCGTTAATAATGAACAAATTAATTATGCTTTAGTTTGGCTTCGTATCTTGTAAACAGCAGGGTACTTACCGCTTGTAATGCTTGTCATTGGTTCTCAAGGTGTGACAGCAGAAATAAAACTTCCATTACTATAATCACCAGAAGGAATGAAATCAGTTTAAGTATATTGACATATCTGGGATGGACTGTTTCCAATCTGAAATACCACAGAACCTACTCCTACTATTTTAATTGAAAGTAGGGACCATGTTACGAACTGTATTTCTGATTTCACTACTTGGTTGTATAATTTCATTCCTTCACTTGTCGTCTGCATTAGGAGGGAAGATCTTTTATACGTATATAAGTACGTTTTCCATTTTGAGCTTCTGGGTGAGAAATTGAACATAATACCAAGAAAGAAAAGCAGTAAGGAACAAGACAGGTTTTGTTTTTGCATCTTACCGGTTCTGGACTTTTCAGCCAGGTTGAAATCTGGTTTATGCGTTGTAGCAGTTCCAGTGATTAACTCCTGAAGTGCACTAACACACCAAGAAATTCAAGGGATTTGGAGTGTGTATGTCGGTATCGACCAGAAGTAAATGAAGAGGGTTTTAGAATTTACTAAACCTTCAATATGGTGTGTGTGTGTGTGTGTGAATGCTCTACATGCGGTTCTTTATTTATCCTCAAACGGTTCTGCAATCTGATGTGCAGAATGATGTTGTTCAGTGGTACACTGCTCCTATGTTGAATGATAGAGTGTAGGGGGTGCTTATGCAACACACTATATGCTGCAACCCTAGTGACTTATTTCTGCAGGGCGCACACTTAAGGAGAACAAGGGAGCAGTGTGTTCCTTATACAGCAGCTCGACATAAGAAGAAGCACAACAGAGCATGTATTCCTTGTTTGCCATCAGACACTAGCAAGGAGAAAAGGGAGCAGAGTTGCACAGGAAATGAAGAGAAGGAATGAGCTCTGTATGTGTACTACCGAAACAAGGAGAACACGGCAGTGCAGTTTGGTGTATTTACAGTAATTTACCACTGTTGAAGTGTACCGATACAAGAAGAAGGTGAAGTAGGTGCTCAACTCTGATTAAACTGGTGTGAGAGAAGAAAATGAAGCATTGGGCAAAAATGTGGAGCTTGTATTTCTTCTTTGCAAGTAGCCACCAACAAGTACGTGACTTCCTTGTTTGTCAGTTAGCATCGACAATGCAAGGAGATGCTGAAGAGGGCAGAGGATGAGAATGAAGCAAATGAAGAATAGTGCAGAGCCAGTGTGTTGCTGGAGGTAGGGTTAGCAAAATCTGAAATGAGTATATACATGAAGAGGAAATAGAAAGGAGGTGCTGACAGCGTGTATGTTCCAGTTAGGGTTGAACATAACCGAGATTGAAGATATGAGGATAAGAAGTCCAGCCCTAATTTTTGTTTCGGGTTGGCATTACCGTAAGTGAAAAGAATTGATTAGGAGAGGGCTACCATTTTTGTCTGGGCTGGGTTGAAAACCAGCAAACGAAAATCACTGGGACGGTCATCCCTATTTTTTTGGCTATCTATAATGTTACACATGTAACGTTGTTTTTGACTCGTTTTAAACCTGTTTTTCATGTCGTTTGCAACACTATACCTCGTTTAACGAGATGAATCATTTTATGATTCTAAATTTGTATTCTCAACCAATAATTATTATTGATATTTATAACTTATAATAATTAGTATTTAATTTCTAATTGGTTTGCGTTTCGCCATTTTAGGCGAAAACGTGACGTCTCTTATTCCGACTATTTAACCAATTTCTCAATGCCTATAACATTACCCAAATGGCTGTAAAAGGTGTCTAAGACCTTCTCCTTGTTTTTTCACTTCTAAATATTCGTGACACATTTTTTTTTCGAGGTAAAAACGATAATTTTTATTCTTTTTTGTTTCTATTTCTTTTTCCTAAACATTCTCGATGTCGTTTTAGGTCTCATTAATGTTTCCTAACGACCTTTTTAGGGTATAATTAAATATTATATTATTTCCATTTTTCTTATTTAAGGATATTTCATTCCTTAATCTCTCATTAATTACTTTTATTTAATTAATTCATTATTAATTAAAGTAATTAATATTTGGGGTATTTCAATCTACCCCCTTAAAAGGACTTCGTCCTGAAGTCGTCTTTTCCCTCCAATTAGGTGTATATAACTACCCGAATAACCCATAATGTACACTATATGATGTAACATTCACACATAACGTATTGTGCTTATACCAGACATAGCCCTCAATTGGGCGTTGATTCAAATTGGATATAGGGATCATATAAGCACCATCATTTCCTATCAGTTTACTAACCCTGACAACCTCCCCGAGGTGTCCATCACATTCAACCTTCCACATTTCATTATTACATAACTATGATCCATTCAGTATCTAAACGATACTTTTATGCGAAGGATTCACAAGGAAACATAAATATATAATGTAACAAGTATCTTAAACAGATACTACATCCATGAGTAATATAACATCATCATTACAGGTATCCCATAGGATACATAAATACATACGTTCACAATGTGTGCAATGCACTACAATCAACCAACACATGCCCGCCATAACCAAAAAACAGCAAACAAACTAACAACAGTTTATTGTATGCCCCGCATACGACTCATTAAACTTAGTGCCACACTGTGCACGGCCACGAGGCTCTACCCCCTTAAAAAGGGTTACGCCCCCGTACCCCACAAGTATAAACAGCGCTATCCAAAAAGCGCTGGATACTGGCTCTCATGGAATTTTCCTCGTTCTTATCTTTTAGACTTCGGAGTGGAGTTTTCTCATATTGAGAGATGGGTCGATCTTAGGTATTGATTCTTAAAAGAGGTTATGAGAAAGGTGGGGCACGTACATTTGCAGCCGAAGGCATGGAGTACTTGGTGTGTTGTCTCAACCACGTTCTATTGGACCCACTCGCTCCGTATGGGGGTGCGACACACGGATATGGGGCTAATACGTCCTCCGTTCTATGTTATCTTAGATGGTTTTTTTGCAGCAGTTTATTGCTGATGTCGTTCCATTATGATGGTGTCGTTCATGGTCTTGTAACTGGAAACAGAGGTATCTCAGTGGGTGCAGTAACATTAGTTGTATCTGCACGTGACTGGATTTAAATCGTGTATTGATATATTGGATTTCTAGTGTGCAATACTGTTCAAGTCGTTATTATCTTCATTCGCGGTACAATGTTGAGATTAAGTATGATGTTAATAATCATTGTATTCAGTGCCGTTTCGCACTAGTTGTAATAATTTTTTTAAAGACATACCGTTAATAATGCACGAGGATAATTCATGTAATCCCGTGTTCCAGGTTGTTTTGTTCCGGAGTAAAATATTTAATTGTAATAGTTGTTATGTGCTTCTCTTTGATGTATATTGTGCTTTCCATATGTCAGCTTCGTTGCATCTTATATGGTTCGTCCCTTTTATTATGGGAAACCCATGTTATAATCACATTTGTGTACTGCACTGTGTAACATCCCATGGGTATTGAGGTACTTTCCTCTTGTATATTTGTATCATTGAATTCTCACATTGTTTACGAGGATTGTAATTGCACTCATATTTATAAGTCCTGAGTGAGTTATAGTTTTGAACTCAGTATTATTAGGAACATATCCTTTAATTGTCCAGGCTGTTATATAGCCGTTCTTGCATTTTATTTTTCATCATTGTTTTCTGTGCGAGCTTTGCTCGTCTGTGTTTGGAAAAGTATTCATTCACATTGTGGTTAATAATGGTCGCTTCCGCGCGCACCATATCTCAGACAATTAGACGGTTGTGTATTTATTGTGGAATTCTCTTTAAAGCTCATGGCATCCGCTAGTAGTACTAGCTTCGCCTTCACCGTATATTAAACAATAATGTACTTGCGTTCAACTTTTGAGTATGCCACTGTCCTTAATTTGGACATACGAGATTGTCATACCATTTATTGTATCTATTTTATATTGGAGAGTAGCTCTCTTTTGCCCCATTTATGATTATAACCATTAAATGGTTTCTTTCGGATGTTCAAATTATTTTAATGTAACGGTTATTGAACCTTTTTATGATTATATGTTCATTTGCCCATTTATTGTGTCTTCTTGCTTTTTATTAAGCTGGCCTTTAAAGGTTATAGTGTGTGAGTCATCCTTTGAGGGATTATGACTTGGTCACATTGTATTAAGGTGTTGTTTTCATTCATTTCGTTAGTTAAACTGGGGTTCTACTCGTTAATTTATCTAGGGTAAATATTTATACTGATATGGGTTTACATATCTGACCTTCGTATGGAGTTGACTACCCCTTGTGTTCCTTTCACCACTGTCTACGTGTATGGGGTACCGTACTGATACATTACTACTTACTCGATTAACTTATAAATAAGTCTGTCGAGCCCACAAGCTCCCCTGGAGTGTGGTCGTCCATAACTCGTTTATAGACTCATAGTGTCCGTCACCCGTTGTGAAGTATTCTGTTGTCAATCTCCTTCCTTATTAGTATGGGGGTCTCCCGTGGGAATGTTTGGTTCCCTGGGTCCCCTGCCCAATGGTATGGTCTCATTCGTTTGGTTCTAGCGGTTGTTTGTTACAATCCGTCGTAGTGATAAGGTTTGCGTCGTCATAGTAGGAGATAGTTTTTCTCCTCTTTGTTATTAAGTATATTGTTGATAAGGGTTCGTTAATTTCTTTAAAGAATCTTTGAGTTCTCGTATTTGCAAGTTCGTTGTTATTTGTTGTTTTTTTTTATTTCATGTGCGCGGTTCGACGCTTGTTATATAATTCACATGTTTCACATAGCTTACAGTATGTACCGTAGCTCTCTTGACGTTATTATATTTCCGGGGTCATGTTGTTTAACGTAGTATCGGACTCCGTGGCGAGGATGAGTGCATCCTTCCTTTATGGAAGTCCTTATGGTGGTTTATTTCTTGTTATCTGTCATATTGATTTAGACATCGTTTTCCTTGGTAACATAAATTTAAAGGTGGTTGGAGCCGGTGTCCCCGTTCTCCTGGGCTTACGCCCGTTTACTAGTACATTAAGTACTTACTTAAACTTACGCATTTAGCGTTTAGTTTAGGTATTTCATATCATTGGGTACACTTGGATATTTGTATTAGTGTTTAGGCGATTTTCATTGTCCATTTCACATATTCATCATTACTGACAGTCGTACTAGTAGACGACATGTCTTTTATATAAACACATAATTTTTTGTTTTTTACATGGTGAATGCCAATGGCGGTAGCCACTCTTTTACTTGGAACTTGTTCCATGATCAGTATGATTGTGGTAATACACATAAGATTAATCTCGACGTTTATTCATTCATATTTGTACATAAGCGTACATGGCACTCCTTGGTAAAGGTAGTGCCCAGGGGTGGTAGTTATTCATGCATTCAATATAGATTCGCGTTTATTGCTCGACTGATACTGGTAGTAACCGTATTACGGTATAATTGTTCTTTCCAATTTTGGTCCAACTGTGGACTGATATGTTTCACAACTTTGGTGTTCATCACAAGTTGGCGTCAACCGTTGCGGCTAATATTGGTATTGTTCATTAAGTGTTCGTATTTCGTCACAATTTTCTATACATAACGTACGAGAGTGAGTTATGACTCACCGGTAATTTCATTTAATACCGTATGGTTGAATTATTGCTAGCTGTTTTTAGCTAGAATTTTGGAATTTTTGTTTTAATTTTACCGTATAATTCATTATATACAAGTGTGAGCTGTTGGTCACAAGCATTCTTGTTATTTCCTTATATAAGTTGTCGCTAGTTGTTTGTAACTAGCACTGTAGTTTGGTTTATCCTTACTGTAATTAATTGTGGCAACTATTGAAGAGTCTCAGGAGTCATCCGACTCTGGTGTGATCAGCACCAGTGTTGAAACATCCTTCCACCCCAATTTGCGTTCAGCTTCCCTTGACCTGTACCGGATCAAGTTCCACCTCCCACATCCATATCACGCCATTAAATAATTTACAATTTTGTCACAGTACTTGGTTCGTAAGCCGTTATTATTGACTCATCACTGTTAAATGAAGGTAGTTTGTTATGGGCTGATGTATGCCCCTTTTGTTATGATTAGTCGGACTCATCGGTCCTTCTGAGGTTATAAGCCTCGTATCTTAGCGGTTTCATAGCTCTAAGGTGATACATTGTGGTTAAGTCGTTGTATTCGAGTCGTACGAATGTTTGGCGGTTATTGGTTGCCAGGGTGTTGTACCACTGGTCTACACAGTTTATAGAATTCGTTTGTAACGATAATAGTAATTGTAACTACGGTCGTAGTTGTTTGTAGCACTTGCAGTAGCAAGTGCACGAGGTAGACGAAATTATTAGTGAATGTCTAACTTAGCGCTTGCCTTAGCAAGTGCGTCAGGCAGGTTGAATTGTCGGTTTCGGATTTGTCCGTCTTACTGCCGCTTTGGTTGTTTAAGTACGGTTAGAACGATTGTTCCTAAAAAGGACGATATTTTGGATTGGAAAATTTTCCTGACCACATTGTCATTAGGATTTCCAAGTTCTACCTCACATTAGATTATTGATAGCATAAGCGCTTGGAATTTTGTTCATTCGTGCAGGTCGTCACGACAAGGTTTTAGTGTTACAGGAATGTGTACATCAGATTATGTACGGAATTTGAATATGACAGGACGGGTTAACTTTACAAAATTCTCCACACTCACAATATAGTTTCAGTTTACAGTTGGTATTGCAATACAATAGCATAGTAGTTAAAGGTCCCCATTACTAGCGACGGTCTCGCGGAGCTCAAGATGCTCCTGATCCGCTCGCCCTGATGTTTTGGGTGATCCTTTCCCGACGTTTATCGTAGCAATAGCGCTCGCCCCGGCGGTGCCTATCACTAACGCTTGGTGTATGGTATTGGATTTTTATTGTCGTTATAAGAGTAAGACTTTTACACTTTAAGTATGAAGTCGCTAAGGCGGACTATCAGGCTTGCTAGCCTCTTCCCGTTATTCAGGGATTTACGTTTTTCAGTAGCTTTAAACTCACTGTCGGCGGTAGTCCATACTGGACTTCCACATGAAAATGGGTTGTTGCCAATATACTCACGACACTCGTATGTCTCCTCCTGACTGAGCTCTCAGCTGGTCCATACGGGAGTATTATTCCCGGGCCATATACCCCTGGCCAGCTTCTCGGTCCACACCACCACTGGCATCAGTATTACCGTTCGTCTTCTCATTACTCGATAACCCATCACATTACAATGAACTCGTTTGTGCGCCTCCAGGGCTAACACTTGCAGCCAAGGCTTTGCTAACACATAAATTCTTTAAAGCAAGACGTTCCGTACCTCACAAACGTTTCCTGTATATTCCAAATCCTAGGCTCACTATCTTAAATCCTATTATCTCGTCATCAGAGCAGTACTCCGCTCTGATACCACTTTGTAACACCCCACTCGTAATCACGTAATAATCACTCACGCAACATTTAATTAATACGCCTCACTGCAGAAGTCTCACATTACTAAAACTCACTTGGGTGTCACATGTCATTACTCGCCCATACGAGTAAAGAAGCGAAATAAATAAACTAAGAAATAACACTGGTATTACAAATACAACCGCAGTGATAACGAGATACTAACCTATACATCATCCTAAACCAAGAGTAACTTTAACGACAAGTGAGCGCCTAGGTAAATCCCATATGTGTACAACGTTATAAACACATTAAACTAATATCCATCCTATACATTACAAAGTCTCAACTGTAATTAACTAACTACCCGGGTCCCGCTCTACGGCTTCGACGGTATTCATCACCTGCACATAATGCCATAAAGGCTCAGCGATAAACGCTGAGTACGGCAGGCCTGGACCCTATTGGTCGCTTAATAGTCATGGTTGTCATTATTAAGTTCGTTACACGCTTTACCGGTGTACAGGTATTTAAAGCAGTAAACACATAGATGATGGTAATTTAAACGAGTAATACAGTTACTACATTTCACGCATTCACACACAACAATCACAATACAATAATAATAACATTAACACGTGCAACCGTTAGTAACGGTCAGGTTATTTAGTTAGTCACACGACCCCCGGGTCCTCATTACATCACATCACATACGCTAGTGGGTGTAAAGTTAGGACAACACGAAATAATCTCACTTGGACAGTAGTCCCACGTGCCACAAGGCGCTCACTGCCCTGATGATCCGAAGACTCCGGGACTTATCTACTTTGCCTTTGTAAAGGCATCCATTTAGGTGGCCAAGGGCCGGGTGCCAACGGTAGCACACTCCGCCTGACGATCTATCTAGGTTCGTTCAGGATTAACTAGGAAAATCCGACACAGGTTAACCCAAGAGATCTCTACGCGCGACCAGCAGCCAGTGACTGTCTGGATTAAAGTATATCATCACATTCATTCACACTCCACTGTTAACATCTTTAGTTAGATAGTCAGTTACAGTTTTAATTATGGAGAACATCACTTATTTTGTTGGCTGCCCTGTAGGTCTTACACATGCCTAGAATTATAGGTAGTATTCACGTTCGAGTCAAAGCTCTAGAGACCGACGATGTCGTGTCTCGTTCCTAAGCATTTCACTTAGGATATAACTACATACTTATAATATTTAGCGTATTATGCCAGAGAACGGTAACCACAATCACACAACTCGCATATGTAGTTTTATATAAGTCGATCTATAGTCGACGTAGTATTATTCCCGGAGGACATTCGCGCACAATTAAATGGTGCGGGAAATTAAACAATCAAACATCACATATCACAATCACATCCACTCACATACATTCATGCATCACACACGTTATACAACACACATATCTGAGCCCGAGGAAGTCCTCAGGACATCTCAGATCAGACCCCTTTACGTACCATTCACCAAGACCCAGGTTGCGCAGTAGACCACTAGCTCGTCGAGCGCCTTCATCGGTGATACGGTCTAAATAACAAACATAACATAAGTCAATCCATATGACCTAGTTAAGTTCGGTAAATCCGAACAACACAAGTAGTCCCGACCTTTCATCACCGGATTGCAACAATTATTTATTAAGGTATCGTTATACGAGACTCGTTACTACTAGTACGTATTAACTATCAATGCCCGGGTTTATTCTAAAAGAGTCAGTTATAAGGACGTCTTAGATGTAGCGTTTCCGGACGTTAGAATTTGTTCCTCGTTTTTACGAGTATACGAATATATATACATTTTTGGTTTTATATACACATTTATATATACATATTATTTTCGGATATATATGGATATATATATATATTGTCATCATTTGATCTTAATCATACACCATATAGTTGCATGTATGCATGCACTATATATATACTCATTATGTATATATTTTTATCTTTGCTTGCGCCAAGCTTATATATACTCATACACAATCATATTCAAAAATTCTGTTCTTAAATTATTACTCTTCACCGAATCCTTTCCTTGCTTCTCGTGAGGACATGAATCAAATAATATCTCTCATGTTGCACATCAGCACTAGAAATCTCTACATAGTCCAAAAGCGACTCCTTCCAGTAAATATAATAGCGTAGCACACATCACAACATGCACACAAAGCTAACAGTTGGAGTTCAGACCATCTAGAATAGAATTGAGTTGCATTAGAAGCTAGTCAGCAACAAAGCAGTCCTATACAGAGGCTGATCCACGCTGTCTCTTTTACATAAAAAAGAGGTACATGACTCATCATAACCTTACTAAAAGACCCATTACCGGGGCTGTGGTTGAAGCCCAATTTAACCAAACTTATGGATTGTTGCTGCTAAAAGGAGGTATGCGGTCTTCAGGGAAAACAAGATGGCTTACAATAAAATAGAACTATGAGGTAATTTGTGCAATATGCAAACGATAAATTTGACCTATTAAATACCAAGAAATAATCTTAGAGAATAATAAATCAGAAAAACCGTCAGGTTGCAAAATCCTGGTTATTGTAGTAGAGTTTATGGGAACCAGGTATCGAACCGTGGGACTATGTGACATTATCTAGACTTAGCAAAGGTTATAAATTGAGGGGGAATTTGTTTTGTTCTAAACTGTGAATTATAATAAAGTCAACAAGAATTTAAATAACAGCTAATAATTAAAATAACAGAATATTAAAAGTGGTTGTGAATATGGAAGAACGGACTCTGGGTTCAGGTTTTACTCGTTTGATTAATTATGCTATTCTACCGGTTTAATTAAGAATAATTTGGCAAAATTCCTTTTATAGTCTTCAGATTTAAATCCTAAATTCTAATGACCTCGTTTACCAGAACATGCAAGGTTTGATCTAAACTCAGGCAAAACACATGTAAACGGCTAGTTAAAAGGAATATAATTTTGCATCTGAAATACTAAATTTATTCAATCAGAATAAATTCTTCCACAGACATAACAATTAATATGACCTATCTATTTATCACGGATCTGATCAAAATAGATTTCGTAAAGCAATTTAATAAACTCATGTAATTTATTAAAAGCGAGATAATAACATTAATCGTATCAAATTATAATTAACTTAAACCGGTAAAATAAAGTGCACAATTAAAACAAACTAATAATAACCATCCCCAGAGTATAAATAATCTAACCGGACATGTTAAATAAATGAGCAGAGTTAGAGTAAAAGAAATCATCTGTTGCTGACTCCTGCTCCGTTATTCTGACAGACCGGAATAGAATTGAGGCGGATGATAATATATGGAGAATGGTCGAGCGTGGTGGTTTTGTGGTGGTGGTCGAGTGATTTTGTGAATGGTTTGTGAATGGAGTGGAGCAAATTGGATCGTGGGTGAATGACTGGATGATGGACGATTAATGGACCATTGGAGCAGAGTGATTGCAGCTCTATTTATAGATACGTGGAGGATGCAGACAGAAGAGAAGACAGGGATAGTGAGCTAGCTAGTAGAGGCGGTGGAGTTGGTGCAGATCGGTGAAGATTGAGTCAGAGATTTCATCGGGGGCAGAGCAATGATTGCAGACAGATTTAATTGATTGAGCCGGCGTCACGCATGCAGAAATTAAGGTGGGCGATCGTCTGTAATAAATGAAGTAGCAGTTCGAATGCGGCGCCGGCGAAGAAGGAAGAAGAAGAACTGTTCGAAATTCTATTCTGGCGTGCGCATGTATGCATGTCCGCCAGGCGGTCCTGCCTCTCTTGTCCGCTCGAAATCAGGCGGTTGTCTCTATTGCTTCGCTCCTTAACATGCGGTAGCTTCTCTGATGTCCGCCACTTAATCAGGCGGTTGTCTCTATTGCTTCGCCTCCTTAACATGCGGTTGTACCACTCTTGTCCGCCACTTATGAGGCGGACGCCTCTGTCTGTCCGCGAGTAATCCTCTGTCCGCAGGCGGTTGGAGCTCTGTCCGCTCGCGGTGGTATGTGTCCGTCCGCCACTTATGAGGCGGACACACCATTGTGTCTGCGCGCGTTTGTATTATATATATATACACGAGTGTACTCCAATCTTGAATCGGCTCCAG
This sequence comes from Limonium bicolor, assembly GCA_023374045.1. Taxonomy (NCBI): domain Eukaryota; kingdom Viridiplantae; phylum Streptophyta; class Magnoliopsida; order Caryophyllales; family Plumbaginaceae; genus Limonium; species Limonium bicolor. The sequence goes on from CM041779.1 coordinate 279,415,900, forward strand.
ATTCTTCGTTATAAGTCCGTTTGACCCGCCGTTTGTTGCGTTGGAAAGCTCGTGAGGAGAACTATGCATTTCTGTCATTATTTCCTGATTTTATCATATAAATTGGAATTAGTTCCTACCCAAAGTAAGAGTTACAAAAAGCATAGGATAAGTGTGAGAAGGTGCGTAAAAAGTTACATAATATAATGACCAAGCACCTATAAAACTATATAAATTTCACACTTATCAAATCACCCCACACTTAGCTCTTTGCTTGTCCTCAAGCAAAACTCTCAAACACGAGTTCAAGTCAAGCGAATGAAACTCAACTCAAAAGGAAGGACACAGAAGAAAGATTACTAGTTTTACCAATACAGGGGCATTTTTTTTTCCTTCATAAAACAAGAAGTCATTCAAAGCTAATAATAGAGAAACAAAACCATAAGAACCTCGCCTTTAGCAATGAGCCAATCCACCTTTACATTCTCAAACCGTTAGAACGACAAGGGGCATGAAGTAAGATCTTATTCCATCATACCTTTCAATGCCACATACTCTTGATCCATAGAGAAGATTATTTTCATTTAGCACAATGATTGCACATTTTTTAATTTAAGCGCTTTTAAGTTCTTTCACCACAGACTTTTCTCTCCACCCATGTAACGGCTTTGGGTCAACTATCCCAGATCACAAGGACCTTAGGTAGCTAGGTGATGAGGCACCCCAAAGGACTTAATAACCAAGTGGACGAGGCCTGACTTTGGATCAGAATTAAAATTAAGCATGCTTAGGATCAGCGGAGTACCTTGCCTTGTTCTTTTTCCAACCATTTCAATCCAGACATTCCAAGGCTCAAGGCTAAAAACAGGGTTCAGATGGTGAGTATTCTCAATCATTTTAGTATCAATAGAACATAGACTTCATTTTTAATCAATTAAAACCAGAAAAATTTAAAAATTTTGCACCCCATTATCAGCTAACCAATTATTCCTCCTCTATGGCTTCCTTCCAAGTTGAGCAACACAGCAGGAGTCAAACAAATGCAAGAGAAAAGAGCTCAAAAATACACAAAAGATAAGCTACGAAGGAGGTTACCCCACCCCACACTTAGAGTGAAGCAATGTCCTCATTGCTGGAAGAATTAACATTGTGCAAGCAATCCAACGGGAAACAAAAGTAAGACATATAGTAGTTCAGAGGGGAGTATGTGTAACAGTAAAGAGTGAAAAGGATTTAGAATACTCCCCAGAGTCCGTTCACGGTGTGTTGCACGGTCCACCCCACACTTGAGTTCAGCTGTAGAATTGCGCAAGATGTGCCTGAAAGAATTTCTAAACAGCCAGAAGAACTCAAGTTATTACTGCCTCATGTGCTGCCACTCCTTAATGAAGAAAAATAAGAAATAGACTAATAACATATTTTTTTTTTATAATATTAGATAAATTATTGAAGCACACAGAAAACTGTAAAGTAAATGTAAGTGTAAGAAAAAGGATAGAGAATTCTTCCTGTAAATTGAAAATAAGTGGTGGGTTGCCTCCCCCAAGCTGCTCTGTTTTATAGTCTCAAGCTAGACTCATAATCCGATTAGGAGAAGAGGAAGAGGAGTGGGAAGGGGTCCCACAACTTCCTAGAACTAAGTTGCGCAGCTTTTGGAACTTATGCTTCAATCGCCATGGTAGAGATCTTTTTAGGTGGCGCCGACTCCGAAACAGGGGAAGAAAGATCCTGCTGTACCTGGACAAAAGAAACTCCAAGCAAGTTAGTAGAAACATCAGCGAGGACAAGTATACCTTTTCAGACGGGCCCCATTAACTTTGAAGGTTTCACCCTTCTTGTTTTCCAGTTCGTAGGCTCCAAATGAAGTAACCCCTACCACCTTAAATGGTCCTGCCCAATGAGATTTAAGCTTTCCTGGAAAGATCTTCAATCTAGAATTGTAGAGGAGCACCCAATCTCCAACTTTGAAGTCACGTTTCTTGATCATTTGATCGTGGAGTTTCTTGGTGCGCTCCTTGTAGATTCGAGCACTGTTGTAAGCTTATCTCTTAGTTCTTCAAGCTCTGAAAGCTGAAATTTGCGTTTCTCACCAGCAGCAAGTATGTCAAAGTTCAGGGCCTTAAGTGCCCAGTACGCCTTATGCTCCAACTCAACAGGTAGATGGCAAGATTTCCCATATACCAGCCTAAAAGGAGACATCCCGATGGGTGTCTTGAATGCTGTCCTGTAGGCCCAGAGAGCATCATCTAACCGTAGAGACCAGTCCTTTCTTGAAGAGTTTACTGTCTTCTGGAGAATCCACTTCAACTCTCGATTGGATACTTCAGCTTGTCCATTTGTTTGTGGGTGATATGGTAGTGCAACCTTATGACGTACTCCGTACTTAGCCAGCAAGGCATCGAATGAACGGTTGCAAAAATGTGATCCCCCATCACTGATAATTGCTCGTGGGACTCCGAAGCGAGTGAAGATGTGCTTTTGATGATAAACTTGATCACGGTCTTTGAATCAGCATTCTGGCATGGTATGGCTTCAACCCACTTGGACACATAGTCCACTGCTACCAGAATGTATTGATAACCTTGTGAAGAGGGAAATGGCCCCATAAAATCGATACCCCAACAGTCAAAAAGTTCGACTTCCAAAATGCTTTGCTGAGGCATCTCATGTCGCCTTGAAGTATTGCCCATGCGCTGACAGCTATCACAACTAGCCACAAAGGTTTGGCAGTCTTTATGGAGTGTGGGCCAATAGAATCCGGACTCCAAAACCTTGGCTGCCGTCCGATGGGATCCATGATGGCCTCCAGCTTCTCTGGAGTGACAAAACTCCAGAACACTAGGTACCTCATCATCAGGGAGACACCTGCGAATTAAGCTATCTGCACACACTCGAAACAAGTGAGGGTCTTCCCAGATATAATGGCGTGAGTCAGAAAGGAATTTCTTTTTCTGAGCATATGATAAATCATGAGGAACAACTCCAGAAACAAGAAAATTAGCCATATCAGCATACCATGGCTCTTGCACCTTTTTCAAACTGAAGACGGCTTCATCGGGGAAAAATTCATTAATAGGAATACCGTCGTCAGGAGTTACCATCCTAGAGAGATGGTCAGCAACAACATTCAGTTTACCACTCTTGTCCCTCACTTCTATATCGAATTCCTGTAAAAGAAGAATCCAACGTAGCAAGCGAGGCTTGGCCTCTTTCTTGGCAAACAAATATTAAGAGCAGAGTGGTCAGTGTGGATAATCACTTTACTTCCCCATAAATATGATCGAAATCTATCTAAGGAGAAGACCACTGCAGGAGCTCTTTCTCAGTTGTGTGTAGTTTCTCTGGGCATCATCTAGAGTTTTGCTGGCATAAGCAATAACTCTTAACACCTTATCTTTCTTTTGGCACAGGGCTGCACCTACTGCAAAGTCACTAGCATCACACATTATTTCAAATGGCGATGACCAGTCAGGAGAAACAACGATAGGGGCAGCTACCAATTTTTGCTTAATTAAATTAAAAGCAGAAATACAATCTTCAGAAAATATAAATGAAACATCTTTCATTAGCAAATCAGTCAAAGGTTTAGCAATTTTAGAGAAGTCTTGAATAAACCTTCGATAGAAACCAGCATGCCCAAGAAACGATCTTACTTCCTTTACACAAGTGGGAGCTGGTAGCTTCTCTATCACTTCGACTTTTGCTTTGTCAACCTCAATCCCTTTAGCAGACACCTTGTGGCCGAGCACTATCCCATCCTTTACCATAAAATGGCATTTCTCCCAGTTGAGAACTAGGTTGGTCTCTTCGCACCGTCCAAGGATAAGATCAAGCTGTGCTAGACAAACATCAAAATCAGAGCCATAGACAGAAAAGTCGTCCATAAATACCTCTATACTCTGCTCAATGAAGTCTGCAAAGATGGCCTGCATGCATCGCTGGAAAGTGGCAGGGGCATTGCATAAACCAAAGGGCATTCTTTTGTATGCAAAGGTACCAAATGGACAAGTAAAGGTAGTCTTGTCCTGGTCCTCAGGTGCAATAGGAATTTGAAAGTACCCTGAAAAACCATCTAAAAAACAGTAATATTCCTGCCCAGCCAATCTCTCTAGCATTTGATCAATAAAGGGGAGTGGGAAATGATCTTTCCTGGTGGCTGAATTCAAACGCCTATAATCTATACACATACGCCATCCAGTGATCTTTCTTTGGGGAATGGACTCACCTTTGTCGTTAAAACAGCTTCAAAACCTCCTTTCTTAGGGACTACCTGTACAGGACTTACCCATGTGCTGTCTGATATAGGGTAAATGATCCCAGCGTCCAGAAGCTTCAACACTTCCGTCTTGACAACTTCCTTCATGTTAGGGTTGAGCCGACGCTGGGGTTGTCTGACAGGTTTGTAGTCTTCCTCCATATAGATACGATGTGTACAGAAGGCGGGTTGATGCCTTTGATATCAGCTAGAGTCCATCCGATGGCTCTCTTATGTCTGCTCAGAACTTCAAGTAACCTGCTTTCTTGCCCAGAAGTCAAAGAAGATGAAACAATGACAGGCAAGTAATTATCATTAGCTAAAAAGCAGTACTTGAGATTAGAGGGGAGCTCCTTAAGCTCAAGTACTGGAGGTTGCTCTATAGAAGGAACAGGTCTTTGGATTTCTTTATCAAGTCTCTCCAAAGGAGGGCGATAGGCTTGAAAACTGGGTTTCCTCTCTCTACATGTGCTAGAGCTGTATTAACATCCATATTAAGAGTTTTATCCTCAACAGAAGATATAAGAACATGTTCTAAAGGTTCAAAATCTGAAAAAGTAGAAGAAAGTATAGAATAAATCTCATCATCAGTAGAAAGTTCACATACCTCGCCATCCTCATCTTGCATACTTACCGACATAACTGAATGAGCTGAAGTAGAACTTAACTTCATCATCTTTTTCATATCAAACTCTATCTTCTCATCTCCGTACCTCAAGGTGATTCTGCCATCATGCACGTCAATGACCGCCTTGGCAGTACTTAGAAAAGGACGACCCAAAATGAGTGGGACCTCCACATCATCATCTATGTTTAAACAACAAAAAATCCGCAGAAAGATGAAGCGGTCAACTCCTACTACAAGATCCTCACAATTCCCATCGGTTTATTTCGGATCTGTCGGCTAGCTGGAGTTTAAAAGGGACTGGGTGAAGCTCTCCTCCTTTTACCTTCAAGAAGGTTGCATATGGCATGATGTTGATGCTTGCACCCAGGTCACACAGGCCACTTCCCAATCTATATCTCCGATAAAGCAGGGAACAATAGGAGTGCCGGATCCTTCTGTTTGGGGGAAGTGCTCGAAGTAACGCCGTAGAGCACTCTTCTGTAAGGTGGACAGTCTCCTTGTCCTGCTTCTTCTTCCTCTTTGTCACGAGATCCTTCAAAAATTTTGCATAGTTAGGCATCTCCTGAAGAGCATCAATTAAAGGAATATCAATAGTCAGTTTCTTAAATATGCTTAAGAATTTATTGAACTGCTCATCTAAACACTTCTTTTTCATCCTGTTTGGAAATGGAAGCTCTATTTTCTTAGGAGTAGAAGAAGGTACAATTTGAATAGAAGATGGAGAAGGGGAAGAATTGATTGGAGCCTGTATCTCCTCAGAAACTACCACTGGTGGGACCGAAGGCTCTGGTGATTCATTAGAAGGGGTGATCTTTTCACCAGTTTGTTGTGCAGTCACTTGCTCTTGATTATCTCCCAGCTGCTTGCCACTTCTTAACATCACGGCTGCGCTGAGCTCATCCTCAGGTTGGATCTGAGGATACACCACAATTGCAAATCCTCAAGGCCTTGGCCGTCTCTCTTGGATTCTGCTGAGATTGTGATGGAAATGAGCCTGGCTGCCTTTGATGCTGGTTTGTTAAGTAGCTGGTTCATCTGCTGCTCCAGATTTCTCTGGCTATTCATCAAGGATTGGTTGAGAGTTTGTTGTTCCTTCTGGTTGGTAGCCATGGAAGTAATTATATCTGGGAGCTTTTCCATCTTTTCATCAGATGCAGATTTAATAGGTGGCTGGTAAGAGTTCTGGCCCTGTCCCATCTGCATCTGAGGACGGCCTTGATTGTATGGTTGCCTAGAAGCCTGGGGGTCCCTGCGCATTACTTTGTAAAAGATTAGAATTTAAAGCATTGTTGGGATTACCATACCTGAGATTGGATGTTGATTTCGGTTCCAGGGTTGTTGGTAATTCCCTTGTCCTACAAAGTTGGCTTCTTCAGCGATCCGTATCTCCTCCAGATAAGGGCATACTTCAAACGAGTGGTCACCACCACAATGAGAGCACAGAGGCTCAGATGAGGATGAAGAAGCTATCCTCTTACCTGCTGAGAAGGCTGACCATTAATTAGAAAATCGTCAAATCTTTTCACTAGTGAGCTTACCAGTGTGGATTGTTGAGCTTGTGACTCTGCCATCTGCTCCATCCAAGGATCTATATTTCTTGCACCTTTGGCACCCCAGTCATAGTTCTGCCACCTTCGGTGCCCCACTGACGAACTTCTTCTATGTACGTCTCCATGGCCGCCATGAAATCATTGCCGGATCGGTTGAGGATGTTTCCTCCCAAAGCTGATCTAACTTCGGCTTGATGTATATGCTGCAACCATTAAAGAATGTCATAGCTATACAAGTGAGATCTTGTCCGTGATGAGGACACTGTCGGAGCATCTCTTTAAAACGATCCCATGCTTCACAGATAGTCTCAGTACCTCCCTGTTTAAAAGCAAGTAAAGCAGCAACCAAATTCCTAGTTCTAGAAATAGGATAATATTTTTATAGAACCTGGTTGTCATCTCCTCCCAACTAGTGATAATACCAGAGGGAAGACAGTAGAACCATTTCATTGCTTCACCGGTGAGGCTGCTAGGAAATAAACTCATTCTAGCATACTCCAGGAGACTATCTGAGCACCCAATTTGATCAATATTGATTAGAAATCGGTTGACATGATCTAGGGCGTCGTTGGGGTTGGAACCGTCAAATGTGCCTGAGGGCATCTCTCGTATGACCTTGTTCTGATGTGATGGCTTCAGATCCTTCCATTCCTTCATTAATTCAGGTGGTAGCGTAGGAAGAGCTACTGGGCTTCTTCTTGGAATGGCTGCTGGTCTGCTAAATTGCTTCATTGCTTGGCTACCGTTTGTAGGAGTTGCCATTTGTATTTCTCTTTGAACCTCTGTTGGCGTCTGGCTAGCTGAGCGGTACGTTCGATTTCCGGGTCAAGGATTCTATCCCAGTCGAGATGAGTGTCTGACAAGAACGAGTGTACACCATCAACAGTCTGCAAAAAAGAAAAATAGATTCCACAAAAATTAAAAGTAGAGTAAAATGAATAAAAATAGATAGATACAATAATAATAGTAATAATAATAATAATAATTTTTTTTTTAATTAATAATAACCCAAGCTAAGGACTAGACAGGAGTCTAGTCCCCGGCAACGGCGCCAATTTGCAAACGATAAATTTGACCTATTAAATACCAAGAAATAATCTTAGAGAATAATAAATCAGAAAAACCGTCAGGTTGCAAAAATCCTGGTTATTGTAGTAGAGTTTATGGGAACCAGGTATCGAACCGTGGGACTATGTGACAATTATCTAGACTTAGCAAAGGTTATAAATTGAGGGGAATTTTGTTTGTTTCTAAACTGTGAATTATAATAAAGTCAACAAGAATTTAAATAACAGCTAATAATAAAATAACAGAATATTAAAAGTGGTTGTGAATATGGAAGAACGGACTCTGGGTTCAGGTTTTACTCGTTTGATTAATTATGCTATTCTACCGGTTTAATTAAGAATAATTTGGCAAAATTCCTTTTATAGTCTTAGATTTAAATCCTAAATTCTAATGACCTCGTTTACCAGAACATGCAAGGTTTGATCTAAACTCAGGCAAAACACATGTAAACGGCTAGTTAAAAGGAATATAATTTTGCATCTGAAATACTAAATTTATTCAATCAGAATAAATTCTTCCACAGACATAACAATTATATGACCTATCTTTATCACGGATCTGATCAAAATAGATTTCGTAAAGCAATTTAATAAACTCATGTAATTTATTAAAAAGCGAGATAATAACATTAATCGTATCAAATTATAATTAACTTAAACCGGTTAAATAAAGTGCACAATTAAAACAAACTAATAATAACCATCTCCCAGAGTATAAATAATCTACCGGACATGTTAATAAATGAGCAGAGGTAAGAGTAAAAAGAATCATCTGTTCGCTGACTCCTGCTCCGTTATTCTGACAGCCGGAATAGAATTGAGGCGGATGATAATATATGGAGAATGGTCGAGCGGGTTTTGTGGTGGTGGTCGAGTGATTTGTGAAGGTTGTGAATGGAGTGGAGCAAATTGGATCGTGGGTGAATGAAAAGGATGATGGTGAGGACGATTAATGGACAGTTTGAGCAGAGTGATTGCAGCTATTAATAGATACGTGGAACGGGATGCGCAGACAGAGAGAAGAGAAGTGACAGGGATAGTGAGCTAGCTAGTAGAGGGCGGTGAGTTGGTGCAGATCGGTGAAGATTGAGTCAGAGATTTCATCGGGGGCAGAGCAATTGATTGCAGACAGATTTAATTGATTGAGCCGGCGTCACGCGTGCAGAAATTAAGGTGGGCGATCGTCTGTAATAAATGAAGTAGCAGTTCGAATGCGGCGCCGGCGAAGAAGGAAGAAGAAGACTGTTCGAAATTCTATCTGCGTGCGCATGTATGCATGTCCGCCAGGCGGTCCTGCCTCTCTTGTCCGCTCGAAATCAGGCGGTTGTCTCTATTGCTTCCGCCTCCTTAACATGCGGTAGCTTCTCTGATGTCCGCCACTTAATCAGGCGGTTGTCTCTATTGCTTCCGCCTCCTTAACATGCGGTTGTACCACTCTGTCCGCACTTATGAGGCGGACGCCTCTGTCTTGTCCGCGAGTAATCCTCCTGTCCGCAGGCGGTTGTGGTCTCTTGTCCGCCTCGCGGTGGTATGTGTCTCGTCCGCCACTTATGAGGCGGACACACCTATTGTGTCTGCGCGTTTGTATTATATATATACACACGAGTGTACTCAATCTTGAATCGGCTCCAGATTCTTCGTTATAAGTCCGTTTGACCCGCCGTTGTTGCGTTGGAAAGCTCGTGAGGAGAACTATGCATTTCTGTCATTATTTCCTGATTTTACATATAAATTGGAATTAGTTCCTACCCAAAGTAAGAGTTACAAAAAGCATAGGATAAGTGTGAGAAGGTGCGTAAAAAGTTACATAATATAATGACCAAGCACCTATAAAAACTATATAAATTCACATTATCACATATTAAGCGTATCTGGTATGATGAGGAAGGACAAGATTCTTCATAATGAAAAAAAAAGAAAAAAACATAAGAACCTTCTGACGCTTCTGGGAAACTACAAACGTATGGTTAGATTCTTCAATATCTGAGAAAATCGGTGTGAAAAGAGAGGCGGAGGTGGGGAATGTTTGAGACAACAATGGTTTGAAATGTCTCAAAGTAGGCAAATTTGCTATTCATTCTATAAAAAGAATTGGAAGGATCCCAAAACACTGACCTTAGATATATTGCCAGCACAAAGGAACCAACAGGCCTATATAAGGCTTACCGAAACCAAGTTGAAGCAGATTGGAAACACGTCATACCATGACTTACAACCAAGAAGAACAGAACGTTTAAATGGGGTTGAGTACTCTAAAATACTTGCTTCAATAATGGTTGAAAAACGTTAGGAAGAAGCTTAATACAAAAGGGAAAATAGCTCAAATAGTGTAGTAGTAAACTGCCCAAACTATGGCATTATCAGTAGAAAACGGAGGCAAATACGGACATAATTAGAGCTCTAAGCTGCTGAACATCAGCAAGGTCGGAAGCAATTAATACTTGCATTCTCGCCATATCATCGGCTCATTATGACATAAACAAGGCTTGAACATCTAATGAAAACAGATTCGATTAGACCAATATGGTGGCTTAAAACGGTGGTAAAAGCTGGAGCAGCAAAGCTTTATTGGTACTAATGAATTGCTGAAATGGAAGCTGTATACATCAGTGGAAATTTGGAGCAAATTAAGTTTATCAAGTATAGTATTCCAGAGTTATTGTGCTGTTTTGTTAGTTAAACCCAACACCATCACAATCTATTAATATATTGTCAAGGCAGAACATGAGCTTCATTTAACAAATTGAAACTGTCACATAATATATTTACCCCTAGTTTAACATGTGTTGTCATAGAGCAGGATTTTTAGGTTTCCTTTCATATTATAACCATGCTCTGTGTCAAATGTAAACAGTGGAAAGATCAAAGCTTAAATAAACTGTAATATTGGCAAGAGGATGCAGATATTGAACTACTAGTTATGTCATTTACAACAGCAAAACTGATGCGCTAGACAGCACATTTTAGAGCTTATAACTGCTGAAATAGTTTGTATAGCAGCAGCGAATAAAAGTAAATTGAGCTCACAATTTCACATCATTCTCAGCCTATAATCAGCACACGCACATGGCTTACCAAGCCAACAAAACAGAAGTTATAGTGTTGCAGTTTCGGTTTTTGTTATGGGTTTTATAGTGCTGTATATAGTGCAGTAGTAGTTTCAGATTCATTATGTTGTTTGTTGTTTAACAATCCACTATAATCTGTCTAACTAAACATGTTCATCTTCATCAGAAACAAGTTTTATTTAGGGGTGGCTAATAGGAAGAGAATGACAACACCAGCTTGTTCTTATAGATTAAGGATAGCAACAGCATGGTCTTGTTGGTTGATGACAGCAGCAGCTCCTTACAATTACCGTGAATAACACATAACATACAACAGCAGATTATGTTTGCATAAACAGAGAAAATGGAGGAAGTGCAGAGGTGCTTCATGTCATTGTTTAATAGAGTTAGATCTGTCACTTAAACACAAGAAGGGAAAAGACAGCAGTTTGCAAGGAGGAAAACACCATTGCTGTTCTTAAGGTTCTATACTCAACTCAGCCTATTTATTTTTCATTCTATTAAGAATAACTTCTCTGCTGTATACACTAGTTATCCTTTGTTTCACAAGATACAGTAGGAGAACAATAGCTTATTTGGATCTGAGCAGCAGGGACTATACTGCTCCTACTATTTATTTATTTTTCTGTTTCGAAACAGCAGAGGCTAGCTGCTTCTTATGGTTCTTCTCAATTGATTTATGACTAAAACAGAATATTCAACAACTTCTATGTTGTATTTGACAGCAGAGGTAAGCTACTGCACCATGTGAATTAAAAGAGGAATTAAGCACTTCTACCGTTAATAAAGAACAAAATAATTATGTTTTAGTTTGGCTTTATATCTTGTAAACAGCAGGGTACTTACTGCATGCAATGCTTGTCATTGGTTCTCAAGGGTGTGACAGCAGAAATAAAACTTCCATTACTATAATCACCAGAAGGATGAAATCAGTTAAGTATAATGACATTTCTGGGATGGACTGTTTCCAATCTGAAATACAATAGAACCTACTCCTACTATTTTAATTGAAAGCAGTGACCATGTTACGAACTGTATTTCTGATTTCACTACTTGGTTGTATAATTTCATTCCTCCACTTGTCGTCTGCATTAGGAGGGAAGATCTTTTATACGTATATAAGTACATTTTCCATTTTGAGCTTCTGGGTGAGAAATTGAACATAATACCAAGAAAGAAAAACAGTAAGGAACAAGACAGGTTTTTTTTTGCATCTTACCGGTTCTGGACTTTTCAGCCAGGTTGAAATCTGGTTTATGTGTTGTAGCAGTTCTAGTGATTAACTCCTGAAGTGCACCAACACACCAAGAAATTCAAGGGATTTGGAGTGTGTATGTCGGTATCGACCAGAAGTAAATGAAGAGGGTTTTAGAATTTACTAAACCTTCAATGTGGTGTGTGTGTGTGTGTGAATGCTCTACATGCGGTTCTTTATTTATCCTCAAACGGTTCTGCAATCTGATGTGCAGAATGATGTTGTTCAGTGGTACACTGCTCCTATGTTGAATGATAGAGTGTAGGGGGTGCTTATGCAACACACTATATGCTGCAACCCCAGTGACTTATTTCTGCAGGGCACACACTTAATGAGAACAAGGGAGCAGTGTGTTCCTTATACAGTAGCTCGGCATAAGAAGAAGCATAACAGAGCATGTATTCCTTGTTTGCCATCAGACACCAGCAAGGAGAAAAAGGGAGCAGAGTTGCGCAGGAAATGAAGGGAATGAATGAGCTATGTATGTGTACTACAGAAACAAGTAGAAAACGGCAGTGCAGTTTGGTGTATTTACAGTAATTTACCACTGTTGAAGTGTAACGATACAAGAAGAAGGTGAAGTAGGTGTTCAACTCTAATTAAACTGGTGTGAGAGAAGAAAATGAAGCATTGGGCAAAAAATGGGAGCTTGTATTTCTTCTTTGCAAGTAGCCACCAACAAGTACGTGACTTCCTTGTTTGTCAGTTAGCATCGACAATGCAAGGAGATGCTGAAGAGGGCAGAGCATGAGAATGAAGCAAATGAAGAATAGTGCAGAGCCAGTGTGTTGCTGGAGGAGGTAGGGTTAGCAAAATCTGAAATGAGTATATACATGAAGAGGAAATAGAAAGGAGGTGCTGGCAGCGTGTATGTTCCAGTTAGGGTTGAACATAACCGAGAGTGAAGATATGAGGATAAGAAGTCCAGCCCTAATTTTTGTTTCGGGTTGGCATACCGTAAGTGAAAAGAATTGATTAGGAGAGGGCTACCATTTTGTCTGGGCTGGGTTGAAAACCAGCAAACGAAAATCACTGGGCCGGTCATCCCAATTTTTTTGCTTTCTATAATGTTACACATGTAACGTTGTTTTTTGACTCGTTTTAAACCCGTTTTTCATGTCGTTTGCAACACAATACCTCGTTTAACGAAATGAATCATTTATGATTCTAAATTTGTATTCTCAACCAATAATTATTATTGATATTTATAACTTATAATAATTAGTATTTAATTCTAATTGGTTTGCGTTTCGCCATTTTAGGCGAAAACACGACGTCTCTTATTCCGATTGTTTAACCAATTTCTCAATGCCTATAACATTACCCAAATGGCTGTAAAAGGTGTCTAAGACCTTCTCCTTTTTTTTCACTTCTAAATATTCGTGACACGTTTTTTCCGAGGTAAAAACGATAATTTTTATTCTTTTTTGTTTATATTTCTTTTTCCTAAATATCCTCGATGTCGTTTTAGGTCTCATTAATGTTTCCTAACGACCTTTTTAGGGTATAATTAAATATTATATTATTTCCCTTTTTCTTATTTAAGAATATTTCATTCCTAATCTCTCATTAATTACTTTTATTTAATTAATCATTATTAATTAAAGTAATTAATATTTGGGGTATTCAGTTGCACCTTCGAGGCTTCGTCAGGAACCATGGTAGGTGCGAATCTTGCCAGCTCCAGGAATTTTGAGTGGTAATCTTTCACACTTTGGACAGTTGCTTCAACTCAGAGAACTCTAGATACTTCTGCATGCGCACATGCTCGGGAAGGGGAAGAAACGCCTCCTCATAGCTTGCTTCAGCGCCCCCCATCCAAAATTGGGCTCAGCTCGCAGCACATCTCGGTTGGCCGTCCACTAGATATCGGCCTCCCCCTTAAAGTAGTACACTGCTCCATTGACCTCCTGTCCTCAGGGTAGTTGACCGCGTCGAAAATCTTGTCAAACTCCCAGATCCAGTCTTCAAGTAGGACCGGGTCCTCTTCTCCTGCAAAAGCGGTCGGCTTCAGGTGCGCGATCCTCTTGGTATAATCTTCAGGCACGTTGTCTTGTTGTGCTGTCGCTGCACAATCTGCCCCAAGTTCAAAGCAAGCTCCTGGAGTTGTCTCATTGTGTCGTTAGCGGCCATCGTAGTCCTTCGGCTTCGGCTTCTGGGTTATAGGAGAAATTAAGTGGGTCTGCCAGTCCTACGAGCTTGAATTCAGGTGGTCTCCTGATTACGACGTAGAGGAATAAAGATCTCCATTTCTATAACCACCTCGAGCTCATACTACAAAGTTTACCAATCTATACCAAATACACTATCAAGTATACGGTTCAACTACCATGTACATATGTAGTAACATCCAAATAAACATTTCGTGTACTCAGTATACACACATTTACACAGATGTATATGATTATTAAGGAATTTCCATTGGTTAGTATAACCTTCCCAATATCACACAGCTCAACCAAAGTAGCTCCACAATTTAACACACAATACAATATATTATAGATTCCCCAATCGGCTTATCCCCACATTTTTAATCCAGTTAAATCACATTTTTATGTTATTTCGAAAACTCGGCTCTGATACCACCATGTAACACCCTGGATTTTACCTCGACAGATAGCTTATGGAAATAAAAATCTAACGGTGCAAACGAAATTAAAAATGGGCTTCAAACGAGTCTTAGAAGTGAAAAACAGTGTTGGTCCGAACTTGTGTCCAGACATTGGACGTTCGGACACCAGTCGAGAAGATTGAACTGAGAAATACCATTTGTGCGAACTTGTGTCCGGACATTGATGTTCGGACACAAGTCGAGAGTTGAGAAAACCAAAAAAAACGACGAAGTCTGAACTTGTGTCCGGACTTCAAAGTTCGGACACAAGACGGGTTTCAAAATCCTGGAAATCCTTACGCGCGCGTCCGAATGTTGGTCTGAACTTGCAAGTTTGGACCTAAGTCGAGACTTTCATCTCGGACCCGTCCTCGCATGCTGTCCAAACTTTGATGTTCGGACAGAAGTCCGGACACGACTAAACTGCGAAAATATATATAACTCTCGGGGTCTGTCCGAACATGGATGTCCGGATGGACGTTTGGACAGGTCCCTGTATGCGTTTTAAAGTGAAAAAAACAGAGACCAAACGCAAGCCAAAAACTTATACACAAAACCATAATAAGAATAACACAGGGAAAACACGAATTGAAACAACACTTGTACCATGAAACACAGCGGAAGACTTTCTTGTAACCCAAGGTGCTACTGCCACATCCAAACCCTTGGATGCTCAGGCTATTAAACCACAAAACATTCCAAATATCAACTTAACATTGTAATTCCAAAATATGCGGAAGCTCAAACTGTAATCAACAATAAAAACATCATCAAAATGACTAAAACATTATGTTCCAGAAATCCATAACTCAACTAATATCTCCAAACAGTCTCAATTCTCCTAAACTAAGTGGTAGCGCGTTCCCCATTTCCCCAAGTTAGCAATTTATACCTGCGATCAGAAAACAACAACAATAAAAGCACGAAGGGATCGCGCAAATCAGCAAAAATGAGTAAATTCCATCTCATTACGTAAAATACATTTTAGAAATTCCCTGAGGTTGAATAAACGAAACATTCGAGCTTGTAACTCAATAAACCATTTCCACACTTCAATATCCAACAACCAGTAAAACCATTTGGGGAGCCTTCAACGGAATATCCACAGAAACAACCAAACAGTCACAAACGGACTGAAATACCCAATACCCTCACCCTAAGTCCTTAAGTGTGCACATCCCCTATGAATCATCAGTCCATAGAGTAGATCATAGAGCTTAACTGCAGTCATTGTATGCAGCGCAATAATGTATATATCAGTGTAATAATTCATGCTCACGGTGCAGAGAACCAACATGGTGAATCAGGGAGCACCAAGAACCCCAGAGTAATCATAAACCAGTGAAGAACTCCCAAAACAAAACCATTACCAAATCCACAGTGAAGTTTCTCAAAACACAATTTGTGACAGAAAGCAATCCACAACCAAATCCACCAATGAGCACAGAATTTACCTGATCGTTCCCTCGATTCAGGAAGACAACCAACAGATTCACCAATAAAGTTCATCACCGACGACAACGTCCAGGTTAGAACAGTTCACAATCAGAAGTCATCGAACACAATTGAATAAGTTAACACACTAACTATACGACTACTTTACCCGATATAACTCTAGTTGGCATCAGGGAAGGGTTCTGACCAAAATGCAAGTAGGAATGTGAATTGAGAGTTGGGAAGGAGAATGTAGTGGCGGCGTGAAGAAGATGAAGAACGATCAATAAGATCGTGGTTTAAATAAGTAAATTAGGGAATAAAAAGATTATTAATATAATTTAAGTGAAATAGAGGAATAAGTTAAAGATAAATAATTTAGAAGGAGAATTTAAATAATTCCTATTGAAATTACTTTAGAAGATATATTGACGTTTTGAAAACATTGGGAGAAGAAATCAAAACTTCTAATAAAATAACCCATCAGAAAGTAAGGAATAATCCTTTAATTTGAAATAAAATGGAAAGGGATTCATTTGGTTGTGTAAAAGATAAGAATGAGAAGTAAAATATCCCGGAAGTTAAATAGTAACATTTGTTGATAAGAAAGTAAGCTAGAAATAAATTAGTATGTAGTAAATAGTCTAAAGGTTCAACAAAAAGGAAACAATTACGTCTAAGTGAAAAGTCAAAAATGATAATAATATAATTGTTGAGAGAAGAATAAAGAGAGAGTTATAAAAACACATTAAGTAGCCAAATAGGGTCTGAAATCTTGAAATCAAATAATTACAAGGAGAAAGTCAAATTGAATTTGGACTCTAAATATTTAAAATTAATAAGTTAGGAAATGAAGATTCTAGATTGGGGTTTTGGGATCTAAAGAACATAACAAAGTTAGAAAGATGATTTAATATTTAAATGGTATAACATTTGAAATATAGCTAAAGTTAATTTAAGCAAAACGTCACTATTAACTGTAAACATCTTAAGGAGAAGGATAATCCGGAAAAAGGATGCATGTGCTGGAAAAAAAGAATAAACAACGCCCTTTAAAAACGGTTATATTTGTAAATCGGTTTTTAGCATATTAAAGAACGATTAAAAAGTAAGGCGTGTATTTATGGTTTAGGCCGGACATTTTAAAAAACGCTTCACTTAGAAGCGTTCTTTTGTATCGCGCCCAAAGACAAAAAAAAAACGCTTGGGAATTAAGCGTTCTTTATATGAAAAATATAAGAAACGCTTCATATAGAAAGCATTTTTTATGTCTCTAGAACGCTCCGCATAAAGAACGCTTCCGTTTAGAAGCGTTCTTTTTGTTTTTTACTCTCAGCATAAAAAATGCTTCCTAAGTGAAGCATTCTTTATGTTGCCTGAATAACACCCCACCTTCCCGAAAAAATTTAATCTCTCCCGCGCTCTCTGTTACAACGTAAACCCTCTAGCTAGCTACCTCTCTCTCTTCCACTTCTCACGAAACCCAGTACCGTCGGCATGCTACAGCCATCGCCGCCACTTCCGTCGCCGTCCGTGCCGCCGCGCTTTCCGGCCATTTCGCGCCTGCTGATATATCGTTGGCTCGCGATATTAATTATTTGTGCGCACGCATGCGCATCTAGCTTCTTCTCTGATCATCGATCGACCCAAATAGTATGCATGCCTGTCGCCTCGTTTCGGTAATTTCATCATCAAATCTGCGAAACAGAAAACATATATATAGATATATATATATATATGCTCTTTCTCTTATAAATTAATTTGCAACCTGCGATCGAACAGGAATCAACATACATGCCCGTCGCCTCCTTCAGTACGTACATTCTATTATTGATCATCTGCAGTAATTTTACAACCCAACTGGCGTAACATCGATCCATGCTCTATCGCCTCTATTCTTGATTCTGTTGGAGGTAATTTTGCTAACCAAATTAACTGATCGATCGGAACATATAAACATGGGTGGTTGGGATTAATGTGTTTAATTATTAGGATTAAGTGTTTGGGATTAATTAATTTGCAAACCAATTAAACTATCGTCTGAGCTGATCTTTGGTACTTGCTGGTTCTGTCCAAATGGACTTGAGATTAATGGGTTTATTAGGCGAAAAATATAATGTGTTTGGGCATACAAATATAGCCACGTAGTTATGGTGAAATTTTGCAAAACCACGCAAACTGTCGATCATGCAGGAACATACATGCACTGTTTGAGATTCATGTGTGTTTATTAGGATTAAATGTTTAGGATTAATTTGCAAACCAAACTGTCGCCTCTTGTACATGCTCTATTGTGGTGAAACCCTATATTTTTAGGGGGGATTCTGTCGTATTTCCCAGAAAATTTTGTCAAACTATTGAATTATTGGATCGTAATGTAATTATTATTGTGTACAAACTATCTCCTGTAGGCACTGGTAGTACGTACTTTTCATTGTCTCACACCTGATACAGGCTGGTTGATTGAAGTCTAGCTTTTTCACATAAGGACTAATTAAGCAGACTTGAAATACCCCAAAACCTAAGTATGCTAAGTAAACATCAAATTATGATGTAGCAAGGCTAAAATATGCCTTAGAAAGATTGGTAGACAATTTAAACCAAGGAAAACACAAGAAAGTGCCTAAAGGCAATCAGGGCAAAAAACGTGCTCTAAGCTTGGAGAGACTTGGGTGAGTACCCAAATATCATGATAAGACCTTAGTAATATTCTAATGCTCATTTTAAATCAATTAGCAAAGAAAACCAAGCTTGAAAACAAGTTAAAACACAAAATGTGCTTTAAGAAGTCTTAAAGCACATTTTGAGAAATGTCTTAGAATTGAGTTTTGAGTGGCTAAATGTCCATCATTACTCTTTAATCAACATGTGTACTAATTAGTATCACATTAGGAAGTCTAAATCAATGGGAAATCAAAAATTTCAGAAATATGTGCACTGATTAGTGAATAGTGCCAAATAGTGACTAGTTAAGTTTTAATCAACTTAAGTCAATTAGTTGGTCAACAAAGACCAAAAGTATCTTATTACTAAAGGGGGGAACGGTTTTTGAAGTGGTGACTCACCACATGTGCTAGTAAGTAAGGAAAGAGGTGGGAAAGTGAGTAAATTCATATTTGCTTTTAAATGACAAATATATTCTTATACCTTCTCTTTCTCCTCTCTCTCATTTCCCACCTTCACCATCGGTTTTACTACCTATTCCTTCTCCAAAACCGTGAGAGCTCCATCCATGGTGCCTCCACCTTCAATTGCTCACCAAATGTTCATCTTTGCTCCAAATTGAAAAGTAAGCATAGATTTCTCTTAGTTAGATCAAGGCTTCATTCCTATCTTTTCAAATCCTTCAAAGCTCAAGTTTGGTGCCATGAGAAAACTCCATTGATGGAGGAAAATCAAGTTTGAAGAGCTCATTAGCTTCTCCATTCTCTTAAGGTAAAGAAAATGTAAGAAAAACCAAGTTCCATCATCTTCTTTATATGGCCGAAAATTTCTTCTCATGGGGCTATTGTTTTTATGCCTTTTCTAGCTTGATTTATTCACCAAGGACTAGTGGAGGTCCTATTTCATTCAATGCCAAAGTCTACCTTGAGACTTCAAAGGTAATCATCCACTTTTATGCCTTAGAACACATTTCTAACCTAGGTTTTATTCCTTGAGGTTAGTGCATTGTTTAGTACTCATATGAGTCCTTGAATATTGATTAGAACATTGGAAAGGGGAATTAAGTGGGGCCGAGATCTATGCAAGAAGAAGGTCTAAGGAGGAGATTAAGATAAGCTTGAGAAAACAAGGTAAAATGCTTACCTAATGGTGGTTTAAGATTAAGGAATGAGTTTTAGATAAGTACCCATGTAGCTTAGAGCTTACATTGTGTATTGGGTTATATAACCTAAGAAAAAGAACTTAAACAAGCTTATGAACTTGTGATTAAGGAGCTAATGAGAATGAGTTAGTATATAAGTTTAAGGTGGATTTTAAGAGCATTATAACTACTATGAGATTGATGGGTGTATTTGCAGGTTGAAAGCTTATATATGTGGGAAATTCAGTGTTTAAGTTTAAGTCATTTAAGGGCCTAAGAGCCATGTCATTTAAGAGCCTTAGTGCTATGCAATTTAAGATTATTGCAATATATTGAGGTTTGGTGAATGAGTTGGTTTGGGTGATGAGATATGATGAGAAGAACTTGATGTGTGTGAGATGGTTGAATGAGGAAAAATAATGTGGTTGGGCATGATAATATACTAGAGGAGCTATGGCGAAAATTTGAGTAGAAAATAAGTGTTTAGGTGATGGTGGTGAATTAATATGACCTAGGATTTACTAGGAGTCACTATGAGGAATTTGAGTGGAAATGAGTTAACTAAGGAATTCTTGAGGTGTTAGAATGACCTAGAGATGCCTATGAGGAAATTAGAGTTTAGATGGGTGCATTGAACACACCAAGTCATGGTATGAGGAATGGTAAGACTTGTGCAAATCTGGAGGAAATGATGTGTAATGCTTGAGATGATTTAGGCATGAACTAAGAGAAGAACAATGAGAGTTCGAGAAGTTTATGTAAGAGGTGGTGATGTTAGTGGTGGACTAGTAAGGTTTAGTTGAATGGTAATGTGAGGACTTGGGTGATGGAAGTGAAAATGGTAGGAGGATGTTGTAAGTCATCAAGGAAAATGACTAGAAACGTATAAGAGGGTATGATCATGAGAATGGTGAGTAAGTTGCATAAGAGAAGGGGGAATGTCTAAGGAGGGTGTTGCATGGTTAAGGTAAATGAAGAACAATGTCAAGGTATTAAGATTATGGAAAGAAATGTATAAGCAAGCTTAAGAGTTTAAGAGTGATGAGTAACAAGTGAAAAGAAGAGAAATTGTGTATGGACATGCAAGATAACCTTGGAAGGTTTAACAAGCAAAGATGGAGTGCAATGATGTTAAGGAGGAGTTATATGGGTAGAAAAGAAAACACTTTGGTTAGTTGAAGTTTAGACAAAATGTACATGTTAGAAATATAAGGAATTAATTGACAAGTGTTAGGAATTCTTACAAGAATTGAGCTAAAGGTTGGAATGATCTTTGGAGGTGATTTAATGAGTTGGGTGGAGGTTATAAGGTAGGTTTGATGTGCCAAATGATGTTAGAACACATTAGGAGGCTTGAGGAAAAATTTGGAGAAAGTTTGACAATGTATGGGAAGTTTCTGCAGCTGACCTACCCAGGGGACCGACCCCAGTCTGGGTCGGTCGGGCTGAAACTGTGAATTTGGATGTTCTCTGCAGCCGACCTACCCAGGGGGTGGGTCGGTCGGACCATAAAAAAAGAAAAGAAAAAGAAAGAAACCCTAAGAGAGTTAGTGGTATTAATGGTACCCCATTAAGGGGGCAATGATGATTAGAGGTATAAAGACCTAAGGGATTAAGTTAAGAATAAACTTAAAAGTTTAAGATTAGTTGTAAGACTTAAGAGGTGTTAGGTTGGAGTCATTAAGGGTTAAGTAAGGTAAGTAAGATAAAGTAAGTTGAATTGAGTTAAGTGATTAACAACCTAAAACTGAATGAATGTTTTAGGACTTGGAAATTGGACTCCGGAAGAGATTAAGCAACTGAACGGCCAACGGTGAACGGTACAGTTCTTCTTGTGACCTGCTTGCTAACGAGGTGTCCCTCGGCTTGTGTGCTATCTGTTTTGTGTGCTCACTAAACAAGATAAAGCATGCAACCGGAATATTATGCTTATTGTATGTTGTGTGATGTTTTGAAAACTAACACAACATACCGTGAGAACTTACTAACTAACGTTTAGTAAGGAATTGAGTGAGGCTAAGGAAAACACACCTAATATGGGTCTGATATAAACCGAAAGAGGTTAACCAACAAACATGGTCTTGAGACTATTACTAACTGGAACTTGAGTGAGGGAAACCCGGGACCGATACCGGTCATGCATGCTAAGGAAAAAGGGGGACGGTATCTGAATCAGATCCGCCTCCGCTTAAGGACTGTCTTCAGACTTGTAGCCTAGGGCGGTTGCCGGCTCAGCTACGCTGGATTCCCGTCCAGGGTAGGTGGCATTAAGATGGTGCGGTGGGATCACCTAAATCCCAGGTTTGGACTTAGGTTACAACCATTCCCCTCCAGGAACGGTTTGTATTCTGAGAATAAGTAAGATTAAGATAAGTTACAATCATTCTTTTAAAGGATGATTGTATTGTTAAGATTAAGATAAGTTAAGATTAAGATAAGTTACAATCATTCCTTTTAAAGGATGATTTTTATTGTTAAGATTAAGATTAAGTTAAGATTAAGATAAGTTACAATCATTCCTTTTTAAAGGATGATTTGTATGTTAAGATTAAGATTAAGTTAAGATTAAGATAAGTTACAATCATTCCTTTTTAAAGGATGATTTGTATTGTTAAGATTAAGATTAAGTTAAGATAAGATAAGTTGCAACCATTCCTTCTTAAAGGATGGTTGTACTATTAAGATTAAGAGGGAACATTACTTAAGGAGTTAAATAATTAACTCTTAATTAAGGGAGCGCATTTAAGTCGTTCATTGTGTGTGAACTTTGATTGTTCATATATGAGTTGTTGTTTACTGCACTTTCTATTATGTGTGCATCTAATCAACCTCCATGTTATCGACAATTAGTCGTCGTAGCCACGTTAGCTTGGGGGGCCATGAGAGGATCGTACCAGCATTCGTTGCTGACCCCTCGGGGGCTTTTTTTTACTACACAGGTGAACATCAGGAGGCGGCTGTCGCGAGAGTAAGAAGGAAGTTAGAAGTGGAAGGAACTAAGTGTGACCTACGAGTGTGCATGTACACTCGTATGGAAATTGAGTTAGTAAGATGTATAGGTTGTGAGAGGATTGTAAGAAGGATATGTAAATGGTTAAGGTTGTTGGACTAATGTTCGGTATATTCTGTAGTCAGACCGTGGCAAGGTCCTGGATTGTAAAGAATTCCGCTATATGTTGTTGACATGTTTATATATATACTGTTAAGTTGCGAGACCACATTTGGATTGAGTTGGGGTGTTACAAAAAGTGGTATCAGAGCGTAGTTACGCTCTGAAGACAAGAAATACCGACTTAGGAGAATATTTGATGTTGAGATTGAGTTATGGGTTAAGGGTTAAGAGATAGAGTGAGAGGTGCATTAGTCAGGACTTCCCGGTGTTTACCGGACATCCATAGTACCTAGGCCCGCCCTCCACATCCCTAACCCTAAATATGTGGGACAAACGCCAGAGAGAAGAAAGCCTTCTCTTACTTGGGGAAACCCGATCTGGCAGTTAGCTAACAGTGAGCAATACGAGAAACATCTTGTTGCACAACAGTTATGGAGAACTTGGAGGTTTTAATGGAGCGTAGCTGAGAAACAGGCGCTACCTATGGAATACTATCAGTAAGGGAACGGAAATTACCGGCAACATGGGTCGACATGCTACGCAGTCGAAATAACCCGCGATACCAATGGTAAGGGAAGCACTACGCGTGCAATGGATAAGGAGATGATAAGAGACATGAGTACCGGACAGCAGTCCGAGTGAGCATAACAGTGGGATAATACAAAGCATGAGGATTGAGATTACTGGAAAGTCCAGTTAGAAACAGGAACTCCAAACCCCATACAATGAGAAAGGTTACAAACCTGGCCGACACAACGCGGATGACGGTAGAAACTCATACAAATTGCATACCGAAATAGGACTACGATGTAGTGCCTAAAGGAGAATCATTACTTAGTAACCACAACAAGATGTGTGGAGACTAGTGCGAGGATTAAGACATAGGGAATATTAAGGGGTTCCCTCAGAAAGAGGAACGCCCTGATAAATGACAGTACTGTCAAACAACAAGGAAACTGCCGGATGGACGGTTATCCAAGATAAGATTATCGAAGGAGACCCAAGGACTACCAATTACATGGAAATTAGAAGGAAGTATCACTACCGACGTACCTTGTACCAATAACCCATCCTGCATGGCGCACTTGCCATAGCAAGTGCTACCACGGTTAAGCTACACGGAAAGCCATCATGGCAAGATAGGAGAACGCTACAGTTGTAACCACTATTAGTACCCGGATTGTAAATCCATAAAACAGAAAAATAAGACCTTGGAAAGGCCGACGGCCTGACCATGATGAGATGAGGTGACGCATCAGTCAGCCGGGAGCGGAACTGGACAGAATATTAAACCATGTAAATATTAGCAACGTACCACCTACTACAACAACAACAACCGACAGTACGGTAAGTACACCAATCCCGAACTCCAAAGGGAAAACCTAAGAGATCGCTCGGTACTGCGAGCAAAAACACTATATAAGCAATGATATACAAGGGATGTATTATAAGATACTATTGAGACTGTTGAAGCATCGACTTACAACGAAAACGGGATAAGACTCTTAGAGTGACCATTAAGGACACCAATAACAAATTCTCCAATGAAGATGTTGGAAAACCCGGAAATCAAGGATAAAAAATAAACATAAGCTATAACCTACTAAGGATTAAAGTCGTAGAACCCTGGAAAAGGAAAGCTCAGAGGACTACCCCCACAGAGCGGGCATAGTCGAGCCGAACAACTGATGAATGACAGTTAACACTGTTTGTTTAACTCATTAACACCCAAGTATGATTGATCATCAACGGGTGGCATAGTCAACGGAAGTTGAACGAAGCGTTGAGATGGGAGTATAAGATAACAGGATTATATCCAACTTGGACACCTTAAGGCGAACGCCTAATACGAACCTAACCTTGACTATTAAAAGACATAAGTCTAGTAAAATGACAGCTTTGTCAAAGACATCAAGTAACCTCAGATCACCTGAACAACTTCCCTAGCAGGAAGCAGGATGCAGCAACTTATCATGAAACCGATGCTACATTTAGTATGTAACCTAACAGTGATAGTGCTCAAAGAACCAGAATCTTATAGGGATGGCCTGCAGATGAGTAAGAGTACAAATAATGAACTGAGACATTAAGCATTAAGAGCCTACGAGCCAAGGATGTTAACCACATCAGAGCCCGAGGCGCAGTAAGTTGTAAGAGAGCTTGTTTAAGCCACGAAGGGACTACAATTTGTAGATATGAACGGTTACCTAACCTATAGCTTAGATTGGGAAGATATTACCAAGAAAGGGTACCAATGAGAATATTGAGATAATGCTAAGGACAGGAGCGGAGAACGAACCATGCCTTTTAGGGTGGGGATACCTCTCCTTGTTGTGAGGCCATGAGTGGGAATGAACCCCTCAAAAAGGGCTTTCACCTATTAGAGATAAAATACACTTTATTTAGGAAATGGAAACTATGAACCTTGAGATTACCTTAGAACATACCAGATACACTTGAGTAATAAGGAAGGTTGCACAGATAGACCCCATATCCAACACCCAGGATGTAAGAATTAGTAATGGCCAGAGATAAACATTGTGACTGCACATTATGGCACGTCAATTAATCAATGCTCAGAAGAGCTTGTGACTCAGTGGATGACTTCTTCAGTAACCAGTTAAACTACATGGTAGATAACATCACTAAGGATGAAAGAAAGCGAAAGAAATTAGCCTACTTACGAATCTGAGATTGGAGCATAACATCTTCATATCAAGAGTCAACTATTTTACAACACGGTACGACAACCGCCAATACCGGAATGAGAGAACTCCCAGTGTGTTTACCCCAAGAAGGGATTGAGTATAAGGTAAGACATTAGAATAAGTGAGTAAGAGGTTGCACCATTAATGGGCAACATGGTAAAGGCCAACTACCACGGTAGTAGTGGTCGTGAGTACAATAGTTAGATAAGTGGATTAAGTCATGGTGCGCGGTAAGGCGACCATTATGTATGAGCCGTCAAATATTGACACTGAGGCAATTAGATTTATGAGTTAAGACCAACATAAGTAAGAAAATAAGATGGTAGACGAACTGAGCGTTGATGCCAGTAGTCTGGACCTGGTTAGGTAAGATTTCGCAGGAAGCACACTACCACCCTTCCTTCAGGAACTGGAAGTGCTTTCCTAATAGAATGAATATGAGAAAGAAGATAAGAGGCTCTATGGAAAGAGACCTAAGCTACTAAGAAATAGAATCAATACGGAATACAGAAAGGAGCTGGAGCATACCATACCCAAGAACGCAGTAAATGGATTTCCCTTGATTAACTTCAAGAAGAACAATAAATGTTATTATGGAACAATGAAAGAGGAGATCGACAACAGAATACTTCATAATTAGCAATAGCTAAACGTGTGACGGACACTATGAGTTTACTAAAACGAGACGTGGGACGACTGCACCCCACAGGGGCTTGCAGGCCTAACATGCTCATTTATGAGTTAGTTGGGTAAGTAGTAATGTACCAGTAAGGTACCCCATGCACGTAGACGAGTGGTGTAAGGAACACGGGAGGTAGTCGACTCCGTACCACGGACAACGACGCAAGATCAGACAAGAACAGCTACTACCACAAACAGTTGAGGAGAAGAATTCAGTTGAACCAACAACACGAGAAATCAGAGAACGAATAATTAAGGACTATGGAGTGCGAAGAGCACGGATTGTTAAGTACAGACATTGAACATGCCTTAAGATGTAGAGATTAAGACTGTAAAGCGCATTATGCACTAAACAGTAGTTTCAGACTAAGAATCATCCTCAGACCAAAGGTCAGTTGGGGAGAACAATTTAGACATTCGAGAAAATACTAAGAGTATGAGCATAAGATCTTCAAGGAGAATAGGTAGACGAGTTACAACTCATTAAGGCCGTGTATATATAAAGATAACACGTGTCCATTGAGACAATTAAGCCTAAGATTATCAGAGTCGCGCAGCGGAAGCTAGCAGACCACCACCTTTGAGATTAGACCAAACTAAGTTAAGGAAACGGTATAAGTACCGTTAAGAATCCTCGATACAGAGACTAAGTCATTTCTGATCGAATTATAAGTAAGATAGATGACGTGGAAGCTAGGATGCTTGGTGAGAATTAGACATCTTGAACTTATGTTCAAATTTGATGTAATGCTGATTACGTGGGCGTAATCCATTTTAAGGGGGGTAGAGCGAAAACCGCTTAGCGTATGTTTGTGTACTGAGTACATAAACTACGGTGTGCATAGCACAAAATAATTTGAGAATATGTTTTACATAAACATTTTAAGATAAATCATGGTTATTGCACACAGAAGATGTGAATACCATACATATTAAGTACCTATCTTGTTAACTCCGGTGTGAGTACAAGTTAAAAGAATTAAGGAAGAGGTTTAAGGAGACTTAAGAAATAAGAATATATGAGGTATGAGTCAATATGAGACTATGTGGGAGATAAGAAAAGATAACATTATGAGATGCAATTTGATATGATTATGAGTTAGGATATAGTAATGCTATGTGGTATGAGACAGTGGAAGTTGGTATGAGACTGATATAGAATTTAGTAGGAATTTAAGTCTTGAGGTAATTACTAAGAGATGAATTGGGAATGTTTGATGGAATGAGTCCACACTTTGGAGATGTACTGATTATGATTAGAAGAACTAAAAGATAGAAAATTGGACATGAGTGAATTATTTGGATGTTTGAAAATGACGTGGGAGGTGGAACTTGATTTTCTAGGGATCAAGGGAAACCGAACACAAATTGGGGTGGAAGGATAGTTCTACACTGATGCTGATCACATCAGGGTTGGATGGTTCCTGAAACTCCCTACCAGTGGTCACAATTAAATCACACTAAGAATAGAGGCCTTAGGATAAAATGAAATTGGAGTTGCTTGTATTTTTAATTAGAGGAATTATTCCTCACATGACCTCGTAAAAAGGATTACCTTTTTACTGAGTCTCGCCCATGAAGTCGAGGACGCACGAGCCTTTGTCTTCGGACCGGTGACATGGGGAGAGCAGCGTGTTTTGTATTCTGGCCCATGGTGACGAGGACGAATGAGCCATTGTCTACGGACCGGTGACATGGGAGAATACGTTGGAAGTTATGTGAATGTTTTAATCATCAAAAAGGAACAAAAGGAATTCTGAGTGCTACACATGCTTAAGCATGTTGTGTGATATTTAAGTATAAGAGTATGGCGGATCTAATGATCCAATGAGATTAAGTATACATAAGTATGATCTATATGATCTAAGGAATGAGGTAAGACATGTATTCTAATAAGATAAGATGCATGGGAACTTTGGGGACAAAGTCCTTTTAAGGGGGGTAGATTGAAATACCCCAAACCTAAGTATGCTAAGTAAACATCAAATTATGATGTAGCAAGGCTAAAATATGCCTTAGAAAGATTGGTAGACAATTTAAACCAAGGAAAACACAAGAAAGTGCCTTAAAGGCAATCAGGGCAAAAACGTGCTCTAAGCTTGGAGAGACTTGGGTGAGTACCCAAATATCATGATAAGACCTTAGTAATATTCTAATGCTCATTTTAAATCAATTAGCAAAGAAAACCAAGCTTGAAAACAAGTTAAAACACAAAATGTGCTTTAAGAAGTCTTAAAGCACATTTTTGAGAAATTGTCTTAGAATTGAGTTTTGAGTGGCTAAATGTCCATCATTACTTTAATCAACATGTGTACTAATTAGTATCACATTAGGAAGTCTAAATCAATGGGAAATCAAAAATTTCAGAAATATGTGCACTGATTAGTGAATAGTGCCAAATAGTGACTAGTTTAAGTTTTAATCAACTTAAGTCAATTAGTTGGTCAACAAAGACCAAAAGTATCTTATTACTAAAGGGGGGAACGGTTTTTGAAGTGGTGACTCACCACATGTGCTAGTAAGTAAGGAAAGAGGTGGGAAAGTGAGTAAATTCACTATTTGCTTTTAAATGACAAATATCTTCTTATACCTTCTCTTTCTCCTCTCTTCTTCATTTCCCACCTTCACCATCGGTTTTACTACCTATTCCCTTCTCCAAAACCGTGAGAGCTCCATCCATGGTGCCTCCACCTTCAATTGCTCACCAAATGTTCATCTTTGCTCCAAATTGAAAAGTAAGCATAGATTTCTCTTAGTTAGATCAAGGCCTTCATTCCTATCTTTTCAAATCCTTCAAAGCTCAAGTTTGGTGCCATGAGAAAACTCCATTGATGGAGGAAAATCAAGTTTGAAGAGCTCATTAGCTTCTCCATTCTCTTAAGGTAAAGAAAATGTAAGAAAAACCAAGTTTCCATCATCTTCTTTATATGGCCGAAAATTTCTTCTCATGGGGCTATGTTTTTATGCCTTTTTCTAGCTTGATTTATTCACCAAGGACTAGTGGAGGTCCTATTTCATTCAATGCCAAAGTCTACCTTGAGACTTCAAAGGTAATCATCCACTTTTATGCCTTAGAACACATTTCTAACCTAGGTTTTTATTCCTTGAGGTTAGTGCATTGTTTAGTACTCATATGAGTCCTTGAATATTGATTAGAACATTGGAAAGGGAATTTAAGTGGTGGCCGAGATCTATGCAAGAAGAAGGTCTAAGGAGGAGATTAAGATAAGCTTGAGAAAACAAGGTAAAATGCTTACCTAATGGTGGTTTAAGATTAAGGAATGAGTTTTAGATAAGTACCAATGTAGCTTAGAGCTTACATTGTGTATTGGGTTATATAACCTAAGAAAAAGAACTTAAACAAGCTTATGAACTTGTGATTAAGGAGCTAATGAGAATGAGTTAGTAAATAAGTTTAAGGTGGATTTTAAGAGCATTATAACTACTATGAGATTGATGGGTGTATTTGCAGGTTGAAAGCTTATATATGTGGGAAATTCAGTGTTTAAGTTTAAGTCATTTAAGGGCCTAAGAGCCATGTCATTTAAGAGCCTTAGTGCTATGCAATTTAAGATTATTGCAATATATTGAGTTTGTTGTGAATGAGTTGGTTTGGGTGATGAGATATGATGAGAAGAACTTGATGTGTGTGAGATGGTTGAATGAGGAAAAATAATGTGTTGGGCATGATAATATACTAGAGGAGCTATGGCGAAATTTGAGTAGAAAATAAGTGTTTAGGTGATGGTGGTGAATTAATATGACCTAGGATTTACTAGGAGTCACTATGAGGAATTTGAGTGGAAATGAGTTAACTAAGGAATTCTTGAGGTTTAGAATGACCTAGAGATGCCTATGAGGAAATTAGAGTTTAGATGGGTGCATTGAACACACCAAGTCATGGTATGAGGAATGGTAAGACTTGTGCAAATCTGGAGGAAATGATGTGTAATGCTTTGAGATGATTTAGGCATGAACTAAGAGAAGAACAATGAGAGTTCGAGAAGTTTATGTAAGAGGTGGTGATGTTAGTGGTGGACTAGTAAGGTTTAGTTGAATGGTAATGTGAGGACTTGGGTGATGGAAGTGAAAATGGTAGGAGGATGTTGTAAGTCATCAAGGAAAATGACTAGAAACGTATAAGAGGGTATGATCATGAGAATGGTGAGTAAGTTGCATAAGAGAAGTGGGAATGTCTAAGGAGGGTGTTGCATGGTTAAGGTAAATGAAGAACAATGTCAAGGTATTAAGATTATGGAAAGAAATGTATAAGCAAGCTTAAGAGTTTAAGAGTGATGAGTAACAAGTGAAAAGAAGAGAACTTGTGTATGGACATGCAAGATAACCTTGGAAGGTTTAACAAGCAAAGATGGAGTGCAATGATGTTAAGGAGGAGTTATATGGGTAGAAAAGAAACACTTTGGTTAGTTGAAGTTTTAGACAAAATGTACATGTTAGAAATATAAGGAATTAATTGACAAGTGTTAGGAATTTCTTACAAGAATTGAGCTAAAGGTTGGAATGATCTTTGGAGGTGATTTTAATGAGTTGGGTGGAGGTTATAAGGTAGGTTTGATGTGCCAAATGATGTTAGAACACATTAGGAGGCTTGAGGAAAAATTTGGAGAAAGTTTGACAATGTATGGGAAGTTTCTGCAGCCGACCTACCCAGGGGACCGACCCCAGTCTGGGTCGGTCGGGCTGAAACTGTGAATTTGGATGTTCTCTGCAGCCGACCTACCCAGGGGGTGGGTCGGTCGGTGGGTCGGTCGGACCATAAAAAAAAAAAAGAAAGGAAAGAAACCCTAAGAGAGTTTAGTGGTATTAATGGTACCCCATTAAGGGGGTAATGATGATTAGAGGTATAAAGACCTAAGGGATTAAGTTAAGAATAAACTTAAAAGTTTAAGATTAAGTTGTAAGACTTAAGAGGTGTTAGGTTGGAGTCATTAAGTAAGGTTAGTAAGTTAAGTAAGATAAGTAAGTTGAATTGAGTTAAGTGATTAACAACCTAAAACTGAATGAATGTTTTAGGACTTGGAAATTGGACTCCGGAAGAGATTAAGCAACTGAACGGCCAACGGTGAACGGTACAGTTCTTCTTGTGACCTGCTTGCTAACGAGGTGTCCCTCGGCTTGTGTGCTATCTGTTTTTGTGTGCTCACTAAACAAGATAAAGCATGCAACCGGAATATTATGCTTATTGTATTGTTGTGTGATGTTTGAAAACTAACACAACATACTGTGAGAACTTACTAACTAACGTTTAGTAAGGAATTGAGTGAGGCTAAGGAACACACCCTAATATGGGTCTGATATAAACCGAAAGAGGTTAACCAACAAACATGGTCTTGAGACTATTACTAACTGGAACTTGAGTGAGGAAACCCGGGACCGATCTCCGGTCATGCATGCTAAGGAAAAAGGGGGACGGTATCTGAATCAGATCCGCCCTCCGCTTAAGGACTTGTCTTCGGACTTGTAGCCTAGGGCCGGTTGCCGGCTCAGCTACGCTGGATTCCCGTCCAGGGTAGGTGGCATTAAGATGGTGTGGTGGGATCACCTAAATCCCAGGTTTGGACTTAGGTTACAACCATTCCCCTCCAGGAACGGTTTGTATTCTGAGAATAAGTTAAGATTAAGATAAGTTACAATCATTCCTTTTTAAAGGATGATTTGTATTGTTAAGATTAAGATTAAGTTAAGATTAAGATAAGTTACAATCATTCCTTTTTAAAGGATGATTTGTATTGTTAAGATTAAGATTAAGTTAAGATTAAGATAAGTTACAATCATTCCTTTTTAAAGGATGATTTGTATTGTTAAGATTAAGATTAAAGTAAGATTAAGATAAGTTACAATCATTCCTTTTTAAAGGATGATTTGTATTGTTAAGATTAAGATTAAGTTAAGATTAAGATAAGTTGCAACCATTCCTTCTTAAAGGATGGTTTGTACTATTAAGATTAAGAGGGAACATTACTTAAGGAGTTAAATAATTAACTCTCTAATTAAGGGAGCGCATTTAAGTCGTTCATTGTGTGTGAACTTTGATTGTTCATATCTGAGTTGTTGTTTACTGCACTTTCTATTATGTTGTGCATCTAATCAACCTCCATGCTATCGACAATTAGTCGTCGTAGCCACGTTAGCTTGGGGGCCATGAGAGGATCGTACCAGCATTCGTGCTGACCCCCTCGGGGGCTTTTTTTTACTACACAGGTGAACATCAGGAGGCGGCTGTCGCGAGAGTAAGAAGGAGTAGAAGTGTTAAGGACTAAGTGTGACCTACGAGTTGTGCATGTACACTCGTATGGAAATTGAGTTAGTAAGATGTATAGGTTGTGAGAGGATTGTAAGAAGGATATGTAAATGGTTAAGGTTGTTGGACTAATGTTCGGTATATTCTGTAGTCAGACCGTGGCAAGGTCCTGGATTGTAAAGAATTCCGCTGTGACATGTTTATATATATACTGTTAAGTTGCGAGACCACATTTGGATTGAGTTGGGGTGTTACAAGACTACTCATCAGATTAGATTAGTTTATAATTTTTCTCTAATTACTTCTTAATTGTTTATATAGTGTTTCTCTGAATAGCAATTAAATATACTCGAACATAGTCACCCGTCCGAGATATACCTACTAGAGGTATATCTTGGATAGTCCCCATCAAGACTGTCTAGCCACGTTTGATCTCACCTTCTAGGTAGTGAACAAGTTTATAAAAAACAGTTCATTTAAAAATTCGGTAGCTTTACCCTTTTGTTCTTCGAGTGTATACATTCATATATACACTAGAAGAACAGAAGGGAAATGCTGCCGAAATTTTCAATGAATTGTTTTTTATAAACTTGTTCGCATGTGAGATTGAACATGATTGGATGGGTTTAGGTTGTAAATTTTTTAAAAGTAAGTGGACTAATATCTGCCAACATATGAACGATATTGATCAGTTGTAAAGTAATACATCGATCTTACAGAAAGAGATGGAGCGTTCAAAGATGTACAATGACAGACTTGACAACGATTACCTACAATGGGTCGATAGGTTCTGTAACATCCTAGTCAACAATCTTCAACCGAGGGATAAGGGATATATTTTGTGTCCATGCATCGACTGTAAAAACGACTTCAAGTATAGAGATATTGTGAAAATTAAGGACCACTTGATTCGTCGTGGGTTTACAAAAGATTACGAAGACATAGCATTATGGCATGGTCAGCATGCAGTGGATGTGTTTGGCTATGATGCAGAAGCTTCAGTAGAACTACCAGAATTGGACGGCGCTGAAAACTTTGGGGATGACACAGAAAACTATGAGGATGACATAGAAAACTTTGGGGATGATGACAACTACACGATTAACGACGAGACAGAAGATGCGAACCTTGACACATTGGAAGATGTAGAACAATACTTTACCAACAAACCGAGTACAATGAAAACTTTATGCAGTCATGTAAAGAACCACTGTACGTGGATGTGATGCACTGACGCTGAACAAATTAAGTGTGACCTGAAACTGTTTAATGTCAAATCGAAACACGATGGAGCGATGTAAGTTTCACGGAACTATTGCAAATTATTAAGGAGATACTACCAGCGGACAATGTCATACCTACAACTACTTATGAGGCGAAGAAGTTAATGTGTCCAATGGGTATGGAGTACAAGAAAATACATGCTTGTCCATCGGGGTGTATTTTGTTCTGGAAGGAGTATGAGCTACATGATTGTTGTCCTAAATGTGGTGAATCACGTTATGTAAAGAAAGATCATCAGGACGCAACAAGCCAAAGGTTCGTTCCCCAGCGAAGGTGTTATGGTATTTGCCAATAATCCCAAGGTTTAGGCGGTTATTTGCAGTTCCGAAGGATGCTGAAAACCTTAGGTGGCATACAACACATAGGGTGGACGATGGTAAATTAAGACATCCTGCTGATTCACCGCAATGGAGAAACATTGACAGAATATATCCTGAGTTTGGTAGAATCAAGAAATTTAAGACTTGGCTTATGCACGGATGGAATGAACCTGTACGGCACTTTGAGTAGTGTACACAGTACTTGGCCTGTTCTGTTGACTGTATACAACCTCCCACCATGGTTGTGCATGAAGCCTAGGCATCTTATTCTATCAATGTTGATATCCGGTCCAAAACAGCCGGGGAATAATATTGATGTGTTTCTGCAGCCGCTTATTGATGACTTGAAACTCTTATGGAATAAGGGAGAAACAGTATATGATTCTTATGCAAAGGAAAACTTCACACTGTGTGCTATACTATTTTGTACGATAAACGACTTTCCAGCATACAGAAACCTATCTGGATATACAATCAAAGGAGCATTAGCGTGTCCTGTTTGCGGTGATAACACATGCACCGATTGAAATATAGTGGAAAAAATGTGTACATGGGTCATCGAAAATTCCTTCCAAGACATTATAAGTACCGAAAGATGACAGATGAATTTGACGGGACGACTGATCATGCTGTAGCTCGGCAACCTTTATCAGGTGTCGATGTTTATAACCGGGTGAAAGATATTGTGAACAACTTTGGTCCTCCAATTAAAGCTACAGAGAAGAGTGTTTGGAAGAAAAGGTCGATATTTTTTGATCTTGAGTATTGGCAACATTTGCAAGTAAGGCATTGTATTGATGCCATGTACGTCGAGAAAAATGTGGGTGAAAGTCTTGGTGGAACATTGCTAAACATTAAAGGGAAAACAAAAGATCATTTAAAGGGGAGAAAAGATTTAGTAGAGTTGGGCATACGAATAGAGCTCCACCCCCAACAAAGAGGAACACGTATCTTCCTGCCTCCCGCATGTCACACTCTATCCAAAGAGGAGAAAAAGAGTTTCTGCAGTGCCCTTTCTGACATCAAAGTACCATCAGGGTACTCTTCCAACGTAAGAAGTTGGGTGTCCATGTCTGAACTCAAGTTAGTAGGGATGAAATCTCACGACTACCATGTTTTGATGCAACATTTGCTTCCCATTGCAATTCGTGGGATTCTCCCACATGATGTCAGGAAAACCATTACAAATTTGTCCGTTTTTCAATGGAGTTTCTGCCAAAGTTCTAGATGTGCAGACACTGGACAAGTTGCAGGCTGAACTAATGTCACTATGTGCCAGTTGGAGATGTATTTTCCACCTTCATTTTTTGATATTATGGTGCATCTGCTTGTTCATTTAGTAAGGGAGATCAAGGAGTGTGGCCCATTATATCTCAGGTATATGTATCCATTCGAAGATACATGGGTGTGCTTAAAAAAAATGAAAAACCGCAGACGTCCAGAGGGAAGCATTGTTGAAGGATATGTAACTGAGGAAGTGATTGACTTTTTACCCACTACTTAGAAGGCGTGGACCACATAGGACTTCCGAGATCAAGACATGAGGGCAAGTTACAGGGTGTAGGTACAATCGGGAAAAAATGGTAAGGCCTGATTTTGCTGCATTGTGTAAAGCACATCTAACCGTGTTGAGCCATGTTGAAGATGTTGAACCATACTTCGTGTCACACTTAAGCGCTCTCAGAGCACAACATCAGTCAATGAGTCAAGTGAGATTAAATAAGGAGCAGAATGCTACATTTGTTACATGGTTTAAAGAAAAAGTTATGCATGAAGATTCAGGCAATGTAACTGAAATGGTTAAGTTATTAGCGCTCGGTCCGAATCTTGATGTTTTATCGTACGAGGGTTTCGATGTGAATGGGTTCTCTTTTTATACTGAACGCCAAGATCGTAAGTCAACAAATCAAAACAGTGGTGTTCATCTAACTGCTTCACAGGAAATATATCAAGATGCAGGTAGTAAGGGAGTGACAATGAGGAAAGAGTATTATGGTGTGATTCAGGAGATTTGGATCCTTAACTACACCGGTTACGAAACTTGTGTCTTTAAATGCAAATGGGTAGACAACAGGCGCAGTTACCGTCAGGTGGAACACGGTATGAAGTTGGTTGACCTAAACGCATTGACATACAAGAAGAACCGTTTATAGTTGCTTCTAAAGCTAGACAAGTGTTCTACTGTCGTGATCAATGTAATCCCAGATGGTCAGTTGTATTGCAAAGTAAGCGACAGATAGTTGGTGTTGATGGTGTTATGAACGAGGAAGATTATGACTGTGAAATGGACAATGTTCCCCTCCAAATGCCAATGGAAGTTGATAATGTGACCAACTTTCAGTGCACAAGATCAGATCATGGAGAAGGGTTGTGGGTGGAAAAATGAACAAAAAGTAAGTCTGGCTAAAAGTGAATGCTAAACATGCGTGTACAATTTATGTTTGTTTATGACTCTATTTATGACATTGAATATATATATTATTTAATGATATTGTGCAGATTATGGATTCCAACGATCATGAGATGCTCATACAGTGTGATGAGGAGATGGAGATGGAGATATATTCAGAGGTGCAGTTAGCGGAGCGTACATAGATCGTCGATGCCGCTGATGCTCCTACGACCTCTCAGGACCCTCCTACGACCTCTCATCGCCCTCCACGAAAGACACGAGGACCATCACGTGGTCTAAATGAGAAGAAGGAGAGTGGCACGATTGATCTGGTGTGGGATAGGTATATGATACACCTATATGTTATTCTGTTTTATTTTTTCATATATATATTGTTATTTATACATTTATATGTAGTACTATATATATTACGTACGTATGACTAACATATATACTGTATATATTACAGGTATCTTAGACCCACTAGCGGGAAAAAGCAGAAGTTTGCTAGCGCCATGGGTCAATTGGTTAACACCCATTGCTGTATCAACAAAAGCTGGAGGAACCAAGATCCGGAAATAAAAAAGATCATGTGGACGAGCTTGAAGAAGAAGTACCAGATCCCAGATGAAGCATATGATAAAGTGTTGTCACCGCTTGTTTGCGTATGCGAGCGTTCAAAAATAGGCTGGTGGCTGGTTGGATCAATACGAACAACCCGAAGCAGGTGCCTCTCTATGAGCTGTACGCTGGCATGATCACTGAGGAGGAGTGGAAGGAATTCTATGAAGCACATATCACCCCTGAGTTCAGGGTACGTAATTGTTTTCATAGATTAACTTTTAAGTTTATGTTGTTAATATAACAGGATAAAGTTAAAATGAATTGTATTAATTCTTTCCACAAGCAGTTCAGGAAAAAGCCTGACAGAATCGCTTGAAAGATCAGAACCCACACTACATGGGCCGAGCTGGGTACGCGGGGCGTAT
Organism: Limonium bicolor; assembly: GCA_023374045.1. Taxonomy (NCBI): domain Eukaryota; kingdom Viridiplantae; phylum Streptophyta; class Magnoliopsida; order Caryophyllales; family Plumbaginaceae; genus Limonium; species Limonium bicolor. The sequence continues at coordinate 279,453,300 of CM041779.1, forward strand.
ACCAGGCTGGATTGAAAAGGGGTTATTGAAGCGTGTGCGTGAGGACGACACAATTGAGCCGATTCAGAGTCCGGATGAGGTGAATCGTGCACAAGCATACATGCTTGGCCGCCAATTAGAGAAGGACGGCAAAATGTATTATCCGCGGAAAGACACTGCAGACTTAGCTGCAAAAATTGTGAGTGTCCTGAGTAATATTTAATAGTTTATAAATTTTTCTTACAATTTATGCATGTTTTATTGATTTGATGTACGTAATTCATAATTTACATGTTTTTTTTCGTGTACAAGACTGCAGCGGGTGCTGATTCTTTTCTTGGCCAGCCTCATAGTCAGGATGATCCGTTGAACAAAGCGCTTGGCAAGAAGGATTACCCTGGGAGAGTTCGAGGATTTGGATCCGCAGTGCGTCAGAGAGATGTTTTTCCTTGCTCCCAGCGGATGGGGAGAGAGGAAGAAATGAGGGTGATCGAAAGGAAGTTGTCACAGCAATTACAATCTGATTTGCAGCAGCAGATGCAACAAATGGAAGCAAGATTGATGCAATAGCTGAGTCTGGGGCATCAATCTTCTAGCTCATCAGTGTATGCCCCTGAACCCGTTTCCACCCCTGCACCTGCTTCCACCCCTGCACATGCTTCCACCCCTACACCTACATCCACCCCTGTACCATCTCAGGTTTCAGTTTCTTACACTGTACCTGCACCTTCTGATCCATTCCCATATGCCAAGCTTCAGGTATGCATGTGTGAATTTTAGTGCTTTGTCGTTATTTATTTTTTCAATTAATCAAAAACATGCATGTTGTAATGTATGAATCTAATTGTTTGTGTTCGTTTATTAGGGAACCAAAAACAGTCGTCTTCGGCAGATCAATGAACATGGCACCTTTGTGGTTGCAGTAGGCACAATTCTACAGACTGATTCGGCGTCACTGTGTCATTTTAAGCGAGTTCCGACCTGGTACGTCCGTGTGACGGTCGACAGTGTCTGTCAAGGCTGTGATCACATTCCACTACCGATAGAGTGGAATGATTGAAGCACTGTCATTGAAGCACGTGGCTCACAAGTACCATGGCCTTGCAATCTGGTGGATTTATCAGATAGTACGGTAAGCAAAACAACTTATATAAATTTGTTTACTAATTACCATTTCATATAAATGCAGTTTTGGGAGAATAGTTTTCTAACGTATGCTAACTTACCATTATTCATCACCTATTGCTGGCAAAGGTAAGCGAAGCAGTGCGTCGAAAGGAAAGGGACCATCGGGTCAGCAGGATGATCACTACATCAGTCCACTTCGACGCGATTTCATTCTTATCCAAAATTTGGTGAAAACACTTGGAAAGCATTAGCAATCTTATATGACTTGATACTCGGGAAGGGTGATGATTTCATTGAGTTCATCCTTAGGGTTCCCCCGTCTTTGTTCCACAGCGAACAAGCCCAGGAGTTGTGATCAGTATTAGCGATGTCAAGGAGCTGCTGCTTGGTGATATGCTGAACATCTCGGAGATTCAATCCTACTGCTTGTAAGTATCACATTTTTCATCTCTCAAAGTTAATAGTATGTTTTATGTATATCTAATTTTAATTTAATGCCTTTGTCATCAAAGGCCCTTACTATCGAGGCTGGTGGCAAAGAAAATGGATAATGCGATCACCTTCCTATGTCCACAAATCATGTCTTCTGAGGAAGCTATGAGAGACGGTGTTGCGTGTCAGAGCCATATGCGCAATGCCATAACTGCGGCGGTTAAAAGGAAAAGCTGATTTGTGCTCATACCATATCATCAGATGTAAGCGTGCTTGACCACCTTATGCTTTTGTCTTTATTATTGTTTTATGTTAACTCATATATATTTCGAAGCTGAAGTTGATTTATTGTTGTTTGAACTTGTAGCAATCATTGGTTGTTGTTAGTGGATTGTACTTACTCATCATCCTGTATAGTGATTGACCCTATTGATGGAATTCAGAGAAACATCTTCATTTCTATTCTGCTGGCAAAGTAAGTAAATTGTGCATATTTTCATTTAAAAAATAAAATTTTATACTTTTTTTTATTACTTGTCACTTAAATGCTTATTTTAATTAATTTAAGTGGTTTTAGACATGGTATAATCAATGCCAATGCTATGAATTTTTCTTTGAAATTACACTATATGAAAAAGGTAAAAAAACATTCTATTTACTCATGCATACTTTAATTTATTTTGTATATTAGTGTGTGTATATATAATAATATAATTTTATTGAAATAGTGTCCCAGGCAACCGGATAGCAGCAGTTGTGGATATTTTGTGATGCGATACATGTACGACATCGTGTCCAAAATCGATAAAATCAGTAATGACATTGGAGTACGTATTATAAGTTTTGTGTTTGAATTGGTAATTTAACTTTTTGTGCATGGTTGTATAAGTTTAAATAGTGTACTCAATTGCTTTTATAATTCTTGCGTGCAGCTTGTTAACTTCTTTGCAACACAAGGAGCTACTTATTCAGCTGGTGATCTAGATTTTGTCAAGGAGCACATGTGCGCTTACTGGACGAAAGCAATACTGAATGAAGATGAATAGTCATGATCAGTTGCGTGCTGTTTGAAGTTGTCTGAAGTACTGATCAACCAATTTGCATCTATAAATGCAGTTAATTTGTTGCATTATATATGTCAAGTACACTTGCGTTGTGTTGATGAAAAATGCAGTTTCCTGCATTATCAAAGTTCTACAAATTGCAGTACAACATAAGTACTTAGTAGCTTCCATCTGTGTTTGGATTTAACTGTACGTAATTAAATTTTGTCTGCATGTTTGGTACTAATACTGGCAAATCTCTGTTAATACTAGCTGATTTGTTGCAATTGTCCTGGAATGCTGTAAATTTAATTCATAGAGATTTTAATTTCTTTGTTACAGTTGTACGTTGTGATGGCTTTTGCTGTGTTGAAAATGCAACAATGCATTAATTGATCTGTGATGTGATGATATCTGTAGCATTTGTTGGAACAGAGATTTTTGAAAAAAAATAAGATATAAAGAACGCTTATCCATATAAGCGTTCTTTTAAACTCTCCCGCCAACCATCATAAGAAACGCTTATATGTGATAAGCGTTGTTTTTGACAGAGCATAAAGAACGCTTGTTAGGCTAAAGTGTTTTTTATGTTCCCATCGTTCTCGCATTATAAAGAACGCTTTGCAAATAAACGTTCTTTAAAGATAGTATAAGGAACACTTTCAAAGCGTCATTTAAAATGTTTTACCATTTGCGTCGCTCGAATAAACTACGCTAAATAAACGTTCTAAATGCCAAATTTAAGCGTTGTTTATTCTTTTTTTTTCCAGCAGTGATGTCATTTAATTCCTTGGGCCACCCTAATACTAACCTCGGATATATTATTCATACTATATACTATATCATTCTAAACTTGGAAATTCCCGGGTATTTTGGCATCGGTCTGATGGACCGGAATACCCGAGTACTAAACAAATACAATCCATACTTCATTTACAAACCGAGTACTACAATTCTCCATTTAATACATTACTCAATCCTTACCTTACAATATACCAAGTATCCTAAGTGCAACACCAAATTCAACATTTCCACATGTCTACACATACTCCTTACGAGTTATCATACTACCCATCCCTCACAATTCTACATGCTTCTCCAAATACAAAAAGGGGTGTACCACTTGGTACACTTATACTTCAAGGGCTACAAGCCTTATACAATTCTTTACTATCCACAAAATTATTCCTAGCTAACTAAGCATAGCGGCCGGTCTCTTACAACGACCATACCAGCTTCGGGTACCTGTAAAATAAAAAACAGTGCCCCAAGGGGCTCAGCTTACGCTGCATATGAAATCCGCATACCCTGCGTACTAGCGAGGGTACGCTGACTACTTAGGTTGAATACATGCTGTTCGTTTTATTCATACATACATACATGCTCTTACACAGTACAATACATTCATATCATAAAGCATACATACATTCACTGCATACAAGGAAGACATTACAAGTCAACCATTCATACTTACCGTTCTAGAGATACACTTCTCTAATACATACACAATACTTGTTAGCTTCGTTACACAGTCGGGTTAATCGGGTGTACATTACTCTTTTACTCAAGGTCAATGACTAGCACTAGCCAAGACCATTACTCATACAATACTTTACTTACTTACTTACTCAAGTCAAGTCAGTGTGACCTCCGGGCAGGGACTACACTGTCCCACCACTAGGCTTTAGGGTGGCTCACCAATCTAGGATGCTACCCATTTAAGGGGTTTGGTCCATAGAAAGGATGCAGGCCAGGAATCGGATCCAACCTCTTGTGTCTCCTTATCCTCACGCGTGGCTGAAACTATATCGGACTTATACTCATTCCATTTTATTCATTACTCAAGTTAGGAGTTAGGTGGTTAGGAATTGGTAGAAGTCATCACATCCATACCAAGGATTAATACATTACACAAGTACACAACAAGATACACATACACATCATTCTCATCCATTCATTTCATGAATTATACAAACTAAATGTTCCAGACAATATAACAAGAACAATATAAAACAAGCACACGTAAGTGCATTAAAATCCGATTCATGCGTTTATCTTATTTAGGTGATCAAATAAGCACACAAATCGGGGTAACCAGGTTAGGATACAGAGCATGTGGAAATCATACCTTTCACCGGGGTTAACTTTACAGTGTGTTCCCTTGTTCCTTGGTTCACACTTGTTCACTGATAATGTTTCAAACATTATTATTATTACTATGTTCGTACGGTACGTAAATACTTACTACTCCCGTACTTACCCCGTTGTCCCGTTATGCTTAGTTTTACTTATGTCAAATTATGTCCTTACTTCTCACTTATTTCCTACACTTGTTCACACTCCTTAGGACCTTTACATATCACCAAACAAGGCCTTAACAACTTCTAAATCCATTACCAATCAATCCCCCATGGTTTAAACCCAAAAAACCACTTTCGACAACATTTTGGGGGTGGTCCGGGACTTGGTCCGGACCCAAGGTCCCGGACCATTCATGAAAGTCATTCTCGGCCCTTTTTAACTATTGGTCCGGGACTTGGTCCTGGACCTAGGTCCCGGACCACCTGCAGTTTCTACTCTCGACATGTTTTTTGATGCGGTCCGGGACTTGGTACATATCCTAGGTCACGGACCCTACTAAAAACTGCTATAGAGTTGATTTTTCAACCCCAAATCAACCCTTAATCCTCCTCTAATCATTCCATAATCTTTCCACATGTTTTATACATGTTTAAACACACTTAAACACTCCTTAAAACTCCTTAAATCCTTGGTCCAATCCTTACTCAACTTCTTGCTCAATTTCTACAATTTTCCATTCTCATTTTTACCATTTGTACACGTGTGCATTTCTACACTTCTCTTTGCACTTTGCGCGTTGTCCTAACTTCATGTTACCCTTCCAATTCATTTCCAAACAAATGCACTATCTATACCCAAGTCCAACACTCATTTTACTAAATCTTGCACACTAGTCCTTCCTAGATTTTCCAATGCATTACAACACTTCTTACTACAGATTTTACACCCTTTTATTCTCATCCCACAACTACCACTCCATGGTTACTAAACATCTCTACTCAACCCAATACACACCTTGGTTCTCTCATTCACCAAGTCATCCAAAAATGCATATTTCCTACAAAAATTTAGCCATAGTTTACCAACAAATCTAACTTATCCACATTCATCCATTCTTACCAAAATCATTCCTAAACTAGCCACACCCATACAAGGGTCCTACCAGCAATCAAAGCAATCATATGTTACCAATACTTCCTCAAACAACAATACCAATACACATACTCAAATTACTTGGCTCTAAGGCCTTCAATTCAAACATTAATTCACAAATACTCTCAAACTTCCATCAACTACAATAATAGTACACCATTTTGGGTTCTTTCATTAATTTACCCATTCCCATTATTCTAATGCATTAAAATTAGCATTAAGAAGGATTTCTTACCTTAAGCTTATAATTCCTTCTTTTCTTTTCCAATCTCCTCCTTCTCTTCTTCTTTTCAAATTCGGTCAAGTGGGCAATGGAGTTGCCAAAATCCATTCCCATCACCCAAGGACCACAAAATAAGTGTAATTAAAATACTAACCCTTGGAATAATACCAATTCATTGTAATGCTTAAAACACCAAATCTAGGGTTTACCTTTGGAGTCTTTTAAAGAGGGGTTTTAGCCATTGGTTCAAGAAGGTGATCCCACCACCATTGGAAGGTTGGAATGGTGCTCAAAAGAGAGAGAAAAATAGAGCATTACAATGGGGAAAAATCGGCTACAAAGAAGAATGGAGGAAACATGAGTTTTTCATGGAAAGTTTTACCTTAATGGAGAGAGGAGACTCCAAGCTACACATTGATGCCATTTTCTCTTCAAATGGGGAAAACCCATGGAGATGAAGTTCTTCATTTTGAAATTCTAAAAAGAGGGAATGATGGAGGATGATGAGGAGATGAAGAATATGTACTTATTTTTGTGGTTGGAGCTTTAATTGAGCTTGGGCAAGCTTGGAAGGATGAAGAAGCCATGGAAGCTTTGAGGAGCTTCAAAAATCGCCCCCAACCAGAGAGAGAGGAGAAAAATCAGCCGGGAGGGGAAAAAGGAAGGAGAGAGAGAAGAAAGAAAAGAATGAGAGGAGAGGAGAGAGAGGGTTTCTTGCTTTTTGTACTTTTTGGCTTTTTATTTAACTAGCTAGTTTAGTGTGTGTGTGTGTGTGGGAGTTAATTAGCTCTTAAAAAACGGCCCCACAAAGTAGTACATGATGGAGCATTTTTCGTCTTTTACAGAAAACGCTCGTTAATTTGCCCGGTTTTAGCACTATTCACTAACCGGGCCCATTTTCCGGAATTTTCTCGTTTCTTTATCTTTAATGGTTCTTAAGCTTCCAATAATGTTTATTTATAGTTACTTAATGAACTATAATTTTTTAGGGTTTCATTTGACCACTCAAAGTAGCGTTTTCGGGTTTCCTCGAGAAACGTGCGCTAAAGCTTTATTAGCATTTTAACACATTATTTGGATCCGTTATCTTCGGAAATAATTCCCGTATATTAATTAGGCATGAACAAGCCTTATGAATCCACATAATACTCTAACCGAGGTCTCGTACCTCCTATGGTTATATAACGCTTATTTTCGCGTTTTTCGCTTCTTAAGCGTTTCCTCATTTCTTTTGGATTTATTTTCCTAACCAAAATTACTTAGGCACTATTAGGCCCTTAAATAACCTATCAGAATAATTTAAATTACTATAATTAAGTTCAGGGTATTTCACAACCGAAAGATATGTTGCAACAATAATAGTCGAAAAAGAAGTCTACTCTGTGTATTGTCGGTCCAACCTCTTCATTCTTTCTCGTGCCTGTTCTCGTCTCCACCTCTGAACAAACCAACAAGCCCAGTCTGTGCCTCTGTCCAACCTGTCGGCCCATCCACGCGTCATGATGTCTGCGTCTTCATATGCATGCATTGTACGTGCATGGGCTATCAAGAAATCGATCGAGCCTAATGTCTTTAATGCGGCTCGCTCCTACATGAAATCTCATCGCGCGACGGAATTGTCCAGGTCCGGGTTTGTAAATCCGGACACAAATCTTACTTATATGTCCGGACACACCATAAAGTACATCAAAAAGGCTGTTTTTACTCCCGTTTGGTACCGTCTTGATCCTTAAGTTCTTGGCACATGTATCTAGAATATTTTCTTCAGTATGTTTACCTGTTTTAGCATAAAACCACAAGTAAGAGAAGTTCTTTGCATATAACATAAAATAACATATAAGTAAGGAATTTGTCATCTAATTCAATAAAATATTAATCACATGAAGCGTAGAAATATAGATAAATTCCGCACTTATCAACTACCCCACACTTAGCTTATGCTTGTCCTCAAGCAAATAAAGAAAGTAACTGCTCCAAACCGAAACATTAAACTCCAGGATCAAACATAAGCATAAGGAAAACAAGCAAAATGACAATCATAAAAATCAATCTGCTCTAAGCTATCAGTTTTCGCAAATAGTGAATAAAGAATAGTTTTAATAAAAGCATGAATATACTGAACTGCAGAACTTGAAACGCATATTAGCTTAGGATCTTCCACTAATTTCATTCCATTACCATTTGGATGACATGGGGTGTGAAGTAATGCCTTATTCTGCAATACCTTTCAACACCACGCACTCATGATCAAAAACTAAAAAAAACTGCAATTAAATATTTCGTATGCAAAAACTTTTCTTCATCAAGGAATAAAAACAAACGATTTATTTAATTAATTGCATTGTTATTCCTTCACCCAAACTTTTATGTTTATCCTTGTAACGGCTTTGGGCCAACTATCTCAGATCACAAGACCTTAGGTAGATAGGTGATAAAGCACCCCAAGGACTTAATAACCAGATAAAAGAGGCCTGATTCGGTTTAGGAAATTTTTGATCAGAGGAGTACCTTGCCTTATCCTTTCATTCCAAACATTCATATCTTTCCCAAGATCAACAGCTAAACACATTCAATCTCCACAATCAGCCAACCCATCAAATTTCAGTGAAAACAGAATAAATTTAAGAAAAACAATACAATCAGACAACTTTTAAGTAGAAAGATTTTTAAGGTTGTCATCAGGCTCAATTTCAAACTTCCACAAATATTTTCACCCAAAATTCAACATTTAACGGCAAAGAGAAGCACATTATTCATCACCTGAAAACAAACAAAAACTAGTGGTCTAAAGTGATAACTGAAGGTCACTCCCTACCCCCCTCTTAGAATTAAACAATGTCCTCATTGTGTGACAAGGCAGGAGTGAAAAAAACTCAAAGCTCGTAGAAAAACATTTATATCCAAAGGAAACACAATAGAGCAGTCATTAAAAACAAACTAAAATTAAATGAAATTAAAATTAGGACTCCCCTGGATTTTGTTGTTACTCCATATGTAGAACGACCCCACCCCACACTTGAGTTTTACTCAAGTGTCGCAGCCTGGTTGCAGCATCCACATGAAGCAATCATCTGAAATAAAGACACTAAAAGAAACCGAAAACTACAAACGAAGTTAAACATTACTAAACAACAAAACTAGCAAAACAACTACAAAACAAAATTAAGACTAAAATTAAAAACTAACAAAATAAAACATAACGCTGGGTTGCCTCCCATCCAACTGCCCTTCTTTAACGTCTTTGGCTAGACATATCTCATTCTCTCAAGAGACTCTAGAAAATTGAGCTGTCTTTGAAACCCGGTGACAAGAAGTTCAAGAAGCTTCCAAAACTTGTTTTGACGACCTACCAGCATAAAACAGTAGTTGCTCACCCTCTGTATTTAAAGTGATCGTACAACGAGCAACTTCGATTTGAGCGTCGGCTGTTGCTAGGAAGGGTCTCCCAAGGATAATAGGAACTGTTGGATCTGCAGCCATGTCGAGTATGACAAAATCACAAGGGAAGTACAGATGCTCCACCATAACCATCACATCCTTCACAATTCCACAAGGATAAAAAATTGAGCGATCTGCTAGATGAAGCCTCATTCGAGTAGGCTGTAAGTCGCCAATTCCGAGCTTTTCAAATATAGTGTATGGCATGAGACTGATCGACGCTCCTAAATCAGCAAGGCAGTGATCGAAGTCAATGTCTCATACTCTGCAAGGAATTATGAAACTCCTAGGATCTTTGCATTTTCTGGTAGACACTTCTGTATGATCGCTGAACAAGTTTTTGTAAGCTGAATAGTCCCTGTCTCAACTAACTTTGCCTTATTAGATAAAAGATTCCTTAAATACATGACATAGTTAGGCACCTTCGCAACTAAATCAACAAAAGGGATATAAACGGATAGTTGACAAAGTAAAGTATGAAACTTATCAAACTCACTATCCTCTTTGGAACGCTTGGTTCTGTTTGGGAAGAGAACTGGAGGAGAAACTTCAACTACAGGTGGTGTAGGTGGAAGAGATTGGGTAACTTCACAATTCCGCTCATTCTCTAGCACCGGTTCCTCTATGTTCACCACCTCAGGCTCAGTAGTTGTACCTTTACCACTCCTAGTAGTTACCTTCTTCGCCGTTTCCTTTTCCTGTAAAGAAGATTTTTAGCCAAGATATCATCCACCAGTTTAGCATAATTTGGCATAAACTTAAGCACATCAGAAAAAGGCATATCCTTAGTTGATTTCTTAAAAAATTTAAGAAATTTTCCAAGCTGTTCAGCAAGGTCCCTTTTCTTTAACCTGTCAGGAAAAGGAATAAGTTCTTCAAATGTACGATTAGAAACAGAAGAATAAGAAAGTTGAGTTTCAGGAGACTCCTCATTGGGTTTTTCAAAAACTTTACTGGAGTCCTCAACCTCTTTTTGAAAAGGGAGAACTGCAGCAGCAAGTGGAGCATCTTCCACAACAAAAACAGCTTTGGCCTGCTCCCTTGGGTTCCTATCAGAAGATCTCTCATTAATTTGGGCAATCTGAGTCTCAAGGTGCTTGTTGAAAGCTTTTTGCTCTAGCATGAATGTCTTCTGCTCATGATTTATATTCTCTTATTGTTCGAGTTTTCTATTGGTTGACAAGATAAACTCCCGTATCATATCCTTTAAACTCGAACTAACACCAGTTTGCTGATTCTGTTTTTGTACTTGCTAATTTTGATGAGGTCTCTGAAAATGTTGATTATTCTACTGTGGAGGACTCTGAACAAATCAACAAGCCCAATCTGTGCCTCTGTCCATTCTGTCGACCCATCCATGCGTCATGATGTCTACATCTTCATGTGCATGCATTGTACGTGCATGGACTATCAAGAAATCGATCGACCCAATGTCTTTAATGCGGCTCGCTTCTACATGAAATCTCATCGCGCGACGGAATTGTCCTGGTTTGGGTTTCTAAATCCGGACACAAACCCGGACTAGGTATAAATTTAGGCAGAATGTTTTGTTCGGGTATGGTCCGGGTTTGTATGTCCGGACACACCATAAAGTACTTCAGAAAGGATGTTTTTACTCCCGTTTGGTCCCGTCTTGATCCTTAAGTTCTTGGCACATGTATCTAGACCCTTTTCTTCAGTATTTTTACCTGTTTTAGCATAAAATCACAAGGGAAGTTTTTTGCATATAACATAAAAGGGAAAATTCACAATATACCCCTGTTTTCTTTCGTAATTCATAATATACCCCTTTTTTCAAACTTTGTCACAAGATACCCCTGTTTTCTTTCATAATTCACAAAATACCCCTTTTTTCAAACGGACGTCAAAAGCTCCGTTAACCCCCCACTTGAATTGACTATTTTGCCCCTGACAGATTTTTTTTTAACTCGCGGTTTTGTTCTGTAACGACTACTTTTTTTTGAAAGTTTCAAAAGTTCATAATATACCCCTATAAATTGAAAAAGTTCACAAAATACCCCTTTTTTGCCCAACTTCCTGTAACGGTCATTTTTGCTGTTCAATGGCTATTTTCAGTCTAACAACTCTTTTTTCACCTATATAAGCACTCATATTTCATTACAATTGAACTCAAACCTCATACCAAAGCTATGGCCATATTTACAACAACAATCAATGAAAAATTCCAAACCATTCATTGTAGATGTGGAATTCCAGCAACTTTGTCTCTCTCTCGCAACCCAAATTCAGTAGGAAGGGCGTACTACAATTGTTGGATTTGTAATTTCTTCCAATGGTGGGCACCGGTGATGCCGGACCGCCACAACCCTCATTCAAAGCCAAGGCGAGGTGGTGGTGACAACTCATACTCAAGCATGGCAGCATCTTCTTCTAGTGCTGCCTCTGCTCTTTCTGAAGCTCAGAATCAGGAGAGAATTGGAGCTGATGTGTTTCTCATGAATAGAATGAGGGAGGAAATAAAGAAGGAAGTCAAAGAAGAAATGAAACAGAGCATGAAGATGTGGTTTCTTTGGGGTTTAGTTGTAGTTGCTTTTGTAATTTTAATCCGCAAAATATAATGTAATTCCGCAAAATATAATGTAATTTCCATTGCTAATGCAGAACTAGTATCTTTCATTGTTGTTCCTACTACTGCCACAATATGACATTACAAACAGAACCAATTGTCAACTACCAAATACACCAAATATACCAAAATAGGGCCAACAAACCCACGCCATGAAGTACCAGAAAATCCACCAAAAGTATACCGCCCTAATCAGATATCACCCTAACAGATATCAACACCAGAAAATCCACCAAAAGTACAACAAAAACAGGGCCTACAAACTTACATATTCACTGCGCCCTTAACCACCAAAAAACAGCAACAGAAACTAACCTAAGCAGCAGCAGAAGTGGAATCATCATTGTTGCCTCTGATTCTTTTCCTTGGACTTCTTCTAGAAGTAGTAGCAGACCTTTTTCCTCGTGCAGCCTGAGATGATTCTCCCTCCGTTTCTTGTGTGCTCTTCTCTTGTTGGGAAACAGCCCTTTTCTCCCTTGCGGTTGGTCCACCCTTGCATGTTCTTTTATTATGCCCGATGAACCCACATTTTGCACACTTATTATTTGTCCGCGGCCCCTTCCGTTTTTCATTCTCCTCCCTCCTTCTATTTCTCGGGGGTCTCCCAATCCCTCTCTTCATCACTGGATGCTGGACTGTAGGGGTCCCTTCAGGTTGTGACGGCCAGTACTCAGTGGATGGGACCGGTTGAATGTTCTGCTCATATGATGCCTTGTAGCTTCTCACAGAAAAATATTGGCTCACATGATCTAAGGGATCACCTCCAAACAACCGTATCGCCTTTATGGCATGCTCACAGGGGATACCTGTATGCTGCCACCTCCCGCAAGTGCATTCTGCTTTCTCCAAATCTACATCCAGCTGAGAGCTGCCGTCTAACACTTCAAATTTCCTCCTCCCCGATGGCCTGGCCAAGCATCGCCTGGTTTTTTCATGTTTTTCTAGTGCCTTCAGCCTCTTCACAATCCCAGGACATATACTGTTTGCATTCCAACTCTTTGCGTCTTGCTGTCTCTCGCAATGCCTCACCATCAATTGAGTATGTATCCCTGTCAAACAAAATATACCACAGTTATAATATAACAGAGACAAACTAGTATACATTCTTCACACAGTTAGGTAAATACCTTCAAGTAAAGCGAGTATTGGTTTAGTCCTATGGACAGTCAAGGTTGCATTGAAACCCTCCACAAAGTTTGACGTATTGTCTGGACACTTTATTTGTTTACACACAAAATCGGTCATACAGATTTACAATTATAGGCAAAGAATAATGTCACAAGTATTTGGTGTAGACAATATACCTCTTGGTCAAACTTGTGTCGTGCCCAGCACTCCAAAGGGATATCGCTTAGATATGTGAATGCACCGAGTTCCATCTCCCTAATGCGCGCTACTGCTTTTCCAAAACTGTACTCGGAGAATGCATTTGCGGCTGACCAAAATGCTTGCCTACATAACATGATGAACTTGTAAATGTTAACATAACTCACTAATAATAACAGAAACAGTTTGATAAAACATGGTACTTACATCATTTTTGGACCAGAATATGTTTTTCTGAAATTCACGTACAAGTGTCGGCAACAGTACCTCCTTTGGCTTTGTGGAAACCAATTGTTGAGAGCTTGGTCGATTCCCTACGAGTAAAAGGAAGGACACATTAACAAACTAAACAGGGGTATACCGTGTACTTTATAGTATGAACCGGGGTATATCGTGTACTTTATAGTATGAACAGGGGTATATTGTGAACTGTATAACTTAATGTTTAAGTGTTGAAATTACCTTCTGCCTATCTGATATAAACGTCCAAGTGAGTGGTTCACCTTCTCCTATTAGATTCTTCAGACAGCTCAGAAAGTACTCCCACGTCTCGGTTCTCTCCTCTCGCACGACAACGTACGCGAATGGAAAAATCTCTTGGTTAGCATCAAGACCCACGGCTGAAAGCAAAACACCTCCGTAGTACCCTTTCAGATGGCACCCGTCTATCCCTATAAGGGGTCTGCAACCAGATTTAAACCCTCTCACTAATGCACTGAATGCGATGAAGCATTTGGTGAATGCGAAAGGCGGAGCAGATGGGACTGGGCAGTTTGTGAAGGTTCCTGGGTTAGTTGTCCGCAGGACTTCCATATACCGAGGTATCAAAGTGTAAGACTCCTCATGGTTCCCTTCAACAAGTTGTGCCCCCAAAGCCCTTACCTTATAAGCAACACCCCTACCAATCTGAATTCCATATCTCTCATTGCAAAGCCGTTTTATGGTTTTTCCAGAAATTTTAGGATTAGCCTTTATGTCTGTCAACAGCCGATTTGTTATCCATTTGAATGTTGCCATAGGATTATTTTCTAGTTTGTCACAGGTGTGGTCCCCAGAGATGGACCTTATCTGCCAGCTCCTTTTGTCTTTGGCTCTTATTGCTGTTATGCGCCACTCACAGTCAGGGAAAGCACACAACCCTCTGAACCTTACCTTGTCTGATTTATCACTGACCAGATCAAACCCATTATGCACACAGTAATCTCTCAACCCTTCCATAAAATGTTCTTTGTCCATCTCTGACCAGATCAAACCCATCTCTGACCGAGTAGGTCTGAGGTGTTAGTCTTAGACCAACTCTACTTTTATACAAGGTTTGCCAAGAAATATAACGCGGAAGCTTTTGTATAAAATTGACAAGATATGATTTTGCTTATATTGAAATTCAAGGTGAATTAAAACCTAGCTTCCTATCTTGGGATTCGACAGAGGTATTTTGTCTCATCCAACACTCGCTCTACTCTAGAAGTAGATCAATACGGAATAAGGAGTAAAGAGAGTGCTTTGTGTGCTCTATAGGTAATAAATACCTAAGATGAAATGACAAAGTCTCACTAATTTCTCTCGAAAATATTATCTCTCTCAATATGGCTCTCTCTCTCTATGAAAATTTGGAAGTGAAAGCTCCAAGTATTGCAAATGACTTCTACATGCTTAAATACTGATAAAACCCGAAGTAACTGCTCCCATAATGTGTAAACTGGTGTTTCCACGACGTCTCATGTCTTCGCACTACGCATTGGGCGGGAAATATCTCAAATGCTCTGTAGAGGGACTCGTTCGGGCGCTTTTTAACCTTGACCGCCTTGATTTTCGGAGCTGGTTATATGTGAACGTGTGTAGCAGTTATTTCCTTAAATTTCTCCACGTTTTAACAGTAGAGGTTCACCTCATACCTTCTAGAACTGTCTAGGAGAATATTATGTCGCAGAACGACTCCTTCCGCAGTCAGACTCCTTCGCCGCCCAGACTTACTTTAATGCTATTATTAGTGATACTTCTTTTGTCACCTGACTTACTCTGTTTCCATTATCAGCAAAACCTTGGGTTCCAACAATTTCCCTCTTTTACTGATGATGGCAAAGGGAACCGACTCAGTCAAGATGAGATAAAGTTCCCCCCTAAGTTGAGCATCATTTATAAGATGAGCTGAATGCAAACCGCTTGACAGATCGAGTCGGTTGACAACTAAACTCTGTCTGTCATGACTATTTGTCTGTGGGCAGGCTAGAGATGACTCGTTCCTTGCAATGGGAGTTACTGTTCGTTAAACTCATACTCTCATTGACTTAGTCTCTTTTCGTTGCATCAATTCTCAGACCGACTCTTGCTGGCAGCTAGGCTTTGGCAATCTTCAGCAAAACTCTAACATCTTCACACATTATTTCCCCCTTTTTGATGATGATGCCAAAAACCACTCGAGTGAATCTTGTAGCGCAAGTTAACCTGCAAAAAAGACACACAAGAAAAACAAGCTTGGAAGAACCAGCCTCATTGACTAATTCCCCCTAAGTTTGAGCACGTCATTTAAGACAAAACCAGTAAGAGAAGAGCATAATAGAAGTAAACGAAGCTTAAACAGAAACAGTCTGCTTGACCATCAAGCAGGGAAAAATCCACAAGTGCAATTTAAGTCTTCCTACCACCAAAAACATTAACTCGTCTTCCTAAGAATGGGATTCACCGCTTTCCCCCTTTTTGACATCATCTGGCAAAACATGGTGAGTCTGCCTGACATCTAGAAGCAATCACATGGCTAAATAGTCAACCAATAGAGTCTACTAAATTTTGATAAGAACACCACCAAGATAAACAAAGTTTGAGATAGGTTAAAAGTATGGCCATGGGTGTAGGCCAGGAAATAGGGTGAGGGACTTGGTCTGCATCTTGGTATTGACCCATTCATTTTGAATCTCAAGAGAGTTCTAGATGTGGCTAACCGTGGCAGTGAAGCTTATTAGCCAAAGTATTCATACCAATATGTGCAGGCAGGCCTTGCTGTGAAGCGCAAATGAGAGTCACATGACTTCCACTCTTATAAGTAGTGGTCGGAGCAAGAGTCTTCTTCAAATTGATTATAACTTGAAGAGATGATGCTAATTTGCTTGGTTTTAGCATTCACATGGGATTTCTGTCTTTCTTTCTTTTCTTTCCTTTTTTTTGGAAATTCACTTCAGCTCTGTGGGTATTTTTGCCAGACCGATTCTGTCTACAGATTGACTATAACAATTTCTTGGTCGAATGAAGGGAAGGGGTTGCGATGGACTTAGGTGGTAAAAGAGGTAGTGGGTTTGGCTTCAGTGGTAGTGGCAGTGGGTTTGGTAGGAGTGGCAAGGGCTTCAGCAGAGATAGTAGTGGATCCGATGGATGTTTGTTTTGCTTGAAGGGCTGCGAGTTGTAGGATCAAAGCTTGGAGTTGTTATAGGTCAAAGGTGACAACTTTAGGAGTTGTAAAATTTTTGTTGGTGGCCATGGCGAAAATTATAGAGAAAAAGGTTGGTGCTTGGGCAAGGTAAGTTGGGTAATCGACTAGAGTTGTAGGGTAAGGTGGTGAGTTCGGCATTAGTGATGATGGACCCAAAGTTGAAATACCCCAAACCTTGATATGTTGTTTAAATATTAAGCTATGATATATTAAGGCTAAAAAGTGCCTTAGAAACATTAGTGAACAATCTAAACCATAGTAAAAACAATAAAGTACCCTTAAGACAGTTTGAGAAAAAACATGCTCTAAGCTTGGAATGAACTTGGTTAGGACCCAAAGAGCTGACCAAGACTTTATTAACATGCATCATGATTTTATAAGGCTAACTAGGTCCTTAAGAGACATTGGTAGACAATTTAAACCAAACAAACACAAGAAAACACCATAAGGTCAATTTAAGCAAATACTTGCCCTAGACGTGGTGTAACCTTGTATAAGACCTAAAGGTCATTCTTAGACCTTATTAACATGATAATGAACATGTTAATCAGGTACTAAGGAAAACCAAGCTTGAAAACAAGTTTAAACACAAATTGTGCTTTAAGGAGCCTTAAAGCACATTTTTGAAAAATTGTCTTGGAAATGGGTTTTGAGTGGCTAAATGCACATCATTACTCTTTAATCAACATGTGTACTACTTAGTATCACATTATGAAGCCTAAATCAATGGGATATCAAAAATTTCACAATTATGTGCACTAATTTGTGAATAGTGCTCAACTAGTGCTAGTTTAAGACACGAGTCAACATAAGCAAATTAAATGGTCAACAAAGACCATAAAATACCCTATTAGATAAAGGGGGCCGGTTTTCTATGTGGTGACTCACCACCATGTGCTAGCTTATTAAGAAAGTAAGAAGAGAAAAGTAAAAAGACTATTTGCTTTTACATAAAATATCTTACAAAACTTAACCTCTCACCTCACTCTCTTCTTTCTTCTTTGTTCCCACCGTCACCTATCTTCATCCTCCCAACCAAAATCGATTTTCTACAGCACCACACCATTCTCCATCTTCCTTTCCTAGTAACTTCCAACTCTATGGTCCAAATTCAATTTCAAGACTACCTTTGTCTTAGTTAGAGTGAGCTCTTCATTTCCCTCTTTTCAAATCTTCAAGAACTCCATTTTGGTTCCATGGAGAATCTCCATTGAAGGAGGAAAAATTCATCTCTTCACACCTTGTTGTTCTCCTTTGCTTCAAGGTAAGGAAAACCAAAGAAAAACTATGTTTTCTCTCATTTTCATACATGGCCAAAAATCACCATTAGTGATGCCTTGTCTTGCTCATTTTAGTAGCTTGATTCAATCTTCAAAGGACTAGGAGGAGTCCTACCTTGCTTCTTAGTCAAGCTCTCTTTCAAATTCCAAGGTAAACTTTCATTTTAGTGTTTAAAACACTTATGTAAATCTAAGGTTTAATTATGAGTTTAAGTGTGAAGCTTAATGCTCATTACCCTTATAGGTGTATTGGTTAGAAGGTTGACAAGTGATGAAAGCTCCTTGCCGATTTTCAATCAAGAAAGAACAAGAGAAAACAAGTGAGAAAAATCTTGAAGAGAAGAGGTAAATGACCTCTCTTGATGTAGTTTTGGTGCACTAGGGAATTGAGCTATATTTGCTTAATAAATAACCTAAATAGCCAATGGGAAATGCGTTAGTGAATACCCACAAGGAGGTTATTAAGGCATATGTGATGTTGTGTGTATTTGTAGGTTGAAGGCATTTAAATATGGAAATTCAATGTTTAAGATTAATGCAATTTAAGGGCCTAAGTGCCAAGCAATTTAAGTTTATGCACTATATTGTGATGTAGTGTAGTTAAAAGGTTTTTTTGTGTGTAAAGAACATCTCTTGTGAAGATGAATGTCTTTGGTGGTTAAAGGATGAAAAACCATGTGTTTGTGTGTAAGAATGTGTATTAAGGGATTGAGTGTTCTTGGAGTGTTTAAGAGTGAAACACTATGTGGTTTGGGGTAAGGCGATACAAGAGAAGCTATGTCAAATTTTGGTGAGTAAACAAGGAGTATTAGGTGTTTAAATGAATGTTGGTGACCTAGGTTGTACAAGGAATGGTTAAGGTTTTAATTGGTGAAAGAAAATGACTTAAGGTGTTTTTAGGTGTTGAAGTGTCTTGGGCATTGTCTTGTAGGTTTAGTGAGCAAAAGGATGTTTCAAATACACCTAAGTCATGATGAGTGTGTTGTTGAGACTTGAGTAAAGTTTGGTGAATAAAGGAAGTAAAATGCCTTGTGAAAGGGGTAAATTGGAACTTGTGGAAAAGACCTTAAGGAGTATGTGTAAGGGAAATGATGATGATGCAACATGATGTTTGAGAGTGGTTAAAATGGCTGTGAAGAACACTTTGGTTAGTTGATATGGTAGGCATAAGTTACCACTTAGAAACCTAAGGGAAATATTATAAGTGTTAGTAGGTTTTGCAAGAAAATGATTAAGTGATTGAGGAGTTTAGAAGTGAGTTGTAAAATGAGGTTGATGGATGATTTATGAAGGTTTTAAGTGTGCCAAATGGTGTTAGAACACATTAGGAGGCTTGAGGAAAAGTTTGAGACAATTTAGACAATTTTTGGGAAGTTTCTGCAGTCGACCGACCCCGCACTCAGATAGGACTAGAGGGATATGTGTATAATGTGTACGGTTCTATATTAAGACCGAAATATCTAAGTAAGTAAATGTGTACGGTGTGTTCGGAACCATGTTATACCGACACATCTTAAGTAAGTGTACGTTCTCTAGGTAGAACAATAAATTAATGTGTAATGAGCTTAATATGGGAATAGAAAGATTCTCTAGGCTCCAAAGAGATAACTAACTCTCATCTTGGGGTACGAGCCCTCACGTGACTCTCCCCGAGTTATGTTGAATGTATGTTAATATGTGTTGTGTGTTGTTATATTGTTTATGTTGATCATGGATATCAACCCCACGTTGTAATACAAGGAATTAGAGTAGAACCCGACTAAATGGATGAACATCGTCTAGTGAGGGGTTAGCCCTTTAAGGTAGAAACCCTCGAAGGTTTAAGAGCACAATAATGTGATCCAACAAGTGTTGATGTGATGATTAAATTTTTGAATCCTGATGCTTGGATGTGTGTTAAGTACTCGTGTGTTATGTGTTTAAAGTTTTCATGTATGATTATCAACCGCATGCCTAGACGACAATTAGTTGTGCGTGGCCCGGTAGCATGCGGGCTGCACGATTACCATACCAGCAAAGGTGCTGAGCCCCTTGGGGGGGCACCCTTTTCCCTTTTCAGCTACAAGGAGCTGGGAGCCGTTCGAGAGTAGTACGGGGTGATAGTTTGTACATGGGTAGTTATTTAATTGCGTATGTATTGTAGGTGTAGTAAGACCGAAACTATTATCGGCATCAGTTGTAAATACTCGGTACAGTTGGAATGTAATGTGTATTGATTTTTGGAAATGGAACGGTGTTGTATTATGTAAGTGCTCGAGAATCTGGTCCATCAGACCGATACATTGTATAAGAGTTAGCCTTGTTAGCCACGTGGGTGGATAACGGCGTGTAACACCAATGGTTTAATTAAATGTTTGAGTTAGGTTATCCGCTGCAATTTGTTGTTAAGTGTGACTTTTTAAATGGGGTGTTACAAAAAGTGGTATCAGAGCGAAGTATCGCTCTGATGACTGGAAATACTGAGCTTAGGAAGTACCTAGTTAGGATTTGAGACTTTGGGTTAGGGCATGAGTGATAGCGTGAGAGATACGCTAGTTAGGAATTACCAGTGAGTACTGGAAAGCTACAATATCCATCCCGCCCTCCACAAACCCTGTTTTATAACTCAGGAAAGAACGCCAGAGAGATGAAAGTCCTCTCTTACTCGGGAAAACCCGATCTTGCTGTTATTAAACATCTCTGTAAGTATGGAGAACCTGTCATACGGTAGATTCCGAAAAGTGGGAATCCCGGAGACGATTTCCATCTAAACAATGTTAACCGCATTTAGTAGCGAAGAATGGAGAATCCTACACATAGGAGAATGGAATTTCCGGCTACCTGGGTCGACAAGCCGAGCAGTCGAGAACAACCAGCTTGCAACCCACCAACCGTGCAACAGGCAAGAAGTGAAGTAATGGAACCCGAGACGCGTGTCTACGGGACCACGATTATTAAATAATGTTGCCAACGGTATACCAACCGACTAAGAAACTACAACGTAGTACCCAAACAAGAGACAATTCTTAGTAACCACGACAAATGCGTGGGACGGGCTACGAAGAAGATACAGTACCAAGTAAATAGGGGTCTTCAAGGATGGGAAACACCCTAGTCAATGATTATCATGTGAAGACCAATGAGAAGATGTGCAGAAGATTGTTTACCAAATTAGAGTATCAAAGTAAGGGCCAACAAGGCCATTGATGATAGTGCGGGTAAAAACAGTACCGCAGCCGGTACATGTTGAACCGATAGCCAGTTAACATGGAGCACTTGCCATGGCAAGTGCTGCTACAACGGGGTTGTCCAGGAACAATTGTAACAAATACGAAGTACTTAGTAAAGTACCACGAAGTTAAGTGAGATAATCGTAACCGTGGAAGGGCTTAACAGCTTAACCTCTATAATTAGAAATACACCAGTCAGCAAGAAGCTAGACTTGGTTAAGGCAAGAAGTCATTGTGAAACCATGGGAATTTTTCTTTCAAACTCGGATTTATTTCAAACTCTTTGCTTTTCAAAAACCAAGTTTTCTTTCGAACCTATATTTATTCTCAACCTTCTTTTAAACCAAACCAGAGGACCTACACCGGCCTCAGCGCCACACAGTAGGTAAGTTACACCCAGATCACTTGAAATAACCGGACGGAAATCGGATAACCCGAGGGTATCAACGTAAGGGAATGGATTGAGTTTATACTAAATGCAACAGTGGATAAACTTTCCCTTGATTGAGTTTGGGAAGCACTGAATGCATATATCATAGGACGATATAATGGAGTTGACAACAGAATACTTCACCTAGGCGTGTGACGGACACTACGAGTGTACAAACTGAAATGTGGGACGACCGCACTCAGATAGGAGCTTGTGGGCCCGACAGACCTACTTATGGGTTAGTCGGGTAAGTAGCAATGTATCAGTAGGGTACCCCACATACGTATACGAGTAGAGTCGGGAACACGAGAAGTAGTCGACTCCATACTACGGACAGCAGTAAAAGTCAAACAAGAGCGAAGGATTACCTGGTTAAAGTAAAGGAACCCAGTTAAGCTAAGAAGACTAAAAGAATTAGTGAATTTGTTCAAGGAAATGTTTAAGAGTCAGGAAACACGAAGTGCACTGACTGTTATGTAAAGACATCACATATGTCTTAAGGATTCTGAGGGATAAACATGATAGTTGGAACGATGACCCAGCCTATACATGGCAAGGCAGATGCCTAATATGGACACGTTAATGTGCAACAAACGGGATGAAACTCCCGGAATGGTCACCTAGACTACCAGGGAATATCGATCTTCACAGAAGAGGATAGTAAACCCAGCTAAGAATGCAAAACGGCGTAGTTAACTAAACATACCAATAAGTATAAGCCAGATGTAATGGCATGACTTAGTAACACCCAGGAGCTGTCCTTGAAGGGTCTTTGGGTCAACTGAAGTTGAAAAAAAAATGTAGTGATTGAAACACAAGAGTTGAAACTAACACTCAGTTTAAAAATAAGTTGTCAGGAGGCAGACTGACATTCCTAAGGGGCATCCCATGAAAAGAAGCGTGATGCAACGACCCTGTCATGGAGGCCAATACAACCTCCAAACCATGTGACGGGTATAAAGAAGTAAAATTTGTGTGAATAGCCTACGATGAACTGAGCTCGAGGCAATAAGGCTTATAAGCCACAAACAAAATGTGTTATGTAAATTTAAAATTGATTGTAGAAGTTTATGTTATACAAGTGAATAGAGTGGAGATCGAACCACTGCTTTAATAGTGGGAATACCTCCCAATGTTGTGAAACCGCAGGAGCGGTAGTTATGTGAACCAAGTCCAAGAAATACGTTAAGGATTGATCATATTGTTATTACCCAAGAATGAGTTGAATAAGAATAATACAGAAAGAAGTATTTGTACCAGTCTTGGAGACCGGAAGAGTAATAAGTTTAATAGTAACCACCATGGGTGTGTCATGCTAAATGTAGAATGAACAACGCTCAAGGAGCATAAGGATTCGAGGAATAGTGTATTCAGTAGTCATCCAAATGAATGATGAACCATAATACGAGTGATGAAAGACATGTGCGGAAGCTAATATGACAGTGGACGCTAGGCGAGTTAGTGTTGTACAATGAGTAAGAACATGGTGCGCAGCAAGCGACCAATACATGTGAGTAAATCACACAATAATATGGAGTTGATGAATCAAGATGGTAGGCAGACCGGGCAACAAGGAAACAATCTTCATTCCTATTGCAAACGCATAAGAGATTTACTACCCAGGGTTTACGCCTTTGCACTCTGTATGACTGAGTGTTTTGGTATTGCACTTGCACAGTAATGATCGAGTGGGTTAGCTAAGAATTTGGGAAAATGTTAATTATGGCAGAAGTAGAAATAAACTTATAACGCTATAAATACTGAGGCATAGGAAATGCAAGGTCGTACAAATGAAATAATACTTGTACCGAACCAAGAGTATAGGTATGATTAGGAATAAGGGACTACAGTAGCACTAATACCAAGTAACGGTATGGAATATACCTCAAGTGTGGGAAGTAACCGAGAGAGCACTACACATTAGGTAGTAGCTCGACCTCAACCGACAGTAAGTCGGTAGAAGCAAGTGAATAGTCATAAGATACATAATAGTATACACAGTAAGTTATTAGAGAAGTGGATGGAAAGTTTTGAAACTCACCGAATTCGCGCATGGTAAGAAATACCACGCATCGGTTGAGAAACCGTTATTACCAAGATAAAGGTGATAAATCGGAGTTGTACAATACAGTAACAATAACGAATGGGGTAAACTAAGCTCTAAAGTTATCAGAGTTGCGCAGTAGAGGCCAGTGAACCCATGCTTCAGATACCGAATATGCATTGTGAATACGAATAAATGGCTAAATATTAACGCCTAGAAGCCTCACAGGCCAGAACCAAAACCGGTTATGAGTTAAATAAACCCCAATGAGAATTCTTGGTTTAGTGACTAAACCGCCAACATGGTTAAGATCCTCTAACCAGAACGTATTGTATAACAGACCGCGTGGAAGTTAAAACACTTCACGGCGGTAGAACATTATAAACCAATGTTCAGTGATCGATTAATTACGTGGGCGTAATCTCTTTTAAGGGGGCTAGAGCCTAAAACCACTTAGTGTGTTTTGACGTACAAGTGTACGTGAACTATGGGTGCATAGCACAAAATAATTTGTTTGGATGATTGGTGCGTGTGTTAAATAAAAATACACATTCATTAATGGTTTAATTGTGGTAATTTCGCACAGAAGATGCGAAATACCATTGTGATAAGTGTATCCACTTTGTTAATGATGTGTGTGAGAGTACAAGTGTAAGGGAGTAAAGAAACTCCCGGGGAATTAAAACCCCGACAGTATATGTTCACATAATACTAAATGTAAAACAGTGTATTGTATTTTGATAAAAATATATATCTATACAGTATTGTGATGTGATGTGGTATGGAACCGATATAGAACCTAGTGAGAATTAAATTCCATAGGTAACTTGCTTAAAAGTGAATGGAGGTAACTGATAGACGGAGTTCTATCCCTTGGAGATGTAATGATTATGATTATAATGATTAAAAAGATAGAAAATTGGAAATGAGTGTATTATTTGATGATTGAAAATGAAGTGGGAGGTGGAACTTGATTTGCATGTGATCAAGGGAAGCCGAACACAAATTGGGGCGGGAGGATAGTTCAACACTGATGCTGATCACATCAGGGTTGGATGATTCTTGAAGCTCCCTATAAGTGGTCACAAACAACCACGCTAAGGAAAGATGCAAAGAGCATAAATTGGACTTGGAGTTGTGTTGCGTTTTCAAAAAGGATTTTCAATTGGTATTTCCAAAACGTTCGATTAATATTTTGAGTAAAGGATTCTCTTATACTTAACCTCGTAAAGAATATTTTTGTAGTACTTGCTCATGAGCTGAGGACATATGAGCCTTTGTCTTCGGACCGGTGACATGAGAAGTATATATGTTAAAAATTAAGTGATTGTTCTGATCTCCCAAAGGAACGGGGACCTGAAGGTGTCCATCGCGATCGGGTTCTGCGGGATCACAGTGTATATGTACTCGACATGGGAGTCCATGAAGAGATAGAAAAGGTATTTTGATTGCTATTCATTCTAAGACATGTTGTGTGGTATGTGTAATAAATATTATCCCGACCTATGAGTCTAAATGTTGTTATGTTACCCGGACCGTCGAGTCCGAGGTTAATATGTAAGTATATTATGTATGGATGTGGATCTGTTACCTGGACCGTTAAGTCTGAGGGTGTTATGTAAAAGTATGTTTTAGTATAGAAGTTGTATCTTGCAAGTAATCCCAGCGTTCAAATGAAAAGGGTACCAGGGAAACAAACACAAGAAAACACCATAAGGTCAATTTAAGCAAATACTTGCCCTAGACGTGGTGTAACCTTGTATAAGACCTAAAGGTCATTCTTAGACCTTATTAACATGATAATGAACATGTTAATCAGGTACTAAGAAAAACCAAGCTTTAAAACAAGTTTAAACACAAATTGTGCTTTAAGGAGCCTTAAAGCACATTTTTGAAAAATTGTCTTGGAAATGGGTTTTGAGTGGCTAAATGCACATCATTACTCTTTAATCAACATGTGTACTACTTATTATCACATTATGAAGCCTAAATCAATGGGATATCAAAAATTTCACAATTATGTGCACTAATTTGTGAATAGTGCTCAACTAGTGCTAGTTTAAGACATGAGTCAACATAAGCAAATTAAATGGTCAACAAAGACCATAAAATACCCTATTAGATAAAGGGGCCCGGTTTTCTATGTGGTGACTCACCACCATGTGCTAGCTTATTAAGAAAGTAAGAAGAGAAAAGTAAAAAGACTATTTGCTTTTACAAAAATATCTTACAAAACTTAACCTCTCACCTCACTCTCTTCTTTCTTCTTTGTTCCCACCGTCACCTATCTTCATCCTCCCAAGCAAAATCGATTTGCTACAGCACCACACCATTCTCCATCTTCCTTTCCAAGTAACTTCCAACTCCATGGTCCAAATTCAATTTCAAGACTACCTTTGTCTTAGTTAGAGATCATTTACCTCTTTTCAAATCTTCAAAAACTCCATTTTGGTGCCATGGAGAATCTCCATTGAAGTAGGAAAAATTAATCTCTTCACACCTTGTTGTTCTCCTTTGCTTCAAGGTAAGGAAAACCAAAGAAAAACTATGTTTTCTCTCATTTTCATACATGGCCGAAAATCACCATTAGTGATGCCTTGTCTTGCTCATTTTAGTAGCTTTATTCAATCTTCAAATGACTAGGAGGAGTCCTACCTTGCTTCTTAGTCAAGCTCTCTTTCAAATTCCAAGTTAAACTTCTATTTTAGTGTTTAAAACACTTATGTAAATCTAGGGTTTAATTATGAGTTTAAGTGTAAGGCTTAATGCTCATTACCCTTATAGGTGTATTGGTTAGAAGGTTGACAAGTGATGAAAGCTCCTTGCCGATTTTCAATCAAGAAAGAACAAGAGAAAACAAGTGAGAAAAATCTTGAAGAGAAGAGGTAAATGACCTCTCTTGATGTAGTTTTGGTGCACTAGGGAATTGAGCTATATTTGCTTAATAAATAACCCAAAGAGCCAATGGGAAATGAGTTAGTGAATACCCACAAGGAGGTTATTAAGGGCATATGTGATGTTGTGTGTATTTGTAGGTTGAAGGCATTTAAATGTGGAAATTCGTGTTTAAGATTAATGCAATTTAAGGGCCTAAGTGCCAAGCAATTTAAGTTTATACACTATATTGTGATGTAGTGTAGTTGAAACGTTTAGTTGTGTGTAAAGAACATCTCTTGTGAAGATGAATGTCTTTGGTGGTTAAAGGATGAAAAACCATGTGTTTGTGTGTAAGAATGTGTATTAAGGGATTGAGTGTTCTTGGAGTGTTTAAAAGTGAAAAACTATGTGTTTTGGGGTAAGGTGATACAAGAGAAGCTATGTCAAAATTTGGTGAGTAAATAAGGAGTATTAGGTGTTTAAATGAAGGTTGGTGACCTAGGTTGTACAAGGAATGGTTAAGGTTTTAATTGGTGAAAGAAAATGACTTAAGCTGTTTTTAGGTGTTGAAGTGTCCTGGGCATTGTTCTGGAGGCTTAGTGTGCAAAAGGATGTTTCAAATACACCTAAGTCATGATGAGTGTATTGTTGAGACTTGTGTAAAGTTTGGTGAATAAAGGAAGTAAAATGCCTTGTGAAAGGGGTAAATGGGATCTTGTGGAAAAGACCTTAAGGATTATGTGTAAGGGAAATGGTGATGATGCAGCATGATGTTTGAGAGTGGTTAAAATGGTTGTGAAGAACACTTTGGTTAGTTGATATAGTAGGCATAAGTTACCACTTAGAAACCTAAGGAAAATATTACAAGTGTTAGTAGGTTTTGCAAGAAAATGATTAAGTGATTGAGGAGTCTAGAAGTGAGTTGTAAAATGAGGTTGATGGATGGTTTATGAAGGTTTTAAGAATGCCAAATGGTGTTAGAACACATTAGGAGGCTTGAGGAAAAGTTTGAGACAATTTAGAAAATTTTTGGGAAGTTTCTGCAGTCGACCGACCCAGGGACCGACCCTGTCAGGGTCGGTCGGACTGTAATAAACTAGGCGGAATTGGCTTCTGGAATCGACCGACCCAAGGCTTAGGTCGGTCGGTGGGTGGGTCGGGCTAAGAACGAAGAACAAAATTGTTTCTTGAATGGACCGACCCAGAGGCTTTGGGTCGGTCAGAATGAGCTTGGGTCAGTCGGGCAAATTTTAGAGAGCCGGAATGTTACTGGAATGGACCGACCCAGGGGTTGGGTCGGTCGGCCCATACATATAAAAAAATAGAAAAGAAAATGTGGTTCAAGTAGTGAACCCTAGTGAGTATAATGGGGATGAACAAGTGTAAGTTCAAATGGAAAGACATGTTTGGTGAGTTATAATGACAATTAAGAGGGTGAAAAATTGTAATTAAATGTGAAAGTTAAACAAGTTTGTAATATGGAGTAATTAGTTAACCGGGAAGTAAGAACGGTAATTAACCATTTGATTGAATGAATTATAGGAACGAGAACTAGTAGAGATGGCAGCCGGGACTAAGAGGTCACCATGTAAGTCTAGCCATCCTCAAGGTGACAGTTATGGTTTTCTTGCAACCTGTGTTCTACCGGATTACACCGGCTTGTCTGCCAACTTGTATTTCTGTGTGTTTGTGAAATACCCTGAACTTAATTATAGTGATTTAAAGTATTCTAATATGGTATTTAAGGGCCTAATAGTGCCTAAGTAATTTTGGTAAGGAAAATAAATCCAAAAGAAATGAGGAAACGCTTCAAAAGCGAAAAACGCTAAAACAAGTGTTTTATAACCATAGGAGGTACGAGACCTCGGTTAGAGTATTATGTGGATTCCTAAGGCTTATTCATGCCTAATTAATATACAGGAATGGTTCCCGAAGAAAACGGATCCAAATAATGAATTAAAACGCTAATAAAGCTTTAGCGCACGTTTTTCGAGAAAACCCGAAAACGTGACTTTGAGTGGTCGAACAAACCCGTAAAAATTATAGTGCATTAAATAACTATAATTAAGCATTAATGGAAGCTTAATAACCAATAAAATTAAAGAAACGAGAAAATTCTGGAAAACGGGCCCGGTTAGTGAATAGTGCTAAAACTGGGCAAATTAACAAGCATTTTCTGTAAAAGATGAAAAACGCTCCAACTAGTATTACTGTGTGGGGGCGGTTTTTATGAGTTAAATAACTCCCTCACACACACACATATAACTAGCTAGCTAATAAAGAAATCAAAAAGCAAAAGTAGAAAAGTACAAAAGTAAGAAATACTCTCTCACCTCTCATTTCTCTCTTCTCTCTCTCCCATTTCTTTTCTCCCAGCTGATTCCCCTCTTATCCCTCCTCTGGTTGGGCGATTTTGAAGCTCCCATAATAATCTTCAATGGCTTCCTCTCTTCTCCTTCATGCTCTAGCCTCATGTGAACTCCAAATGCAAAAATAAGTACATATTCTTGCTCCTCTCTCCAAGCTCTACCTTTCTATCTTTTCAAAATCTCAAAATGATGAACTTCATATCCATAGGTTTTCCCCATTTGAAGAGAAAATGGCATCAATGTGTAGCTTGGAGTCTTCTCTCTCCATTAAGGTAAAAATTTCCATAAAAAAACTCATGTTTCCTCCATTTCTCTTTGTAGCCAATTTTTCATCATTTGTAATGCTCTATTTTTCTCTCTCTTTTGAGCATCATTCAAACCTTGCAATGGTGGTGGGATCACCTTCTTGAACCAAGGGCTAAAACCCCTCATAAAAGACTCCAAAGGTAAACCCTAGATTTGGTGTTTTAAGCATTGCAATGAATTAGTATTATTTCAAGGGTTAGTATTTTAATTACACTTATTTTGTGTTCCTTGGGTGATGGGAATGGAGTTTGGCAACTCCATTGCCCACTTGACCGATTTTAAGCAAGAGAGAGAGAAGGAGGAGATTGGAAAAGAAAAGAAGGAATTATAAGCTTAAGGTAAGAAATCCTTCTTAATGCTAATTTTAATGCATTAGAGTAATGGGAATGGGTACATTAATGAAAGAACCCAAAATGTTGTACTAATAATGTAGTTGATGGAAATTTGGGAGTATTTGTGAATTAATGTTTGGATTGAAGGCCTTAGAGCCAAGTAATTTGAGTATGTGTATTGGTATTGTTGTTTGAGGAAGTATTGATAAATTGATATTGCTTTGAGTGCTGGTAGGACCCTTGTATGGGTGTGGCTAGTTTAGGAATGATTTTTGTGAGAATGTATGGATTTGGATATGCTAAGTTTGTAGGCAAACTATGGCAAAAGTTTAGTAGAAAATGAGTATTTTTGGATGACTTGGTGAATGGGAGAACCAAGGTGTGTATTGGGTTGAGTAGAGATGCTTAGTAACCATGGAGTGGTAGTTGGAGGATGAGAATAAAAGGGTGTAAAATCTGTAGCAAGAGGTGTTGAAATGCATTGGAGAAACTAGGAAGAACTAGTGTGCAAGATTTAGTAAATGAGTGTTGAACTTGGGTATATATAGTGCATTTGTTTGGGAATGAATTGGAATGGTAAAATGGAGTTAGGACAAAATGCAAAGTGCAAAGAGAAGTGTAGAAATGCATAAGTGTGCAAATTGTGAAAATGAGAATAGAAATTTGTAGAAATTGAGCAAGAATTTGAGTAAGGATTGGACCAAGGATTTAAGGAGTTTTAAGGAGTGTTTAATTGTGTTTGAACAGGTATAAAACATGTGGAAAGATTATGGAATGATTAGAGGTGGATTAAGGGTTGATTTGAGGTTGAAAAATCAACTAGGTAGCAGTTTTTAGCAGGGTCCGGGACCTAGGATATGTACCAAGTCCCGGACCGCGTCAAAAACAAGTCGAGAGTAGAAACTGCAGGTGGTCCGGGACCTAGGTCCGGGACTAAAAAGCAGGCCGAGAGTATTGCAAAGTGATGGTCCGGGACCTTGGGTCCGGACCAAGTCCCGGACCACCCCCAAAATGCTGCCGAAAGTGGTTTTTAGGGTTAAAACCATGGGGGATTGATTGGTAATGGTTTTAGAAGTTGTTAAGGCCTTGTTTGGTGATGTGTAAAGGTCCTAAGAAGTGTAAACAAGTGTAGGAAGTGAGTGATAAGTAAGAACATAATTTGACATCAGTAAAACTAAGCATAACGGCACAACGGGGTAAGTACGAGAGTAGTAAGTATTACGTACCGTACGAACATAGTATTAATAATAATGTTTGAAACATTATTAGTGAACAAGTGTGAACCAAGGAACAAGGGAACACACGGTAAAGTTTACCCCGGTGAAAGGTATGATTTCCTCATGCTCTGTATCCTAACCTGGATACCCCGATTTGTGTGCTTATTTGATCACCTAAATAAGATAAATGCACTAATTGGATTTTAATGCACTTACTTGTGCTTGTTTTATATTGTTCTGGTTATATTGCCTTGAACATTTAGATTGTATAAATCAGGAAATGAATGAATGAGGATGAAGTGTATGTGTATCTTGTTGAGTACTTGTGTAATGTATTAATCCTTGGTATGGATGTGATGACTACTACTAATTCCTAACCACCTAACTCCTAACTTGAGTAATGAATAAAATGGAATGCGTAGAAGTCCGAAATAGCTTCGGCCACACGTGAGGATAAGGAGACATAAGAGGTTGGATCCGATTCCTGGCCTGAATCCTTTCTATGGGCCAAACCCCTTAAATGGGCAGCATCCTAGATTGGTGAGCCACCCTAAAGCCCGGTGGTGGGATGGTGTAGTCCCTGCCCGGAGGTCACACTGACTTGACTTGAGTAAGTAAGTAAAGTATTGTATGAGTAATGGTCTTGGCTAGTGTAAGTCATTAACCTTAAGTAAAAGAGTAATGTACACCCGATTAACCCGGGTGTGTAAAGAAGCTAACAAGTATTGTGTTTGTATTGAAGAAGAGTATCTCCGGAATGGTAAGTATGAATGGTTGACTTGTAATGTCTTCCTTATATGCAGTGAATGTATGTATGCTTCATGATATGAATGTATTGTACTGTGTAAGAGCATGTATGTATGTATGAATTAAACGAACAGCATGTATTCGACCTAAGTAGTCGGCGTACCCTCGCTAGTACGCGGGGTATGCGGATTTCATATGTAACGTAAGCTGAGCCCCTTGGGGCACTGTTTTTATTTTACAGGTACCCGAAGCTGTTATGGTCGTAGTAAGAGACCGGCGGCTATGCTTAGATAGCTAGGGATGAATTGTAGATAGTAGAGAACTATGTAAGGCTTGTAGCCTTTGAAGAACCGGTGTACCAAGGTGTACACCATTATGTATTCAGAAAGTATGTGGATTTTTGAGGAATGGGTAGGATGTTAGACTCTTAGTGAGTATGTATGTACATGTGGAAAATATTGTACCTTGGTATTGTACTTATAAGACTCGGTATATTGTATGGTAAATATTGAGTAATGTATTGAATGGAGGATTGTTGTATTCGGTTTGTAATTGTAGTATGGATTGTAATTGTTTTAGTACTCGGGTATTCAGGTCCATCAGACCGATGCTGTAGTGGAAGTAGGCTTTGTTGGTCACGTGGGTGGCTAATGGCATTGTATCACCCACCGTTGTGTAAGGAAGTATCCGCTGGGTAAGTATGGAAGTACGAGGAGATTAGACGGTAATGACGGTATTAGCGGTAGAGGTGTTACAAAAAGTGGTATCAGAGCCAAGTATCGCTCTGATGACTGGAAATACCGAGTTTAGGAAATACCGAGTTAGGAATTAGAAGCTTAGGGCTAAGGGCTGAGTGATAGCATTAGAGATACGCTAGTTAGGAACCACCGGTGTGTACCGGATACCTACAATATCAGACCCGCCCTCCGCATCCCTATTGTATAACTTGGGAAAAAACGCCAGAGAGAAGGAAAGTCCTCTCATACTTGGGAAAACCCGATCTGACAGTAGTGAGATATTCCTATAAGAGGAAAGAACCTGACATATAGTAGATTCAAGAATTGGAAGTCCCGGAGATGGTTCCTGGTCGAACAACAACACCCGCACTTAATAGCGGTAGAATGAGTACTCTAACCATGAGGAGGCTACAACTTACAACAGCATGAGGCGACGTGCTTAGTAGTCGCGAAACCTGGCTAGTCAACCAGCAGCAGGAAAAGAAGCACTAAGCGTGCAACAGAGCGGAAAAAGGAACAGTAACAAAACCCGAGACACAAGTCTACGGGACAGTAATAGCTAAATAACACCACCAACGGTGTGCTAGCTGACTAAGGACATAGTCGGGAGTGTTTAACTCCAAAACTGCAACGCCAAAAAGGTTACAATACCTGGCCGACATAGCTCAGACAGCTACGAGAACATTCACGGGATATAATCCGACATAACCACAGAAGTAGAGCCTAAACCAGCTAAGGCTCGGTAACCACGGTAAACTTGAGGGAACGAGCAACAAGGAAAAACCCAGAACAAACAAATGGGGATCTCCAAGGATTGGAGAAGCACCCTGATCTATGACAGCCATGTCAAGATCATTGAGAAGTTACTCAGAAGACTAATTAACCTAAGTAAGAGACCCGCTAATTAAGGGAAGAGCTGACAAAGCTACCGAATCCGCAAGGAAACAGTACCGCGACCGGTACTGGTTAACCCAAAAACCACCAGTACCACGCACTTGCCACGACAAGTGCAATAATAACAGGGTTATTTAGAAAGACCTTTAGCAAACAATAAAGTACTTAGTAATGTACCGTGACCGCAGTGAAGCAACTATAGGATCACACATCCTAAAAACTGGAAGAATGAAACCTTGGAAGGGCCTGACGGCCTGACCATTGCACTAAAGGACATACCAGACAACGAGAAGCTGGACTTGGTCAAGACCTCAGACATGGCCACGCCATGAAGAACTTCTTTTAACACCGAACTGTTATTTCAAAACCCAAGATTTTTCTTTCAATACCACAACCCTTCTTTTAAACCTCGAATTTTTTTAAACCAAACCAACAGAATTACGGTGAGTATCATAGAATGATACAAGAGGAGTTGACAATAGAATACTTCACCTAGGCGTGTGACGAGCACTACGAGTGTACCCAAATGCGGGATGTGGGACGACCGCACTCCGAAGGAGCTTGCGGGCCTGACAGATAGTCAGGTAAGTGGTAACGTATCAATAAGATACCCCACATATGTATACGTGTAGTGTACGAAACACGGGAAGTAGTCAACTCCGTTCTACGGACCATGAGTAAGTTCAAACCAGAACAGCTGGACACCTCAGACAATCAAGGAGAAGGAACTTAGCTAGGTAATGAGTATAAAAGGACTCAGAGAATCCATCTGAAGATAAAGAATGAGGGCTAGGAAGTGCAAGAGCACGGACTAGTAAGTATAGACATTGGATATGTCTCAAAGACTTCAAGCAAAAACATGACAGCTGGGAGGGATACCAAGCCTAAACACAGTAAGACAAATGCCTAACGTGAACATAATGATGTTCAACAAACGGGACGGAGTTCCCAAGAGCAATTACAAAGACTATCAGGGAGCATAATTCATCATTGGAGAGAATTTTAAACCCAGTCAAGAACACTAGGAGAAAGTATAAACAATCTACCCAAGAACGGGAAACGTTATAACCCTAAAGGGGATAGCCCAAAATACCATACCGCAAGGCGGTATAGTGGACATAACATACCATAAACATTAGCCGGATGTAACGGCGTAACCTAACAACACCCAGGAGCCATCCTTGAAGGGTGTTTGAGTTAACAACAGTCGAACGAAGTGTCGTGATAAGAGCACGGGAGCTAGAACGAACACTCAGTTAGGACACCGAGGGGATTTCACTTAACAGGAAATACCCTCAATCACTAAGAGGCACTAAGTAACACCAGATTGCCTAAAGGGCCTCCCATGAATGGAAGCGTAATGCAACAACTTGCCATGGGGCCCAGTAAATACCTCCAACCCTATGATGGCATACAAGGAGGTGGAAACATGTATAAACAGTCTGCAAGGAGCTTAGCTCTCAGCAATAAGGCTCAAAACCATAAACCAACTACGTGGTGTAGATTTAAATGGTTGCAGAACCACATTGAATAATAAGAAGAACTGCCGATGAGCAGGATGACGATCGAATCGCGCAATTTGAACTCAATATGATGAGTGGCTTGAAGTAATGGCTACCTCAGTGTCACTGTCACTGGAGCATCAGCCCAGTATACAGTTGACGAGACATTTAATTGCCCTTCATGCCTTCTGTGGCAATGGTAGCACAGAGGCATAAGAATCATGATAATGCCAACACTGGTCTAGTCCACACTTGGACACTACGAGAAACCCGAGGGAAGGTACCTCTCATTAACCGAAGACCACCAATGCAGTGATGATATGAACCCTTAGAAAAGGCTTCCATCTACCATAACAACAAAGCTTGCGCATGTAGTTATTGCCAAGAGACAATCGAATAAGAAAATGAGATTTCCAAACCACTACGCCTAGAAAGAGGCTTTGGGAGCAACTGTGAAAACCAAAGATGGGTCGGTTTAGAAGAAAACACAGAATGTGTATAATGTGGACTGTAGAAGCACATCGCTTAAAGAGCATAGAGACTTGAAGGAGTAAGTATACTCCATATGCAACCAAGCATATGGTGAACCATTGTATGAATGTCGGAAGTACATAAACAAAGACTAACATAGTAAACCTTGTCATGGGACTTATGAGTGGAAACAAACCTCTCAACAAGAACTTTCACTTATCAGTGATAGAATACTCTTCATTGGGAGAACGGGACCAGAAAACCCTTGAAGTCCCTTGGGATGTCCCGGTGATGTACATAAAAAAGTAGAACTGCATAGCTAGACCCTATATCCAATCCTCAGGACTTAGACGACCGTAAACGTTGAGAACGAGCAGCGAGAGCGCGTAATGTCATATCAAATGACCAAAGCTCAAAGGAGTTAGTGACCCAACAGATCACTTCATCCTTGGTCAACCAAGATACTTGGTAAATTGTATCATAAATGATGAAGGAATGTGAGGTAAGCTAACCTACACATGAAACCTAAATGGAAGAAGAACATCTTCACATTAAAATAACGACATTGCGGTATGCTACGACAACCGCCATACAAACAAACCTAGGAAACTTCTAGCGTGTTTACACCATGAAGAAATGGTATATATAATGTAACAGTGGAAACAGTAGGACGTGGAAACAATGTTCTGTAACGAATAAGAACATGGTGCGCAGCAAGCGACCAGTCTGTGTTAATAACCACACAATGACACGGAGTTGTAAATATGAGATGACAGGCAGAAGTATTCATTCCTATTGTGATCCCATAAGAGATTTACTACCAATGGTTTACGCCTCTGCACTCTGTAGGACTGAGTGTTTTGGTATTGCACTTGTGCAGTTAATGATCTAGTGGGATAGATAGGAATATGGAAAATGTAAATCGTGGTAAATTCTTCGTTTCACCAACGAACATGGCATAAGCTAATTAAGCAAAAGCTTAGAAACAACCGTGCGGCCTAAGGCCAAAGAAGCACGAAGAGTGTAAAACAGACCAACTATCACAGGATGTGAATTCCATTGGAATTAAAAGTGAAAGGAGACTTAAGAAAGTCACTAGGACCGACGCATAGAAAATGCAAGGTCATACAAGTAAGGAACACTTGTACTGAACTAGAGGAACTGGTATAATTCACAAGCTAATGACAACAGAGGAAGCACTACAACTAAGTAGTGACTTAACCTCACCTGACAATAAGTTGGAGGAACTCAGTGAATAATCGTGGGAGTACGAATAGTATGCACAACAGATTTCAGAGAGCTGGTTATAAATCTAAAACTCATTGAGTTCACGCACGGTAAAAGAATACCACACTTAGTTAATAAACCTTATTCCCACAGTAGAGGGATAAAAAGGTGATGTGTAGCACATTAAGGATAACAATAAGGGCGAATAACCCAAGTTATCAGGGTCGCGCAGCAGAAGCTAGTGGGCCCTAGCTCAGAGGTTTAATATACCCAGTAAGTATGAAAAAATGGCTATCAATGCCTTGAAGCCTGATAGGCTAAAACCAAATTGATTATGAGTTAAATAAACTCCAATAGGAATTCTTGGTGCAGAGACTAAACCATTAGTATGGTTAAGACCCTTTGACCAGAATACATTGAATAATAGACTGTAGGGAAGCTAAAATGCTTCAGGATGCCCGAATTGAGTGAACCAATGTTCAATGATAACATATGGTAGATTACGTGGGTGTAATCCCTTTTAAGGGGGTAGAGCGAAAACCGCTTAGTGTAAATTTCACGTATAAAACACGTAAACTATAGTGTGCATAGCACAAATAAGAATTGATTTGATGATTGGTACTTATGTTATGTACTCATCCATATTGTAATTGTGGTAATTAGGCACGAGAGATGCGAATACCATAGGATGAATGTACCTATCTTGTAACTCCAGTGTAAGAGTATTAGTAAAGAGGAGTAGAGAAACTCCTAGGGGAATGATAATCCCTATAGTGTATGTCTATTTGGAGTTAGACATGGCATTACGATGCATGAGTCGGTATATAACCGATGTAGAACTTAGAGGAAATCAAGTACCCTAGGTGATTGTTTTGAGACAATTGAGAATGAGTAGTGGACGAAGCTCCACAAGTATTGTATCCCCTAAAGAAATCATACGAAATGATTGAGAGTAGTTGATGAATGGAGCCCATGAGTAGGGTATTCCTAGGTAAGTCATTGGAAGTAAATTGAGGACGACTTAATTCCACAAGTATTGTATTCCTTAGTTAGATTATTTGAGATAATGGAGAGTAATGGATGAAAGTAGCAAAAGCCGATGAAATGAGCTCATAGGCATTGAATCTCGAAGTAAAGTAATTAGAAGTAAATTGAGGATGATTGATGGACTGAATTCCATCCTTTAGAGACGTGTGAATTTGTAATCATGACTAGGAAGAGTAAAAAGATAGAAAACTGAAATAATTGAATTACTTTATTGTTTGAAACTGATGTGGGAAGTCGAACTTGATCCTGATCAGATCAAGGGAAACCGAACACAAATTGGGGTGGAAAGATAGTTCAACACTAATGATGATCACATCAGGGTCGAATGATTCTTGAATCTCCCCTCAAGTGGTCACAAGAATCACGTATAGGATAGATGCAATGAACATAAATTGGAATTTGGAGTTGTTATGTTTAGAAAGCATTCTAATTAGTGGTTGCGAAGGGATTTTCCTTCAGACTTGAGAATAAGGATTTGGTTAAAGCCTATACCAGAGAACAGTCGTGGTGTATCATGTTGTATTATTCCAAGGGCAGCGGGACGTAGTGGAGTCCTGTGTCTAGATGACCTGAGTGCCTACGGGATCGTAGTGCGTATTGCATTGCTTTGGGATAGCTTTGCATTGTATGTATGTGTAAACCTTGTGGTGTAAAACCAGATAGTCTGTTGTAATACAAATTGTGTTGTTGTTGCATGATGCCATGTTTGCATCGTATTGTATGTTAACCCGTGTGTAACGGACTTGAGGATGTATGGACGTAGAAAAAGGGATTTTAGAATCCGTAAGGCTGACATTAGAAAGGTCTGGATGGTTAGAGATAACGAATCACCAACCTTGCGGCACAGGGTAATGCTAATTGTATTCTGAGTATGTATATACAATGAGTAATGTAATGGTGTCGAATGGTATATGACACAATGGGTAGTGTGAATTGTATTGTGGATGGTAATTGCAT
Organism: Limonium bicolor; assembly: GCA_023374045.1. NCBI lineage: Eukaryota > Viridiplantae > Streptophyta > Magnoliopsida > Caryophyllales > Plumbaginaceae > Limonium > Limonium bicolor. The sequence continues at coordinate 279,491,760 of CM041779.1, forward strand.
AGTACGTATGGTAATCTTGTATTGATATTGTGTATTGTGTCTGGATTGTGTGTCCTTGCAGCGTAAGAATTGTGAACACCTTGTAAGGTGGTAGTAAGTAAAGTGCATTGAGGCAATTGTTGGCCAAATGAGTAGAAACAGTAAACCTTGAGCAACTTTGAAGGCAAAGTTCCTTAAGGGGGGTAGATTGAAATACCCCGAACTTAATTATAGTGATTTAAAGTATTCTAATATGGTATTTAAGGGCCTAATAGTGCCTAAGTAATTTTGGTAAGGAAAATAAATCCAAAAGAAATGAGGAAACGCTTAAAAAGCAAAAGTGACAAACGAGTGCAAACACCAAACACGTCGAGTGTAGGTTAGGAAGCACCACATCAAAACATACGCCTTGACCCTATGAGGATGAGACTTGTTTGCATGTTTAACCAAAGAAAATACTAGGGGGCAATAGATCGTTCCGATCAATTGCCATGAAATCTAGCTCAGATTGTCTTAAGGGAAAAATACTGGGGGCAATTGTTGGTTCCAACAATTGCTGTGACAACACCAATTGGAACCCGGAGCTCAAACATCACCACCACCATCACACACCACCGGCCCGCATAAGCCCTTACCTTTGTACACCTCAGGCCTACATAAGCCCTTACCTCCACATCATATACCACGGGCACCTCATAAGCCTTCACCTCCACATAAATTCCATGGCCCGTCATCAGCCCTACCACCACTGAAAAAGCCCCGCAAACGAAAAACAAACTATACTCCCATCAGCGGCACGTTCATCTTCTAAGAAACAAAGTGCAAGTCTGAAATCTTTAGTCAGGGAATGATAATTTCACTTTCCTTTTCAGTAGAAATAATTTCCTTTAAACATTGCCACGCTTGGCACCTTTTTCAGCAATTTTTTGTCCTGCACAATTTTCCTTCAAACACTTCAGTTTCATAAACATCATCATTGCCATGTTTGGCACTTTCATAATCAACTTTCATCATGATCATTTGCATAAAATTTACCTTGCATCAATCCATACGAGATTTCTCATCACAAATCAGGGATACAGATTCTCAGCCGAAGGTACAGATTCTGCAGGGATACAGATTCTCAGCCGAAGGTACAAATTCTTCAGGGATACAGATTCTCAGCCGAAGGTACATATTCTTCAGGGATACAGATTCTCAGCCGAAGGTACAAATTCTTCAGGGATACAGATTCTCAACCGAAGGTACAGATTCTTCAGGGATACAGATTCTCAGCCGAAGGTACAGATTCTTCAGCGATACAGATTCTCAGCCAAAGATACAGGGATACAGATTCTCAGCCAAAGATTCAGATTCACCAGAGTAGCAGAACTCACCAGAATAGAAGAACTCGACCCAACACCAATTTTCAATCATTGATAGGTAGCCAGCGCCTTAGAATAGCTTGACCTCATCTCATTCATTACAGGTAGTCAACGCCTTAGAATAGCTTGACATCATATCATCCTCATAGGTAGTCAACGCCTTAGAATAGCTTGACATCATATCATCCTCATAGGTAGTCAACACCTTAGAATAGCTTGACATCATATCATCCTCATAGGTAGTCAGCGCCTTAGAATAGCTTGACATCAAAATTTTGTTTTCTGTTTAATTCGACTTTTATTTTCACATAGGTCAACTGGGGTCCGTGGTTACGGACATTAGGTCCGTGGCTATGGACGGAAACAAAATTTGACCTAATTCTGCCTCTGAAACCCTAGTTTAGGTAATTTCAACTTTCACTTTTATTTTCAGTCAAAAAATGTTAAAAAACACAAAAAAACAGAAGCTCGTGCACTTAGGTTAAAACGACTCGTAATAAGCCGTAATTAAACTAAGTAGAGGAAAAACGACTTCTAGGGGTAATGAAAGTAATATGAACCCTAATTAAGTCGAATATCAAGCCCCCGAACCCGAACTCTCCTTTTCTAATTTGATCTAGGTTAAAATTAGGTGGCGACTAATAATAGGTTCCAGTGAGCTAGCTTAGATTTTAATAATTAATGTTATATGACATAGTTATTTATCTTAGGTTATAAGTGGACCTAAAACCCGGTTAGATCCTAATCAGCTTTAATCAACATAGGATAGGGTCTAAAATCGAGGCTCACAGACTGGCGACTCTGCTGGGGACAAACTTCTTAATTTTAAGAAAGAGGGCTTAACTCGAAAATGTTTATTTATGGCTTTATTACATTGTTTGTTTACTTTTGTGCGCAATTTAAATTTATGTACCTTTGCATCATATGAGAGCGAGGGTCCATGCAAACCGATTTCACCCCAGGACCCGTTTGAGGGTCCCCTGTCAGGAACTCACACCTTTTAGGTGATGTGAATAAGCGGGGGAAAAGAGGAGGATGTCGTCTAACCACATCCCCTTAATACCTGGGCTTTAGCCCCAAGCGTTTTCCTGGCTGTGCCCTTACCTAGCCCATTGTTTGGTCTGTCAAAGACCTGACCGTAGACGCACACCTTCAGGTGATGTGAAAAAAGTGGGGAAGCCCAAAGAGAATAGCGTGCAAGCCCTATTCCTTTGTGGCGACCTGGGCCCACGCCCCAAGCACCTCTCCGAATTGGATAAATGTCAAGTGAGGACATGTAGAATTTGTATGTGCCTTGTCTGCTTGTGTGATCGGTCCACTACCCAGCCTAGGAATTGATAGGAACTTTCCCTACATCAACTCAGCCCAACCCGAATCTATGGCTTTATTGTTTACGGCCCAGAGGCCCTGTTCGGTTCGATATGTGAAACATTTGGGCTTCGACCCAAAAGTTTAGACTTAAGTGATTTCTCTCTTTCGGCCCAATTAGAGTTATCAATTTAGCTCTAGGCCCATGAAAAAACAAATCCACCTAAGGCGATCCATAAAAATCCCTCAGGCCTTTCCTTTTCGAGGCCCATTCTAGTACAGGGAGACTTTTCACTCGGGTTTTGACCCACGATCCTAGACATGGGTATCATCTTCAGCCGATTCTCTCTTCTCTCTCTCCCATTTCTTTTCTCCCAGCCGATTCTCCTCTTCCCCCTCCTCTGGATGGGCGATTTTGAAGCTCCCAAAATAAGCTTCAATGGCTTCCTCTCTTCTCCTTCATGCTCCAGCCTCATGTGAACTCCAAATGTAAAAATAAGTACATATTCTTGCTCCTCTCTCCAAGCTCTACCTTTCTAACTTTTCAAAATCTAAAAATGATGAACTTCATCTCCATGGGTTTTCCCTATTTGAAGAGAAAATGGCATCAATGTGTAGCTTGGAGTATCCTCTCTTCATTAAGGTAAAAATTTCCATGAAAAACTCATGTTTCCTCCATTTCTCTTTGTAGCCGATTTTCCCCATTTGTAATGCTATATTTTTCTCTCTCTTTTGAGCATCATTCCAAGCTAGCAATGGTGGTGGGATCACCTTCTTGAACAAAGGGCGAAAACCCCTCATAAAAGACTCCAAAGGTAAACCCTAGATTTGGTGTTTTAAGCATTGTAATGAATTATTATTTCAAGGGTTAGTATTTTAATTATACTTATTTTGAGTTCCTTGGGTGATGGGAATGGAGTTTGGTAACTCCATTGCCCACTTGACCGATTTTAAGCAAGAGAGAGAGAAGGAGGAGATTGGAAAAGAAAAAAAGGAATTATAAGCTTAAGGTAAGAAATCCTTCTTAATGCTAATTTTAATGCATTAGAGTAATAGGAATGGGTAAATTAATGAAAGAACCCAAAATGTTGTACTAGTATTGTAGTTGATGGAAATTTGGGAGTATTTATGAATTAATGTTTGGATTGAAGGCCTTAGAGCTAAGTAATTTGAGTATGTGTATTGGTATTGTTGTTTGAGGAAGTATTGATAAATTGATATTGCTTTGAGTGCTGATAGGACCCTTGTATGGGTGTGGCTAGTTTAGGAATGATTTTGGTGAGAATGGATGGATTTGGATATGCTAAGTTTGTAGGTAAACTATGGCAAAAGTTTAGTAGAAAATGAGCATTTTGGATGACTTGGTGAATGGGAGAACCAAGGTGTGTATTGGGTTGAGTAGAGATGTTATAACCCAAGGTTGAGGTCAGAATTTTCTTTGAATTTTATTTCGTCACAAGTTAATTGTGTGGGTTGTCTAATCCTTCAGGACATGGGAGTCATTTTGATTAAAGATGAGGACGAATGAGTCATTCCCCCTTTCTTATTTCATTTAAGGTGAGAATTAGCATTCCTATTTACTAATTTCTTAACTTCCTTAATCATTATTTTTCTCTTCCCCACTTCCTATTCACGATCTCAGTCACACTCCTCTTCTCACTCAGTTTGAAACCCTTAAGCCACTTCTCTCTCTTCTCTCTCTTCTCTCTCAAAATCTCGTTCTGTTCAACCCCTCAAGTTTTGGCTGATTGTGGTGCATCCTCGAGTTCTGCTGTAGATTCTGCTCTGCTGCGAGGTTCGGTTTAGGTTAAGGTACTCAACGTTGTTCGTTCTCCATTGATTCTGAAATTGAAATGTTTCCTTGTCTGAATCCTTCCTCTACAATTCCGTTCCCCCGTCGGTTCTTCTACTGTAGGACTTCTCTGCGTATCGTGGTCGAATTCAGGTATGGATTGTGGGTTCGTCTGCGTTGACAGTTTCTGAATTGAAAGTAAGTTCTGATTTCGGTTTGTTCTTCGGTCTGTTCTTTAAGTGCATTGGTTCAGAGTTTGGGAATTGCATTTCCGGTCTGCGTTTTGGTGACTGCTTGGATTCGGGCTCTGCTGTTCTGTTGGGATTCATCTGCTAACTTAATCGAGGTAGGTGGCTTATGGATTCAGTCAGTGTGTTCAGCCTTGGGGAGTTTCAATTCTGGATTGAGTGTGTTTTGGCTCTGTATTGAGTTTGCGAATTCGTCTGTTTAAATGCTATTTAATGATGCACAAACCCCCAAGGTTGTTTTCTACAAACTACTTCTGTTTTTGTTGTGTTTAAACCTCTGTTCTGGGGTGCAATTCGTTTCTGGAAACTGCACCTTTTGGTATGTCTGAACGTCTGTCCGAGCTTTGACGTTCGGACATGCCGTGTTGCGCTTTGGATTCTCTGAAGTTTTTACCATGTCCGAACTTCCGTCCGAGCTTTGAAGTTCGGACACACCCTTCTGCATTCCCTGATTTTGCTTCGACTTGTGTCCGAACTTTGTCATTCGGACACATGTTCGGACATTACGTGTATTTGGTTTCCGAAAGCGTCCGAACATCCGTCCGAGCTTTGATGTTTGGACACCCGTCTGATTTAGGTTTCCAAAGTCTCGACTTGTGTCCGAACATTAATGTCCGGACACAAGTTCGGACGTGGTGCTGCTTTGACCATAACTTGCTCGTTTGAGCTCCGTTTTGACTTCCGTTTGCGGGGTTGGATTCCCCTTCTAACTTCCAGGCTATCTATGTGCTTTCTGGTGCCATTGGTGCACATATTCTTAATTGTTTTGAGCTTCTGTTGTGGGACCTAGTTATCTCTGTATCTGAACCTTTGGATGGCTGGTTTAGCTGTCTCGTAGCGCGCTATGTAGGATATCCTTCTGTTTCACGGGTGATGTTCCCCGTTCTGTTCACAGGTGTTCCACCTGTTCTGTTCACGAGTGGTTACTCGTTCTGTCTGTATGCTGTGATCAACTAGGGTCCCCTTCGGTCTCTACTTCTATTACTTTTGAACTCTGATTAGTCCTTGTGTGTTTGGACTTCTATTTCTGATTTATGTCATGGAATGTGACTTCTTCTGTCTATCTCTGATTTTATAACATTCTATAAATGTTTTGAGCATGCTGGTTGATGAAGTTGCTCATCTACTGGGCATAGTTGTTTGCTCATCCCCCTACTTTATCTAACATTGCAGATTGATCAGCGAGGATCACTTTGTTCAGCTTCTGGAGTTTAGCTTTTGGTTATGTTATTCCGATTCTTTTGAGACATTTACATTTAGCTTTGTAGCCTACAGGCCAGAGTAGTATTTGACACTACTTCTGACTGGTATTTTGTATTCGGGTCTGAGCTACCCTGTTTTGTTTTGTTACGCTATACTTTTATATATGTATTCATTTTGGGCCTTTTCTCTATTTGTTTATGCGCTTTAGTTAGAGCCTTGCGTTATTAAGTAATAATACGTGGCGTGTAATACCCCTAACTCCTAGGCCAGTGTTTGTGGGTGTTACATTTAGTGGTATCAGAGCTCTGGGTTCTAATCTGCTGGGATTTTAAGTTAGCCAGTCAGTCAGAAACGTCAGTACTAGTGTCTTGAGTCTAACTGCCAGCTGTTGGACTTTCAGAATGCCGCCAAGAAGAGCTCCAGGAAATGTTGCTGATGCTGTTCAGCAGTTGATGACGCAGCTCATGCAGACGATGGCTACAGGGGGTGGACCAGCTGGAGGAGGACCAGCTGGCGGACCAGGCCCAGCTGGGGCTGCTGAGGCTGGAGGCCGGAATGTGAAGGCGCTTCAGGAATTTATGAAGCTGAAGCCCCCTTCCTTTGATGGGACTGGAGATCCCCAGGAGGCCAGTCATTGGTTGACTGAGGTGGAGGATCTGCTACGAGTTATGGGCTCAGAGGAGGAGCAGAAGGTGGACTTTGCCACTTTCCTGTTCAAAGCCGAAGCCAAGGAGTGGTGGAGGTCCGTTATGGGGAAGTTCCCACAACCATGGACTTGGGACTAGTTTACCAGGGAGTTCAACAAGCAGTTCTACCCCAACGTCTATAAGGACCAGTGCATCCTGGAGTATAACCGACTTCGCCAGGGTCGGGACATGAGTGTTGAGGAGTATGTGTGCAAGTTCATCAGTCTGTCCAAGTTCGTGCCTGAGCCAGATGAGCATAGGAAGGCCAGAAAGTTCGATAGTGGCCTGAGACCAGATATTCGTTCGGCTGTGACGCCGCTGCGTCACAAGACCTTCAGGGACGTTGCTGATGTCGCCCTGTTGGTAGAGGCTGATTTGAGGGGCCGCCATTCTGGCGGGAAGGACCAGAAGAGGAAGTAGAGGTCCGACGAGAGCGACAGGAGGGATCAGTCTGCTTCTCAAAAGAAGCAGTCGACTGGAGACCGATCTGGGGATCGTATGAGCTCGAGAGATAGAGGTGGTTCTTCGTCTTCAGCATCTGCGCCGAAGTGCCAGGTCTGTGGCAAGTTTCATCGAGGCCAGGACTGCTACAAGAAGTCCGGAGCCTGCTTCAAGTGTGGATCCTTGGAGCACAGGATTGCCGACTACCCTCAGGCCGAGAGAAGCAGAGGTAGCTCTAGAGGTAGAGCTGGTGGGTCCGTATCTGATTCCAGAGAGCAAGACTGGACTGAGCAGAAGAAGCCCCAGGGCCAGGCCAGAGTCTATGCGATGGCTGGAGGTCGAGACCGATCCTCTGACAGAGTTGTCACAGGTATTCTCCAGCTGTCTTCTCATTCTGTTTTTTGCTTGTTTGACTCTGGAGCCACCCACTCGTTTATTTCTGCTGAGTTGGCGGGTGAGCTCGGTTTACCTGTAGTGCCTCTGGGTGTTGAGTTGTGTGTGCATAGTCCATTGGTTACAGACTCTTCTATGCTATTAAATTCTGTTTGTAAAGATAGTCCTGTGTTAGTCAGAGATAGGACTCTGTGTGCTAACCTCATCCCGATGGAGATGACTAGTTTCGATGTGATTCTGGGTATGGATTGGCTTGCTGCCCACCATGCCCATATTGATTGTGCTGCTTCGAGAGTCACTTTTGAGGTGCCGGGTCAGCCCCGCCTAGTTGTAGCAGGGAGTGGAATCCCGTGTTCACCGCTAGTCATCTCAGCTATGCAGGCATTTTGCCATTTGAGGAAAGGATGCCAGGGATATCTGTGCTACATCCTGAGGTTCGCAAGGATGCAAAGCTGGAGGACATACCAGTGGTCAGAGACTTCCCAGATGTGTTCCAGGATGACGTACCTGGGCTTCCCCCTGTTAGAGAGGTGGAGTTCTCGATCGAGCTCGCACTAGAGACTCAGCCGATTTCTAAGGCCCCATACCGCATGGCGCCTGCTGAGCTCAAGGAGCTGAAGATTCAGTTGCAGGAGATGTTGGATAAGGGCTTCATTCGCCCTAGTGTGTCGCCTTGGGGTGCGCCTGTTCTGTTTGTCAAGAAGAAGGATGGTAGTATGCGTTTGTGCATTGACTACAAGGAGCTCAACAAGGTTACCATTAAGAATAGGTACCCTCTCCCGCGTATTGATGACTTGTTCGACTAGTTAGCTGGAGCTAAGGTGTTTTCGAAGATCGATCTGAGGTCCGGTTATCATCAGTTGAGGATTAAGGCAGACGACGTGCCTAAGTCCGCCTTCAGGACTCGCCATGGACATTACGAGTTCCTAGTGATGCCATTCGGTCTGACGAATGCGCCTTCTGTGTTTATGGACATGATGAACCGGGTCTTCAAGCTGTTCCTAGACCAGTTCGTCGTGGTGTTTATTGATGATATCTTGGTGTACTCCAAGAGTGCTGAGGAGCACGAGGAGCATCTGAGGACCATTCTCCAGACTCTGAGGGAGAAGGAGTTGTACGCAAAGCTGAAGAAGTGTGAGTTCTGGTTGGACCAGGTAGTATTCTTGGGACATGTGGTCTCCAAGGATGGTATCTCCGTGGACCCGGAGAAGATTAGAGCTATCACAGAGTGGGCCAGGCCCACTAATGTTGGAGAGATTCGTAGCTTCCTTGGACTAGCGGGCTACTATCGTAAGTTTGTGGAGGGCTTCTCCAAGTTGGTAATGTCGTTGACTCGTCTGCTGCAGAAGGAGGTTAAGTTCGAGTGGAGTGAGGCCTGTGAGCAGTGCTTCCAGGAGTTGAAGAAGAGGTTGACGTCGGCACCGATCCTGACTCTTCCAGAGGGGACCGAGGGTCTAGAGGTGTTCTGTGATGCGTCCCATAAGGGACTTAAGTGTGTTTTGATGCAGCAGGGGAAGGTAGTAGCGTATGGCTCCCGTCAGCTTAAGCCATATGAGAATAACTACCCGACTCACGACCTGGGGTTAGCTACTGTGGTGTTTGCGTTGAAGATTTGGAGGCACTACCTGTATGGAGCAGCGTGCAAGGTGTATACGGACCACAAGTGCCTCAAGTATCTGTTCACTCAGAAGGAGTTGAACTTGAGGCAGAGGAGGTGGCTAGAGTTGCTACATGATTATGATTTGGAAATTCTCTACCATCATGGTAGAGCGAATGTGGTTGCTGATGCGCTCAGTAGGAGGGGTCCGTCTGAAGCCGTTTGTGCTTTGTCTGGTGTGCAGAAGTCTGCTCTCGAGCTGCAGCGTATGGGTATCTGGGTCGTCCGTCCAGAGAGGTCTGGGATGTTAGCAGCGTTGGAGATTCAGCCTACCTTGATCGACCGGATCAAGGCCAGTCAGGAGCTCGACCCCGGGTTGAGTAAGATCAGAGATGGGATTGTCTGCTGGTCAGGAGTCTGGTAACCGGGTTTCAGAGGATGGCTGTCTGAGGTTCAGAGGCCGTGTTTACTTGCCTTCAGACGACGCTTTAAGGCGAGAGATTATGCAGGAGGCTCATGGAGCCCCGTACTCGGTACACCCAGTAGGTGTGAAGATGTACCGGGACCTACGAGAGACATTCTGGTGGAGCAATATGAAGAGGGACATTTCTGACTTTGTATCCAGATGTTGGACCTGTCAGCAGGTCAAGGCGGAGCATCAGAGGCCTACTGGTTTACTCCAGCCTCTTCCAGTTCCGGAGTGGAAGTGGGAGAGTGTCGGTATGGACTTCGTTATGGGATTTCCTAAGACTCCCAGAGGGTTCGATGCAGTATGGGTAATAGTGGACAGGCTCACGAAGAGCGCTCATTTCTTGCCATTCAGGAAGACTTTCAGTTTGCATCGCCTAGCGCAGGTGTACTTGGACGAGTTGTGCGATTGCATGGGGTGCCCGTTTCGATTGTGTCTGACAGAGACCCGCGCTTCGTATCCAGATTCTGGCAGAGGTTGCATCAGGCTATGGGGACGAAGTTGTCGTTCAGCTCAGCGTATCATCCTCAGTCAGACGGACAGACAGAGAGGACGAATCAGGTCCTGGAGGACATGCTTAGAGCATGTGTGCTTGACTTTGGAGGCAGCTGGGACCAGTACGTTGCTTTGATAGAGTTCGCATATAATAACAGTTTCCAGACTAGCATCGGGATGGCCCCGTTTGAGGCTTTGTATGGCAGGAGGTGCAGATCACCGATCTGTTGGGATGATCTGAAGGAGAGGGCAGTTGTCGGTCCAGAGAGTGTCTACTTGTGGCTCAGAGTCGCCAGAAGAGCTACGCCGATCAGAGGAGGCGACCTTTAGAGTTTGAGGTTGGCGACCATGTGTATCTGAAAGTTTCCTCAGTCCGTGGAGTTGTGCGGTTTGGGAAGAGAGGCAAGATCAGTCCTCGTTTGGTTGGTCCTTTTGAGATCTTAGAGAGGATCGGACCAGTGGCCTACCGTTTAGCCTTGCCACCGTCGTTAGCAGCAGTGCACAGTGTTTTCCATGCTGAGGAAGTATGTTCCGGACCCGTCACATGTGATTGATTTCGGCCCGCTTCAGTTGAGGGAGGACTAAACGTTCGAGGCAGTTCCTTTGAGGATTTTAGCCCGGGATGTTCGCAAGCTCAGGAGTAAGATCATGCCCTTGGTGAAGGTGCAGTGGTCGGGTCAGTCAGAGGAAGAGGTGACCTGGGAGGTCGAAAGCGAAATGCGTGCTAAGTTTCCCGCTCTCTTCGAGCAGTAGGTACGTTTAATTTCAAGGACAAAATTCTTTTAAGTGGGAGGTGATGTTATAACCCAAGGTTGAGGTCAGAATTTTCTTTGCATTTTATTTCGTCACAAGTTAATTGTGTGGGTTGTCTAATCCTTCAGTGCACGGGAGTCCTTTTGATTAAAGATGAGGACGAAGGAGTCATTCCCCCTTTCTTATTTCATTTAAGGTGAGAATTAGCATTCCTATTTACTAATTTCTTAACTTCCTTAATCATTATTTTTCTCTTCCCCACTTCCTATTCGCGATCTCAGTCACGCTCCTCTTCTCGCTCAGTTTGAAACCCTTAAGCCGCTTCTCTCTCTTCTCTCTCAAAATCTTGTTCTGTTCAACCCCTCAAGTTTTGGCTGATTGTGGTGCATCCTCGAGTTCTGCTGTAGATTCTGCTCTGCTACGAGGTTCGGTTTAGGTTAAGGTACTCAACGTTGTTCGTTCACCTTTGATTCTGAAATTGAAATGTTTCCTTGTCTGAATCCTTCCTCTGCAATCTGATTAGGAATCCGATTGTGTTTCGTTCCCCCGTCGGTTCTTCTGCTGTTGGACTTCTCTGCGTATCGTGGTCGAATTCAGGTATGGATTGTGGGTTCGTCTGCGTTGACAGTTTCTGATTTGAGAGTAAGTTCTGATTTCGGTTTGTTCTTTGGTCTGTTCTTTGATTGCGTTGGTTCAGAGTTTGGGAATTGCATTTCCGGTCTGCGTTTTGGTGACTGCTTGGATTCGGGCTCTGCTGTTCTGTTGGGGTTCGTCTGCTAACTTAATCGAGGTAGGTGGCTTATGGATTCAGTCAGTGTGTTCAACCTTGGGGAGTTTCAATTCTGGATTGAGTGTGTTTTGCCTCTGTATTGAGTTTGCGAATTCGTCTGTCTAAATGCTGTTTAATGATGCACAAACCCCCAAGGTTGTTTTCTACAAACTACTTCTGTTTTTGTTATGTTTAAACCTTTATTCTGGGGTGTAATTCGTTTCTGGAAACTGCACCTTTTGGTATGTCCGAACGTCTGTCCGAGCTTTGATGTTCGGACATGCCGTGTTGCACTTTGGATTCTCTGAAGTTTTTACCATGTCCGAACTTCCGTCCGAGCTTTGAAGTTCGGACACACCCTTCTGCATTCCCTGATTTTGCTTCGACTTGTGTCCGAACTTTGTCGTTCGGACACATGTTTGGACATTACGTGTATTTGGTTTCCGAAAGCGTCCGAACATCCGTCCGAGCTTTGATGTTTGGACACCCGTATGATTTAGGTTTCAAAAGTCTCGACTTGTGTCCGAACATTAATGTCCGGACACAAGTTCGGACGTGGTGCTGCTTTGACCATAACTTGCTCGTTTGAGCTCCGTTTTGACTTCCGTTTGCGGGGTTGGATTCCCCTTCTAACTTCCAGGCTATCTATGTGCTTTCTGGTGCCATTGGTGCACATATTCTTAATTGTTTTGAGCTTCTGTTGTGGGACCTAGTTATCTCTGTATCTGAACCTTTGGATGGCTGGTTTAGCTGTCTCGTAGCGCGCTATGTAGGATATCCTTATGTTTCATGGGTGATGTTCCCCGTTATGTTCACAGATGTTCCACCTATTTTGTTTACGAGTGAGGTTTCCTCGTTCTATTCACGAGTGGTTACTCGTTCTGTCTGTATGCAGTGATCAACTAGGGTCCCCTTCTATCTCTGCTTCTGTTACTTTTAAACTCTGATTAGTCCTTATGTGATTGGACTTCTGTTTCTGATTTATTTCATGGAATGTGACTTCTTCTGTCTATCTCTGATTTGATAAAATTCTATAAATGTTTTGAGCATGCTGGTTGATGAAGTTGGTCATCTACTGGGCATAGTTGTTTGCTCATCCCCCTACTTTATCTAACATTGCAGATTGATCAGCGAGGATCACTTTGTTCAGCTTCTGGAGTTTAGCTTTCGGTTATGTTATTCCGATTCTTTTGATACATTTACATTTAGCTTTGTAGCCTACGGGCCTGAGTAGTATTTGGCACTACTTCTGACTGGTATTTTGTATTAGGTTCTGAGCTACCCTGTTATGTTTTGTTACGCTATACTTTTATATAAGTATTCGTTTTGGACCTTTTCTCTGTTTGTTTATGCGCGTTAGTTAGAGCCTTGCGTTATTAAGTAATAATACGTGGCGTGTAATACCCCTAACTCCTAGGCCTGTGTTTGGGGGTGTTACAAGAGATGTTTAGTAACCATGGAGTGGTAGTTGGAGGATGAGAATAAAAGGGTGTAAAATCTGTAGCAAGAGGTGTTGAAATGCATTGTAGAAACTAGGAAGAACTAGTGTGCAAGATTTAGTAAATGAGTGTTGAACTTGGGTATAGATAGTGCATTTGTTTGGGAATGAATTGGAATGGTAAAATGGAGTTAGGACAAAATGCAAAGTGCAAAGAGAAGTGTAGAAATGCACAAGTGTGCAAATTGTGAAAATGAGAATAGGCATTTGTAGAAATTGAGCAAGAAGTTGAGTAAGGATTGGACCAAGGATTTAAGGAGTTTTAAGGAGTGTTTAATTGTGTTTGAACAGGTATAAAACATGTGGAAAGATTATGGAATTATTAGAGGTGGATTAAGGGTTGATTTAGGGTTGAAAAATCAACTAGGTAGCAGTTTTTAGCAGGGTCCGGGACCTAGGATATGTACCAAGTCCCAGACCGCATCAAAAAACAAGTCGAGAGTAGAAACTGCAGGTGGTCCGGGACCTAGGTCCAGGACCAAGTCCCGGACCAATAGAAAAAACAGGCCGACAGTATTGCAAAGTGATGGTTCGGGACCTTGGGTCCGGACCGAGTCCCGGACCACCCCCAAAATGCTGCTGAAAGTGGTTTTTAGGGTTTAAACCATGGGGGATTGATTGGTAATAGTTTTAGAAGTTGTTAAGGCCTTGTTTGGTGATGTGTAAAGGTCCTAAGAAGTGTAAACAAGTGTAGGATGTGAGTGAGAAGTAAGAACATAATTTGACATAAGTAAAACTAAGCATAACGGGACAACGGGGTAAGTACGGGAGTAGTAAGTATTACGTAACGTACAAACATAGTATTAATAATAATGTTTGAAACATTATCAGTGAAGAAGTGTGAACCAAGGAACAAGGGAACACACGGTAAAGTTAACCCTGGTGAAAGGTATGATTTCCTCATGCTCTGTATCCTAACCTGGTTTCCCCGATTTGTGTGCTTTTTTGATCACCTAAATAGGATAAATGCACGAATTGGATTTTAATGCACTTACTTGTGCTTGTTTTATATTGTTCTGGTTATATTTCCTTGAACATTTAGTTTGTATAAATCATGAAATGAATGAATGAGGATGAAGTGTATGTGTATCTTGTTGAGTACTTGTGTAATGTATTAATCCTTGGTACGGATGTGATGACTTCTACTAATTCCTAACCACCTAACTCCTAACTTGAGTAATGAATAAAATGGAATGAGTAGCTTCTTCGGCCACGTGAGGATAAGGAGAGACAAGAGGTTGGATCCGATTCCTGTCCTGAATCCTTTCTATGGACCAAACCCCTTAAATGGGTAGCATCCTAGATTGGTGAGCCACTCTAAAGCCCGGTGGTGGGACGGTGTAGTCCCTGCCCGGAGGTCACACTGACTTGACTTGAGTAAGTAAGTAAGTAAGTAAGTAAAGTATTATATGAGTAATGGTCTTGGCTAGTGTAAGTCATTGACCTTGAGTAAAAGAGTAATGTACACCCGATTAACCCGGATGTGTAAAGAAGCTAACAAGTATTGTGTTTGTATTGGAGAAGTGTATCTCCGGAATGGTAAGTATGAATGGTTGACTTGTAATGTCTTCCTTGTATGCAGTGAATGTATGTATGCTTCATGATATGAATGTATTGTACTGTGTAAGAGCATGTATGTCTGTATGAATTAAACGAACAACATGTATTCGACCTAAGTAGTCGGCGTACCCTCGTTAGTATGCGGGGTATGCGGATTTCATATGCAGCGTAAGCTGAGCCCCTTGGGGCACTGTTTTTATTTTATAGGTACCCGAAACTGTTATGGTCATAGTAAGAGACCGGCGGCTATGCTTAGATAGCTAGGGATGCATTGTAGATAGTAGAGAACTGTGTAAGGCTTGTAGCCTTTGAAGAACCGGTGTACCAAGGGGCACCATTATGTATTCGGAAAGTATGTGGATTTTTGAGGAATGGGTAGGATGTTAGACTCTTAGTGAGTATGTATGTACATGTGGAAAATATTGTACCTTGGTATTGTACTTAGAAGACTCGGTATATTGTATGGTAAATATTGAGTAATGTATTGAATGGAGGATTGTTGTATTCGGTTTGTAATTGTAGTATGGATTGTAATTGTTTTATTACTCGGGTATTCCAGTCCATCAGATCGATGTTGTAGTGGAAGTAGGCCTTGTTGGTCACGTGGGTGGCTAACGGCATTGTATCTCCCACCATTGTGTAAGGAAGTATCCGCTGCGTAAGTATGGAAGTACGAGGAGATTAGACGATAATGACGGTATTAGCGGTAGGGGTGTTACAGTTTGCCACCTTGCAAGAATAAGCATGAAATGAGTTTATAGTAATTCGTTTATGTGGCGTGTTTAGTTCCGATACCGCTTAACCTCGAAAGTGTTATACCATAGCTAACCAAATCTAGGATCACAGAGAAGATCGGTATTCGGATTTAACGACCCAAACCATGGGAACGTTCTAACCACGGCTATGCATTAGTTAGTTGTGCGTTGTTAGTGCGTGTAAGTAAGTTTACCTCCCTTGTGTGTTTAACCCGGTTGTAACACCATATGGTGTGTGGATGTGATAGGTTCCATAATGGAGCTCTTAACTATATATATATATATATTATGGAGGGTGAGGAATCCGGTCGTTCCGGTCGCGCGTGTTGTTAAGGAGTTGATGTCTACAGTTGCTTTAACTCCCTCTCTTTTTATGGTTGACTTCCTTCTTGGTCTTCAATAAGCCTCAAGCTTAACCAAGGCTATTCATCTGACTCACGTCGGACTAGGGGGGATATGTGTACAATGGGTACGGTTCTATATTAAGACCGAAATATCTGAGTAAGTAAATGTGTACGGTGTGTTCGGAACCATGTTATACCGACACATCTTAAGTAAGTGTACGTTCTCTAGGTAGAACAATAAATTAATGTGTAACGAGCTTAACATGGGAATAGAAAGATTCTCTAGGCTCCAAAGAGATAACTAACTCTCATCTTGGGGTACGAGCCCTCACGTGACTCTCCCCGAGTTATGTTGAATGTATGTTAATATGTGTTGTGTGTTGTTATATTGTGTATGTTGATCATGGATATCAACCCCACGTTGTAATACGAGGAATTAGAGTAGAACCCGACTAAATGGGTGAACGTCGTCTAGTGAGGGGTTAGCCCTTTAAGGTGGAAACCCTCGAAGGTTTAAGAGCACAATAATGTGATCTAACAAGTGTTGATGTGATGATTAAATTTTTGAATCTTGATGCTTGGATGTGTGTTAAGTACTCGTGTGTTATGTGTTTAAAGTTTTCATGCATGATTTAAATATAATCAACCGCATGCTTAGACGACAATTAGTTGTGCGTGGCCCGGTAGCATACGGGCTGCACGATTACCATACCAGCAAAGGTGCTGAGCCCCTTGGGGAAGCACCCTTTTCCCTTTTCAGGTACAAGGAGCTAGGAGCCGTTCGAGAGTAGGACGAGGTGATAGTTTGTACATGGGTAGTTATTTAATTGCGTATGTATTGTAGGTGTAGTAAGACCAAAACTGTTATCGGCATCAGTTGTAAATACTCGGTACAGTTGGAATGTAATGTGTATTGATTTTTGGAAATGGAACGGTGTTGTATTAAGTAAGTGCTCGGGAATCTGGTCCATCAGACCGATACATTGTATAAGAGTTAGCCTTGTTAGCCACGTGGGTGGCTAACGGCGTGTAACACCAATGGTTTAATTAAATGTTTGAGTTAGGTTATCCGCTGCAATTTGTTGTTAAGTGTGACGTTGTTAGTTGGGGTGTTACAAAAGTGGATGGGATTTTTGTGTGTTGAGAAGGCCATGGGAGACTTAGTGATGGTTTCCAGAGTTGGGATAGCAATAGTGCCTTGTTTAGAGGATTTTTGGCTTTGAATGGGAGAGTGAGTAGGAGTGGTTTGAGGGTTAGGAGAATTTGTGGGTTGATTGTGAAGGTGTTATACCCAAAATTTTACCCCGGGAAGAGAGTATCTAGAGACACGGGTACTAGAACGAAGCTTGGTCAAGTAGTAGGAATTCCCAGTCCAATCGGCACCTTCTGGAGTGCTAGGGGCAGTCTGGTCACCTTCAGGGGCAATTCTATAATTTTCAGGGCTCCTAAGCCCTCTATGAGCTTTCTCCCTCCCCCCAAAATGGCCCAAATCAGTTAAAAATGCTTTGAAATTTTAACCAATGATATAGGATGTTATTTTGAGCATAATGGCGTTGGAATTTTGATTTTTTGAATTTCCAATAATTTTCTAGCAATTTCTAATTGAATCTGACGAGAAATTGAATTTAAAAATAGTCCAATATTAAAACATTTCGCTTCCACCTCAGAAAAATCATAATTATCATCCTTGACACGTGGCTAAAATTTCGCAGCGAAATTCCTTTGAGAAGTCACTTAATTAAAATACCAAAAAATCTCGTTTTTACTAGATTTTCTTTTTCTTTAAGAAAGTCTATATAAAGGAGCAAATCAATTGATAAAAACAGAATCTCACAAGCTTTAGAATCCTAAGGAATCAGAAAGCACAACCTCCTCCCTCTCTCTCACGTTTTTCAACACCGGGCCACCAAAATCATACCGCAAATCCCCCGAAATCACCATATAACTTGTTTTCCAACTCCCAAATCATCAACAATCACCAAAACCCCACAAAAACACCACCAAGATGTGAAGAACATCAAGAATAAACAGTGACCATAAGCCCGGTTTGAAATCCGTTCGAATCTGCCATCAACGGAGCTCCCAACGAATCCCTGAAACAGTATATGCTATCCTAATACAATCCGATCTGATCATCTATCCCATGTTACCTGGTCTCGATTACAGAATTTCACAAGAGTAGAGAGAAAGAGAGAGCCTTAGTTAGAATCGAGTGTGAGTTTGATTGCCAAATGTAGCGTATCTTATTTCATGGGGGTACACCCCTATTTATAGTATTTTAGGCCTGGTTTTTATGGTGCCAGCCTGTATTTTACATGTATAAATATGGTTCTACCCTCTCCTAGCATCTTTGACTGACCACAGACGGTCAGTCGTACAATACTTTGCTTCGCCTAAGTCCTATCCTCATCCGGCTGGAGACGGCCGGATGCCCTATGCGCTTCTACTTCCATCCGGCCAAAGCGGCCGGATGCTCTATGTAACCCGTTTTGGCTTGACACCATTTCTTCCCTTCTCATCAGTCCCACAAGTTCTATCTTTCTGAATTTTGGTGAAGAAAATAGAACTTCTGTGTCTTGTATTTTGACGAAAAATTTTGCGACTGAGTTTTTTTTTGGTTCGTCTATGCTTCGTCTTTTCCTTATCCCAGTCCCACAAGTTCTTTTTCTTCATACTTGGAGAAAAGGAACTTCTTATCGGTCACGTGCATAGGTCGTGGTTCGAACCTGCTTCGTACTCTCTTTTTGAATTTGCTCCGCCTGTTCTCGGTGTAGAATACGCAGGGTCTTTCTTTCGACTAAAACATCGGAAGCGTCTTTAGGAAGCGTGTGGCCCTTTCTCTTCCCCTGCAAAGAAAGGATACTTTCTGTTCGCACAAGTATATATATTATTTATTTGAGCGGGAAAAAACTTTCCTTAAAGCCCGAATTTTGAGCTTCCTCTTCTTTCTTCTACTGCCCCTTTGCTTTGACTGTTCTTCTTCTCTCGCCTCCCTGTCGTTGTGTGCTACCTCGTCTTTCATTGCCGTCGCCGCCCTCTGATCCTTCGTCAATCTTGACAATGTCTTCTTCCTCCGCAAAACAGAGTAAACTCGCTGCCAAATTTCCGCCTGCCATCGAGGCAATTCAGGGCTCTCGCTCTTCTAACGGCTTTCGCCCCTCGTATCTGAAATCCACAAGACCCTTCTATCTATCTGGGCGTCAACCTTCTCCTTCCTCTCTCAATTATTCTTCCCTTTTGCGATTGCCTCAGGGATGTCGAAGCCCCGTTGGCACACAGATTTTCCTGCCATCCTCCGACTCTCACCCCAACGACGACTTTGGCCGTGGGTACGTAGTTTTCGCTGATTTTTTCCGCTCCGGTCTGACCATTCCCCCGCACCCTTTTGTGCTGGGCTTCCTCCTTCGCCGCTGCTGCACTCTCGCTCACCTCCACCCAAAGGCCATTTCGCACCTCCATGCCTTTGTCTCTCTTTGCGAGGGAAGCAAAATCTGGCCGGAGGGTACTGATTTCGTTCGATTCTTCACTGTTAGGGTCGACCCGGATAGCTTAACCCTCATCGCGAAGGCCGGATACACCCTCTTCGACTACAAGAAGGCTCACGAGTGGGGGTCACGGTGGTTCGTCATTGTTCCTCCATCCGGCCGAGTATTGGGCGTCCCATACTGTGCTGAGGTTATCAAAGGCCAGCTAATCAGTCCCCAAACCCCTCCGGCTGAGCTGCCCATTTCGAAGATTCTGAGGGCATTCAGCAAGGAACCGCCGACTGTCGAGGCGTTTTTTACAAAGGCATGTTTGTCTTCTCTGAAGACATATCACAGTAAGCGTCTTTAACTCTTAGTACGAAATTTTGTCATTCCTATCGGTCTTCTTATTGTTTGACATGCTGTATGTAGATTTCTTCCAGAAGGGGGACAAGATCGGCCCCTTTCATAGCTGGAACTTCGTCACCTTCAAGAGTGGGGACGGAAAAATCAATTACTACGACACGCTGGATGCTGCTACTAATGCGGCCGAGCAGCTTTTGGAGAGTGCTCCTCCGGCAAAGCGCTCCAGGCAAGAAGCCGGGGATGACCAAGCCGGTCTCTCAAAGAAAAAGAAGAGGCTAGAGTCTCCTGAACGTGCTGACGCCGGGCTGTCAGGTACATGGCACGTGAGCCCCAAGTCTGGGCGCCGTGTCTTTTCCTTCCCCCTGGTTCGGGTTTAGACCTTGGTTCTCGCCTGGGGTGGGAGTCCGGTCATCCGACTCCTATTTGCGAGCAATTTCCTGATTTGACAAGTTACTTTTCCTCAGATCCTGCTCAGGAAAATACCCTGGAGGCCACAGGCTTCCGCGCTGGTCCTTCGGCTGAAGAAGGTTTTGGTTGCTCCGTCGCTTTTCTTGTTCCTTACTCTCTCTCTTCCTTTTTTAGTATCCTTTCATTTCCAGTTTCATCCTTCTGGTCCTAACTATTTTTATTATTGCGGCAGTCCCTGCTCCTGCCAAGAAAAGACTAAAAAAGAAAACCACATCAAAACCGAAGGTCACAGAGCCAGAGGTATCAGGGCAAACCTCCGGTGATCCCGAAGTTTCAGGATCATTCTTCATTGATGTTGCTGCGGCCACGGACGCGGCAAGGGATAGAGCAACGGAGTATCGTCAGGTGCCGGAGGATCCTGAGCTCCGGAGTAAGCAGAGGGAGGACTACATAGCTTCTTCCTCTTCCTCCCCTCCTCCTCCCGCTCAGGAGTCCTACACTGGACCCTCCCAAAAGGAAGGGTGGTTTTACCATTGCGGGCACCCTCTTCCTTTAATATCCTTCGACGCTGCCAAGTACTCCTCCGTCTGGAAGGAGGCAATAAAGAGATCTGGTCATCCAGACGGGATCTTTGCTCCTCCGGCCACCTTTACTGCTACCAAAAAAAGGCTGCGCTTGGAGATGGGGGGCAGATGCTATCATGCGGCATTCCCTCCCAGCAAACGAAGTGTTTGACATGATGGGGGGGGGGGGGAATTTTTCAGGTTGGCATGGGTATTTCTTTTGTGTTTCTCTTTTGTTTTGGCTTGGCCTTTTTCCTTGATTTTATGAATTGTGTTGTTTTTTAGGTGATGTCCATGGCCCAAAGTGCTGAGGTTCACTTTGGCAACCTCCAATCCAGGCTTCGCTATGAGGAAAGCCGAGCCAATAATGTTGAAGAGGAACTGAAGCTGTCCCGCTCTTCTCATGACGCTTACATTGACCAGGTCGAGTATGAGATTGACCGTAAGGCAAAGGAGAGAACTGAGGCATAAACAAAGACCTGCAGTTGTCCCGGCGGGAATGCGAGCGTCAGCGTGATGAGTATGAGCTGCAGCTGAAGAAACTCCGGGAAGAGAACTTTTCTCTAAGAGGCCGGATCAAGGAAGCTGACAATACTTTGATAGAGGTATAAAACCATCTCTTTTTCCCTTGTCAAAGATAAGCTGGTTTGGTCCTTCTTTGATCTCGATATTATGCTGGATCAGGTGCGTTCCATGCACGAACGAAGTGAACAATCTTCAGGCTGAGAAGACCTTCTTCTATCAGGAGAGGAACTCTTTCAAGCAGGAGGCTGAAACGCTCGAGCTGGAGAAGCAAACTCTTCAACGGGAGAACGAAGCTCTTGTGAAGGAAAAAGAAAAGCTTATGCAGGAGCTTGATCGTTTGTTGGAAGAAAAGGCCGCGCTGGAAGAGCAGTCAAGGTCCTCCTTTGATCAAGAGAAGCAGTCTCTGCTCCGAGATTGCTCTCTTTTGGAAGAGGAGAAGAAAACTCTTGCTGCGGACAAAGCTGCCCTGATAGAAGAGAGGACCAGGCTGGAGGAGAAAGTAAAAGAGCTGAAGGAAGCCAAGTCTCGCTCTCAAGCCGAGAATACTGTGCCACCGTGCCATGGTAAACCTTCAGGCCTTCAACTTTTGTTTCTCCTTTTGCCCTTTCTTTTTCTTATTCTTTTTTGTTCCGGCTAGGCTTGAGTTCTGCCAACTTACTGAAGCACGTCACTCAGTTGAGTAGTCGGATAGCCCGTGCTAAGGAGGAGCTGTCTTCTGCCAACTCTGAACGTGACAAGTATCGAGCCCAAGTCCTGACCCTTAAATCTCAAGTGGCCAGGCTCAAGTCATTCTCCCGGCAATCCCAGGAGGAGATACAGAAGCAAGGCACCATCAACGCCCATCTAAAGGAGTCCTTTGCTTCTCAATGTCGCCGGATAGTTGATATTTGCCAGCAGATTGTCTCGGATCACTCTCTTGAAAAAGGAGAGTTACTGGACGATGACCTGTACAACAAGCTGGAATTCAAGGCTGTTGCCCAGAAGTCCAACTTCTTCTTGGAGCTCGAGAGGTTCTGCCGCAGTCCTGGAGAGACATGTTTTGGCGCCGGCGAAGCCTCATTCCTTCCAGCCGGAAGCAACATTCTGCCGTCTGCCGGAGGGATGCAGTGTCTTTCCAGGAGGTCCAAGTCTTCTGAGAGTGTGGCTGGTAGCGGCGATAGATTATTAACTGCCGAAAAAGAAGCCGTAGAGAAAGAAGCTGCAAAGAAAGTAGAATAGTAGTTTTTTTATCTTTAGAGGAGTTTTTGTTTCGGCCTGTATTTTTTGTGTTTGCCGAATGATCATATTTTGTAACTGTTGTTACTCCACACCTTGGGAGTATAAGCTATATTTTTCACCATCTTTAGTTTTTTATTGCCGCGATATTTCTCTCTTTTTTTAATGGTGTACATATGGTTATCTTATGCGAGTTATGCCAGTGTAGTACTCATTTTTATAACACAAGGGGCTTGCGGTTTTGGACTTTTGTTCCGGCCGGACCTTTTTCCTTTTAAAGTACGGTCATTTATGGCTTTTAGCCGGACTTTTTAGGATATGGAGTGCGGCTCGTTGGCCGGATGTTTCTTTCAAGGCATGATAGCCTGCGGCTCGTTGGCCGGATGTTTCTTTCAAGGCATGATAGCCTGCGGCTCGTTGGCCGGATGTTTCTTTCAAGGCATGATAGCCTGCGGCTCGTTGGCCGGATGTTCTTTCTTTCAAGGCATGATAGCCTGCGGCTCGTTGGCCGGTGCTTTCTTTTTCTTTCAAGGCATGATAGCCTGCGGCTCGTTGGCCGGTGCTTTCTTTCAAGGCATGATAGCCTGCGGCTCGTTGGCCGGTGCTTACTTTCAAGGCATGATAGCCTGCGGCTCGTTGGCCGGTGCTTACTTTCAAGGCATGATAGCCTGCGGCTCGTTGGCCGGTGCTTACTTTCAAGGCATGATAGCCTGCGGCTCGTTGGCCGGTGCTTACTTTCAAGGCATGATAGCCTGCGGCTCGTTGGCCGGTGCTTACTTTCAAGGCATGATAGCCTGCGGCTCGTTGGCCGGTGCTTACTTTCAAGGCATGATAGCCTGCGGCTCGTTGGCCGGTGCTTACTTTCAAGGCATGATAGCCTGCGGCTCGTTGGCCGGTGCTTACTTTTTCTTTCACTTTTCCAAAATAATACCTTTTATTGAAGAGTTATAAATTTTACACATAGAACTTTTTCAGACATTCTCCATGCCAAGAATGCGGCAATTCGTACCCTTCACTATTTTTCAAGCGGTATGAAGCTCGTCCCGTCTTCTGGTGTATGATGTATGGTCCTTCCCATTGGGGTTCCAGCTTCTTGGGTTGTTTAACCTCTCGGAGGACTAATTCTCCTGGGGCAAAACGTTCTTTTATCCTTCTGTTGAAATATCTTTCTACCTTGGATTTCTTTCGCCATCCTTACTGCGGCGGCCATCCTGGTTTCTTCAAGGAGGTCTAGGTGATCCTGTACTCCCTGATTGTTGACCTCTTCGTCATATGATTCCCATCTTATGGATGGCACCACAATTTCCGCCGGAATGACGGCTTCCAAACCATATGTCAATCTGTAAGGCGTTTCTCCCGTCCGGTCCCCTTTCTGTCGTTCTGTACGACCAAAGGACTTGGGGTAACAATTCTGCCCACTTTCCTTTTTTCTCATCGAGTTTCCTCTTTATCGCCCTTACTATTTGCCCATTCGCATTCTCAACCTGCCCATTTGCCTGAGGGTGGGCTACTGATGCAAATCTTAAGTCGATCTTCCATTCTTCACAGAATTCTCGGAAGCTTTCGCAATTGAACTGTGCTCCATTATCAGTTATTATTGCTTTTGGTATGCCAAACCTGCATACCACATATTTCCAAATGAATTCTTGTGACTTCCTAGCCGTGATGGAGATAGTAGGCATTGCTTCGACCCACTTTGTGAAGTAGTCGATGGCAACGTACATGAATTTGAACCTCCCTGGTGAAGCTTCCGGAATGGGCCCACAATGTCCAACCCCCACATAGCAAAGGGAATTGGGCAGAGAATAGACTTTGTTCCGCCGGAGGAGTATGTATCTTGTTTCCATGCTCTTGACACTTGCGACATTTTTGTATATACTCCTTGCAATGCTCCATCATTTCGGCACAACCATCATGTCTCTTTCTCTTGAACAAATATTCTCTGCTTCCTTATTCCTTCAGCTATGGTAACACCTTTTGTGCTGGTCTTGCAAAAGATCGCTTATACAGCTGGTTATCTTCAATAAAAAATGATCGGCCCCTTTTTATTATCCTGGCCTCCTTTTCCTTCCGGAAGCTTTCCTTGCCGTATGTAATCTATGATTGGAGTCATCCAGGATTCTTCTTTGTCACCTGTCTCCACCGCAACACCTGAGTTCCTTCTATACTTGGGGAAGTTCTGATTTCTAGCCATATCTCATTGGGTACCTTTTCGGCCATACTTGCCAATTTGGCTAAGGCGTCAGCTTCGACATTCTCTTCGCGGGGAAGGTGCTTTAGCTCGCATCTTTGGAAATTTGCTTTTAGCTCCTGGACCTTGAGCAAGTACCTCCATAGTTTTTCTTCTTTGACTTCATAGATGTTGTCGTTTTGTCTCGCCACCAACATAGAGTCCGAATACACCTCTAATTCTGTTAAAAATAGGTTATATTCTCATAAGTCTTACTTCAGACAAGTTTTTATAAGAACGAAAAAACAGAGAAGGCATCTTTTCTATGGAACCTGTCGCCCCGAGGGCTGTAGCTACTTCCAGACCCTGGATAAGGGCTTCGTATTCGGCTTCATTATTAGTAACATCAAAGTCCAGTCGGAAGGCATAATTCAAGCTTTGCCCATCCGGCGCCTGTACTACTATCCCAGCACCTGCCCCACTTTTGCATCGAGCTCCATCAACCAAGATGATATATGGACTCTGAGCCTGCTTCTTTTCTTTTGCAAAGCTTGTTTCCGTTATGAAGTCTGCTAAGGCCTGAGCTTTAATCGCCGTTCTGGGCAAGAAGTGAATTTCATATTGTGTCAGCTCTACTGTCCAGCTTACCATCCGGCCGGAGGCATTCGGATTGTTTGCAATTTGTTTGAGCGGCCAATTGGTCCTGACAAAGATTCGATGTGACTGGAAGTAGGGTCGTAGTTTTTTGACGCCACCACCAGTGCAAACAAGATTTTCTCTATGTTAGTGTACCGTCCTTCTGTCGGGCTTAAGATTTTGCCCGTATAGTAAACTGGTATCTCCCTTTTCTCTTCCATGATTAAGACAGCTGCAACAGCCCAATCTGTTGCGGACAAGTAAAGATATAGATCCTGTCCCGGGGCAGGTACACCCAATTTAGGTAGATCCCGAAGCATCTCCTTGATCTTTTCAAATGCGTCTACGCACTCTTGTCCCCACTGGAACTTGCTGTTCTTCCTTAGAATATTGAAGAACGGGATTGACTTTTCTTGAAGTTTAGAACAAAACCTACTTAATGCTGTGAGTCTTCCGTTCAAAGCTTGGACATCTTTGATATTTCTTGGAGGAGAAAGGTCGAGGATTGCCTGACTTTTTTCCGGATCGACCTCAATACCTCGTTGCCCAACAATGAAACCAAGAAACCTCCCTTTGGTTACACCAAACACGCACTTTTCTGGATTTAGTTTGATTTGGTATTTATCCAGAGTGTCGAATGTTTCTTCTAAATCCTTCATGTGTTGCTCCTTTGATGGACTTTTTACAACTATATCATCAACGTAAGCCTCCACATTTCGAGCAATTTGCTGACAAAATACTTTGTCAATCATTCGTTGAAAAGTGGCCCCTGCATTCTTTAGGCCGAAGGGCATTACCTTGTAACAGAATGTTCCGGCTGAAGTAATAAAGGATGTCTTTTCCGAATCGTCTTCTTTCATTTTTATTTGATTATAACCGGAGAAAGCATCCAGAAAACTTAACACAGAACTCTGGGCAGTTGAAACCACCAATCTATCTATTGATGGTAGGGGATAGAAATCTTTAGGACATGCCTTATTTAAGTCTGTGAAATCCACACACATTCTCCATTTTCCATTTGCTTTTTTCACCATAACAACATTAGCCAACCATCGCGGGTACGCAACCTCCCTGATGAATCCGGCCTTGAGGAGTTTTTGGACCTCGGTTCTTGCGGCTAAATCTCTTTCTTCCCCTATTACCCTTTTCCTTTGCCTGACTGCCGGATGTTTAGGGTCTACCCTGAGCTCATGCCGGATAACGCTTGGGTCTATACCAGGCATCTCCTCCGTGCTCCAAGCGAATGTTGCCCTTCTTTTTTCCAGGAACCTCATTAAGTGAGTTTGCTCTCCACTGTCAAACGCAGTTCCTATTTTAAAAAATTTAGAAGGGTCAGATTTTAAATGTACCTCTCTGGGGGATCCTGGACTGCCCGACATCCTTCCTTTTCTTCACTCGGCCCTGGGGAAGAAGGCAATTTTCCCTTGAACTCCTTGTCCGATCCCACAGTTTTAACCACCTCCTCACTAGGAAGGCCGTCCATAATGCGGACTTCACACATTCGGGCCATCTTTTGGCTTCCTCTTATTGTAACCACCTTCCCGTGTGAGGTTAAATATTTCATTTTTAAGTGATGAGTGCTGTGGATGGCTTTGAAAGCATTGATTCCTGGCCTTCCAAGGTACATGTTATATCCAGAAAGACCTGGCACAATAAAAGCCGTGAGTCTCTCTGTCCTTCTTTCGTCTCCTTGGCCCAGGGTCATTGTGAAATCTATACTGCCGGAAGACGTGGTAGAGACCCTCCTACAAATCCTCCCAGAACCGCCGAATAGGGCTTGATCCGGTCCTCAGGCACCTCCAACTTCCTAACCGCTTCGGCTGATATAACATTTGCTCCGGCCCCACTATCGATTAAAATTCCCTCCATCATCCGATCGTTTACCTGTGCACGAATGACAAGTGGATCGTTGTCGGGTATAGCACTCCATCTTCATCCTCGTCGGAGAAGAAAATTGGAGGAAAACTTTCTTTTTTGGCGATTTTCTTCTCCGGGAGTTCTTGATGTACTTGATGAATGTGCCTTTTTCTTTCATTAGGGGTTAGTGGTCCTACCTCTGAAAAAAGTCCTGTGAGTTTCCTTAGAGAAAGTTTTGTTAGCCTTCCCATTGGGAAAAGAAGGGGGTTGCTAAGAGTAAAAATGCAAAAAGAATGGGAATTTTATTTCTTCCTTTGGTAACATGATTTTTGACAATCTATGTGATGTAAAATTTTCATCTTAAAGCAGGCTACAAATTGTAACTCCGAATATTATCCTGAATGAAAGGAGAAAAAACTTTACTTTCCTTCTTCACAAACCTGTTATCATTCCCACTGATTTGCTGGGATCAAGCCTGGGGTGAACCTCTTCCTCTTGTCGCCCTCGAGGTGCATTCTGGGTACTACCCTGTTGGCCGCCGTACTGCCTTTGTGTTCCGGCTGCCTGCTTTCCTTTCTTCTTATTTTCCTCGATGATTCGAAGTTCTTTGGCCAAGGTAGCACAGTTTACAGTCCGGTGGCTGCGGTTCCCGTGGTACTCACAGAATGCAACCGGAATTTCCCCCTGCGGCGGCCTTCTAGGCTGAGGAAGGTACCCTTCTCTTACTGCGGCAGCATATTTCCCCGGGTCAATGTAGACAATGGTTCTTGCCCCCTGGTGCTGTGCTCCCTGAGAGGAAGATCCGGCGGTGGACTTGCCATAATATGGCTTGTACCTTGACCCTCCCCTTCCGGCATTTCCTCCATGCCCCTCCTTTTTTTCCGGCGCCCCTGCGATTTTGAAGCTGTCCGCTAGCTCCTTAGCCTTGTTTTCCGCTATCTCAGATTTCAGAAAATCATGGATCATTTCAGCTAATTCTCCATGAGTTTTCGGCGCCTTCGTTGCGATCTTTCCAGCAAGTCGCGGCTGAGCTAGGCCGTTACCAAAGGCCTTAATCAAGATTTTCTCGTCGACATCATCAATCTCCGCGACCTTCTTATGAAAGCGCTCGCTGTACTCCTTCACGGTTTCCCCTTTTCGCTGCTTAACGTCCATCAATTCTATTGTTTCTTTTTTTAACCCTCTTACTCGCAGCGAAGTATTGCTGGAAATCCTCGGTCAGCTGCTTGAAGCTAGTGATGGACTGTGGCGGTCTCGTGGAGATCCATCCCAACGCTCTTTTCGAAAGCGTTCCGGGGAACAAATTGCAGAGGGCGAGGGAGCTGATCCCCTGAGTGTTCATGGCAAACATGAACTTCTTAATATGTTGGGCGGGATCTCCAGTCCCATCATATTTCTCAATCGCCGGGGCGACGAAGTGCGGCGGGAGCTTTGCTTTTCTTATCCGCTCTGAGAAGGGGTACAAGCTCATGTCTATCTGGTCATCTTCTTCCATCTCTTCTTCGCTAATGATTGAATTGCGCTTCCTGTCCTTGCTTTCCTCGCCATTACTGCCTTTGGAATCTCTGTTTCTCAGTTGTTCAATGGCCTCAGTCATTTCGTCCCATTTTCTCTGATACTCCTCGTCCCTTTGCATTAGTTCCTGCTGCAAAGTCTCATTTCCTTCTACAATTTTTTCGTCGATGGATCTGACTAGCCCCTTCAGCATGTCCTCGAGATCTTTTTTGGAGATGGCTTCTGGCATCTCCGAACTCATTCCCTCTTCAGAGCGATTGTTATCTTCGGTAGCGTTCTTCAGTGTTTTCTTCGATCTTGGAGCCATCTTTCGTGTTCCGATCCTGCAAAAAATGTCATTAGTTATTTCAGAACTTTCGCTACAAATCGTCGCAGATTACTCCCCTGTTTCTAGGTGGTCTCGTGGTTGCTTCTTGCTGTTCGTTTCCCACAGACGGCGCCAAATGAAACAGTATATGCTATCCTAATACAATCCGATCTGATCATCTATCCATGTTACCTGGTCTCGATTACAGAATTTCACAAGAGTAGAGAGAAAGAGAGCCTTAGTTAGAATCGAGTGTGAGTTTGATTGCCAAATGTAGCGTATCTTATTTCATGGGGGTACACCCCTATTTATAGTATTTTGGGCCTGGTTTTTATGATGCCAGCCTGTATTTTACATGTATAAATACAGTTCTACCCTCTCCTAGCATCTTTGATTGACCACAGACGGTCAGTCGTACAATACTTTGCTTCGCCTAAGTCCTATCCTCATCCGACTGGAGACGGCCGGATGCCCTATGCGCTTCTACTTCCATCCGGCCAAAGCGGCCGGATGCTCTATGTAACCCGTTTTGGCTTGACACCATTTTTTCCCTTCTCAATCCCGACGTGAAGAATTGTTGTGAATCCGAAGGTTAAACAGGTGGGAACTTTACTTTCCTAACTCCCCACGACTTTATTAGTTTCATCTCAAAATTTGGGTCCAAAGCGGCTCTTTTCGGCTTTTGTATTGCTAATTATCTTTGCTTCTGCCTTGTTACTTGTTTGCTAAGTTTCGTGCATAATTCTACTTCAAATTGGAATCTTTCAATCACTAACGTCTTGTACATCTTTCAGACTACAAGCCAATAAAATTTGAGCTCAAAACACCACCGGGAACCACCCAAAACCTGCCATCCGAGGGTGGTCCGTAGCCCTGGACTCTGTGTCCGGGCCCACGGACACTCTCGGACGGTGGCGGGATTTTAATTTTTCAAAATTTAGGTTTTTTCCAAATAATGTCCGGGCCCACAGACGTTCTGTCCGTGGCCCCGGACTTTTCAAAATTTTGTTTTCTATTAAATTCGACTTTTCTGCAAAATTAAGTTAACTGGGGTCCGTGGGTTCGGACAGTAGGTCCGTGGCCACGGACAAAAAGAAAATTTGACCTAATTCTGCCTCTGAAACCCTAGTTTAGGTAATTTCACTTTTCACTTTTAATTTCAGTCAAAAAATGTTAAAAATCCAAAAAAAAAATAGAAGCGCGCATTTAGGTTAAAACAACTCGTAACAAGCCGTAATTAGACTAAGTAGAGGAAAAACGACTTCCGGGGTAATGAAAGTAATTGAACCCAAAATAAGTCGAATACCAAGCCCCCAAACCCGAACTCCCCTTTCCTGATTTAATCTGGGTTAAAATCAGGTGGCGACTCTAATTAGGTTCCAGTGAGCTAACTTAGGAATTAGGAATTATTGATTTATGACATAGTTATTAAGCTTAGATTATAAGTGGACCTAAAACCCGATCTGGTCCTAATCAACTCTAATCAACATAGGATAAGGGTTAAAAAATCGAGGCTCACAGACTGGCGACTCTGTTGGGGACAAAATTCTTAATTTTAAACTTGTTTAATTTTAAGAAAGAGGGTTTAACTCGAAATTGTTTATTTATGGCTTTATTACATTGTCTGCTTACTTTTGTGCGCACTTTAATTTCTGCACCTCTGCATCATATGAGAGCGAGGGTCCACGCAAACCGATTTCACCCCGGGACCCATTTGAGGGTCCCCTGTCTGGGACTCACACCTTTTTAGGTGATGTGAATAAGTGGGGGAAAAGAGTAGGATGTCGTCTAACCATATCCCCTTAATACCTGGGCTTTAGCCCCAAGTATTTTCCTGGCAGTGCCCTTACCCAGCCTTGTTTGGTCATCCAAATACCCGACCGTAGATGCACACCTTTAGGTGATGTGAAAAAGTGGGGAAGCCCAAAGAGAATAGTGTGCAAGCCCTATTCCTTTGTGGTAACCTGGGCCCACGCCCCAAGCACTTCTCCGGGTTGTTCCATACCTATTGGACTGAATCATTTTGTGTGGACAATTATATAACCCTTCTTGTGTGATCTCTGTCTATGTGTATATCTTCTCTTGGCCTCGGGCCCAATTTTTGTTTCAAGTCTTCAATTACCTTTGGCCCAAATGAGATATCAAAAAAATTTCTCATGGCCCAAACACTCCCACTTTCTCAACATCACCCCCTTCAAAATGAATTCCTCTGAACCCAAAAAAGAAAGATACATTTTGCGATTGGAGCGCAATGACCTTCAAAAACTTTTCATATCCTTGACGGCCCACAACCTAACACTTTCTACTTTATATTCTAAAACAGAGGGAGGACAAAACTTCAGAAAGGCGCTGGGACCGAAGTTCTGGCCGCTTAATCAGATTGCCTACTCCTCCTCCCCTCCCACTCCCGATTTAAATCGTGTCTGTCTCATCCGATATGTCAGTCGAAGCCCATAATGACGTCCCTCAGGACAATCAACAACCAGAAGGGGGATCCGAAGGTGCCGCCTCCGTTGAAGAGCTCATGAAGGCTTTCGACTTGAAACATAAGGAGGCAGTCCAAGCACTTGAAAATAAGTATGTGGATACGATTACCAAGCTAGAGGAGAAGTTGGCCATGCTGGAAATGGAAGCCCAAAGTGGGACCACCAGAGCTCCGGTAGGGGGCAGGAGCAGATAGCTAGTTTGCTATAAAAGCACCAGGCCGCCATTGAAGCTATGGAGGCTCGACATGTGGCAGCTACGGATAAACTCCATGAGAAGATTGAATCCCTGGAAGTGGCAAGGCATGAGAGACCCCTACAAAGATTCGTCAACCCTTTATACGGCATGGACAACGCCTCCATGGAAGGACACGACACTCAAGGAGGATACGGGCGAGATGCCCCTGGAACCAGTTGGCTGTGGAAGTCCAGAAGGCTCAGAGGCGTATTGAACGAATGGAAAAAGCCGGCAAACCTGCTGGTTTTGATTACTCCTCCATGGGATCCTATCCCGACATCGAGCTACCTTCGAAGTTGAAGCTTCCAACCTTAGCTCTCTACAAGGGTTCAACTGATCCTCAAATCCATTTGGCCATGTTTGATCGAGAGATGTCTATTCTAATACTCAATGACATGCAGAAGGCTAAGGTTTTTGCCCGGCACCTGGACGAGATTCCCCAACGGTGGTACCTAACTCAAAGGATGAACACTAATACATACGAAGAAGTATGTGAAGCCTTTCTGTCTCACTTTGAATATGCAAAGAACTTGAAGAACACCCGGTCCGACCTCGCTAGCACTCGTCAGACAGGGAGTGAGTCCATGTCTGACTTTATAAAATGGTGGAGGAGGAATGCGGGAGGGATGCCTACGAGAATGGATGAACAGGAGCAAATTTGCATGATTGTCGAGGACATGCAGAAGCAGTACAATGATGAGCTAAAGTACATGTACTTCCCAAGCTTCGACATGCTCATGGGGCAGGTAGGTGTGCTAGAAGAAAAGATCCACAAGGGAGATCTAAAGCTCGGATATTCTCAGGGTTCTTGAGGTAATCTGAAGTTCCCAAAATCTGAACCGGCAAAAGCTTCCTACTCAACAGCGGCTTACACCCAGGGCACACCTCAGAGGTACGCAGAGCAGTATGGGGTGAATGTAGTCCAGCTGCCCAGAGGTCAAGGTCGGAACTACAGAGCAGTTCCCCCTCCAAGACAAGACTACCATCAGCAAGAGTTCACCGACATCGGCCGACCTTTGAGCCAAGCCTTGAAGAAGCTCCAAGAGCAGAATATCCTACAACCACTCCCACCGCGACCAGGGGTTACCCAGGCAGGCAAAAATCTGAGCCAATTCTGCAACTACCATCAGTTGCACAGTCATGACACTGATCATTGCAGAGCATTGCAGCATAAGATCCAGAATCTAGTTTACCAGGGGCTCCAGTTTCAGAGCGCGGAAATATCTTTGGGAACCCCATGCCAGAACACCACTAGGAGTTGTGTTATTTCTCTTTCTAGATTTCTTAGTTGATAGGGAAAGTCGTGTCTTTTCCTCTTTTCCCTTTTTTATAGTTTTTAGTCAACTTATTTGGTTCGCTTTATTTTCGAGATGATAAAAGTTGTACTCAGTGTTTGATATTGTTTTAATTACCTCTCTTATTAATAAAAGAAGTACTCTTTTCGTCTTCTCCATGTTCATGATCTCGTACTTATGCATTCATTCATACGTCAAAAGCAAAAAAAAAAGAAGAGGAAAGGAGAAAGAGAAAAAGAAGGAAAATCCAAGGAGAGAAAAGGAAAAAGGGGAAGTCATTTCATGAGACATGCATACGGTTACTATGAACATAATCCTGTTGAACATATTGTCATACATCCTGAAGCAACTTACCACGCCTCTTTCTTTGCATAAAACTCACCTTTGTGTATAGAAGATCTTTCACCACCACATCATTTCACCGAAACACCAAAAAATATCACTTCACCCACATCCACCACCTTCATCCCACGCACCCTACGTGTCTCACCATTCAATCTTTTCACCATTTCACCAAGCACAAGACAGAAAAACAACAAAAAACAAAAAAATTTGTTGTCACAAGATCACCCCATCATCGTTTACCATACAATCACCCTCCACAAACAACCAAGGCATTCAAAAGGCTTGTCAAAAGACCCCAAAACAATACTGGGGGCAATCTGAGTTAAGGATCGATAACGTTTATTTCTTTTGTTTAAAGCGCGCAAATAAGCCTTCAAGTGAACATTTCACGAGAGTGCCTTAAGTGGTAAAACCAAGAGTGAAAGGGCGTGTCATTTTTGCACGAGTCCAGAGAGGTCACATTCAAAAGTGAGTTAAACGGCATAACTCTGACCGGATAAGATATTTTGTAAATTTACACTTAAACCTGTGAAAGTAATAGAGAACGGATACACAACTGCTTGGGATGACGAAGCACCTAGGTACAGCACCACACAACCAAAAGCTTGTGAACCCTGACATTACACCCTAGGCACCCCCACTGAGCTTTTCATATATCTCCTCTTTTTCAGCATTACAAACTCCACAAAACAAGCCAACCAGTGATAAATAAGCGACCCGATGACCAAAGGAAGCAAGGAGCCCGACTCCCAGTCAACAACTTCACAAGTCCGAAGAAGCAACGCCGCTACCAAAATGACGAAATGATCCGTAAATGGTCCCAAAGCGGCACATGATCCAAAGAGCTGACATCAAAAAACAGCTTTTAAAGTTTAAAAACGGGAACCACAAGAACCCTGAAAAAAAGGATGCAAGGCAAATCTAAAAAGCCTAAAAGAAATCCCAATCTAAAACCAAAAGAAGAGAGAAATGATGACTTCAAAAGTTCCAGGTCCAACGTCCAAAAGCAAGATCAATGCAAAGTAGTCAAACGACTTCAAGACAAAGAAGGAAAAACCAAGAGAAGGCGCAAGTTGCAGCTTTGGTCACCCTCATTGCTCCACATATCCTAAACACTCCTCCATGGTCCCGTTGTCATTCGTCACACCCAATGGCCACGTTATAAGCTTTAAAGACTTCCGACTTAGTAGTTGTGTATCCAATCATGTGAAAGTAACAGGTTGAACGCTGAATTACCCCTAAATTAATTTAAATTAATTTAGGGGATTTCTTTTATTAAACCATAAATAATACTATCAATTATTAAATTATTGTATGGAATTATGAATAATAAATTATTATATTCTTATATGGAATTATGGAAATTAAATCATGGGATTTCTTCTATTTAATCCTAAAGAATACTATTAAATATTGGATTACTATATATTATTATATAGTATTATGAATTTAATAATAAGAACTATAAGTCAATAAATCATGGAAAAAATTCTAAACACTCCAAGTATATTATAAAGATTTTAGAAAGAGTGGGAACATTAAATTGAATCATAAAAGTCAATATAAAATAATGGGAACCCTAAAGCTTATTAAGCCTTGCTAGGGTTGACTTTTTTAAAATGGTCAAACCAGCCCATGAAACCTATACCAATAAAAAGGTTATGGAAAACCAAGAAGATTGATAAAAAGAACGTCAAAAATGGATCATCCTAGCCAAAGTTATGATAAAATGAAGTTTAGAGCCAAAATTTTGAAGGATGCTGACGTGGCAAGGGCCTGCTGACTCAGCCACGCCCGCCTCGGGAATCGTGCCACTGCAAACGATAAATTTGACCTATTAAATACCAAGAAATAATCTTAGAGAATAATAAATCAGAAAACCGTCAGGTTGCAAAAATCCTGGTTATTGTAGTAGAGTTTATGGGAACCAGGTATCGAACCGTGGGACTATGTGATAATTATCTAGACTTAGCAAAGGTTATAAATTGAGGGGGAATTTTGTTTTGTTCTAAACTGTGAGTTATAATAAAGACAACAAGAATTTAAATAACAGCTAATAATTAAAATAACAGAATATTAAAAGTGGTTGTGAATATGGAAGAACGGACTCTGGGTTCAGGTTTTACTCGTTTGATTAATTATGCTATTCTACCGGTTTAATTAAGAATAATTTGGCAAAATTCCTTTTATAGTCTTTAGATTTAAATCCTAAATTCTAATGACCTCGTTTACCAGAACATGCAAGGTTTGATCTAAACTTAGGCAAAACACATGTAAACGGCTAGTTAAAAGGAATATAATTTTGCATCTGAAATACTAGATTTATTCAATCAGAATAAATTTTTCCACAGACATAACAATTAATGTGACCTATCTATTTATCACGGATCTGATCAAAATAGATTTCGTAAAGCAGTTTAATAAACTCATGTAATTTATTAAAAAGCGAGATAATAACATTAATCGTATCAAATTATAATTAACTTAAACCGGTAAAATAAAGTGCACAATTAAAACAAACTACTAATAACCATCCCCCAGAGTATAAATAATTTAGCCGGACATATTAAATAAATGAACAGAGACAAGAGTATAAGAATTCATCTGTATCGCCGACTCCTGAAACTGCTCTGTTATTCTGACAGACCGGAATAAAATAAGTGGTGGATGGATAATATATAAGAGGAGTTGGTGGGGTGTGAATGTTTTGTGGTGGTGGTCGGATGGTTTTGTGAATGAATTGAGAATTGAATGGAGTACGTGAGTGAATTGTTTGTGGAATGGAAAAGGTGATAGTGGGGGCGATGGAGTAGTATGGTGTCGGGTGATTTTGTGAATGGGTTTGTAAATGGAGTGGAGCAGATTGGTGGGGGAGAGTCGCGTGAGTGTGTTCGGATGATGCCTTGAGCAGAGTGATTTGCAGCTCTATTTATAGATACGTGGAGCGGGATGCAGACAAGGAGATGAGCGGTGCAGTAGTCAAGGGCGGTGAAGTTGGTGAGATCGTGGAGATTGCAGACAGATTTCATTCGTCGTCGGGCAGCAGCAATTAATCACGCGTGCACAAATTAAGGTGGGCGCCGTCTGTAATAAATGAAGTAGCAGTTGGAGTGCGGCGCCGCGAAGGAAGAAGGAAGAAGATTCGCGTCGAAATCTGGATCGGGGCATTTTTTTATGCGCTGCAGCTCTTGTTCGTCTGCCTGGTTCACCTCCGTCCGCCTCCTTGACCTCACCAAACGAGGCGGTTATGACCTGCTGCGTCCGCCTCCTTGACCTCACCAAACGAGGCGGTAGTGTCTCTGTGGTCCGCCTCTCTGACCGCCAGCTTCCAGGCGGTTGCACGTGTGGAGTCCGCCCCCCTTGTGGGCGGTTGCAATATATATATATATACGAGTATACTCCAATCTTCAGTCGGCCCCAGATTCTTTGTTATAAGTCCGTTTTGGTCCCCGTTTGTTGCGTTGGAAAGTTCGTGAGGCGAACTATGCATTTCTGTCATCATTTCCTGATTTTATCATATAAATTGGAATTAGTTCCTACCCAAAGTAAGAGTTACAAAAAGCATAGAATAAGTGTGAGAAGGTGCGTAAAAAGTTACATAAAATAATGACCAAGCACCTATAAAACTATATAAATTTCACACTTATCAAATCACCCCACACTTAGCTCTTTGCTTGTCCTCAAGCAAAACTCTCAAACACGAGTTCAAGTCAAGCGAATGAAACTTAACTAAAAAGGAAGGACACAGAAGAAAGATTATTAGTTTTACCAATACAGGGGCATTTTTCTTTTTCATAAAACAAGAAGTCATTCAAAGCTAATAATAGAGAAACAAAACCATAAGAACCTCGCCTTTAGCAATGAGCCAATCCACCTTTACATTCTCAAACCGTTAGAACGACAAGGGGCATGAAGTAAGATCTTATTCCATCATACCTTTCAATGCCACATACTCTTGATCCATAGAGAAGATTATTTTTTCATTTAGCACAATGATTGCACATTTTTCAATTTAAGCGCTTTTAAGTTCTTTCACCACAGACTTTTCTCTCCACCCATATAACAGCTTTGGGTCAACTATCCCAGATCACAAGGACCTTAGGTAGCTAGGTGATGAGGCACCCCAAAGGACTTAATAACCAAGTGGACGAGGCCTGACTTTGGATCAGAATTAAAATTAAGCATGCTTAGGATCAGCGGAGTACCTTGCCTTGTTCTTTTTCCAACCATTTCAATCCAGACATTCCAAGGCTCAAGGCTAAAAACAGGGTTCAGATGGTGAGTATTCTCAATCATTATGGCATTTACAGAACATAGACTTCATTTTTAATCAGTTAAAACCAGAAAAATTTAAAAATTTTGCACCCCATTATCAGCTAACCAATTATACTTCCTCTATGGCTTCCTTCCAAGTCGAGCAACACAGCAGGAGTCAAACAAATGCTAGAGAAAAGAGCTCAAAGATACACAAAAGATAAGCTACGAAGGAGGTTACCCCACCCCACACTTAGAGTGAAGCAATGTCCTCATTGCTGTGGAAGTATTAATATTGTGCAAGCAATCCAACGGAGAAACAAAATTAAGACATATAGTAGTTCAGAGGGGAGTATGTGTAACAGTAAAGAGTGAAAAGGATTTAGAATACTCCCCAGAGTCCGTTCACGGTGTGCTGCACGGTCTACCCCACACTTGAGTTCAGCTGTAGAATTGCGCAAGATGTGCCTGGAAAGAATTTTCTAAACAGCCAGAAGAACTCAAGTTTATTACTGCCTCATGTACTGCCACTCTTTAATGAAGAAAAAATAAGCAAATAGACTAATAGCAATTATTATATATATAATATATATTTTTATAAAATTAGACAAATTTGAAGCACACAGAACTGTAAAGTAAATGTAGTGTCAGAACTAGGAAGAGAATTCTTCCTGCAATTGAAAATAAGTTGGGGTTGCCTCCCAAAGCTGCTCTTTTTAAAGTCTACACCTAGACCGGCAGTCCGATTTTAGGAGAAAGAGGAAGAGGATGGGAAGGGGTCCCATAACTTTCTAGAACTAAGTTGCGCAGCTTCCCCGGAACTTATGTTTTTAACCGCCATGGGAGAGACCTCTTTTTAGGTGGCGCCGACTCCGAAACAGGGAAGAGAGGTCCTGCTGTACCTGTGATAAGTGTCCAAATGAGCATGATTTATAGGTGTATTTCATATATAATAACACTTTTTCTGCTCATTTCTCCACTTCGGTTAGTTTTCCTCTAGTTTATGTTTTTTATTATCTCACTAATTTATTGGTTTAACTGAGGAAAACCAAGCTGGGACTAAAGTAGATAAGAGACGAACGCATTGACGCAAACCGCTCAGAAAACGGACTTATAACGAAGAATGTAGAGCCGGTTGAAGATTGTTATATATATATGTATATAATATACATAATATCGCATGAGAAGGCTGAGACGTCCGCGAGTGGGCATGCAACCGCCCATAAGGGGGGCGGACACCACACACAAGACCGCCTGGCGTCAATGTGGCGGACGGTGGAGGAGGCTACCGCCTCTTAAGTGGCGGACAAGAGAGTAGCAACCGCGCGGACACAATAGGAGAGGACCGCCTGTTATCTGGCGGTTAAGGAGGCGGACAAGGCTAGGAAGACCGCCTCATATCTGGCGGTCAAG
This sequence comes from Limonium bicolor, assembly GCA_023374045.1. NCBI lineage: Eukaryota > Viridiplantae > Streptophyta > Magnoliopsida > Caryophyllales > Plumbaginaceae > Limonium > Limonium bicolor. The sequence continues at coordinate 279,530,468 of CM041779.1, forward strand.
GAGGTTGTGCCTCGCGACCAGTTTCTCTTCTTCGCCTTCGCCCGTCGTCGTCTGCAACTTACCTTCACCGACTACTGTCTGCAACTCGCCCACTCGTCCACTGTCTGCGCCTACCTTAATTCACGCCTGTCTTCAGCTGTCTGTCCCCTGCAATCAATGAGAGCAATCAACGAGCTCAATCTTCCACCGCCTCACGCGTCTGTCTATCTTCTCTGCTTTCTTCTTTCTTTGTCTATATAAACCCACGAGCTTCACTCAATAAATGATTCATCAGTTCACCAATCCATCGACGACCACTTCACCACACGCCATCTCATTTCTCTTCTCCCGCCTTCTCCATTTTATTCATTTACAGTCCACCAAATTCACCTCTAGCCCTACGTACACAAAATAGCAGAGTGAGACGGAGTGATTACGGATGATTTCTATTACTCTCGTCTCTATCTATCTATTTAATATGTTAGGCTAGTTTACGTTTACTCTGGGAATAGTTATTATGTATCTGTATTAATTATGCAATATTTCTACTGGTTTATTTATACAGTTTGTTACGTTTTAAAAGTCATCTCGCCTTTTTAATAGATCTCGCGAATTTATTAAATTGCTCTACTAAGTCTATTTTGATCAGACCAGGTGATAAATAGACAGGTTAATTAAGGCGTAAAACTGGAGGAAACTTGTTATGATTTAATAAGTTAGTATTCGGTTGCAAATGTAATTCCTCATACTACTCCTCTGCCGTTCGCAGGCTTTTGCTTGAACCTTGATTAGAACCTTGCATTACAGGTGAACGAGTTCTTATGAGGCTATGACTTAGTCCTTAAGATAATTACAGGAACCTTGCCAAATTATTAAACCAGTAGAGATAGCTTAATTATGCAGATTATATTAACCTGACCCAGAGTTCCATTTTATTTATCTATCAACTTAGTTTAATTTATTCTTTCTTTTTATTTATTTTACAAGTCAATTAATCCATCCCCCTCTTGTGACACGCTTAGGTACTATTATATGTATATTAGTCCCACGGTTCGACATCCGGTTGCTTACATTTTCACTATACTACTGCGACCGGGATTTATTTGCAGCCCGACGTTATTTTTGGGTTTTTATTTCTTCCTTTTATGTTAATTACACCTGTTCTAACCACTCAGATTATAACGTCTGCAAAATGGCGCCGTTGCCGGGGACTAGTTTATTCTAGTCCCTAAGCCCCGGATTATTCACTTGTATTATTAGAATATTTTGTCTATATTATTATTGTTGTTGTTTATATTTAATTATCTTTTATATTTTGTTTATATTAATATTATGTTTGTTTCTAATCCTTTTATTTTCTAATCTGTTTCTGTAGTTTTGTTTATACACAAAAACGCAAAAAAAAAAAAAAAAATCTGTACACGACAATGGAAGAAGCGTTTGAATTTTGGCAGGATTTATACTGCTCCATATGTGGGGGAGCTCATGATTTTGAGGATTGTCTCATAGTCCAAGAGCAACTCTGGTTAGAAGATCAACCAGACTACCTGGAGAGAATCGCTCAACTACTAGAGCAATCAATGAGCGAAACAGTTCATAAGGTAGAACACCCCACTAAAGACGAGCCACTCATAGAAACCCCTCCCTGTCAAATCAATTACCGCTATTTTCCATCCTTCTCTATAATATACCCAGACAATGAGGATATTTCTATCTTCGAAAATGAAGAGAAGGAATTGCCATCACCTCCCACCAAAATATCCAAACAAAACGCCACTATCACCTTCAAAGAATCAACTTTCTCTGAAGATGATATCAAACAGCGTTCTTTCTATAAACCTCACCTACAAGAGGAGGACTTTTACATCCTCCAATTTGAGGAAGAAAAATCTGCACCGCCGGGTCTTCTGTTAGAACTACGTTCCCGGCAGTACCTCCTCAAACACCTGATTTTGTGGAGTATTCATTTTCTTATTTTATATGCCGAGGTAACGTTTTGTTTTGATCCAGGATAACAGAGCAGGCGTCTAGCCAAAGACGTTAAAGAAAGGCAGCTTCCTGGGAGGCAACCCGGGTGTACTTTAATTTTATTTACTTTTATGCTCTTTTTAATTTCCAGGTTCTCTTAAATTTTATTTTTACTAACTTTTAACCCCGTTTTCAGTATGGTTGCTTCTAGTGTCTTATGCAGGTGCACCTCCATGTGGACACCGCAACCAAGCTACGCTACTTGAGGCTGAAGCTCAAGTGTGGGGGAACTCCTATAAACGCAAGCAAAAATAAAATCAGGGGAGTACCAGTTTCTTTAATTATGTTTTTATTTAAATAAAAACTGCAGAGGAGCGTTTATGTGCTTAAATGTTTATTTGTGATCTTTATGTTATCTCTATTTTATCTACTTGCCGAAAAGGTCTTCTGAAACCTTCCCTTGTTTTTCTGGTGAACAATGAGGACATTGTTCAATTTAAGTGTGGGGGAGTGTGCCCTTTTCGGTGACATTTTGTGCTTAAATGTTTAATCTCTCTCCTTATCTTTCGTTTGTCCAATTCAATATTATGGACCCTGTATATGTGGGTTGTTCTCTTTAAGAATAAATACTGTTATGAATTGTGGGATAAAGGTACAAATTTTAAAAATTTTGATTACTTTTGAGGAGCATTTTATATGCGGTGTGACCAAATAATCTGCAAATGGTTGGATTTTATTGCTCAGGGTTTCTTTCTGTCTTCTCTCTTAGGGATTGCTAAGGGGTACTTCTCTGTTAAAAAAAAAAAAAATATACAAAATAATAAGGGACTAGCGAGACACCATTGGTAACAACAAAGAGAGTTGAGTGTTCTTAAAAACAAAGGCGTGATGCCTACATTTTCTCATCTCTTATGCAAAAGTGAAACAAATGCATAAATCTATTTTTCCTTTTGTTTTCTTCTCAATGCCCATTCTTGAGAGAAGTTGGCCATGGTAAAAGTTCTCAGAGTCACCTAAAAAAGAAACATTGAAGTACCCTGGATCATACCCCGAAACTCTATATTTTATTTTTACCCTGAGCACACCTATGCCACCAGCAGTTAATTTTTCACACTCCTCAATAAGTTAAAAAGATCATGTTTATCCTACCCTTCATAATAATATTTGTTAGTATTGAGCATTCCCTACTTGGGTACGTAGTTTTGCTTGAGGACAAGCAAAAAGATAAGTGTGGGGGTGTGATAAGTGTCCAAATGAGCATGATTTATAGGTGTATTTCATATATAAATTAACACTTTTCTTGCTCATTTCTCCACTTCGGTTAGTTTTCCTCTAGTTTATGTTTTATTATTATCTCACTAATTTATTGGTTTAACATGAGGAAAACCAAGCTGGGACTAAAGTAGATAAAGAGACGAACGCATTGACGCAAACCGCTCAGAAAACGGACTTATAACGAAGAATGTAGAGCCGGTTGAAGATTGTTATATATATATGTATATATATAATAATATCGCATGAGAAGGCTGAGACGTCCGCGAGTGGGCATGCAACCGCCCATAAGGGGGGCGGACACCACACACAAGACCGCCTGGCGGTCAATGTGGCGGACGGTGGAGGAGGCTACCGCCTCTTAAGTGGCGGACAAGAGAGTAGCAACCGCGAGGCGGACACAATAGGAGAGGACCGCCTGTTATCTGGCGGTTAAGGAGGCGGACAAGGCTAGGAAGACCGCCTCATATCTGGCGGTCAAGGAGGAGGTTGTGCCTCGCGACCAGTTTCTCTTCTTCGCCTTCGCCCGTCGTCGTCTGCAACTTACCTTCACCGACTGACTGTCTGCAACTCGCCCACTCGTCCACTGTCTGCGCCTACCTTAATTCACGCCTGTCTTCAGCTGTCTGTCCCCTGCAATCAATGAGAGCAATCAACGAGCTCAATCTTCCACCGCCTCACGCGTCTGTCTATCTTCTCTGCTTTCTTCTTTCTTTGTCTATATAAACCCACGAGCTTCACTCAATAAATGATTCATCAGTTCACCAATCCATCGACGACCACTTCACCACACGCCATCTCATTTCTCTTCTCCCGCCTTCTCCATTTTATTCATTTTACAGTCCACCAAATTCACCTCTAGCCCTACGTACACAAAATAGCAGAGTGAGACGGAGTGATTACGGATGATTTCTATTACTCTCGTCTCTATCTATCTATTTAATATGTTAGGCTAGTTTACGTTTACTCTGGGAATAGTTATTATGTATCTGTATTAATTATGCAATATTTCTACTGGTTTATTTATATACAGTTTGTTACGTTTTAAAAGTCATCTCGCCTTTTTAATAGATCTCGCGAATTTATTAAATTGCTCTACTAAGTCTATTTTGATCAGACCAGGTGATAAATAGACAGGTTAATTAAGGCGTAAAACTGGAGGAAACTTGTTATGATTTAATAAGTTAGTATTCAGTTGCAAATGTAATTCCTCAATACTCCTCTGTCGTTCGCAGGCTTTTGCTTGAACCTTGATTAGAACCTTGCATTACAGGTGAACGAGTTCTTATGAGGCTATGACTTAGTCCTTAAGATAATTACAGGAACCTTGCCAAATTATTAAACCAGTAGAGATAGCTTAATTATGCAGATTATATTAACCTGACCCAGAGTTCCATTTTATTTATCTATCAACTTAGTTTAATTTATTCTTTCTTTTTATTTATTTTACAAGTCAATTAATCCATCCCCCTCTTGTGACACGCTTAGGTACTATTATATGTATATTAGTCCCACGGTTCGATATCTGGTTGCTTACATTTTCACTATACTACTGCGACCGGAATTTATTTGCAGCCCGACGTTATTTTTGGGTTTTAATTTCTTCCTTTTATGTTAATTACACCTGTTCTAACCACTCAGATTATAACGTCTGCAACCTGGACAAAAGAAACTCCAAGCAAGTTAGTAGAAACATCAGCAGGACAAGTATACCTTTTCAGACGGGCCCCATTAACTTTGAAGGTTTCACCCTTCTTGTTTTCCAGTTCGTAGGCTCCAAATGAAGTAACCCCTACCACCTTAAATGGTCCTGCCCAATGAGATTTAAGCTTTCCTGGAAAGATCTTCAATCTAGAATTGTAGAGGAGCACCCAATCTCCAACTTTGAAGTCACGTTTCTGGATCATTTGATCGTGGAGTTTCTTGGTGCATTCCTTGTAGATTCGAGCACTGTTGTAAGCTTTATCTCTTAGTTCTTCAAGCTCTGAAAGCTGAAATTTGCGTTTCTCACCAGCAGCAAGTATGTCAAAATTCAGGGCCTTAAGTGCCCAGTATGCCTTATGCTCCAACTCAACAGGTAGATGGCAAGATTTCCCATATACCAGCCTAAAAGGAGACATCCCGATGGGTGTCTTGAATGCTGTCCTGTAGGCCCAGAGAGCATCATCTAACCGTAGAGACCAGTCCTTTCTTGAAGAGTTTACTGTCTTCTGGAGAATCCACTTCAACTCTCGATTGGATACTTCAGCTTGTCCATTTGTTTGTGGGTGATATGGTAGTGCAACCTTATGACGTACTCCGTACTTAGCCAGCAAGGCATCGAATGAACGGTTGCAAAAATGTGATCCCCCATCACTGATAATTGCTCGTGGAACTCCGAAGCGAGTGAAGATGTGCTTTTTGATAAACTTGACCACGGTCTTTGAATCAGCATTCTGGCATGGTATGGCTTCAACCCACTTGGACACGTAGTCCACTGCCACTAGAATGTATTGATAACCTTGTGAAGAGGGAAATGGCCCCATAAAATCGATACCCCAACAGTCAAAAAGTTCGACTTCCAAAATGCTTTGCTGAGGCATCTCATGTCGCCTTGAAGTATTTCCCATGCGCTGACAGCTATCACAACTAGCCACAAAGGTTTGGCAGTCTTTATGGAGTGTGGGCCAATAAAATCCGGACTCCAAAACCTTGGCTGCCGTCCGATGGGATCCATGATGGCCTCCAGCTTCTCTGGAGTGACAAAACTCCAGAACACTAGGTACCTCATCATCAGGGAGACACCTGCGAATTAAGCTATCTGCACACACTCGAAACAAGTGAGGGTCTTCCCAGATATAATGGCGTGAGTCAGAAAGGAATTTCTTTTTCTGAGCATATGATAAGTCATGAGGAACAACTCCAGAAACAAGAAAATTAGCCATATCAGCATACCATGGCTCTTGCACCTTTTTTAAACTGAAGACGGCTTCATCGGGAAAAAATTCATTAATAGGAATACCGTCGTCAGGAGTTACCATCCTAGAGAGATGGTCAGCAACAACATTTAGTTTACCACTCTTGTCCCTCACTTCTATATCGAATTCCTGTAAAAGAAGAATCCAACGTAGCAAGCGAGGCTTGGCCTCTTTCTTGGCAAACAAATATTTAAGAGCAGAGTGGTCAGTGTGGATAATCACTTTACTTCCCCATAAATATGATCGAAATCTATCTAAGGAGAAGACCACTGCCAGGAGCTCTTTCTCAGTTGTTGTGTAGTTTCTCTGGGCATCATCTAGAGTTTTGCTGGCATAAGCAATAACTCTCAACACTTTATCTTTCTTTTGGCACAGGGCTGCACCTACTGCAAAGTCACTAGCATCACACATTATTTCAAATGGCGATGTCCAGTCAGGAGAAACAACGATAGGGGCAGCTACCAATTTTTGCTTAATTAAATTAAAAGCAGAAATACAATCTTCAGAAAATATAAATGAAACATCTTTCATTAGCAGATCAATCAAAGGTTTAGCAATTTTGGAAAAATCTTGAATAAACCGACGATAGAAACCTGCATGCCCCAGAAAAGATCTTACTTCCTTTACACAAGTGGGCGCTGGTAGCTTCTCTATCACTTCGACTTTTGCTTTGTCAACCTCAATCCCTTTAGCAGACACCTTGTGGCCGAGCACTATCCCATCCTTTACCATGAAATGGCATTTCTCCCAGTTGAGAACTAGGTTGGTCTCTTCGCACCGTCCAAGGATAAGATCAAGCTGTGCTAGACAAACATCAAAGTCAGAGCCATAGACAGAAAAATCGTCCATAAATACCTCTATACTCTGTTCAATGAAGTCTGCAAAGATGGCCTGCATGCAGCGCTGGAAAGTGGCAGGGGCATTACATAAACCAAAGGGCATTCTTTTGTATGCAAAGGTACCAAATGGACAAGTAAAGGTAGTCTTGTCCTGGTCCTCAGGTGCAATAGGAATTTGAAAGTACCCTGAAAAACCATCTAAAAAACAGTAATATTCCTTCCCAGCCAATCTCTCGAGCATTTGATCAATAAAGGGGAGTGGGAAATGATCTTTCCTGGTGGCTGAATTCAAACGTCTATAATCTATACACATACGCCATCCAGTGATCTTTCGTTGGGGAATGGACTCACCTTTGTCGTTTATAACAGCTTCTAAACCTCCTTTCTTAGGAACTACCTGTACAGGACTTACCCATGTGCTGTCCGATATAGGGTAAATGATCCCAGCGTCCAGAAGCTTCAACACCTCTGTCTTGACAACTTCCTTCATGTTAGGGTTGAGCCGACGCTGGGGTTGTCTGACAGGTTTGTAGTCTTCCTCCATATAGATACGATGTGTACAGAAGGCCGGGTTGATGCCTTTGATATCAGCTAGAGTCCATCCGATGGCTCTCTTATGTCTTCTCAGAACCTCAAGTAACCTGCTTTCTTGCCCAGAAGTCAAAGAAGATGAAACAATGACAGGCAAATATTTATCATTAGCTAAAAAGCAGTACTTGAGATTAGAGGGGAGCTCCTTAAGCTCAAGTACTGGAGGTTGCTCTATAGAGGGAACAGGTCTTTGGATTTCTTTATCAAGTCTCTCCAAAGGAGGGCGATAGGCTTGAAAGCCTGGTTTTCCTCTCTCTACATGTGCTAGAGCTGTATTAACATCCATATTAAGAGTTTTATCCTCAACAGAAGATATAAGAACATGTTCTAAAGGTTCAAAATCTGAAAAAGTAGAAGAAAGTATAGAATAAATCTCATCATCTGTAGAAAGTTCACATACCTCGCCATCCTCATCTTGCATACTTACCGACATAACTGAATGAGCTGAAGTAGAACTTAACTTCATCATCTTTTTCATATCAAACTCTATCTTCTCATTTCCGTACCTCAAGGTGATTCTGCCATCATGCACGTCAATGATCTATATTTCTTGCACCTTTGGCACCCATAGTCATTGTCCTGCCTCCCTCGGTGCCCCACTGACGGACCTCTTCAATGTACGTCTCCATGGCCGCCATGAAATCGTTGCCGGATCGGTTGAGGATGTTTCCTCCCAAAGCTGATCTAACTTCGGCTTGATGTATATGCTGCAATCCATTAAAGAACGTCATAGCTATACAAGTGAGATCTTGTCCGTGATGAGGACACTGTCGGAGCATCTCTTTAAAACGATCCCAAGCTTCACAGATAGTTTCAGCACCTCCCTGTTTAAAAGCAAGTAAAGCAGCAACCAAATTCCTAGTTCTAGAAATAGGATAATATTTTTCATAGAACCTGGTTGTCATCTCCTCCCAACTAGTGATAATACCAGAGGGAAGACAGTAGAACCATTTCATTGCTTCACCGGTGAGGCTGCTAGGAAATAAACTCATTCTAGCATACTCCAGGAGATTATCTGAGCACCCAATTTGATCAATATTTATTAGGAATCGGTTGACATGATCTAGGGCGTCGTTGGGGTTGGAACCGTCAAATGTGCCTGAGGGCATCTCTCGTATGACTTTGTTCTGATGTGAAGGCTTCAGATCCTTCCATTCCTTCATTAATTCAGGTGGTAGCGTAGGAAGAGCTACTGGGCTTCTTCTTGGAATGGCTGCTGGTCTGGTAAATTGCTTCATTGCTTGGCTACCGTTTGTAGGAGTTGCCATTTGTATTTCTCTTTGGAACCTCTGTTGGCGTCTGGCTAGCTGAGCAGTACGTTCGATTTCCGGGTCAAGGATTCTATCCCAGTCGAGATGAGTGTCTGACCAAGAACGGGTGTACACCATTAACAGTCTGCAAAAAAGAAAAATAGATTCCACAAAAGTTTAAAAGTAGAGTAAAATAAAATAAAAATAGATAGAAATAATAATAGTAAAAAGTAAACTAAATGCAGTAAATCAAAATTTTAACCCAAGCTAAGGACTAGACAGGAATCTAGTCCCCGGCAACGGCGCCAATTTGCAAACGATAAATTGACCTATTAAATACCAAAAATATCTTAGAGATAATAAATCAGAAAACCGTCAGGTTGCAAAATCCTGGTTATTGTAGTAGATTTATGGGAACCAGGTATCGAACCGTGGGACTATGTGATAATTATCTAGACTTAGCAAGGTTATAAATTGAGGGGGAATTTTGTTTTGTTCTAAACTGTGAGTTATAATAAAGACAACAAGAATTTAAATAACAGCTAATAATTAAATAACAGAATATTAAAGTGGTTGTGAATAGGAAGACGGACTCGGGTTCAGGTTTTCTCGTTTGATTAATTATGCTATTCTAACCGGTTTATTAAGAATATTTGGCAAATTCCTTTTATAGTCTTTAGATTTAAATCCTAAATTCTAATGACCTCGTTTACCAGAACATGCAAGGTTTGATCTAAACTCAGGCAAAAACACATGTAAACGACTAGTTAAAAGGAATATATTTTGCTCTGAAATACTAGATTTATTCAATCAGAATAAATTTTTCCACAGACATAACAATTAATGTGACCTATTATTTATCACGGATCTGATCAAAATAGATTCGTAAAGCAGTTTAATAAACTCATGTAATTTATTAAAAAGCGAGATAATAACATTAATCGTATCAAATTATAATTAACTTAAACCGGTAAATAAAGTGCACAATTAAAACAAACTACTAATAACCATCCCCAGAGTATAAAATAATTAGCCGACATATTAAATAAATGAACAAGACAAGAGTATAAGAATTCATCTGTATCGCCGACTCCTGAAACTGCTCTGTTATTCTGACAGACCCTAAAAATAAGTGGTGGATGGATAATATATAAGAGGAGTTGGTGGGGTGTGAATGTTTTGTGGTGGTGGTCGGATGGTTTTGTGAATGAATTGAGAATTGAATGGAGTACGTGAGTGAATTGTTTGTGGAATGGAAAAGGTGATAGTGGGGGCGATGGAGTAGTATGGTGTCGGGTGATTTTTGTGAATGGGTTTGTAAATGGAGTGGAGCAGATTGGTGGGGGAGAGTCGCGTGAGTGTGTTCGGATGATGCCTTGAGCAGTGATTTGCAGCTCTATTATAGATACGTGGAGCGGGATGCAGACAAGGAGATGAGCGGTGCAGTAGTCAAGGGCGGTGAATTGGTGAGATCGTGGAGATTGCAGACAGATTTCATTCGTCGTCGGGCAGCAGCAATTAATCACGCGTGCCACAAATTAAGTGGGCGCCGTCTGTAATAAATGAAGTAGCAGTTGGAGTGCGGCGCCGCGAAGGAAGAAGGAAAAGATTCGCGTCGAAATCTGGATCGGGGCATTTTTTATGCGCTGCAGCTCTTGTTCGTCTGCCTGGTTCACCTCCGTCCGCCTCCTTGACCTCACCAAACGAGGCTGTTATGACCTGCTGCGTCCGCCTCCTTGACCTCACCAAACGAGGCGGTAGTGTCTCTGTGGTCCGCCTCTCTGACCGCCAGCTTCCAGGCGGTTGCACGTGTGGAGTCCGCCCCCTTGTGGGCGGTTGCAATATATATTATATATATATATATATATATATTATATATTATAGATATTATCTATATATATTTATATATATATCGAGTATACTCCAATCTTCAGTCGGCCCCAGATTCTTTGTTATAAGTCCGTTTTGGTCCCCGTTTGTTGCGTTGGAAAGTTCGTGAGGCGAACTATGCATTTCTGTCATCATTTCCTGATTTTATCATATAAATTGGAATTAGTTCCTACCCAAAGTAAGAGTTACAAAAAGCATAGAATAAGTGTGAGAAGGTGCGTAAAAAGTTACATAAAATAATGACCAAGCACCTATAAAACTATATAAATTTCACACTTATCAGCCACGCCAGAGCTCCTGAACCCCTTCTATTTCGGCTAACTCTTCTCAGCCACCATCAGTTATTGCCCCATTTTCAGACGTCAATATCTCAGCCATCCTAGGATATTTGTGCATGCCGTTTCTTTCATTCTGTAGGATCGGGTGGCTAACTCAAACCAACCAAAGGTGTGAGTCTAAGAGTTGGTTTGACTTAATCAGCCTTTGTAAGTGAGAAGCACTCTGTGATGTAGAGGCACTCAATCGAATTGATTAAACTAAGGGTGCGGAAGACTTTTGCGATAATTGAAGCGAAGCGATAAAAAGGGAGAAGAACTATGTGGAACTCAGCAAGATACATAAACAAGCTATTTCATTTCCTGGTCAAATAAAACAACTTACGAATGTCCACTAAGTAGAAAGGATCTACTTAGCGTTTTTTCACTCACTCACCCAACACACTTTCTAATCAGATCAATGGTAAGCGTAGTGAAACTAGGATCTTCCTAGGCAGAGTCTATCTAAATGCGCTAACTAACTTGGTACGTTTTCTCTCTCTCTTTCTGGCTTTACAAAGCGATTCTCTTTCTCTCTCTAAGCTCTGAAATAATCCTCAATGAAAGCACACTTTAAACTGACTATTACACAGCTTATTTATACTATTAATACAACGGTAGGTCAAAGGAGTTAGTTCCGAAAATACCGGAACTAACTTAGTAGGCAACTTCCAACGGCTTTGAGTGGTCTTCTTACTTGGGCCGCAATCTTCGGGTGTTGAGGGAAGACTTCATGACCGTTGTGGCGATTAAGGCATTCCCGAGTAGACTCCTTGTTATTCGCAACAGCACGGGAGAGTCTGTGAAGTCTTCTTAGTTGCGTGGACTCTATTGAAGCGGCTCACTCTTTGTGTCTGTTTAGGGATGATTGACTCTGTCGAGGTGATAGGCTATCTCTGCAACACTCCGATGTCCCAACAGTTTCCCTTTGTTGCTGATGATAGCAAACTTCTGTGAATCCCGATGGAGTCAATCCTGAAATAGAAACACAAAGGACTAGGGGTACCGACCCTGTCGAAGTTCCCCCTTAATAGCAGCAATAGTAATTGAGTTCAAAGACTCCATTTAGGTTCCCCCTTAATCGTAGAGGGACTCCAGGCAAGCAAATATTAAAAAGGCGGTGTAATAGGCAGGATATGTCGTAGTATATAAAGCAGTTAAAATACTAGACCACACGGTCCAGCAGCAGAAATCCAAAAGCAGTTTAAAAACAACAACAGAGTCACCCGTACACCAGACGTGATTGACCGCTTCCCTCTTTTGCTTTCATCAGAGGGAAGCCCACAGTCACACAGAGTTAGTCAAAATATTCACACACAAAACAGCAAAAAGTGTTTAGAACTTAAAAATAGCCTTAGTCCTAACACTACACACACACACGTCATGGCTAAGGGGTTGGGGTTAGGGTGGATTGGATGTCTAGGAGTTGTTCTTGCAAGGCCGCCACAGTGGGCTCTATCCCAGCGAGTCTGACCATCATCCGCGTTTGGCCCTGAATCAGCTCTGCTGCCTGCGCAAGGAGTCGCTCCACTTTCTCCAGGAGGGGTAGGAGTGAAGCATGAGGGACTGCCTCTTGAGAAGTGGAAGTTCCCGCCGTCGTTGGAGTTGATGGTGGGGGCAGCAACTTTGATTTGTCGATAGATGTCAGCCGATTCAGATAGCGCAGGGTGATGGTGTCTGCCTCTTCGATGGACTCTGGTGTCGATGTCTCCAGGGGTACCTGAAAGAATTCGAGAATTCGAGGCAGCCAGAACACATACCCCAGGGAGTGTTTCAGGGTGTCGACAGACTGGGCTAAGTGGTGGAGTACAATGTGGGCCAGATTAATGGAATGACGGTTGATTATGCAATACATTATGGTGAGGTCCAAGCAGTTGACCATGAGATTTCCTTCTTTACGTGGGACAATGTTTTTGATGACCAGAATGTGCAGGAGTTGGTGTAAAATGGAGAGATCACCACGAGTATAGGTGAGCCAATCTTTTTCTTGGAGGAGAAAAAGCGATAGATTTTATTTTGAGGGACCCCGGGGATTTCAGGAAGGACTCCTTTCCCATAGAAGGACAGGCCAGTAGCAGGGACTCCAAGGATTTGGGACAATTTTTCAAGGTCGAAGAAGATGGGGGTGGAATTAACAAAAGACTGTGCAACACCGTTTCTGATAACAAGATTTTGAAAGAAATCGACAGACGCTTAGGGATACCACTCCGTTATCTCACAGAAGAGATGTTTCCACCCCTGAACATCTAGCATGGTTTCCAACTTCCCTAGGTTTGAAGATAGAGCCCATGAAAAATCGAGGAACTTACCCCTGACGATATTCCGTTCTGAGGCAGGGTCCCCGAGCATGTAGCGTTGGTTGAAGGGGTCGATCTTCGCACATCTTCGTTGCGGCTTTGGAGGTTTCTGGTCTTTGGCGGATGTGGCGCCAGTAGAAGCATCGTGACTGGCCGTGGGCAATTCTTGGACTGTAGATGATTCGCCGGAACCAGAGGAGACTGGTTGTGCCTTGACAGAAGAACAGAGAATCCTTTTGGCTGTGGGTCGAGTAGAGGTTTAGGCTTTTCTCCTGCGGGTTTTGGGTTGAGGTTGTTGTGGTGGTGTTGCTGATTTTGCGGGAGATGCGGGTGGGGTTGGTGTAGGAGATTTGTTGGTTGGAGCTTGCGGTTGATCAGTAGGTTGGTTGGGTTTCAGCAGTAGGGTTTTGATCTTGTAGTGGTGGAGATGGTGGCATTGTTTGTAGTGGGGTAGCTTCTTCAATATCGGTTTCAAGAATGTCGGTTTTTACGGAAGAGGGCGGTGTCTGATGGGGGGATGTATCACGGGTGGTTGGTGGTGTGGCAGAGTGTGTGGGGGACGAGGTAGCGGTGGTTTTAGTGGGAGAGTGAGTGGTGGTGGTGGTGGTGAGTGGAGATGGATTCGGGTTGGCCATTGATTGGAGGTACGCCTGAAGGCGGATGGGATCTTGGAAAATATCGGCCGGGATGTTGATACCGTTGAAATTGATGCCTTCCGTTTGGAAATTGTAGGATGCTTGGGTGTAAAAGGGATGGAAGTGAGAGAGATGGAGTGGACGGGTGATGGATATAAAGGCTGGAAGTTGCAGAGATGGCGTGTGTCAGGTGAGATAAATGCGGTGACGTCAGGGTTTAGTGAGATTAACGGCGAGGATTTAGGTGGGGTGGGTTCGGATAGATGACGTGGGTGGTAGCGCTAGAGTTATAGACATGCTAAGTAATAAAACACATTTCACAGATTCAAGTGCAAACAAAGACAAACTCGATGAGACATGAGGGAGTACCTGCTGAAGATTGCGGTAGGGGCAAGGAGATGCGATCGTCTAGGTAGACGGAGTCAACCCGATTGCTGATCGCAGTGCTTCGAATCGTGCTGTAGACAGGGGTTTAGTAAATATATCTGCAAGTTGATCTTCTGTGGGCACAGTGCTACGGAGTTCTGTTTTTTGGAGGACCATGAAACAAGGCAAAGACCCAAGAACTGTGCATTACCTGAAGTACTCTTTCGATCTTGGAGGGAGCCAGCCCAATCAGAGTCACTATATCCAGATAAGATGAAAGTAGGAGATTGTGGATACCATAGATAGAGTGTACTTGTACCTTTTAGATATCTGAAGATACGTTTGACTGCTTTGAGGTGGGACTGCTTTGGGGCTGCATGGAAGCCAGCACAGAGGCAGACTGCGTGAAGAATGTCGGGGCGACTGGCAGTGAGGTACAAGAGGGACCCTATCATTCCTCTATATTCTGTGGCATTGACACCGACGTCGTCATCATCAGGATGAAGTTTTGCAGATGTACAGCTTGGGGTGGACATACTCTTGGAGTTTTTGAGGTTGTACTTGTCAAGGAGTTCCTTGATGTACTTTTGCTGGTGGATCTTAATCCCGTCCTTCTCCTGTTGAATCTGTAATCCTAGGAAAAACTTGAGCTCACCTAACTCATTCATGGAAAACTCTTGCTTCATGAGGTTAGCAAAATGGTCACAGAGGATGTTACTTGTAGAGCCATAAATGATATCATCAACATAGATCTGTACTAGAAGTAAGTCATGCGATGATTGAAGAATAAATAGTGTTTTATCTACGTTACCTCGAGAGAAACCATTTTGCAATAGATATGTAGACAGTCTTTCATACCAGGCACGTGGAGCCTGTTTCAGTCTGTAAAGGGCCTTGCATAGTTTATAGACGTAGTCGGGATGGACCGAGTCTGTGAACCCTGGTGGTTGCTCGACGTAGACTTCCCTATCAATGTAGCCATAGAGGAAGGCTGTCTTGACATCCATTTGATATAGTTGGAAACCCTTGAATGCAACAAACGCAATTAACATGCGAATTGCTTCAAGACGAGCCACGGGAGCGAAGGTTTCATCATAGTCAATCCCTTCTTCTTGATTGTAGCCCTGGACGACTAGTCTGGCTTTATTCCTGAAAACTTGTCCTGCATCATCAAGTTTGTTACGAAAGACCCAACGAGTACCAATGGTTTGCTGATGTGTGGGTCGAGGAACTAACTCCCAGACAGCATGGCTTTGGAGAGAATTCAGTTCCTCCTGCATTGCAATGACCCAATCACTATCAAGGAGTGCTTCTTTGACATTTCTTGGTTTAGTGCTGGATAGAAAAGCACCAAAGGCACAGAGGTTTTGCATAGCTTAGAGGCGTGTTTAAACACCGGAGTTTGGGTCTATAATGATGTTTTAAGGAGGGTGGGCTGATTTTTGTTGGAACTGTCGACGTGAAGCAGGAAGGGTGTATCTCTGTCAGAGGAATCAAATGTCAAATTTTGTGGTAAGGGTGTCTCTGGGTTATGGTCAGAGTCAGTAGAGTCTGATGTATTGTTTTTGTTTGCCGGAGAATTACTAGGAGTGATGGATTGGGAATCGGGGAGTCTTCCTATGGGTACAGTGATGAAGTGTGGATCAGTGAGGAAATCGTCAGGAGCAAAGTCAAGTTGATCAGAAGATGAGCCGACATTGTGGGACTCATCGAACTTGACGTGGGGACTCTCTTCTAAACACTGAGTTCTCAGATTGATAACACGATAAGCTTTGCTTTTAGAAGAGTAGCCAAGAAAAATACCTTCATCACTTTTAGGAGAGAACTTACCCAAATTGTCCTTACCATTATTGTGGATAAAGCACTTACATCCGAAACGCCTGAGATGAATAAGACTTGGTTTTCGTTGACGGAGTAGTTCATAGGGTGTCTTGTGAAGAAATGGATGAATCAGCGCACGATTTAACACATAGCATGCTGTGTTAACAGCTTCTGCCCAGTAAGATGGAGTGAGTTGAGTGTCAATGAGCATGGTGCTAGCCATTTCTACCAAAGTTCTATTCTTGCGTTCAACCACTCCGTTTTGTTCTAGAGTGCATGCGGATGATATTTGGTGATCGACTCCGTTGTCCCTGCAAAACTCATCAAACGACTTGTTGCAAAATTCAGTACCCTGGTCCGTTCTCAAGGTTTTCAAAGTAAATGAAAATTTGTTGACAAGCATTTTATGGAGTTTGACGAACTCCATAAAAGTTTCATCCTTAGTAGATAGAAAAATGACCCAAGTCCACCTGGAATAGTCATCGACTATGACCAGGATGTACCTCTTACCACTTCTGCTTTGTGTACGCATGGGACCAACAAGATCCATGTGTAGCAATTCTAGTGGAGAGCTAGTAGAGAGAGTAGACTTACTTTTGAAGGAGGATCGGGTGTGTTTACCTTTTACGCATGCTTCACAGACAGAGTCTGTGTCAAAGGTTGTGTCGGGTAAACCAATCACCAAGTCCTTACTTTTGAGTTTGTTCAATAGCCTGTGATTTGCGTGACCAAGTCTGGAGTGCCACAGCAATGAGTTTTTGGAATGCACGTTGAGACAGACTTTATCGTCTGGATTAATGGAGTTTAAGCACATTTTGTAGAGATTTCCTTCTCTACGTCCCACAGCTTTTAATGAACCTGTACGCTCATCATAAACCTTACAATCCGAAGAGGAGAAAAGTACCAAATTGAATCTATCATAAATTTGGGAAATACTTAGTAAACTATGTTGGACTCAAGTGACCAGATGGACTCCATCAATTTTAAATTTTGAGGGGTTACCTACGGAGCCAACTCCCACGATTTCACCCTGGTTGTTGTTTCCAAAAAGTAACCTTACCTCCTTGGTAGGATGAAAGCGAATTGAATTGATTTGGATCTCCAGTCATGTGACGAGAGCATCCACTGTCCAAGTACCAGCTGTCTCCATTCGCCTTCACCTACAAAAGAACAGATCATTTGTTAGATTTGGGAACCCAGATGTACTTGGGTTCCTTTTTCAAGCCAGATCTTTTCAATTCTTCTCGTGCTTCAAGTATCAATTTAACACGTTTGACATTAAACGAAAGATCTTTATTCAATTTATCACATGCACTGTCTCTATGTCCAAGACTCCCGCAGTAGCCACAAATTTTGGTTGGTGGAAGATTGGCGTATTTCTGTTGTCCTTTCCAACAGGAGTCGAATTTTTCCTTTTCTAGATATCGTTTGACTCTGTTGTCGGATTTGGACATATTCTTTGTGATGTTGAACTTACCCTTGTGCCATTTGGGCATGGATTGAGTGGATCGAACTCCGGATTGTAGATTTACAATCTGTTGAGAGAGTTGTTCTACTTTGTAGCGAAGATCATCTCGATCTTGGCTAATTTCTTTGATCTTGGAATTGGCCCACTCAGGTAGTTCAGAGGAGGTGACTTGTTTGATAAACTTGACTGGCTTAAGAGAGAGAGCGTGCTCCTTTTCTTTCAGTTTTTGAGTGAGATTTTTGATAGTGGTGTTCAGGGATATATTTTGGATTCAGAAGCATTTAAGTAATTTTGAAGAGAACAACACTTGTCCGTAAAGATGGTGAGGTCTTGTTTGAGAGAGTCGATCAGGGTGAGAGACTCTTTCTAGTCACCCTGGCTAAATTGAGTTCGCTCTAAGGTATCATGAAGTTCCTTTTGAAGGGAATCAACATGACGCCTTGATTCTTGTAGATCTAGCCTGAGAGAACAAGAGATGGTTTTGTGTTCCTCAGCTTCATCTCTTAGGGCATACATAAGACCTTTTGAGATTTCGAGTTCCTCAGATAGCTCGGTTATTTTGCTGGTAAGACTTGCTTTGAGGGAGTTGTTCTCGGAGACAATTTTAGCAATTAACGTCATAAATCCCATAAGAGAAATATGGTAAAGGTCTGTTTCAAGGTGAGCACTAGTTACCTCATTGTCTGGAATTATGGATTCCGTCGTGTCGTGTGCCATGAGACATACCAGGCCGCTGGACTCTGCGTCTGGTTCGTCGGAATCTGAATCACCCCAACCAACAGCTGCCATCAACGATCTCCCTTGAGATTTTCCATACTAGTTCTTGAGTAAGGGACAGTCCTTCTTGAAGTGACCGGGTTTATTGCAGTAGAAACAAGTGACAGAATTGAAGACTTGTTTGGAGGTGTTTGAGAACGACCGACTCTGTCGATTAGGTTGGTTACGCATGAATTTTCGGAAGTTCTTAACTATGAAGACAAAGTCTTCCATAGTCTCAGCCTCACTTTCCTCAACAATAATATCCACCAGCTCAGCCTTTGCTTGTCTGATTTGAGTATCAGCGACATAGGCTCCTTCTTGAGTTAACTGAGTCGAATTAACCTGCAAGGCTTGGTCATTCAAAGTAGTAGTGTTACTAGAAGAGGGAGAAGAAGTATTACCACACTTCTTTCGAACATTCTTCTTGTATTTATCTACGGATTGTAGATAGGAACCTAGGTCTTGACAGCTCCATTTGGATAAATCCTTGCATACTTTGGTGGAGATTACCGTCTCTGCCCATTCTTCTCTGAGACTGTCCAGCAATTTGTGCAAGACACTCTCTCTATCTGGTAATATGCTAACTTCCTGCATAGTAGTAGTTAGTAAGTAGAAACGATCAAGCACTTCTTCCAGTGACTCACCGGGTTTTTGCAGAAAATTTTCATAGTCCATTCGGAGTTCTTGAGCTTTGCATTTCTTGAGTTCAATGACTCCTTCGTGGGTAGCTTGGAGGAGTGTCCATATCTCATTTGCGGACTTACAGTGATTGACTCTCCTTTGTTCTGGGATGGACAGGCAAGTGTATATTGCACGTGATGCTTGTCGATTCAGTTCGTACCTTTTGCGATCTACAGCAGTCCATGTTGATCGGTCTGGATTGACTGCAAGATCTCCTCCAGTGACTATCTCCCAAAGCTCAGAGTTGACAGACTCAATGTGTTGCTCGATCTCGTTTTTCCAATGGTCATAGTTGGTGGAGGTGAGTCTGGGGTGCTCGAAGTGCATTTTGTTGTTTTGGTTGGCAAAGAGATCTGCCATTGCTTCATTGATTGACCGTTAGCCTAAGCAAGGCTCTGATACCACGTGTAGGATCGGGTGGCTAACTCAAACCAACCAAAGGTGTGAGTCTAAGAGTTGGTTTGACTCAATCAGCCTTCGTAAGTGAGAAGCACTCTGTGATGTAGAGGCACTCAATCGAATTGATTAAACTAAGGGTGCGGAAGACTTTTGCGATAATTGAAGCGAAGCGATAAAAAGGGAGAAGAACTCTGTGGAACTCAGCAAGATACATAAACAAGCTATTTCATTTCCTGGTCAAATAAAACAACTTACGAATGTCCACTAAGTAGGAAGGATCTACTTAGCGATTTTTCACTCACTCACCCAACACACTTTCTAATCAGATCAATGGTAAGCGTAGTGAAACTAGGATCTTCCTAGGCAGAGTCTATCTAAATGCGCTAACTAACTTGGTACGTTTTCTCTCTCTCTTTCTGGCTTTACAAAGCGATTCTCTTTCTCTCTCTAAGCTCTGAAATAATCCTCAATGAAAGCACACTTTAAACTGACTATTACACAACTTATTTATACTATTAATACAACGGTAGGTCGAAGGAGTTAGTTCCGAAAATACCGGAACTAACTTAGTGGGCAACTTCCAACGACTTTGAGTGGTCTTCTTACTTGGGCCGCGATCGTCGGGTGTTGAGGGAAGACTTCATGACCGTTGTGGCGATTAAGGCAATCCCGAGTTGACTCCTTGTTATTCGCAACAGCACGGGAGAGTCTGCAAAGTCTTCTTAGTTTCGTGGACTCTATTGAAGCGGCTCACTCTTTGTGTCTGTTTAGGGATGATTGACTTTGTCGAGGTGATAGGCTATCTCTGCAACACTCCGATGTCCCAACACATTCTCTTCTCCTTAATCTCCTCTTTGCAACCATTAATCATACATGCCCTAACTCCTTCTAAATCCGCCGCAAACTTGATCTAAAGTTGCCTCCTCGAACACTTACAACCCAGTTTTCCAGAAAAACCGAATCGGTAAGGTAACTTCTCCGAGCTGTATCTCCTTCATCTCTCCATGAAAATTTGAGTTCCATAGCTCATGTTGTAGATCTCTAATCCGTCTAAAACTTTCCTTTTAATGTCCAAGGCTGATTCTGAATCGAGTAGAAGTTAAAGGTGTCTAAAGTTCGCTAGTCGGACACGGTGGATTTTCTGCCCAGATCTTTTCCAGAAAACGATAGGTAAACCCAGATCTTGTGAGATCTGTAACTTTCTCTATAATCTATCAAATTCAATGATTCTTCCACTAGTGTTTAGAGTTACATCCCTACTTTAAAATGTGGTAGGTTTCGGGGATTGAATCTTTCCCAATTGGCGCGAGTTGGTCCGTGAAGTAGCCAACTCGAACTGCACATAAAATCATAGAAAACGCAAAGGTATAAACTCGTAACTTTCGAATTAAATTGCTTCCTGTGTATTACGTATTAGATCGAGATGTTCCTATGTAATTGTAGAGTTACATTTCCTCTTTCGATTAAGCCTAAGAACGTAGCCTAACTCGATCTGTACTGTAAATTATAGATCCGCAAACATCCCTGCCCGAACTGCCTCGAAGTCCAGTTTTCCAGAAAACCCGAACTCGATTTCACTCACCGACGCGTCTCCGGTGAGTTTTTCTTCCAATTCTTCCGATGTTGCTAACCGGCTTTTCATCGTCGACCAAACCCACGTATCAATTTCGTGTATTATGCATTGTGTTAGGAGAATTTGGCAAAATCGAATTCGAACTGACATAACCCTAAACCGAGTTAAACCCAGACTCGTATTTGATGTACACTGCATTATAGCTATCGAAATCGGTACCATTAGAACCGGAATTCAATTTCGAATCCAATTAAACAAGAATCATCGAATTTAGTTTTGTAGATTGAGAGATATTGAAGGATTAGTACTCAGGTATCGGTTTCGATTTGCTGAAGAACTCGAGTTTCAGTGGCCGTCCGATCGTAGGTTTTAGAAACGGACGACCGAGATTAAAACGTGGATAGATTTAGTTGTTTTCAGTTTTATTAATTCCAGAATTAAACCCTAACTTGTTGAATTAATTTAAATACCTTCCCGAATGTATTTTGACTTGAAATTTTAACCATAGATTCCTTATAAGATGTAGTTTATAATGATGTAAATTAATATCGGTTTTGAGTTTTTGAATGTAAGTTATGATTTTTGCAAGTTATGAGTATTATGGAATTATTTAGATAATTTTAAAAGATATTTTTATGAAATAAAAATTTTATAATATGTCTAAAATGTTATAGCTACTATATATTTAATTTGGTAATTTGTGGACAATGGTAAATGGTTTTAAAAATTGTGTTTATGAATTTTTCATAAGAATAACTTATAATATATGGTTTTTAATGTAACGAAAATTAAAGTATAGTTTATTAATAAACTTTTTAGGTTGGGAAATAATGAAAAGATTAAGGGAAAATTACATCGCCCACCCATGACGTTTGGTGAAATTACACCGCCCACCCACGAGGTTTCAAAAATTACTTTGTCCACCCATGTGGTTTCCACAATTTTACATCCAGCAACTTTTCTAATATTTGGTCAACTTAAAAGATGGTTAAATGATATCCAAATTTGATGAAACTTTACATGGACGATATTAAGGTGTTATATTTTGGTAAAACATGAAATCCAATGTTTTTTAAGCTCATATATGATCCGTGGGACCAGTTGAACGTGTCTCATGTTTCATTGGGTCCCACAGGTCATATATGACCTTAAAAAACTTTGGATTTGGCATTGAACAAAAATATAACACCTTAACATCGTCCATGTAAAGTTTCATCAAATTTGGATATCATTTAACCATCTTTTAAGTTGATCAAATATTAGAAAAGTTGTTGGATGTAAAATTGTGGAAACCACATGGGTGGGCAAAGTAATTTTTGAAACCTCGTGGGTGGGCTGTGTAATTTCGCCAAACGTCATGGGTGGGCGATGTAATTTTTTATAAATATTTTGGGAATTAAAGTTTTAAGTGAAGTAAATATTTTGGGAATTTAAGTTTTAAGTGAAGTAACAAAAAATATTTACATACATATAATTATAATATATATATATACTTATATGAGAGAAATAAAAATAGAAACTTATGTTAAATCAAGGAACTAAACTAATCTACATTTTAATTTTTTATAATTTGGAAGTTAACATTCTTAATTAAAACTAAGGAAAATATATATATTTACACATATATAAAAGGGAATAAAATAGTAACTTAGGTTAAAACAAGGAGCTAAATAAATCAACACTTATATTAACTAAATACTATAGAAGCTAATATTCTAAAATGTAGCAAAAGAAATACTTTATAAAACATACATGGAATGCAGATAAATGTTGAAGTTAATAAAGATAATTTAAATACAATAAGCTACATAAGGGATGACTTAAATAAATTCTAGTACAGGTACATACGTATATATATTAAATAAATAAAGGAAAATACTTTATTTTATAAACCATATATCGGTTATGGATATGCCTAAAAGTTATTAAACATAATTAAATACAATTAAAATTTCTTAAAGATGTCTGGATAAATCTTAATACACAAAGATATATATAAATATATATATATAAACATTAAAATAGATGAAGGAAATAACATTCCTTGTGAGAGATATAATAAGAAGAATATATATATTAAACTTTAGGATTTTAATCGGTGTGTAATAAAATAGTCATTGATAACTTAAGGGTTTAATTACACAACATAAACGTAACACGGTCTTGGGCTAACCTACTGAGCCCAAGTCTATGAACTCCAAAAGCCCACTTAAACAATTCAAAGAGAGTTTGGGCCACTCTCAGGGTTAAACCCTAAATCGTTCCAGTTTAAACGAAATTGGCCTAACAAAAGATTTAATTAACGAAACCTATCCCAAATCCTGGTGAGAGAATAATGGTAAACCTGGAACTATAAATCAGTAAGAATAGAAGGTGTTTAGTTTATAAGACCCTTAACTAATCAACACTTGGAACACCTTAATTATAGGTTACTATTGGGGAATCACTCATTCAAGTTAATTTGTAACGCCCCTACTTAACATAATTACAGCGGAAATAAAATACTAAAGGCGTACAGATCATCGGGTTCCAAACACCCGGCACCAAACCTCACCAATTTACAACTTACAAACCACAAAAGCTACGGTCTGAACTCGAGAAAAACTTAACACAACATAATAGAAATTAAACATATTCTCTCTCCACAAAACCTAGTCCCATCCCAAACGCTCATTCTCTTCGTGGCCACCAGTAAATCAATTCGTACCTGCAAGATGAAACCAAGCAGCCCACCCCGAAAGGGGCGGGTCAGTTCCCTGGAATGGAACTGGTACAATTCTCCAAAAACAAACTTATAAAACATAACTCTTCAAAATAAACAGTAACATGAAAACAACTCTTAAAAGTAAAACAGAGATAGAGCACTTCAAAACAATCAAGTTAAAGAGAAAAGAAAACAAGACAAAGATAGAGATAGAGAACTTCCAAAACAAGTCATCCACTTAAGTAGTCACACCACATAGTTAGTAAGCATCCATTGTTGATGTTAGAACCAATTCCCGTTAGGAGTAGAAAAACCCAGATAGCCACAAAGGACTAGGAATGATAAAGTAGATCCAAGAACCAAGAACTCGAGAGTGGAATAATTCAACTGGGAGAGATGGCCCCCACCGCCAATCACGTCCTTTTAGGACAGGGGATATACAGCCCCTCACTGTTAAATATCAATGCCCCTATGGGCGAGGGATATACAGCCCCCTACTGTCAAATATCAATGCCCCTATGGGCGAGGGATATACAGCCCCCTACTGTCAAATATCAATGCCCCTATGGGCGAGGGATATACAGCCCCCTACTGTCAAATATCAATGCCCCTATGGGCGAGGGATATACAGCCCCCTACTGTTACCATTAAAGACGTGCGCACGTCGAAAGAAAGATTTCCAAGATTGACCTTTTCCAAAAAATCCCGCTAGATCACCAACTACCCAGAGCAATACCAAAACACTCAGTCCTACAGAGTGCAGAAGCGTAAACCCTAAGCAGCCAATGTCTAACGGGCAACCAAGTAGAAGAAACCAATACCCAAGTGAGTTCCACATCCAAGGCTCAATTAGTCACACAAGCTGAGTTAGTCACACAACCATTTTTTTTCTTAGAAAATCCTCTTAAAGTCAGTTAGCGTTTTCCAAAACATTCCACAAGTCAACCATTAAAAATATCGGAGTACGAGAAATCGTACAACACATTCCATAAAGTCCAAAACACATCAAGCTGAGTACGAGAAATCGTACAAAACATTCCATAAAGTCCAAAACACGTCAAGCTGAGTACGAGAAATCGTACCTGGGTAACGCTGTAGCAGTTCTAATCAACTTGCGCAAACAATCAACAGTACTCTGAAGAATATTAAAGATAATCTACCATCAATCACTTGTAGCCTATGTTACGCTTAAATAAACTCCTTACTCTTATTTCAAAGTCTCAATTATCTTTTAAGCCCTACTTAAATGTTATGTATAATCTTTGACTTGTCTGAGAACGATGTATTACTCAAGGTTGTAAGACCAAGGAATGTATTTTATCAACACTAGTTAATTGTTCCACCCTTATCCACTTTACCCATACTTAACCTTAATTCCCACATTAAAGACCCTAATAACATAAGGGCATTATACGTTATTCAATCAAGTCCTAGAATCTCAATAACAATTCTTAAGCACAATACTTTTACTCTTACTTTAGGATATACATCGTGTTATGACCAATGATGGGTTTATCTTAGAATACTATACTATTATCTCACAATATAAAGATTATATATTTAAACAATTTCTACTAGACAACCCATTATGATTAAGTCTTTCCCTTAACTTAATTAAGACCTACATCTTGTATATTGAAATCGTAGTGTTGTAGACGCATTTTAGTATAACTTATTTGAGCTACTAAACTCAATTATCTTATCTTTAGTTCAGAATGGCCTTTAATTACAACCATCTATTAATCTTGTCATAAGTTGTTAAATTACTTTTCATCTTGAAATAACCATATTATAGATAACTCAAACTTATCGAACTCTCACATTTAGTATCCACAAGGTTTATTATTCGCTTAATTATTACCTATATAATAAGGTGTTTTAAGATAACCCTTTTTATGTATCCTTACTTACATTTTAATTTCCCAAGTATTTAATTTTTACACACATTCTCTCCATAGAGTATGTATAATCCTTTGTACTAAATTTTAATAAACTTATGCCTTAAATACATTTTATATTACTTACAAGACCAAAGGTTTCAAAGGAACAACTTAATAAATTAATTTCCTTTATTGTATTTAGGATGGACAATATATCTACATAAAGTAGAATTTATCCAAGAATTAAATTCTGGTTCGTAAGTGAAATTGTTAATTATTTAATAAGGTAATCTATTATGAAAAATCCCCATACCTTATATTCAAATGACACATTAATATTTCCCGTGTCAAAAGGTAAATCCTTATAGCCTCTTATGTAACTTAGTTCCTCTAAATAAAGGTTCAAAGGTTTATGTATCTAATTTCTATTTATAAACCTTTTAGTAAACCTTTAACTATTATGTACAACACTTATTTATAAACTCACATCTTGAATATTAGTAATAAATGTTTTTATATGGCTAACTAATTCTAAGAAACTTAAGGATTATTATTTAGAGTAATTTCCTAATCATAGTTTAATATAGTCTTATACCATAATCCCTTTTAATGATTTTATCTCAAAATATTAAGTTATTACTCAATACTATAAATATTAAGAAATGATTAAATCTAGACTTATTTATCCTCTTCACATTTAGATGTAAAAGTAACTCATTTACTTTATTATTTTTTTATATAATAAGAACATTTAAATGTAAAAGTATTCCATTCATTTTATTATCAATTATATAATAAGATCTATTTGTGTAACACTTTATGTAAACTAGTTACAAATATTCCTAAATTTCAACTTATTAATTTCTTAACCCAATTATAGATTTACATTGTGGACATTGACTAAATATATACATGTATTTTAATACTGTTTATATAAATCTTAGAAATTCAAGGGTAACTAAAAACTCAATCATAACCATAAATTAATACCACCTCATATAGTATTCTATTATTAGTATTATGTAGAGGTTTTATTTTAACTCATTAATTCCTTCATATTATATTTTCTATAAGGTATTTTATTTATTTATTTATCGTATATATATATATCCTTCCGATTATATTTCTCACAAGGAATGTTATTTCCTTTATCTATTTTTATTGTATTTATATATATATATACATATACATATACCTACATATATTAAGATTTATCCAGAACACTCTTTAAGAAATTCTATTGTATTTAATTATATCCAATATCTTTTAGACATATCCGAAACTGATTTATGGTTTATAAAATAAAGTATTTCCCTTAGTTTCAGTTAAGTATATTAACTACCATATTATATAATTAATATAAATGTAGATTAATTTAGTTCCTTGATTTAACCCAAGTTACTATTTTATCCCTTAGTTTAATTAAAAATATCAACTCCCATAATATAGTAAGTAAAATGTAGGATAATTAAATTCCTTAATTTATATAAGTTTCTACTTAAGTAAGTATATATACATATATGTACATAATTTCACTTCTCTTAAAAGCTAATACAAAAACTTTTATAAACTTACTGTTATAAAATGTTAATTTAATTTCCCTTACTTTTCCCCAGCTTAAAAGTTAATTAACAAACCATACTTTAATTTTTGATTACATTAAAAACCTTATATTATAGGTTATTCTTATGAAAAACTCACAAACACAATTTTTAAAACCTTTTACCATTGCCCAAAAATTCCCAAATTTAATATACAGTAACTATAACATTTTAGACATTATAAAATTTTTATTTCATAAAAATATCTTTTTAATTTATCCAAATAATTCCAGAAAACCCGTAACTTGCAAAAATCGTAACTTATGTTTGAAAACTCCAAAACCATATTAATTTACATCAAAATAAACTAGATTTTATAAGGAATCTATGTTTAAAATTTCAAGTCAAAATACATTCGGGAAGACCATTAACTAAATTCAACAAGTTAGGGTTAAATTCTGAAATATTATAAAACTTAAACAATCTTTATAACCCACGATCTAATCTCGGCCGTCCAAATCTTTTAAGCCCGATCGGACGGACACTGAACGCCCAGTTCTTCAGCAAATCCCCAATTCGATTCGAGTACTAATTCACCAATTCCTCACAATCTACAGAACCAAATCGAGTGATTCTTGTTCCATTGAATCCGAAATTTGATTGCGGTTCTATTGATACTAATTTCCCCAATTATTATGCAGGATTCAATGGTTTTCGAATTCGGTTTCGAAGTTAGGGTATTTTCGGGTTTCCGAATTCGATTCTAACAAATTCTCTCAATCTAATGCGTAATTGATGCAATTGGAACATGGCTTTGACCGATAATGTAATATAGATTAGCAAGGTTGAAGGAATTTGAAGAAAACTTACCGGAAATTGCAATAACGGAGCAAACAGATTTCGGTTTTCTGGAAACGTTTTCGAACTTGACTGTTTCGAGATGCCAACTTTGAGGATCTATAATTTACGTTCTAGATCGAGTTAGGCCATGTTCTTGGGCTCATTAGAAAGAAGAAATATAGATCTACACAATGATAGCAAGCACTAATCCTAATCGCATCACACAGAAAGAAATTGAAGTCACAAAACACGAGTTTACCTCTCTGTTTCGGTATTATTTTATGTGCTGGCAAGACCGAAACTTTAGGCCTCTATATCTCCCAACTGGTTACGAATTGGACTTGGGCATAAACACGAAAGTTGTAGAGGGATTAGAGATCTTTATAACGAGCTAAAGAAATCGAATTTTGGTTGAAAGACGAGGAAGTTATGGCAAGACGAACTTTACCTGAAATCGAATGAAAACTGGAATCTGGGTTACGAATTCTCAAGGTGGCAACTTTGGATCAATATTCCCGTCGATGTAGGATGAGTTAGGAGATGTATGAGTTATGGTTGTAAAGAGGGAATTAAGGAGAAAAGAATAGAGAGACGGCACTGGAAAATTCGAAGTAACGAGTGAGATATAGCCGTCACAAGTTAGGTCAAAATCGGATGATTGTTGGAGAAAAACAAGGAGATAGAATCGACTAAGTGTTGGGGCGCACGAGAGGCTGACACGTGGCAGTTATAAAATTTTGGCTCTAAACTTCAAACTAGCATAACTTTGGCTAGGATGATCCGTTTTTGACGTTCTTTTTATCGATCTTCATGGTTTTTCATAACCTTTTTTGGTATAGGTTTCATGGCCTGGTTTGACCATTCTCAAAAAGTCAACTCTAGCAAGGCTTAATAAGCTTTAAGGTTTCTAGAATTTTATATTGACTTTTATATTTCAAAACAATGTTCCAACACTTCCTAAAATCTTTATAATATATTTGGAGTGTTTAATATTTCCCAAGATTTATTGACTTATAAATCTTATTATTAATTCATAATAATATAATAATGTATAATAATTAGGGGAAAACCCCTAAATAAATTTCACAACCCCTTAATTAATTTAATATTCATAATTCCATATAATAATTTAATATTCATAATTACATATAATAATTTAATACTTAATAGTATTATTAAAGGTTTAATAAAAGAAATCCCCTAAATTAATTTAAATTAATTTAGGGGTATTTCAGCATATCCCCCTTAAAAGAAACTTCGCCTCGAAGTTTAAAAATCAACTAATAAGCACTCACACCGCTTCGGGTGTGCTGAGAATAAAAGTTCCAATGAAGTTCCATACCAAACCAATCCTGTATTTCCATCCACTTCCATAACAACATTCCACTCAAGATTACTCAAAATCAAACTGAATCAGGATATACCAAGATATAACATGATGAAAATCAAAAGTCACATACTGAGTCATAATGCAAAAACCAAGCACATACAAACACCTCTCATTCTGCTAATACTGTTCTCCCTTTGCTAATAATGCAACGAGGCATAATCCGGATGAGATAACGAAGGAGGAGTATGCCAGCATATCCCCCTTAAAAGAGCTAAGGTACGCCCTCGTACCGCTACTAATGGCACATTCAAAGAATTCAACACCTTATTAACCAGCTTTGTTGAATTTTACTGCACCGTTGATTATATCTATGATCGTTATATATACTATATCTCTTGATTGATTGTTATGTATTTGTATTTCCTTGGTGGTTATAAAATTTTATCTTATGATTATTATCCATTCATTTAATGACTGATACGAATTATATGTCCATATATGATCATTTATCATATCAATTATATTACTAAGCTATACCTCGGGTGTAACGTACTTGAGTAGTTTAACATAATATTCCCGATCATTTAATAATCCTCAATAATCTTCCAAAATTATCTTCAAAGGTTTATTGGCCAACCATATGTTAAAACTCTATAAGATAAATATTTTTCTGTGACTTTTCAAGTTCCAATTGTTTCTATGTTTACTTTATAAAATTTACTTATTATATAACTTCACCCAAGGCAGAATTTTAGAAAGTTCGTCCAAAATCTGATTCCTTTATCTTAAAATTTATACATTATATATATATATATATTTAAGGTAGGGACCCTGTATAAAATTTTAGGTCAAATGCATTAGTCTAATGAAAACTCACTCACTCTTGATAATTATTTTCCTTAAGGTTTGTTCTATGTAAGTGTTCTCTGATTATTAAATCCTAGTACTCTCTTAGACAATGGTAGCTTTTAGTAAATATCACTCTTAGTGTGTCTTTTAAATTTTATACCTGTATAACGTTAAACTTCCAAGTAACATGAGAATTTTCAATCTTTAAGTAACTCTCAATTTTTTTTATTTTTTTTTTTGGATGCTCAATACTCAAGTATTTAAGGATCAATGATACTTAGTTTAGTATTACTCTTCTCTTCACTCAATCTTTAAGTAACTTCTTTTATTGATTTTGTTTTTTTTTATATTCAACCAGGGGTAGATGTTGTATCTTGGAGCACCCAAACTTAATCCCCTTCCTCCATATATAGGTATTTTCACCAAGATTTAACTTCGTAAACTCTTTACATGCATGAATTTAGTACTGGATCTTAATATACGAGTTTTGAACTGTTCATTGTGGCTAGTAATGAAATATGCCTAGCTCAAGATTTCATGATGGTAACGTCTTACCACCACTTCCCCTCAAGTTCAACACAATCCATCACCTGCGTGGAAGATTATATACGGTTAGATGACAAGGCTTGTCTAGCCCCTAAACTTCTAGAAGTGGGTGTGCACCCCCACTACTTTCAGCCTAGGAGTTCGTCGCACCAGGCACTTCTCGTAGGGTGTTAGGTTTATGTGTTTTCTTTCTAAAGTTAACATAGAGTTTTAATGTGTTTTACAAGTTCAGATGTTGATCTTTTCTAATACGCTACTAGTTCTTGTTAGCTTAATAATTTG
The DNA here is from genome assembly GCA_023374045.1 of Limonium bicolor. Lineage (NCBI taxonomy): Eukaryota > Viridiplantae > Streptophyta > Magnoliopsida > Caryophyllales > Plumbaginaceae > Limonium > Limonium bicolor. The sequence continues at coordinate 279,561,499 of CM041779.1, forward strand.
CTAGACTTAAGATTTATCTTAAACATTATCTTTAGGTAATAAATTGATACCAAGTAGTTCATGAGATTTATTTCCAAGCTTTAAAGGAGTTGAAGTACTTTCACATAATATCAATACTAATTTAGTTATGTAAAGTTTCTATTTGTATACTGTTTTCAACCAAAAGTATTCTTTAAAATTCTAGGAATTTTGTACTAGCTTTTAAAGGATTACATTTTTTTAGCAATGTATTCTCCATGAGCATGCTTTTGAAAAATGGCTTAATATTTGGTTTATCTCAACCAAAATCTTATCGTACTTAATATGGATGTTCCATTTATATATATGTATATATATTTTCTATAGTTTATTGTTGGGACGGTATAACAACACATCACACTCAACAGACATTCACAAAAGAAAAGTGTGTAAAGGAATCGTTCACAATTCCAAAAAGGGTTAGGAGTCGTGCCTTACTGGAGTCCTCACTTCCCAATTCTACCCCAGTTCCCCAGTTTTAAGTGCACCTATAATCTAAATATTTCACTCGGCTTGTTTTCTCGGGTTCAGAGCGTAACTACGCTCTGATACCACTTTCTGTAACGCCCCTACTTAACATAATTACAGCGGAAATAAAATACTAAAGGCGTACAGATCATCGGGTTCCAAACACCCGACACCAAACCTCACCAATTTACAACTTACAAACCACAAAAGCTACGGTCTGAACTCGAGAAAAACTTAACACAACATAATAGAAATTAAACATATTCTCTCTCCACAAAACCTAGTCCCATCCCAAACGCTCATTCTCTTCGTGGCCACCTGTAAATCAATTCGTACCTGCAAGATGAAACCAAGCAGCCCACCCCGAAAGGGGCGGGTCAGTTCCCTGGAATGGAACTGGTACAATTCTCCAAAAACAAACTTATAAAACATAACTCTTCAAAATAAACAGTAACATGAAAACAACTCTTAAAAGTAAAACAGAGATAGAGCACTTCAAAACAATCAAGTTAAAGAGAAAAGAAAACAAGACAAAGATAGAGATAGAGAACTTCCAAAACAAGTCATCCACTTAAGTAGTCACACCACATAGTTAGTAAGCATCCATTGTTGATGTTAGAACCAATTCCCGTTAGGAGTAGAAAAACCCAGATAGCCACAAAGGACTAGGAATGATAAAGTAGATCCAAGAACCGAGAACTCGAGAGTGGAATAATTCAACTGGGAGAGATGGCCCCCACCGCCAATCACGCCCTTTTAGGACAGGGGATATACAGCCCCTCACTGTTAAATATCAATGCCCCTATGGGCGAGGGATATACAGCCCCCTACCGTCAAATATCAATGCCCCTATGGGCGAGGGATATACAGCCCCCTACTGTCAAATATCAATGCCCCTATGGGCGAGGGATATACAGCCCCCTACTGTCAAATATCAATGCCCCTATGGGCGAGGGATATACAGCCCCCTACTGTTACCATTAAAGACGTGACGCAACGTCGAAAGAAAGATTTCCAAGATTGACCTTTTCCCAAAAAATCCCGCTAGATCACCAACTACCCAGAGCAATACCAAACACTCAGTCCTACAGAGTGCAGAAGCGTAAACCCTAAGCAGCCAATGTCTAACGGGCAACCAAGTAGAAAAACCAATACCCAAGTGAGTTCCACATCCAAGGCTCAGTTAGTCACACAAGCTGAGTTAGTCACACAACCATTTTTTTCTTAGAAAATCCTCTTAAAGTCAGTTAGCGTTTTCCAAAACATTCCACAAGTCAACCATTAAAAATATCGGAGTACGAGAAATCGTACAACACATTCCATAAAGTCCAAAACACATCAAGCTGAGTACGAGAAATCGTACAAACATTCCATAAAGTCCAAAACACGTCAAGCTGAGTACGAGAATCGTACCTGGGTAACGCTGTAGCAGTTCTAATCAACTTGCGCAAACAATCAACAGTACTCTGAAGAATATTAAAGATAATCTACCATCAATCACTTGTAGCCTATGTTACGCTTAAATAAACTCCTTACTCTTATTTCAAAGTCTCAATTATCTTTTAAGCCCTCACTTAAATGTTATGTATAATCTTTGACTTGTCTGAGAACGATGTATTACTCAAGGTTGTAAGACCAAGGAATGTATTTTATCAACACTAGTTAATTGTTCCACCCTTATCCACTTTACCCATACTTAACCTTAATTCCCACATTAAAGACCCTAATAACTTAAGGGCATTATACGTTATTCAATCAAGTCCTAGAATCTCAATAACAATTCTTAAGCACAATACTTTTACTCTTACTTTAGGATATACATCGTGTTATGACCAATGATGGGTTTATCTTAGAATACTATACTTTTATCTCACAATATAAAGATTATATATTTAAACAATTTCTACTAGACAACCCATTATGATTAAGTCTTTCCCTTAACTTAATTAAGACCTACATCTTGTATATTGAAATCGTAGTGTTGTAGACGCATTTTAGTATAACTTATTTGAGCTACTAAACTCAATTATCTTATCTTTAGTTCAGAATGGCCTTTAATTACAACCATCTATTAATCTTGTCATAAGTTGTTAAATTACTTTTCATCTTGAAATAACCATATTATAGATAACTCAAACTTATCGAACTCTCACATTTAGTATCCACAAGGTTTATTATTCGCTTAATTATTACCTATATAATAAGGTGTTTTAAGATAACCCTTTTTATGTATCCTTACTTACATTTTAATTTCCCAAGTATTTAATTTTTACACACATTCTCTCCATAGAGTATGTATAATCCTTTGTACTAAATTTTAACAAACTTATGCCTTAAATACATTTTATATTACTTACAAGACCAAAGGTTTCAAAGGAACAACTTAATAAATTAATTTCCTTTATTGTATTTAGGATGGACAATATATCTACATAAAGTAGAATTTATCCAAGAATTAAATTCTGGTTCGTAAGTGAAATTGTTAATTATTTAATAAGGTAATCTATTATGAAAAATCCCCATACCTTATATTCAAATGACACATTAATATTTCCCGTGTCAAAAGGTAAATCCTTATAGCCTCTTATGTAACTTAGTTCCTCTAAATAAAGGTTCAAAGGTTTATGTATCTAATTTCTATTTATAAACCTTTTAGTAAACCTTTAACTATTATGTACAACACTTATTTATAAACTCACATCTTGAATATTAGTAATAAATGTATTTTATATGGCTAACTAATTCTATGAAACTTAAGGATTATTATTTAGAGTAATTTCCTAATCATAGTTTAATATAGTCTTATACCATAATCCCTTTTAATGATTTTATCTCAAAATATTAAGTTTTACTCAATACTATAAATATTAAGAAATGATTAAATCTAGACTTATTTATCCTCTTCACATTTAGATGTAAAAGTAACTCATTTACTTTATTATTTTTTTATATAATAAGAACATTTAAATGTAAAAGTATTCCATTCATTTTATTATCAATTATATAATAAGATCTATTTGTGTAACACTTTATGTAAACTAGTTACAAATATTCCTAAATTTCAACTTATTAATTTCTTAACCCAATTATAGATTTACATTGTGGACATTGACTAAATATATACATGTATTTTAATACTGTTTATATAAATCTTAGAAATTCAAGGGTAACTAAAAACTCAATCATAACCATAAATTAATACCACCTCATATAGTATTCTATTATTAGTATTATGTAGAGGTTTTATTTTAACTCATTAATTCCTTCATATATTTTCTATAAGGTATTTTATTTATTTTATTTATTTATTTATCGTATATATATATATATATATATCCTTCCGATTATATTTCTCACAAGGAATGTTATTTCCTTTATCTATTTTTATTGTATTTATATATATATATATATATATATATATACATATACATATACCTACATATATTAAGATTTATCCAGAACACTCTTTAAGAAATTCTATTGTATTTAATTATATCCAATATCTTTTAGACATATCCGAAACTGATTTATGGTTTATAAAATAAAGTATTTCCCTTAGTTTCAGTTAAGTATATTAACTACCATATTATATAATTAATATAAATGTAGATTAATTTAGTTCCTTGATTTAACCCAAGTTACTATTTTATCCCTTAGTTTAATTAAAAATATCAACTCCCATAATATAGTAAGTAAAATGTAGGATAATTAAATTCCTTAATTTATAAGTTTCTACTTAAGTAAGTATATATACATATATGTACATAATTTCACTTCTCTTAAAAGCTAATACAAAAACTTTTATAAACTTACTGTTATAAAATGTTAATTTAATTTCCCTTACTTTTCCCCAGCTTAAAAGTTAATTAACAAACCATACTTTAATTTTTGATTACATTAAAAACTTTATATTATAGGTTATTCTTATGAAAAACTCACAAACACAATTTTTAAAACCTTTTACCATTGCCCAAAAATTCCCAAATTTAATATACAGTAACTATAACATTTTAGACATATTATAAAATTTTTATTTCATAAAAATATCTTTTTAATTTATCCAAATAATTCCAGAAAACCCGTAACTTGCAAAAATCGTAACTTATGTTTAAAAACTCCAAAACCATATTAATTTACATCAAAATAAACTAGATTTTATAAGGAATCTATGTTTAAAATTTCAAGTCAAAATACATTCGGGAAGACCATTAACTAAATTCAACAAGTTAGGGTTAAATTCTGAAATATTATAAAACTTAAACAATCTTTATAACCCACGATCTAATCTCGGCCGTCCAAATCTTTTAAGCCCGATCGGACGGACACTGAACGCCCAGTTCTTCAGCAAATCCCCAATTCGATTCGAGTACTAATTCACCAATTCCTCACAATCTACAGAACCAAATCGAGTGATTCTTGTTCCATTGAATCCGAAATTTGATTGCGGTTCTATTGATACTAATTTCCCCAATTATTATGCAGGATTCAATGGTTTTCGAATTCGGTTTCGAAGTTAGGGTATTTTCAGGTTTCCGAATTCGATTCTAACAAATTCTCTCAATCTAATGCGTAATTGATGCAATTGGAACATGGCTTTGACCGATAATGTAATATAGATTAGCAAGGTTGAAGGAATTTGAAGAAAACTTACCGGAAATTGCAATAACGGAGCAAACAGATTTCGGTTTTCTGGAAACGTTTTCGAACTTGACTGTTTCGAGATGCCAACTTTGAGGATCTATAATTTACGTTCTAGATCGATTTAGGCCATGTTCTTGGGCTCATTAGAAAGAAGAAATATAGATCTACACAATGATAGCAAGCACTAATCCTAACTCGCATCACACAGAAAGAAATTGAAGTCACAAAACACGAGTTTACCTCTCTGTTTCGGTATTATTTTATGTGCTGGCAAGACCGAAACTTTAGGCCTCTATATCTCCCAACTGGTTACGAATTGGACTTGGGCATAAACACGAAAGTTGTAGAGGGATTAGAGATCTTTATAACGAGCTAAAGAAATCGAATTTTGGTTGAAAGACGAGGAAGTTATGGCAAGACGAACTTTACCTGAAATCGAATGAAAACTGGAATCTGGGTTACGAATTCTCAAGGTGGCAACTTTGGATCAATATTCCCGTCGATGTAGGATGAGTTAGGAGATGTATGAGTTATGGTTGTAAAGAGGGAATTAAGGAGAAAAGAATAGAGAAGACGGCACTGGAAAATTCGAAGTAACGAGTGAGATATAGCCGTCACAAGTTAGGTCAAAATCGGATGATTGTTGGAGAAAAACAAGGAGATAGAATCGACTAAGTGTTGGGGCGCACGAGAGGCTGACACGTGGCAATTATAAAATTTTGGCTCTAAACTTCAAACTAGCATAACTTTGGCTAGGATGATCCGTTTTTGACGTTCTTTTTATCGATCTTCATGGTTTTTCATAACCTATTTTTTGGTATAGGTTTCATGGCCTGGTTTGACCATTCTCAAAAAGTTAACTCTAGCAAGGCTTAATAAGCTTTAAGGTTTCTAGAATTTTATATTGACTTTTATATTTCAAAACAATGTTCCAACACTTCCTAAAATCTTTATAATATATTTGGAGTGTTTAATAATTTTCCCAAGATTTATTGACTTATAAATCTTATTATTAAATTCATAATACTATATAATAATGTATAATAATTAGGGGAAAACCCCTAAATAAATTTCACAACCCCTTATATTAATTTAATATTCATAATTCCATATAATAATTTAATATTCATAATTACATATAATAATTTAATACTTAATAGTATTATTAAAGGTTTAATAAAAGAAATCCCCTAAATTAATTTAAATTAATTTAGGGGTATTTCATAATTACTGTTCTTCACTTACCAGGTACGATTTCTCGTACTCTTATGCTTTGCTAACAAGACTTAAGGGATGTTTTCGACAAACGCTAATTGAGCCAAAATGGATTTCTAAAAGGAAATGGTTATGTGACTAACTCAGCTTGTGTGACTAACTGATCCTTGAGTGTGAAACTTACATGGGCATTGGTTCCTTCTATTTGGTTGTTCCATTAGACATTAACTGCTTAGGGTTTACGCTTCTGCACTCTGTAGGACTGAGTGTTTTGGTATTGCTCTGGGTAGTTAGTGATCTAGTGGGAATATGGTGAAGGACAATCTTGGTAATTCTTCTTTTGACTCTGGATATCGTTTCATCCATGAGCTGGGTCTTGTTGTTTTGACGTGCGCGCGTCTTCAATGGCAACAGTGAGGGGCTGTATATCCCCTGTCCCAAAAGGGACGTAGTAAACAGTGAGGGGCTGTATATCCCCTGTCCTAAAAGGACGTACTTGGAGGTGGGGGCCATCTCTCCCAGTTGAATTGATTCCACTCTTGAGTTGTTGGTTCCTGGTTTCTCTCATTCATTCCTAGTCCTTGTGACTATCCGAGTTTTTCTACTCCTAACTGGAATTGGATCTAACACAAGCAATGGTAGTTCACTAACTCATGGTGTGGTTTTAAGTGACTAACTTACCCTTCTGTTATTTATCTATGTTCCTTATCTTGTCAACTTTGAACTGGTGATTTCTGAGTGCCTTGTTCCTCTGTTTTGTTTTAAATTGTTTGACTTCGAGTTATTGCTTATTTAAGAGTTATATTTAAAGGTTTTGTTTTGGAGAGTCGTACCAGTTCCATTCCAGGGAACTGACTCACCCCTCCCGGGGTGGGCTGCTTGGTTTTATCTTGCAGGTACGAGTTATTATATAGGTGGCCACGAAGAGAACGGGTGATTGGGATGGGATTAGGTTTTGTGGAGAGTTAATGTGTTTTATTGCTGTTATGTTTTGTTAAGTTTTCTCGAGGTTCAGACCGTGACTATTGTATTCTTTTAAGTTATATGGTGAGGTTTGGTGTCGGGTGTTTGGAACCCGATGGTCTGTTACGCCTTTAGTATTTTATTTCCGCTATAAATATGTTAAATAGGGGCGTTACAAACGCGTAAATCTAACAAATATAAAATTCAATGGTTGAGACGTTTTGACCTTAAGGAGAGCATGAGTGAAAACACTAAACACTTTGAGTGTGGGATAGGAAGTACCCCATCAAAGCAAAACCTCGACCCCGTGAGAACGAGACTTGCTTACGTGCAATTAATCAAGGAAAATACCTCGGGCAATCGATCGTCCCGATCGATTGCCACAAATCTTAAAACTCAGATTTGAAACTCGCAAGCGCTCCTAATGTGTCCCCGACGTGTCGTGGACGTATCGTGGAATCCAACAAAACTTGATAGACGAGAGGCAACTATTAAATTGGAAAACACATTTCGATTGAGAATTTACACACGCGAAATTCACTGAACCTCCCTTGCCCCACACACGGACTCCTGGGACAGTTTCGACTTTACCCCTAAAGTTGTCAACCCTCTCCTGACTATCGGCCTACAGTTCACCGACCGTTCCCCGATTTGTCGTCCTATCAAATACCAAATGTATTGGTACTCTAACCCAGTCCTCACTAGCTCACCAACTCTCTAGCACTTACACACACGCCTATGTCTGATCCACACTTGCCCAGATTATCTCTATCTTTTCTATCGTACAGGGCCTGTGTTACAAGGAACATTAATGCACCTATTTATACAAGTTAGTTGAGATGCCAACTAACAGCCTAGGAGTTGTAGACTCTAAGAGTAGTGTGAGCCTCGATTTCAAACCCTATCCCATGTTGATTAAATTGATTGGGATCTAGTTGGGTTTTAGGTCCACTTATAACCTAAGATTAATAACTATGTCGTAAAACAATAATTATTAAAACCTAAGCTAGCTCACTGGAACCTATTATGAGTCGCCACCTAATTTTTACCTAGATCAAATCAGGAAAGGAGAGTTCGGGTTCGGGGGCTTGATATTCGACTTAATTAGGGTTCAAATTACTTTCATTACCCCTAGAAGTCGTTTTTCCTCTACTTAGTTTAATTACGGCTTATTACGAGTCGTTTTAACCTAAGTGCGCGAGCTTCTTTTTTTTGTGTTTTTTAACGTTTTTTGACAGAAAATTAAAGTGAAATTGAAAGTTACCTAAACTAGGGTTTCGGAGGCAGAATTAGGTCAAATTTTTATTCCGTCCGAGGCCACGGACCTAATGTCCGAACCCACGGACCCCAGTTAACCTAATTACACAAAAAAGTCAAATTTAAACAGAAACGAGATTTTGAAAAGTCCGGGGCCACGGACATGTTTTATAAAACCCTAACTTTTGAAAATAAAAATATCCCGCCACCGTCCGGGGGCGTCCGGCTTTCGGACAGAGCGTCCGGGACCCCGGACATAGCGTCCGTGGGTGCGGACCGACCTCGGACGGCGGCGTTAAGGCTGTTCCTGGCGGTGTTTTTGGCTCAAAATTTATGGGTACGTAGACTGAAAGATTCTAAACATGTTAGTGATCAAAAGTTTTCAATTTGACTACGAATTAAGGACAAAACTTATTGAACAAGTTAGTGGACAGAAACACAAACAAACCTTAATTCAGAGGCAAAGAAAAGTCAGTTCGAATAGGAATTTCAACCAGAAGCGTATTGTGATCAGTGGAGTTAAACAATTCGATTTCTAACCTATTTTGGCTTCGGGATTTGGTTGTTCCTTCACGTCGGGAAACTTCGAACGCGTCGTTGGTAGCCGATCCGGTTCAGCTTCGACCTGAGTTTCTGATTTCTTCTTCCTTGTATGATTAAGGACGGTTTGCTTCTGTTTTTGTGATGTTTTGGTGCTTGGAAGTTCAATAGGAGAAGAAAGGATGAGTTTTTGGTGATTTTGGGGTGATTTCTACAGTGTTTCGGTATTGATTTGAGGCTTGGAAGTGTAAAAACGTGGGAAGAAGGTTTGTGGCTGTGTTCTCTGACTTTGGAGGTGTTCTTCCCTGCCCTAGGTCGTTTTTGGAAGGTCCTTTTATAGAAAGAGCAAGGCCATGTTGATAGAACAAGATTTTTATCTAAAACCCTGATTTTGTGCTCTAAGGAAATATGATTTTTTAAAATATGTTGCAGGCCGATAAAAATTATGAAATTTTAACTGAAGATAAAGGATGAATTTTAAGAATTTTGAGAGTTGGAATCGGGTTATTTTGATAAATAACCGATTAGATAAAAATCTCACAATCTGGAATCTCCCATAATTCATAACTTATTATTGGAAAGTCAGAATAACTAAATTCCAACGGCGTTAGTCTTTAATAATCATCCTCTATCTTTTGTTAAAATTTCATGACGTTTTGTTTTTATTTAGGTATTTTCCATAGGAGAGAGAAAATTGCAAAAATGATTGAATTTCTCTTTTAAATTTTGGGCTAAGGTACCAAATAAAATAATTTCAGGTTTATGACTGTATGTAGTCATGCTAACCATGTGACAATTTTATTTTAATTTTGGAAACCTTTTATTATTTCTATTTTGAGGTTATTTCATGTGTTAATTAAAGAAATTAGCTTATAATATGAATTAAAAGCTAAATTTCTAGAATAAATATTATCAGAAAATCATGAAATACCTTTCATAATGACTACGATATTTGGAATTGTTTGGTGATGATGTACAAGTCATATGAAAATAGAAAATCCCGAGAATGTCCCTGGAAAATCCTGCATCGGTGCACTTTGACCATTTTGCCCTTTGTAACACGTATGCCTTTGAGACTACTAGGGGGGTTGAAATTTTGGGTATAACAGATTGCCCCCCGTCAACTAGGCTTTGTAATGAAGATGAAAAGACTAGTTGATGCTTGAGTGATACCTCGTATGCCTTTTGAAATCTAGTGGGTTGTGTCGAGCTATTCGAAGGCGCTGACTACCTAAAGGAGAAGGAGATGTTGTTGAACTATTCGAAGGCGCCAACTACCTGAAATGATGATATGTTGTTGAGCTATTCTAAGGCGCTGACTACCTAAAGTGATGAAAATGATGTCAAGCTATTCTAAGGCGTTGACTACCTAAAGTGATGAAAATGATGTCAAGCTATTCTAAAGCGTTGACTACCTAAAAATGGTGAAAATGATGCAATGTTTTTAATGGAAGTAGGTAAACTAGGGAGTGGTGCTAGGTCTTACTACGAGCCTAAAGGGATGATTCTAGGTCTTATGACGAGCCTAAAGGTTGGATCTAGGTCTTATGTCAAGCCTAAAGTGAATGAATGTAAGGGAGGTCTTATGGGTGCCTGAAATGGTTGAATGTAGGGTAGGTATTATGGGTGCCTAAGGTTGTTTTTTTTTGTGGTGATAGGACTTATGTGTGCCTAAGGTTTGGAGGTGAAACCCGTCCTAACTCGGTTGCTTATGGAGACCGAGACCCACCTAACTCGGTTGCTTATGGAGACCGAGATCCATCTAACTCAGTTGCTTATGGAGACTGAGATCCGTTCTGCTCGGTTGCTTATGGAGACCGAGACCCATTCTACTCGGTTGCTTATGGAGACCGAGACCCGTCTAACTCAGTTGCTTTTGGAGACTGAGATCCATTCTACTCGGTTGCTTATGGAGACCGAGATCCGTCTAACTCAGTTGCTTATGGAGACTGAGATCCGTTCTACTCGGTTGCTTATGGAGACCGAGATCCGTTCTACTCTTAACTAGGCTAATTGAGGAATGCAGTATGTTTGATGATGCAAAGATGTGAAGCATGTTTTATGCGAATGATTGTGGCAAAAAGCAAATTGTCAAAGTTCCAAACATGGAAATGAAGAGGTTTACGTGGGTATTGCAAAATGAAATTGAAGTGCTTGAAAAGACTGAAAATTGTCCAAAGTAAGAAATTGCTAGAAATATGCCAAACATGGCCATGATGAGATTTATGAAACCGAAGTGTTTGATGGAAAATTGTCCAGGACAAGAAGTTGCTGAAAGAGGTGCCAAACATGGCAATATTTAAAGAAAATTCTGTCTACTGAAAAGGAAAGTGAAATTATCGTTTCCTGACTAAAGATTTCAGATTCGTAATTTATCTCCTAGGAGATGAACATGCCACTGGTGTGGTGTGATGTTTGACGCATGTCTTGTCTAGTTATCAGGCTTATGGGATGGATTTTGTGGAGGTGAAGGCTTATGAGGTGCCCATGGTGTGATGGTGTTGGTGGTGCTTAATGTTTGGGTTTCAATTGGTGTTGTCATAGCAATTGTTGGAACCAACAATTGCCCCCAGTATTTTCCTTTAAGACAATCTGAGCTAGAGTTCATGGAAATCTATCGGAACGATCGATTGCCCCCAGTATTTTCTTTGATTAAACATGCGAACAGGTCTTATCCTCACATGGTCAAGGATTATTTCTTGATGTGGTGCTTTCTATCCTACACTCAAAGTGTTTGATGCTTGCACTCGTGCTCTCCTTTTGGTCAAAACATCCCAACCATTGAATTTGACATTTGTTAGATTTACGCGTTCAACCTGCTACTTTCACGTGATTGGATACACAACTACTAAGTCGGAAGTCTTTTAAGCTTATAACGTGGCTATGGGGTGTGATGAAAGACAATGGGACGATGGAGGAATGTTTAGGATATGTGGAGCTATAAGGGTGACCAAAGCTGCAACTTGCACCTTCTCTCGGACTTTCCTTCTTTGTGTTGAAGTCATTTGGCTACTTCGTGATGACTTCGCTTGTGAGCTTGGAACTTGGGACTTTTGAATTGTTCCTTGCACCTTCTCTCTTTCTTCTGATTTTGGATCACTTCGAGGCTTTCCAGATTTGCCTTTCTTTGAATCTCTTTTTCCTCGGGGTTCTTGTGTTTCCCGGTTTAAACTTTGAGAGTTGTTTTATGATGTGAGCTCATGGGATCCTGTGTCACTTTGGGACCATTTGCGGATCATTTCATTGTCTTGGTAACGGCGTTGCTTCTTTGGCCCTGTGAAGTTGCTGTTCGGAAGTCGGGCTCCTTGCTTCCTTTGGTCACCGGGTCGGTTGTTCATCATTGGTTGCCTTGTTTGTGGAGTTTGTAATGTTGTAAAAGATGATGTATACGAAAAGCTCAGTGGGGGTGCCTAGGGTTTAATGTCAGGGTTCACAAGCTTTTGGCTGTGTGGTGCTGTACCTAGGTGCTTCGTCATCCCTAATAGTTGTGTATCCGTTCATTGTTACTTTTCAAAGGTCTAAGCGTAAATTTACAAAATATCTCCTTCGGTTGGAGTTATGCCGTTTACCTTACCTTTGAATGTGGTCTCACTAGAGTCATGTAAAAATGACACGCTCGTTCACTCATGGTTTTTCCGCTCAAGACACTCTCGTGAATTTCACTCAAGCGACTAGTTCGCACGCTTAAACGAAAGATTAAAGGCGACGATCCCGAGCTCAGATTGCCCCCAGTATTGATTAGGGGTTTATGACAACACTTAAACAGATGTAGAGTTTGGACCGCTTTGTGGATTGTTTTGGATGTTTTGTGACAGTGTTTGGACGGACATGTTCACCCTTTTGGAAGCAAAAAGACGACTCGTCTTGTTCTATTGCCAGAAGATGATTGTTTCATGTGCCTTTATCAGAAGACATACTCAAACCATTTTTTTGTTTTGTTAGAGAAAAAGCATTTTATTACGAAACATTTGTACATGACTTTCTTAAAGATGTGAAGGATGAAGAAGCTTTATTAATGGCAAATAAATTGAACAATACTGAGTACATACATCGAAAAGCTACTCAAAGTATACTAAAAAGGAAAACAGAATGGAAACGAAATATTCTAAAGTCTAAACTAAGAACTGTGAATTTAAAGTGATTTCTAACAAAAACATTCTCCTAAATACCGTCGCATTGAAATCCCTGGTCAAAGAGATCCTGGATCGTGTGCCTCAAAGCCTTGCAAGCATCGGTGTCGTGACCGGGTAATTGGTGGTACTGGCAAAACTGACTTAGATTCCTTCCTTTCTGAGGGACCCCAGGCCGGGGGTGAGAGGTTGTAGTATGTTTCGCTCCTGGAGCTTTTTAAAAGCCTGGCTCAACGGTTGGCCAATGTCTGTGAACTCTCTCTGACGGAGTTTCTTTCTAGGTGGCTCTGATGCTCCAATGGCCCAACCTGACTCTCTTAGCCGTCGAACGGTGTTTACCTCATGCTGCCTGGTTCTCTTTTGGATGCCTCTTTGGATGCAAGCTGCTGTCCTTGAACCATTCCCGGTGTTTTCTGAGTTCCCAAGCTTTAATTCTCCCTTATTGATCAATTCCTCTAGGACACCAACTTGTCCCATCAGCAAGTCGAAATTAGGAAAGTATGTGAATTTCAGCTTGTCATTGTATTGCTTCTGCATATTCTCGATTACCATTCGGATTTGCTCCTGTTCGTCCATCTTTGTGAGCATAGCGGCTGCTTTTGTCCTCCAATGCTTGACGAAGTCGGTCATTGATTCACCTTCTGTTTGTCGTGTGCTTGCAAGATCAGTCCTGGTGACTCCAAAACTTCTAGCGTACTCGAAATGATGCAGAAAAGCTTCACAGACCTCCTCGTAGGTCTTGGTATTCATCCTTTGAGTTATGTACCAATGCTGAGGAATTTCATCAAGATAGCGAGCGAATACCTTGGCCTTCTGCATGTCGCTTAGCGAAAGAAAGGACATTTCTCTGTCAAACATTGCCAAATGAAGCGTGGGTCGGAGGACCTTGTATAGAGGAAGTGTTGGCAATTTCAACTTTGGAGGGAGATCAACCTTGGGATATAATCCAGTGGAGAAGTAGTCAAAACCGGCTGGCCTGGTGGCCCTCTCCATGCGCTCAATCTTTTTCAGCATCTCATTGAATTCTTCAGCTAACTGGGCATCCATGTTGATTGGATTTCCTCCCTCTGCCATACTTGAGATTTGGGCTTATCTGTTGGAAAACAAAAGTGACCTGAGCTAAAATTCTCGGCCACAAAGAAGTTTTAGGCTAAAACTGGTTTGGGCTGCAAGAAAAGCATATGAGCTGGAATGTTTTGAAGATTGTGGGTAGGCACTGAGGCCCAAAATGAGTTGGAAGAGAGGCACATGGGCCGGAATGATTAATGAGTTGTGAACTGGTGCCTAAGCTGAAATGTTTGAAGAATGTGGCTCTTGAGCCGGAATGTTTTGAGAATTGGGCGCTTGGGTCAGAATGTGTTTGGGCTAGAAGTAAAGCGCATGGGCCGAAGTGACGTCTAAACCATGTTCTGGATGTGAATTAGAATTTGGGCTGAGTAATTATGATTGGGCCAGAAGATGATACCCATGTCTAGGATCGTGGGTCAAAACCCGAGTGAAAAGTCTTCCTGGACTAGAATGGGCCTTGAAATGGAAAGACATGATGGATTTTTATGGATTGCTTTAGGTGGGTTTGTTTTTCATGGGCCTAGAACTAAATTGATAATTCAAATTGGGCCGAAAGAGAGAAATCACCTAAGTCTAAACTTTTGGGCCGAAGCCCAAATGACTAACATATTAAATCAAACAGGGCCTCTGGGCCGCAAACAATAGAACTGCCAATTCGGGTTGGGCTAAGTTGATGTAGGGGAAACTCCTATCAATTTCTAGGGTGGGAAGTGGACCGATCGCCCAAGCAAACAACGCCCACACAAATTCAACATGTCCTCACTTGACGGTTAAATCAATCTGGGTATGGATCGATCCGGAGAGGTGCTTGGGGCTTGGGCCCAGATCACCACAAAGGAATAGGGCTTGCACGCTATTCTCTTTGGGCTTCCCCACTTTTTTCACATCACTGTTAAGTGTGCGTCTACGGATGGGTCTTTGAATGACCAAACATTGGGCTTGGTAAGGACACTGCCAGGAAAACACTTGGGGCTAAGGCCCAGGTATTAAGGGGGTGTGGTTAGACGACACCCTCCTCTTTTCCCACGCTTATTCACATCACCTAAAAGGTGTGAGTCCCTGACAGGGGACCCTAGATGGGCCCCGAGGTGAAACTGGTTTGTGTGGACCCTCGCTCTCATATGATGCAAAAGGTGCAGAAAATTGAAGTGCGCACAAAAGTAAATAAACAAAGTAATAAAGCCAAAAATAAACAATTTTGGAGTTAAGCCCTCTTTCTTAAAATTAAACAAGTTTAGATTAAGAATTTTGTCCCCAGCAGAGTCGTCAGTCTGTGAGCCTCAATTTTAAACCCTATCCCATGTTGATTAAATTGATTGGGATCTAGTTGGGTTTTAGGTCCACTTATAACCTAAGATTAATAACTATGTCGTAAAACAATAATTATTAAAACCTAAGCTAGCTCACTGGAACCTATTATGAGTCGCCACCTAATTTTTACCTAGATCAAATCAGGAAAGGAGAGTTCGGGTTCGGGGGCTTGATATTCGACTTAATTAGGGTTCAAATTACTTTCATTACCCCTAGAAGTCGTTTTTCCTCTACTTAGTTTAATTACGGCTTATTACGAGTAGTTTTAACCTAAGTGCGCGAGCTTCTTTTTTTTGTGTTTTTTAACGTTTTTTGACAGAAAATTAAAGTGAAATTGAAAGTTACCTAAACTAGGGTTTCGGAGGCAGAATTAGGTCAAATTTTTATTCCGTCCGAGGCCACGGACCTAATGTCCGAACCCACGGACCCCAGTTAACCTAATTACACAAAAAAGTCAAATTTAAACAGAAACGAGATTTTGAAAAGTCCGGGGCCACGGACAGGACGTCCGTGGGCCCGGACATGTTTTATAAAACCCTAACTTTTGAAAATAAAAATATCCCGCCACCGTCCGGGGGCATCCGGCTTTCGGACAGAGCGTCCGGGACCCCGGACATAGCGTCCGTGGGTGCGGACCGACCTCGGTCGGCGGCGTTAAGGCTGTTCCTGGCGGTGTTTTTGGCTCAAAATTTATGAGTACGTAGCCTGAAAGATTCTAAACATGTTAGTGATCAAAATTTTTCAATTTGACTACGAATTAAGGACGAAACTTATTGAACAAGTTAGTGGACAGAAACGCAAACAAACCTTAATTCAGAGGCAAAGAAAAGTCAGTTCGAATAGGAATTTCAACCAGAAGCGTATTGTGATCAGTGGAGTTAAAGAATTCGAATTCTAACCTGTTTTGGCTTCGGGATTTGGTTGTTCCTTCACGTCGGGAAACTTCGAACGCGTCGTTGGTAGCCGATCCGGTTCAGCTTCGACCTGAGTTTCTGATTTCTTCTTCCTTGTATGATTAAGGACGGTTTGCTTCTGTTTTTGTGATGTTTTGGTGCTTGGAAGTTCAATAGGAGAAGAAAGGATGAGTTTTTGGTGATTTTGGTGTGATTTCTACAGTGTTTCGGTATTGATTTGAGGCTTGGAAGTGTAAAAACGTGGGAAGAAGGTTTGTGGCTGTGTTCTCTGACTTTGGAGGTGTTCTTCCCTGCCCTAGGTCGTTTTTGGAAGGTCCTTTTATAGAAAGAGCAAGGCCATGTTGATAGAACAAGATTTTTATCTAAAACCCTGATTTTGTGCTCTAAGGAAATCTGATTTTTTAAAATATGTTGCAGGCCGATAAAAATTATGAAATTTTAACTGAAGATAAAGGATGAATTTTAAGAATTTTGAGAGTTGGAATCGGGTTATTTTGATAAATAACCGATTAGATAAAAATCTCACAATCTGGAATTTCCCATAATTCATAACTTATTATTGGAAAGTCAGAATAACTAAATTCCAACGGCGTTAGTCTTTAATAATCATCCTCTATCTTTTGTTAAAATTTCATGACGTTTTTTTTATTTCGGTATTTTCCATAGGAGAGAGAAAATTGTAAAAATGATTGAATTTCTCTTTTAAATTTTGGGCTAAGGTACCAAATAAAATAATTTCAGGTTTATGACTGTATGTAGTCATGCTAACCATGTGACAATTTTATTTTAATTTTGGAAACCTTTTATTATTTCTATTTTGAGGTTATTTCATGTGTTAATTAAAGAAATTAGCTTATAATATGAATTAAAAGCTAAATTTCCAGAATAAATATTATCAGAAAATCATGAAATACCTTTCATAATGACTACGATATTTGGAATTGTTTGGTGATGATGTACAAGTCATATGAAAATAGAAAATCCCGAGAATGTCCCTGGAAAATCCTGCATCGGTGCACTTTGACCATTTTGCCCTTTGTAACACGTATGCCTTTGAGACTACTAGGGGGGTTGAAATTTTGGGTATAACAAGTAGAATACTCATTCTTCTACAAATATAATATTCGTACCCTACTGCAGACTTTCGTCCAACTTGATCTGGAGCCACTAGCACACGCGTTGCCTTGTGAATGGGCAAGTTGACGACGCGTCTCCCAAGTGGTGGGTCACCACTTACACACTTCAACTTGTATGAACTTGTCTAGCTCATTAATGCTCATAAATGCTCTCTTGTGAAGTATTACGGCTATGTAATGATGTTCATCAATAGCCTTTGTTTATCTTGTTATCTTGCACATTAATGAGATACACCTTTTGTCGTGTGTTTGTCATGAGCAAGTTGTTTGTGTGGTTGTGAATAATCTGAGTGAGTTTGTCGATGTTGCTAACTCCATTTGGTCCTGGTTTGATGTCTGATGTAAGAGATATGTGATGGTGTGGTTCTTGACTGCTTGTGTCTTGCTAGAAGTTCTCCGGAGCTCTCGTCGATAGGTGCCCAACTGGTAGAGCACATGTCGTGGATTGAGCGCACTTGCAACCTTGCGTGCTAAGCCACTCATGACTTAAGTGCGCTTGCAACCTTGCTTGCTAAGCCACTTATTCACCTGTCTATCTGAAATCATAAATCTTGACAAACGCATTAGATAGACAACACAAGGTTTGCTATCATCAATACTAAAGGATCTTGTCTTAATAATTTCCCCCCTTTTGATGATGGCAACATATATACTCATATGTACTTGGCAATCAAAAATTTGAGAGATTCCCCCTAAGAGGGATTCCCCCTGAGTTTATTAAGGGTTTTTAAGAATGAATTTTTTTTAACGAAGGATAGCATAAGTGACAGCTTTTATGTTATGCATAAGTGACAGCTTTTATGTTATACCATAGATAAAGTTTCATTCAGATGATACATAATACAAAGACGATAGACATAGTCTCACAAGTACTCTCACAAGTACATATACTTTTCTTTCCCCCTTTGTCATACAGCAAAATAGGGAGCAACTACACGACGTAAGATGTTGTAAAGGCCATGACATTCCATATATTACAAACTACAAAATATGATCAAGATAATCTAGATGGAGTGACGTAGTTGGGTATCCCATTTATAATCCTCTGAGCAAGTAGGCTCGTTCTCCGAAAAACCGGCTTTGATCCAAGAAGGTTTGGCTTTGGTTGGGGTGATCAAAGGTGATTCAGCTGTGGTAGAAAGGTCAGACTCATCAGAATCTATAGAGAACTTCATGAAATGTGGAGAACGTGATTGTGATAGAG
Source organism: Limonium bicolor (assembly GCA_023374045.1). Taxonomy (NCBI): domain Eukaryota; kingdom Viridiplantae; phylum Streptophyta; class Magnoliopsida; order Caryophyllales; family Plumbaginaceae; genus Limonium; species Limonium bicolor. The sequence continues at coordinate 279,580,364 of CM041779.1, forward strand.
TGATACTTGAGGTGATAGACCAAGCTGTAAGGGAGTCGGAGTCTGGTTGAACATAGCTTTGGGCGACGTATTTCTTTGGGTGCTTGGTGGTCATAAACTTGCGAATGGTGGAGTGAATGGTTTGCTCAGTCGAGCTGGATGAGCTTTGTGGGTATTGAGCCATTGCGTGAGATGATTGTGAGTGTTAAAAGGAGTAAGAAAGTTTTAATGACACTTTGGATATGCTCAACGACTGATCGGTGAGTGGAATTTAATGAGGTGCTACGTCTTGTGGGATATGTTTGTAGCCTTTTGAGGTGTCAAGGTCAGAGTTTGGATTAGTGTAATGGATGGGACTAAATATCTCAGATCATTTTGTAATTTTTAATCAAAGAAGAAGCAGCCAAGACAATAAATTATTTTATACCCATCATAAACATTCAAGTAACAAAAATCGGTTGCATTTTCATTGATATCCAAAAGATACTGTGAAACAGATAGTTAAAGGCAAGTAAAAATATTCGATGGAAAAGAAAAAATCTAGTCATAACTCAAACTCTCATAGTTACACTTAAGTCTCTAGGAGACAAAGAACGCTCAGGCTATGTGAGAATCTATAAAATCTATCGCTCCTTGAACCATATGATGAACACTTGGTTCGGTGGAGACAGCCTGCATAGTGGTAAGAGTGACTCTTACACGCTGAAGAACGTCCCAAGTTGAAGTATCCATACTGGTCCCCGACCTGTCTGGACCGGTGAGAGACTTCTCCTCATTTTGATTCCTGAAGCTCTTCGTGGGCTTCTGGACAGCCATGAGCTTATCTCCCTTAGTCTCTATCCCCATTTTGGATAGCATCTCGAAGCAGATGCAGTCCTGAGCGGTGCGCGCGCACTCGTAGAACCTGTCAGTGTCCACTCCACTCTCTACAAGTGCCGCGGTGACCACTCCCCCGTGCACCAGACATTGGTTTACTTGATGACTCTCATCTAGAGTGAGGAGAATCATGGTAGATCAATTTTCTCCTTAGTCTTGAGCGTGAACAGAAGCCTTACATCCTGTGCATTGACAATGTGGGTGCGCTGGTTCCTTGGGGGGATGTTGTGGGTGACTAAGTTGAAGAGGACTCTGTCGGTGATGGACATGTCCACGGCATTGAAGTTTTTCATCGTTGCTCCTTTCTTGAGAAGGTTGACCATCTTTCCTCCTTGGTGTCCTAAGTCATGCCAAGTAGTATCCTTGGGGATGATCAGACCTTCTGGCTTTAGGTTGATGGTCTTGCAAATCCAAGACTTGGAGACAGTGACTTGAGCAGTTTGGGCCGTTGAGTTGAGGTAGTCATCATTTTCATTTACTTTGGAGTGGTCCAAGATATCTCATATGCTCCTTGAGTAAGTCGGTGTAGACAGGGATATGCTCCTGGAAGAATTCTACCCATCCTTGGAACTCCAATAGCTCGATGATCTCTCCTAGACCCATCTTCTTCATCCACTCTATGTCCAACGTCTTTGGTAAAACGGGACAGGAGCGGTCGTTGACGTTCTCAGCTTTGATCAATGGAGGCTCTAGTTCCACGAGCCTTTTCAGTCGCTTCTGGGACGGTGGAGGTTGGGAGTTGGCAGCTGATGTTTCGGCGTAAGCAAGTTCCTCGACCTCCTTGATGCTAGAGGAAGCGCCCATCTTCCTTTTTCCCTTTGCTTTCTCCAAATGAGCACGCTCCTCGAGCGTGTATATAATAGGTGATGATGATTCTGTGTCGCTATCACTAGTTTTATGTTGTCGTTGAGGTGTAAGAGACCTTTCGATGACCGGTTCTCCGACAGCGGCTATTAAATTTGCCTCCTCTTTTGAGTCAGGTGCAGTTACACCTTCCTCCGGACTTTTCTCTTCTACTGAGGCTTCCTTTTGTGATGGTTCGTCACTTTGAGCCTCCTCTTCCTTCAATGATTGAACTACTTCTTTGACGATAGCTGAAGGAGAGGCTTCTTCTTCTGCGTGAAGTGTAATCGACGTTGTAACACCCCAACTACAAATAACACACTTAACAACACTTTGCAGTGGTAATCACAACTCACAACTTAACTCAACTCTTTGGTGTTACACGCCGTTAGCCACCCACGTGGCTAACAAGGCTAACATACATACATCGTACTGGTCTGATGGACTAAACTCCCGAGCAACTACACATAATTCCCGTTCCATGGCCAGCAATCATTATACACTTACATTACAACTGTACCGAGTATCTTCCCACTAACGCCGATGCAATTTCGGTCTTACTACACCTACAACACATCCACAATTTTCATGACTACCACGTACAACAACTACCCCGTCCTACTCTCGAATGGCTTCCAGTTCCTTGTACCTGAAACAGGAAAAAGAAGAAAGGGTGGCCCCCCAGGGGGCTCAGCACCTTTGCTGGTATGGTAATCCCGCAGCCCGCATGCTACCGGGCCACGCACAACTAATTGTCGTCTTAGCATGCGATTGATTTTATTTTAAACATACACAACTACACATATACTTCATGTTTACAAGCAAACATCCATTAATAGGATACAACACAAGGTTAGCACACACAACATAACAACACAATTCACTTAATAACATACACAGATTTAATTCCATTCTTCTTAGAGAACATAAACTTTACTTAGGGAGTGCCGGGGTGATATAAGCCCGAGCACAACATACATACATTTTCTTTACTTAGGTGTGGCGGCCTCATATAGGACCGATCACACCTTACACAGTTTCCCCCTAGCTCCAATAATGATGAGGTAGGTAAGCCTTGGTTAAGCTTGTGGGTGGTTGTAATTCAAGGAGGAAAAACAACCGTAACATAATAGAGAGGGAGTCGAAGCGAACTTAGGCATCAACACCCTACCAACATTACACGATTTCCCCCTACCCGATTGGAAGTTGGGTAGGTAAGCTTTGGCTAAGCTAGTGGGAGGTCGAAATCCAATGAAGGAAAACAACCCTAACATAACAGGATGGGAGTTAATTCACATACATACATCAACTCCCAAACAATACGTGCGACCGGAACGACCGGATTCCTCACCATACTTAACATATACTTGTTAGTTAAGGTTCCTTCATGGAACTTATCACATACACACATTAATAGTGTTACTAACTCGGTTAGACACGTAAGGGAAATCACATCCCTTTTTAACAACATGGATAACAGTACCCGATAACAACAACATACTAAACAAGGTCACATACATCACACATAGTCACAACATATACTAACGCACGGATAGCCGTAGTTAGAACATTCCCGTGGGTTGGGACGTTTATTCCGAATACCGATCTCTTATGTGACCCTAAAGTGGGTTAGTTATAGTTTAACACATAATTAAGGTTAAACGGTACCGAAATTAATTACGCCACAATAATGAATTACTTTAAACTCATTTCATGCTTTATCTTGCAAGGTGGCAAACACACAGAAAAACACATTGGCATACAAGCCGGTGTAATCCGGTAGGACACAGGTTGCAAGAAAACCATACCTGTCACCAAGGTCCACTCTATTGCGTTCTCTTAGGTTCCTTGAATAATCTTTGAACAACTGGTAACATTACATTTGTTTCCATTAAATCGGGGCAATACAATTGTTAAACGACTAGTGCGCCCATAGTTAACCCCGTTATCCCGTTATACTTAATTTTACTCTCGTGATCTTAAGTTCACAACTCTCACATCAAACCTAACACTTGTTTACACATTTTAAGGCCTTTACATGTCACCAAACAAGGCCTAAACATCATCCAAAACCATTACCATCCAATCCCCTATCATTAGAAGGCTGAAGCACAAAAAATGGAGTTCAAAAGATTATCGGTCATTTTAAAATCAAAATATACATAAACATATGCCAAAACATGTCAAAACAGATAGTACTCGAAAAGAGGAATCCAACGCCGCAAACGGCACTCAAATCGGAGTTCAAACGAAAAAGTTATGCAAAAACAAAGGTTGGTCCGAACATGCGTCCGACCTTGCATGTTCGGACATAAGCCGAGAGTCTGAAAATTTTCCGACGTATGATGTCCGAACTTCAATGTTCGGACACATGTTCGGACATACCGAAAACTGCAAAATCAATTACGGGAAACAGCCAGAACCAAGCCACAAATCCCCCACAAAACATACATAACTTATAGTAGCAAAATAGCCCATCGAAAACACGTTTCCACGGGGTTTTAACGCATCATACACACATTAAAATCAACCAAAAACATCACCAAATCAAAGAGTCAAAACACTCATTTTCTACCAAAATTTCGCCATAACCTCCCCATAAACCTTACATGTCCACATCCACCAATTTTCACCATTTGAAATCCTAATTTAACCACACCCTTATAAGGGTCCTATCAGCATATAACAATTCCTCAAATTCCATCAACAACAACATAATCACCATAAACTCCATAACCACAATATCAATCACAAACTCAAAACATTTGGCTCTAAAGGCCCTCCATTCAACCATTAATTCACAAACCTCTCTAAAATCAATTAAACACATTTCCAACATAGATTTCAATCCACAACTTGGGTTCATTAATTTGTTTACCCATCCCAAACTCTAAAACAATTACAACAAGGTTCAAGGTAGTTTTCTTACCTTAATTCACAAGTCTCTCCTTAATTTTCCTCTTGCTCCTCATCTCCTCCAAAAATCGGTTAAGAGGGTATGGAGTTTCCAAACTCCATCCCAACATCCAACACAAAACATACACAATTAATTATCTAAACCCTTGGAATATTTCAATTCAATCAAAGGCTAGAACACAAAGTTAGGGTTTACCTTTTGAAGCTTTTAAGAGGGATTCTCACCCTTGAATCAAGAAGGAAATTACTCCACCATTGAAGGGTCAATTTGGAGCTCAAGGACAAGGAGAAAACAAGGTATCAAAAATGGTGAAAAATCGATTACACCAAGAGATGAAGGAAAAATGACTTTTTCTTGGGAATTTTTACCTTAGAAGGAAGAGGAGGCTCCAAGCTTCACATTGGTGCCATTTTCTCTTCGAATGGGGAAAACCCATGGAGGTCAACTTCATCCTTTTGAATTTCGAAAAAGGATGATAGAGGAAGATGAGAGGAAGAAGAATATGTGATTTGTTTTTGATTTGGAGCTCAAATGGAGCTTGGGGATGAAGAGGAAGTGGAGAAGCCATTGTTGGCTAGGTTGGAGAACTCCATCGGCAGAGAGGGAGGGAGGAACCGGCTGGGAGAGAAAGAGAGAGGAAAGAAAAGAAGAGAAAATGAGAGGAGAGGAGGGAGAGAGGGGTATAAGTGGTCCCTCTATATTTTTGACTTAATTAATTTGTTAAGTAGTCTTGTGTGAGTGAGCTGTTCACATTAATAAAACCGGCCCACTACTGTAAACATGCTGGAGCGTTTTTCGTTTTTAACAGAAAACGCTCGTTTATTTACCCGGTTTAGCACTATTCACTAACCGGGACCGTTTTCCGGAATTTTCTCATTCCTTTAATTTTAATGGTTTAAAACTCCCATTAATGTTTAATTATTGTTACAAAATCAACTATTATTTTTACGGGGTCATTTAACTGTTTAAGGTCACGTTTTCGGGTTTTCTCGAAAAACGCGCTTTAAGACTCCGTTAGCGTTTTAACGCATTATTTGAATCCGTTTTCTTTCCGGAATCTTTCTCACATGTTCTTAATGTGTAATTAAGGTATAAAAATATTTTAAACCCTAATAAAGGTTATGTACCTCCTAAAATAATTAAATACGGTTTTCACGTTTTGTGACTTTTACGCATTTTCTTTTTCTTTTTGGTTTTCATTTCTTCACCAATGATCTTAAGGACTTAATTAGCCTTAGAAAATTATAATTACATAATTAATTAACACATTAAGGTTGGGGTATTTCAATCTACCCCCCTTAAAAGAACTTCGTCCTCGAAGTTCACACTTCCCTAGCATCCCTTGAATTAGAACACAGGGATTACTTGCATAACAAAACTTCCATACTCCAACATACTCTATATCACAACCTCGGACTTAACGGTCTGGGTAACACATCCACGTCCATACATACATAACATAACATAACATACTTACATAGTATCCTCGGACTTAATGGTCCGGGTACCTTAACAACATTTGCACATACGTAACAACCCTTAGACTCTTGGTCTGGGTAACATAACAACATTTAGACCCGTAGGTCTTGATAACACAACATCCTTTAGGCACACAGGTCTTGATAATATAACACTTCCGGAACTTAGCCACATTAGGACTCAAGGTCAAAATAATAATTATTACACATACCACACAACATGTCATAGCATGTATATCAACCAGAAATTCCTTTTCCATCTCTTCATGGGTTCGAGACCCATGTTGAGTACATATACACTGTGATCCCGCAGAACCGGTCGCGATGGACACTCTGGTCCCCGTTCCTTTGGGAGCTCAAAACAATTGCATACATCTTTAAAATATACTTCTCATGTCACCGGTCCGAAGACAAGGCTCGTACGTCCTCAGCTCGTGAGCAAGTAATAGGAAAATACTCTATATGAGGTTAAATAGGATGAAATCCTTTATTGGAAAGCACTAATTGAAAATCCTTTTTACAAGGTCAATTAAAAGTAGTCCTTCCTTTGAAAATACCACTTCAGAATCTTAAAAATATTTATTGAAGTCTTGAAAATACCAACTGAATTTGAAACCCAATTTAAAATTCTTTTGAAAACACAATACAACTCCAAGTCCAATTATTGTTAACTGCATCTTATTCTTAATGTGGTTATTTGTGACCACTTATAGGGAGTTTCAAGAATCATCCAACCCTAATGTGATCAGCATCAGTGTTGAACTATCTTTCCACCCCAATTTGTGTTCGGCTTCCCTTGATCTCATGATAATCAAGTTTCACCTCCCACTTCAATTTCAAACAACAACTAATTCAAGCATATACCATTTTCTATCTTTTAATCCATCTAGTCATAATCATTACATCTCCAAGGGATAGAACTCCGTCTATCAATCATCACCCAAATTCAACTTAATCCGAGTTACCTAGGGGATTTTTAATTCTTACTAGGTTTTATATCGGTTTCATCCCTCTTCATAAATTACAATACTGTACATATATATTTTATCAGAATACCATACACGGTTTTACATTTAGTATTATATGAACATACACAGTCGGGGTTTTAGTTCCCCGGGAGTTTCTTACTCCCTTATACTTATACTTTCACACACATTTATTAACAAATAACACACTTATTACAATGGTATTCGCATCTTCTGTGCGCAATTACCACAATTAACCATGAATGAATACGTATGTTTATGTAACCCACGCACCAATCATCAAAACAAATTATTTTGTGCTATGCACACCATAGTTCACGTACACTTGTACGGTAAAACACACTAAACGGTTTCGCGCTCTACCCCCCTTAAAAGGGATTACGCCCACGTAATCAATCACTTAACCACTGGTTTATAACGTCCTACCGTCGTGAAGTGTTGTATCTCCACGCGGTTTATTATACAATATGTTCTGGTTTGAGGATCTTAGCCATATTGGCGGTGAAAATACAGAAATTAGTCCCTCCCATCTCACAAGCGTACAGAACACCGAGAGTTATAGTGGTTCGGCCAATAATCCGGCCTACATCCACTTCTAGACGATATCTTTATTCCCTTCTTTGGTATTACAACTTTAGAGAGCTTTCTAGTGTTTTCTCTCTATTCTAATAATGTGTCCCTCAACAAATGAGCCCCCATCTCTATTTATAGACTTTCTAGGGTGAAGTCTATCCCTAAACCCTTGAACATGTAGCATTGCTTTATAGGAGCTGCCTTCCTAACTTTGACACTTTCCTCCTTATAAAACCTTCCGGTCTAAAAGTGTGGGGTACGGGGTGCGATGCCCGGATGCGGAATACGAGACGCGGGATGTGACGCCCGGACATAGAGTGCCGGGTGCGGGATCCTGGACCTAGTTATGAGGTCTAGTGCCCGCACTTAGTACTGTTGCGGGATCTGGATTGACGCTTGGTGTCCAGATTGAAGCCTGAACAGGGTCCTGAAGGGGGCCTGGGGCTTGAGCCGGGATCTAAGGTTTGCGGTTTGGGACCGTCTTGGGCTCTTCAGTCTCGTCATATTTTTGCCCTCTTCATCAGTCCCACAAGTTCTACTTTTTGGCACTTAAAAAAGTGGAACTTACAAAAAGAAAGATAAAAATTTACATTCTTTCTACTTTTCCTTTTTCCTATCTCCTAGTCCCACAAGTTCTTTTTCTTTAGCTTTACAAAGGAAAATGAACTTGCAAAAAGTTGGCACAATTCGGTACACTTAATAGTCCCACAAGTGTCTTTCTTCTGGGTCTGACAAATTGGAAATTCCGGGACATAAGTCTTTGAGATAATATGTCTTGATGGATGGATCCCATAAAATCTTGATGGATGGATCCCTTGATGTTCTGATATATAATATTTAAGAAGGCCAGAAATCCAGAAGTCCAGAAGTCCACAATAAGATCTCCATAAAGAAGACCAATGGTTCTTTTAATAAGAACCATTCCCTTTTTGAAAAGGGTGAAATGATATGATGATCAAGCCTTTGCTTATACTAGCCAAAGGATGATAATTCCCAAAGGGAGAACAAAAGATAACATATTTTCCCAACTTTGCTTATGCTAGCCAAAGGATGGTACTTGTGATTCAAGTATGGTGCGGCGTCCCACACCTAACAATGCACCCATTACAGGCGACCAGAGCTCCTGATGGGTCCAGAGATGGGTTTTTTTTGTTGGCCCGATTCACCATGGATATGCAAATCTATTGCAGAAAGTCCATGGGTAGGTGTTACTTTCAAGGCATGATAGCCTGTAGGTGTTACTTTCACCATGGATATGCAAATCTATTGCAGAAAGTCCATGGGTAGGTATTACTTTCAAGGCATGATAGCCTGTAGGTGTTACTTTTCACCATGGATATGCAAATCTATTGCAGAAAGTCCATGGGTAGGTATTACTTTCAAGGCATGACAGCCTGTAGGTGTTGCTTTTCAAGGCATGATAGCCTGCGGCTCACTGGCCGGTGCTTTCTTCTTCTTTCTCTTTTTTTTTATGAATATGCAAGTTTTTACAGAAAGTCTTATGGGTAGGTTGTTGCTCTTCTCTCTCTTTTTTTTTACACGCATATGTTATCTATAGGACAGAATTGTCCGGTCTGCAAGTGAATCTGCCGAAGCCACAACTGGTGGAGAAGTCACGATCTTCCAGATGGAGGGTGTGAAGGTATATTTGATCCGGGCACCAGCATGGGGACTTCTGGAGCTCCAGGGACCGTGCCTTTAGATTTTGCTCTACCTCTGAGTTTTTCAACATACCAACTTTGATAATTACAGCAGCAAAATCCAAATTGCCCATCCGGAACCTGCTTAAAACAGCTTGCACTCATTGCAGAATGCAATAGTGGGGATGTTCTTGAGTGAACTTAAAAATAGTCCTCTGCTGATAAGGTCTAACAGACTGAAGAATGACGTCTCGAGGGCTTTCACCTCCAACAATGACCCTGACAGGCTTCTGAAGCTTCTCGTATGACAGTGCTAATTACAGCTCAAAATCTGACCAAAAAAGATGAATGCACAGTGTGAAAATGAACAGAGGTAGAATTTAATTATGGCCAGAAAAACTATTAAAACAAGGTTTGTACTAGCAGCAAGGACGGACTGTTGAATATAATCACTACCCAAGCGATAAAAGTAGTGGTAATCAGAGGTTTGCATTGCACTAGGTTTGTCTATGTTTATTAACAGACCTATATCAGGTTCAAACAGACCTAATTAGAATCAACCGCCATAGTACACCAAGATTGAGCAGGGGATACCATAGTCAAAACAGAAATAACCTTCCGCAGCTTTAAACCACTTCTTAGCATGTTTATTTAGCGGCTGGTAGCAGGACAAAAAATAAAGGCCTAGCTGTTTGTGTAACAGGTCTTATATGTAAAACATGACTCAGAAAAGATAAATAATAGCAGCATAAGGACGAAAACACAACATAATAGTAGCAGTAACAGAATGGGCATGAACACAAGTTTAAGACTCCAGACACTACTTCTATGTAATCAACCTGCCCCTGAATCAGATAGAAGACACATCAACCAAACTGCTTCTTTTTTGTGATTTGAAAGCGGCGCTTCTACTCCCAAGGAATACTTTGCACGAACACAAGAATAGTAATCAAATGAGTTGTGGCCATTTATTTTCAAGCAACATGACAAAAAACGTATATTCAGATAGCTGAGCATACTAAAGAAAGTGTTTCAAAAAGGTCTACAGCTAATAATGGTAATTTAAACTGCTAAAAAAGGAGCATCCTTCAGTGGCAATTTCTAACAGATCCCATATCCCCTTTTAAATGCACCATTCTAGCAGTTTAGCAGGGCGGGAGCAATTGAAAGCAGATATGAGCAATGATCTTAGCAGCAAACCATAAATAAACATGAATATGTGGTGGAATGATTTATCTGTTTGGATTGCAATTTGAAAGGAGAATATGGTGGGAAGTTGTTCCATACTATCATCTTGTCAATAATTGGCCGAATTCCCACCTCATATAACAGCAAAGATTAGAGATTATAGCAAAAGAGAAAGAGACAATAATATATATTGAGAGACACGTGTTTGTCAGCAGAGAGCAAAAGGAAACTTAGGCATTTCTGCACATCTTTTAAAAGTACAGCACAAAATTTCAACAAAGATGAAGTATTTATCAACGTTAAACATAAAGGTGCACAATCAGAACTTTGAGAAGCTGCCAAGAATTACTAACAGACAAGAAACAGATGACTGTCCTGTATCGCACAACTTTTACCAATTCAGAACATGGGATTATTTAAACGTTAGTCTCCTGTAAGAGGCTGAATCAAGGAGAATGGGAGTAACGGAAGCAAAAGTGTCCAAGAACGAGTAAACGTTTTGATAGATAGGGAAAAACAGGCTGACTCAGCATAAGTGTGGCTGCAGAAACTGAGCAGGACCACTGGTGTAACCGTACATGCCGAAGCAAAACAAGTAATAGTTTTATTTTATTGCTGCACAATTAACCTACTGTTACAGATAATCACCTAATAATGTTGGACTATAGGCGGGCACAACAGAAAGTGATTTGATAACACAATAGTAACGAAGTGCAGCATAATAAAGTAGTAAATTACAGACTTGCAGTATGCACAACACACCAGAAGTAAGCAAGCTTTAGAGGGAGTTAAATAAAAAACAAAGTTGCCTATTAGAAGAAAACAAAACAAGGCTGCTGAAGTTTGACAAACAGGTTATGCATTACTACATCATGATTCTTCTAGTTTCCTCTTTTGGCTATTTATAGTCAGAATCGCAGTTGTTTAAGGCAAGGTTTACACTATTCTAGGCAACGAAGTAAAATAATTGTATCAGGCTTTTATTATACCAGGCTAATTGTTTGACTGTAACAGCAGCTTTGTCTTTCGTGTAGGTAGTGACAAAATAAGAAGTAACTACAAAAAGTAAACACAAACAGGCATGGTGGTACAAAGAGGGGAAGAAACTGAGGCAAAGATATGAGCATTTATTCACGAGTCCTAACTAGAATGTTGGTTAAAAACTGAACAAAAGCGTGCCTGTTTTTTCATCCTGAATCAAATTCTTTTGAATTAAACATAACTATTGTTTTGCTGCTAAAAATACCATTTGAGCAGCAGCAGAAAAAAGAAGTAAACAGAACGCCCCTGCTGCTGTGTAAATAGAAGCCAAGTTGTTTCAGATATATACCTTGCATCTTTAGGCTGTAAACGAAACTTTGACTAAGGTTTTTTTTTTTTAAAAGAAAGGCTGAAAAGAATCTGATTTTTACACATGTCCTTTCTTAGTAACCGCATTAGTGCCTAAATCAGAGAAAGTATGTTAAAGTACGGTTTTACCTTGTACACTGACTATTTTGTCCAATTCAGTTTGCCAGAAGCAATATTTAAAATATAAGAGGCTGAAGTTTTAATCAGTTTACACCATTGCTGCGCTGGCCTGGTGCAAAAAACTTTGAGTCACATTGGCAAAGCAGGAAGATTTAATTGGAAATTAAGTACTTGCTAAAACAGATCTTTTGGTCAAGCAGCAGTATTAGAAGTTTGATTGAGCTGGACAGCTTAATATTATAATCTTAAATTCAGAAGCAAAGTCATAGTGTAACAAATCGGTGAGAACATTCAAAATGATAACGCAAACATCTTCAATAGAAAACTGAACAACGATTAAACTGGATTCACCGACTTGAAGCTGCAGTATAATTTAGTAATAAAACTGAAGTAAAACATCACTCTGGGTTCAAAAATAGGCTGAATGACATAAACTTTGGACAGGGGCAGTCGAGTTTTAGATATTTAGATCAACATACATGCAGCGATAGTTTCTACTTTAGGCAGAAGTTTCAAGCACAGGAGCTTCTTCTAAGGGGGAGCAAAGAATATGGAAGCAAGAAATATGAGCTATCGGAGGTCCATAGCAAATTGCGGCCAATTCAATTTACGACAGTACTATGATGAGGAAGCAAACTCAGAACATCTTGCGCAGAATTTTGAAATCTGAACATAGAGTTTATTACTATACTACGAATAATTATATGTCCGAGCTGATATAGGAAATTTTGAACTTATCTCATAGTTTTGGACTGGTGGAATCGTTCTTTAAATCTTGTTTCATCTCCTCTGGCTTTTGGAAATTGAGCAATCCTTTGTCGCCTGGGCCTCGTACTTGAGGATGCAGCCAAGAAAGTCGAATCGTCTTCCGGTCATGGGTTGAGGTGCGGCCAAGGTGGTCCAGCTACTGAGATGCGGTCGAGAGAGTCCGGTCAAAGACTGAGATGCGGCCAAGGAAGTTGATGCGGCCAAGGAAGTCCGGTCAAAGGCTGAGATCCGGCTAAGGAAGTTGAATCCTGTCCCAGAGTTCGACGATCTTCGTTTGTTGCTTTAGGTTGAACTTATCTTTAATGATTAGCTTTGGATGCTTGTAGCATGTTTCAATTGTCCGATCAATGCCTTCCAGCGCGATGCTTGGCCAAGAGAGGAGACTTCCGGTCGATGCCTTCCGGTGCTATGCCTGGCTAAGAGACGAGACTTCCGGTCGATGCCTTCTGGCGCTATGCCTGGCTAAGAGACGAGACTTCCGGTTGATGCCTTCCGGCGCTATGCCTGCGGTGTGTGTGAAGAATATAAATCCCGGCTGCATTCGGAGCGAGAGTCGTTGCCTTGATCAAATTGAGATGTGTTGCGGCGATGCCGATTGGAGCGTGTCGTGGATCTTATTGGCCAGGTTGAGTTTCTTTCGACTGAATCTCTATACAATCCTCCATTTGAGTCCAATCGATCGACGTATGATTCTCACTTAATTTCTGGTTTGGTGGAAGTAACTTTTCACCGCAAGCTTTGTGGTTGGCCTCTTGATAATTCTGATTTTTGGATCTTCGACCGGCTTTATGTTTCTACTCTTGGTTGTGGATTATGAACCGAATGTCCAGGCACTCAACACCTTGCTTCTCTTTGAGGTCGCGCCTGGATCTGAATCATGGCATTGCTTCTTGGTTACTTCGGCTGGGACCTTGCCTCGATCATTGCAGTCGTATTTGGATTTGAATTTGATCAAGAGTTTCGTCTAAATGCAATCTGTGAACAATTCCTCTTCGGGCAGAAGAGCTTGAAGTGAATCCGCCTTTTTGGACGGTGAAAGCTCTATCGCATCGGACCGATTGTTGCACCAAACTCTTGCGATCTCCCATTGATTGTTTTCCGAAGGGATAATTTTCGATTTTGCTTTACTTTGATCTTGTCGAGACTTTCCTGTTCCGGTCGCTCTATCGATCGATCCTTCTTCACCGTTTGTATCTTAACGCTTCATTAAGAGAAAACTTCATCGAGAGTCGGATGCCGCTTTGATCACTTGAACTCAACGACTCCGTTCTGGTGATGTCAAATCTCCGTTTCCTTTGGTTTTGTTCTTCGATGAATCGTTCCACACATGTTATTATTACGAAGAGCAGGTGTTACCAATTCCGATCGATCTGACAATGAGCTTAATCGAGGATTGCGGATTGACAATGAGCATAATCGAGAACCGAACCAAAATGGAATCGTGGTTGCTGGTTAGGCTGTTCCTTTCCCACAGACGGCGCCGAATGAAAATACAGAAATTAGTCCCTCCCATCTCACAAGCGTACAGAACACCGAGAGTTATAGTGGTTCGGCCAATAATCCGGCCTACATCCACTTCTAGATGATATCTTTATTCCCTCTTTGGTATTACAACTTTAGAGAGCTTTCTAGTGTTTTCTCTCTCTTCTAATAATGTGTCCCTCAACAAATGAGCCCCCCATCTCTATTTATAGACTTTCTAGGGTGAAGTCTATCCCTAAACCTTGAACATGTAGCATTGCTTTATAGGAGCTGCCTTCCTAACTTTGACACTTTCCTCCTTATAAAACCTTCCGGTCTAAAAGTGTGGGGTACGGGGTGCGATGCCCGGATGCGGAATACGAGACGCGGGATGTGACGCCCGGACGTAGAGTGCCGGGTGCGGGATCCTGGACCTAGTTATGAGGTCTAGTGCCCGCACTTAGTACTGTTGCGGGATCTGGATTGACGCTTGGTGTCCAGATTGAAGCCTGAACAGGGTCCTGAAGGGGGCCTGGGGCTTGAGCCGGGATCTAAGGTTTGGACCGTCTTGGCTCTTCAGTCTCGTCATATTTTTGCCCTCTTCAGGCGGTTTGGTCCCTAACCAAGAATTATCCTTAGAGTTTATGTAATTCATAACCAGTTTCGATTCTGGCCTGTGAAACTTCTAGGCGTTAATAATTAGCCATTCATTCATATTGACAACACACATCCGCCACTTGAATCGCTGGCTCACTAGTTTCTGCTGCGCGACTCCTGATAATTTAGAGTTTAGTTTGCCCCATACATTATTCTTACTGTATTGTACATCCCCGATTATCACCTTTATCTTGGCAATAACGGTTTCTCAACCGACGCATGGTATTTCTTACCGTTAGCGAATTCGGTGAGTTTCAAAACTTTCTATCCACTTCCATGATAATTTATTGTATTCCACAATGACTTATTTGATTTCTCCCGACTTATTGTCGGTTGAATTGAGCTACTACCTAATGTGTAGTACTCTGTCGGTTATTTCCAACACTGAGGTACATCCCATACTGATATTTAGCATACTATGCTACCGTAGTCACTTATTGCTAATCAAGCATTCTTTGGTTGGTACGACCGTGCATTTCTTATGCATCGGTCTTATCACGCCATAAGTCTTGTTCTTCTATCACACTTGACATTTCCCAAACTTCCTAGCTATCTCACTCGATCATTACCGCGCAAGTGCAATACCAAAACACTCAGTCATACAGAGTGCAGAGGCGTAAACTCTTGACAGTAAATCTCTTATGCGATTACAATAGGAATTCATACTGTGTTCCTTATCACATAGTACCGACCATTGGCTTATTGCCCAGTCGGTTTGTTATCACTTACCTTGTATGCCCATTGAGTTTCACTCATAATCTGTCTTATTTGCCACATTATTATTTAACAATACTTATGCAACGGTCGCTTACTGCGCACCGGCCTCTTTTCATTGTATAACATTAACTTATACTGCATTCGCTATTATATTAGCCTCCGCCATTACACTGAGTTTCGCCACTTGTTTGGCTGATTGCTGAACACGCTATTCTTCGAGTCTTTATGCTCTTCGAGCGTTGTTCATTACACATTTAGCATCACCCACCTATGGTGGTTGTTTATTAGATTTTACTCATCCGGTCTCCACAACTGGTATAACACTTCTTTTCGTATAACACTCATTCAAATCACTCTTAGGTAACAACATCATAGTCCATTCCTAACATCTCTCTTAAACTTGGTTTACATAACTACCGCCGTTGCGGTCTCACAGTATCAAGAGGTATCCCCACTCTTAAAGTAGTGGTTCGTTATCCACTTTACTTACTTATATAACATAAACTTCTGTGATTAATAAAATTTACTTGACACACTCCATTTATGGCTTATAAGCCCTATTGCTTCGAGCTCTACTCACTGTAGGCTATCCACACACATTTACTTCTCCAAACAATATTACATGGTTTAGAGGTCGTATTGGGCTCCATGACAAGGCCGTAGCATCACGCTTCCTTTCATGGGATGCCCCTTCAAAGATGCCAGACTTCCTCCTGACGACTTATGCTTAAGCTGGGTGTTAGTCTCAACCCTTGCATTTCTGTCACGTAATTTCGTTCAACCACTGTTGATCCAAACACCCTTTTAAGGACAGCTCCTGGGTGGTGTCACTAGGTTATGCCATCACATCTGGCTTGCACTTGTTGGTATGTTTAATTTACTACCTCGCTCTGTGTTCTTTGTTGGGTTAAATATCCTCTTTAGTGAAATTGATACCTCGGGAGCTCATCCCGATCATTGCACATTAACATATCCATTGTAGGCATTTGTCTCACCATATGTAGGCTGGGTACTTACTCCAGCTATTATGTTCATCCTTCAGGATTCTTAAGACATGTGTGACGTCTTTACTTACTAACCAGTGCACTTCGCACTCATTCACCTTTAAATATTTCCTTAAAATAAACTTACTAATTCCTTTGGTCTTCCTTAACTTAACTGGGTTCCTTTATTTCAACCATTCGATGGTACTCCATTGCTCATGCTTGACTTTTACTTCGTACCGTAGTATGGAGTCAACTACTTCCCGTGTTCCAGGCTCCACTCGTATACATACATGGGGTATCCTACTGATACATTGCTACTTACCCGACTACCCCATAAGAAGGGTTGTCAGGCCCACAAGCTCCTAGCGGGGTGTGGTCGTCCCACATTACTGTTGGTACACTCGTAGTGTCCGTCACACGCCTAGGTGAAGTATTATGTTGTTAACTCCCTTATATTATCCCGTGATAATATGCATTCCGTGCTTCCCGAACTTAATCCAGGGAAAGTTTATCCACCGTTGTATTATTATGAACTCAATCCATTCCTCGGGTCGTTACCCTTGGGTTTACCGGTTTCCATCCGGTTATTCAAAAGTAAACTGGGTATAACTTACCTACCATGTGGCATTGAGGCCGGTGTAGGTCTTCTGGTCTGGTTTTAAAAGGAGAAGAATTTAAAATAGATTGGGTTTGAAAGAAAATTTGGTTTTGAAAAAGGTTTTGAAAATGAATTTAAGTTTGAAAGAAAATTCTCGTGGTTTCACAACATTTTCTCGCCTTAACCAAGTCTAGCTTCTTGCTGACTAGTATATTTCCAATTACAGAGGGCAGGCTGCTAAGCCTTACCACAGTTATGATGATCTCACTTTACTTCATGGTACTTTACTAAGTACTTTATAGTTGCTAATAATTTGCCGCCAGCCTTGTTGTAGCAGCACTTGCCTTGGCAAGTGCGCCATGTTGACTGGCTACTGGTTCAATACACATTGGTTGCGGTACTGCTTTGACCCGCTCTAACATCCGTGGCCTTGCTGGCCCTTGCTTGATCTTACCGTCTTAACAACAATTCCTTGGGTAGTTCTCTCTGTCTTCACCTGATAACCATTAACTAGGGTGTTTCCCATTCTGGGAGACCCCTTTTTACTTAGTATCGTATCCTCCTCGTACTACGTCGTGGTTCTTTGCTCGGTTGGTGTACCGTTGGTGTGTTAGTCAACATTGTAGTCCCGTAGACACTCGTCTCGGGTTCTACTACTTCACTTCTCCACTGTTGCACGGTTAGTGCTTACACGCAGGTTATCCTCGACTGCTTCGCATGTCGACCCAGGGTGCCGGAAATTCCATTCTCTTATGCATAAAATTCTTCACTTTTCGCTAACTCATGCGGCAGACATTGTTAAAATGGAGATCGTCTTCGGGATTCTCGCCTTTCGGGATCTACCGTGTGACAGGTTCTCCGTGCTTATTAGGACATTTAATAACAGCCAGATCGGGTATTAACGAGTAAGAGAGGACTTCCATCTCTCTGGCGTTCTTCCCGAGTTATAATATAGGGTTTGTGGAGGGCGGGATGGATGTGTAGGTACTAGTACACACTAGCATTTCCTAACTAGCGTACTTCTCACGCTATCACTCAACCCTTAACCCAAAGCACTAAAATCCTAACTCGGTACTTCCTAAGCTCGGTAACTCAGTCATCAGAGCGATACTTCGCTCTGATACCACTTTTTGTAACACCCCAACTACAAATAACACACTTAACAACACTTTGCAGCGGAAATCACAACTCACAACTTAACTCAACTCTTTGGTGTTACACGCCGTTAGCCACCCACGTGGCTAACAAGGCTAACATACATACATCGTACCGGTCTGATGGACTAAACTCCTCAGCAACTACACATAATTCCCGTTCCATGGCCAGCAATCATTATACACTTACATTACAACTGTACCGAGTATCTTCCCACTAACGCCGATGCAATTTCGGTCTTACTACACCTACAACACATCCACAATTTCATGACTACCACGTACAACAACTACCCCGTCCTACTCTCGAACGGCTTCCAGTTCCTTGTACCTAAAACAGGAAAAAGAAGAAAGGGTGGCTCCCAGGGGGCTCAGCACCTTTGCTGGTATGGTAATCCCGCAGCCCGCATGCTACCGGGCCACGCACAACTAATTGTCGTCTTAGCATGCGATTGATTTTATTTTAAACATACACAACTACACACATACTTCATGTTTACAAGCAAACATCCATTAATAGGATACAACACAAGGTTAGCACACACAACATAACAACACAATTCACTTAATAACATACACACAGATTTAATTCCATTCTTCTTAGAGAACATAAACTTTACTTAGGGAGTGCCGGGGTGATATATGCCCGAGCACAACATACATACATTCTTCTTTACTTAGGTGTGGCGGCCTCATATAGACCGATCACACTTACACAGTTTCCCCTAGCTCCAATAATGATGAGGTAGGTAAGCCTTGGTTAAGCTTGTGGGTGGTTTGTAATTCAAGGAGGAAAAACAACCGTAACATAATAGAGAGGGAGTCGAAGCGAACTTAGGCATCATCAACACCCTACCAACATTACACATGATTTCCCCCCTACCCGATTGGAAGTTGGGTAGGTAAGCTTGGCTAAGCTAGTGGGAGGTCGAAATCCAATGAAGGAAAACACCCTAACATAACAGGATGGGAGTTAATTCACATACATACATCAACTCCCAAACAATACGTGCGACCGGACGACCGGATTCCTCACCATACTTAACATATACTTGTTAGTTAAGTTCTTCATGAACTTATCACATACACACATTAAATAGTGTTACTAACTCGGTTAGACACGTAAGGGAAATCACATCCCTTTTTAACAACATGGATAACAGTACCCGATAACACCAACTACTAAAAACAAGGTCACATACATCACACATAGTCACACATATACTAACGCACGGATAGCCGTAGTTAGAACATTCCCGTGGGTTGGGACGTTTATTCCGAATACCGATCTCTTATGTGGCCCTAAAGTGGGTTAGTTATAGTTTAACACATAATAATTAGGTTAAACGGTACCAAAATTAATTACGCCACAATAATGAATTACTTTAAACCTCATTTCATGCTTTATCTTGCAAGGTGGCAAACACACAGAAAAACACATTGGCATATAAGCCGGTGTAATCCGGTAGGACACAGGTTGCAAGAAAACCATGTAATGGTATGAAATATACCATGCGGAAGGTTAAAGTGTCTACCGAAGGCCTGCTAGCGGAAGGACTACTATCGGAGACCAATGTCGGAAGGCCTGCTACCGAAAGGCCCCGATGCGGAAGGATCTACCAAGAGAGTCTACCGGAGGCCAATTGTCAGATGGCCTATCGATGGGAGCCTACTACCGGAGGGATTATTATCAAAGTGATGTTCCGGAAGAGTTAGTCCAATACGGAAGCAGTATTTCAGTCCGGAGACCCGTAAAAGGACTGATAGTTATGTTTATGTAACACCACCACATGTATAGGGGCAAAAGGGTAAACCTAGTGATAGAAAGTCTATAAATAGGAGTAGAGGGGCTCATTTGTAAAGGACTCAAGTTAGGAAAGGAGCTCACATCCCAAAACTCTCTAGTGTTGTAAACCAAAGATGAATAACTAGTTGTGTAATAGAAGTGACTAGAGATGGAATTTGCCTACTAGACTATACATATTACTGGATTGTGTCCCGAACCACTATCTTGGTGTGGAAACCATGTGGGAGAGTAACTTCTGTTACATCTTCATTGGCGCCGTCTGTGGGAAACAACAGCTTCTCTAAAGCACCACGATTATACACAGGTTCGAGACAACTGTTCGATCGATCGAGGTAACTGTTTAATGGATCGAGTTTGTTCGAAGGAGTAATGCGACTATCGACTGGCAAGAAGGTTGAGGAAAGGAAATCGCAAGATTTGAAGAAGTGAAGCTCAAAGCGGGATCAAAAGCAAGCACGCTCAAAGATCTCATCGAATATCAGCGACTAAAATTCAGAGCAGATTGAGATCAAAGTAGTAGATCCAAGAAACCGATCCACTTTCGCACCACGGTAAGAAAACCGATGCGGAGAATCGGGAAGGCGAATGGAAGGATCCAACGCAGTCAAGAATCACCGAACGACTATCAATCGACAAAGACAGAAGATCAAGGAGATCCGTCAAAACTCATTTGCGAAACTTTGGTCTCGCAATCAAAATTCCGATATATCCATTGGTGCTGAACACAGCAACCACGATTTCAGCCCCGATCACGATGGAGGGCGTTCTTCGGAGATAGTTTATTGAAATCTTCAATGCGGCAACCGCGGAGTGAAACTACAATCTAAGAGGAAGCATTAAGGAGAAGCAGGTCGATCGTGTCAAACCTCGATGGATTCACTTTTTCGTTCGAAGAAATCCTTTGCTTCGGTTTCTCAAAGAGATCCAAACAAGATGACTCGACACTGATTCACGACTTGGCTGAGCATGGTGCAGTAACGATCTGTTTCTGCGAACCGTCAACTCTAAATTCTGGTCGGAGACCATTTTCCTCTCAGAGACCAATCTCTTCTCGGAGGCATTCCTTCTCTTCTCGGAGGCCATTTGGTATCCTCTCCGGGAGAATTTTGACATCCTCTCCTCTCCGATAGAAATGTTGATATCCTTTCCGGAAGAATTTTGCATTCTCTCCGGTAGGATTTTTGGGAGGTAGCTAATTTTTCTCGGAAGCAAGCGCGACCTGGTAGTCAGTTTCCCCAGGGGCAAGCATTGCCAGAAAGCTGAAGACAGGCAGCGACTGGTTTCAGTAGCATTCCATTCACTACCGGATGACATTCCCAGACAATGCCAAGAACTCAATCCACTAGGAACAAAGAGTAAGGAAACCACAGGTAGCAAGAGACTCCCTGGTACAACATGTTGAACCGGAAATAAGGTCTCTCCCTCTATCATCTCCCCCCTTCTGCGGACTCAAGGTAACATCTCTACAATTAAAATCTAGTGACATTCATTAGAGTCAGAGGAGTTAAATCAATGGCTAGTAGGTAATAGACATTTTCTCTACGAATAATGTTACTGATTTTAATCCCTTACCACAATGTGTTGCTTGTCCGCAATTTCTATATCGCAAAAACCTGTACAATTAGGCTTTGGTTAATATGCTGTTGCATTCGTTCTACCTCAGTTGCAAGCTATAAACAATTACTGGTGCGTTTGGTGAAAACCTCTTTACAGTGTGTTTGCTAGCTTGGATCTCGCGGTTGCTTCATCTAGTTTGATTTCGATTCAATCGTTTTCCAATCTGAAAAGTTATGTGTTACTGCATTCGTATAATATATTCAATACTTCTCCATTAATTGGTCTGCTTCGGCATGATGAGAAATCTGCTTTTGTACTTTCCTTTTTAGGACTACTTACACTGTTGCAACGACTTGAAATGTGTAAACTGATTTATTGTTGAAAGATGTTCCTGAGGTGGTGAAAATTCAATTGTTTTGATTAAGTGCGGGTTGTACTTTGTCCAAAGTGAGAAACTACAGAGAATCGATGGGGTATATGTGCAGATATTTTGCCTGATACAAACTGAGATTTCTACTTGATCTTTATTTCAATTTGCATCTGCTTGCTACTGCTGCGGCGGTCGGTATGGCAAAAATTTAGACAATATCTATGAGCTATTCTTGAATTATCACCTTGCCTGATCTTACTACTATTATATAGCTCCATCTACTACCTTTTTGAAACTACACCTGCTGGGCTTTCAACATGAATCATCCCCTGATAATTGCATATTTACTGCTGCTGCTGCTATCGCTGTACATCTCCATTTCTGCCGCATTTTTCTCTCTTTGTAACGTTGCTATTCTTTTTCTTCTGCTTCTGAATAAAGTATCTTAGAATTTGATGATCAATACTCATCAAGGCTCTTGGTTGGTTTAAATCTTTGCTGATCTATACGTTTTTTAAAACTTTATTCTCAAAAATCAAGTTACTAGGTGTTCTCCAGGAAGGTTTCCCGACTGCTAAGTCTATTCTGAGTTAAAGCGCATGCCATACATGATACACAGGCTAGGACATTTTACTTCGTTTTTACTGTTGTTCTATTTAATGGATCCTTTAAAGCCACAAGATTGAATCGTTATGATGCTATCACAGTTTGATTGGACAGACTCATGTCTTTACTCGACCTGCTGCTATACATGCTTTCTTCATTTGTTTTCCGCATCTTTTTTACATTGATCATGTTTTTACAAACCCACTTGTTTAAAGATCGTTTCCCCTGGAAAAGTTATACATAATTACATTTTCATAATCACATTTGCTGTCACAGGTTATTTGGTAGCTTTCTGTTTGGAGTTTATTGTTTTTAGTCTCTATCCTTGCTGCTGTTTTTCTTTTTCCTTTGCTGTCATACCTTCTGATATTACCCTGTCTCTGCTTAGCAAAATTGTTTTCAGTTTCTCAGTCTTGGCACAGCCACCGTATTGACGCTCACACTCTGTCTGTTTATTATTTTGTTTTTTACTGCTCCGAGGTATGAAGATTAGCTGAGTATCCCCGACGCTCCCACTATGAAATGATATTCTAAAAAGAAAAACTGAAGCAACACTTCAAGCTTCCGAGAGCAGTAGCAGGAGGGCGCAAGTACCCAGATTAGCCTCAAGAAAACTGAGGTGTGGCCTCGACCAGGATTCAACAGAATAAACAGTTTTCCTTCTCCTCCGGTGGGTTCTACCGGAAGCACTGTCATCGGAACTTCAAGACCTCTCCGCACCAATAACACCTTATACCTCCTCCACCAGTAGAATCTCCACCGGTAACAAATTGAAGTCCTACCGGAAATGTCAGGCTACCGTTGTCACTCAAATCGACTACCGAAAGGGTCCTGCGGAGGGGGATCACTATCGAGTACACCGAAGTTTTGCAGCAGTAAAATATTCAACTCTTTCAGGTAAAGCCATTTTCTGCATCGGGAGCGCCCCCACCGCTTTTCATCCTGGTGCTTCCGGTAGATTGTGAGCTGTAGGCACAACGAGGATGCCGCCATGGGAAAACTGAAAATTCACTGGAGTCATGAGGAATTGAGATCAAGAAACAAGAGGCAGGGGCGAATGATTTTGATGAGTAAGAGTGTCCTCCGATATCTGGTGACGACCGACTTCAGCTCTGGGACGTGTTAAATTGCCAGAACCTTGGAGAGCGTCGTTTCCCAGAAACATTTCATTCCTGGTAACAGTTTACAACCCTGGTAGCGACTCTTCCTCTCCGGTAGCAATGCAATCGACCCAGCCTGGTAGCAGTTTTCTCTTCCCTGGATGGACAAAAAACCAACCCTGGGCTAAAAAGAAGAAAGGATCCTCTTCCGGTAGAAGCTTGTAATCTCCTTCGGTAGTAACTTCAAGCTCTCCACCAGTTACAACTTCCAGTACGGAGGCACAATCTTCCCCTACGGAGGCACAGTCTTCCCCTACGGAGGCAGAATGGAAAGAGAATCAGAGACGGAGACGCAATACCCTAGCTGTGACTCAGATGGATCTTGAAAATTCCAAACCAGACGGTTAGATTGATTCTACACAGGGAAATCGAGCCATGAAGAATCGAAATGTCGACAGGAGCCTCCGGAGTCCCAAACCAGAAGACAGGAATGTGTCCACATGTTACAAACCTCGGTGGAACTGCTTGCAGCCCAGCCAACCTCTTCCAGTAGATTGCGTCGAGTACAAAACCCATGACCAAGTGGTATTCTCGAGCAACAACTCAATTTAATGGAGGCAGAAGCAAGACTCAATTGAGGGGAGTCGTAACAGAATGATGTCCATCCGGTGCAAGCATTGGACTGTGAGCACTGGTAGGGGTATTGGACTGCGGACAACCCCGGTAGGAAATTGCAAGCCTTACCGGAAATTGGAAATTGGAGAACCTGCTTCCGTAAGTATCTAAGCATACATTTACACCCAGAAAAGTCTCGGGCCCCTCCAGCAATCTAGTCAATCCTACCGGATAATATCCCAACGGATAAAAAAAAAGAGGTACCAACTTTTAATATTTCATTGTGAATGTGTTTTGTCACTGGAAGCTTACAAAACTTTCTCTAGAGGATTGATCACCCTCTAGTTTTCAAAAGAGAAATATTTTAAAACAATTTCTGATTTACTTAAAGCAAAGACCAGCGAGTCTTGACAAAAAAAAAGAGAAAAAAAAGAGAAAAAGAAAGAAAAAGAATGTATCCGACGACCTCACCATTGGCCATGGTAGAGTGATTTGTATCCGACGATCTACATCAACGATGGTAGTGTAATTCTCCGACGATCTCACTGTCAGCGTCCTGGCAGTAGAGTGTTAATCCGACGATCTCACCGGCTCAAAGTCGGTAGAGTGTATGAAATACCCCAAACCTTAGTATGTTGTGTAAATGTTAAACTATGGTATTTAAAGGCTAAAAGTGCCTTAGAAACATAAATGAAACATTTAAACCATGGTAAAACACAATAAAACACTAAGACACGGTTTGAGCAAAAACATGCTCTAAGGTTGGGGTGAACTTGGCTAGGACCCAAAGAGCCTACCAAGACTTGTTAATGTTTAATTATGACTTTATAAGGCTAATTAAGTCCTTAGGAAACTTTGGTAGACAATGAAACCAACAAAACACAAATAAATACCTTAAGGTCAATATGAGCTAAAATGTGCTCTAAGCTTGGGATAAATGTGTATAAGGCCTAATGGACATACCTATGCCTCATTTATATGTTAATGAACATATTAAATCAATTACTAAAGAAAACCAAGCTTGAAAACAAGTTAAAACGTAAAATGTGCTTTAAGGAGTCTTAAAGCACGTTTTTGAAAAAATTTCTTGTAAATGAGTTTTGAATGGCTAAATGTCCATCATTACTCTTTAATTAACATGTGTACTATATAGTATCACATTTGGGTGGCTATATCAATGGGAAATCAAAAATTTCACTTCTATGTGCCTTGTTTTTGGTGAATAGTGATTTTTATAACTAGTTTGTAACATATAATGTTATAAGTGAGACAATTGACTAAAAAGTCTAAAATACCCCTTGCTACTGTTTGGGGCCGGTTTCCTTATAAGGGAATGAGTCATCCCTTTGTTAAATTGATAAGATAGAAATTGATAAAGTAAAAACACTATTTACTTTACTTAAATATCTAAAACTAACAAAGCAAACTCATTTCCTCATTCTCTCATTCCTTTCTTCATTTCCCACGGTGGTCTTCTTCTTCTCCTCTCTCCATCGGTTTCCAAACAGAACCATACCATTCTCATCCTTCCTCACTTGTAACTTATGACTCCATGCTCCGAATTAATTCCGAGACTACCGTTCTCTTAGTTGGAGCAAGCTCTTCATTCCTATCTTTTCAAATCATCAAAACCACCATTTTAGGCCAAGGAGAACTTCCATGGAAGGAGCTTGAGCTAATATTTTTATGCCTTGTTGATCACCTTTACTTCAAGGTAAGGAAAAACCAAAGAAAACTCCATTTCCTCTTCTTTTGGTATATGGCCGAAAATTCACCTTGTAATGGTGTCTTCTCTTGTCTTGTTTTAGCTTCATTTAAATCTTCCAAGGGCTAGGAGGAGTCCTCTCTTGATACTCATTCAAGCTCTCTTTCCATTCAAAGGTAAAACAATTACCTTGATGTGTTAAAACAATATATGTAACTAGGGTTTACAATGAGATAAAGCTTAAAGCTTATATACTCATTTCAATGTTGGTATATTGTTTAGTTGTTGGCAAGGAAACAAATGCCTTACCGGTCTTGTAAGGAAACAAGAAAGAAATTTGGGAGGAAAAGAGGTAAATATGCTATCTTAATGTGGTTTAATGCCTTAGGAGAAATAAGCTTAGAATGCTTGTTAAAACTACCTAAAGAGCAAATGGTGAATGACCTAGTAAAGTGTTCTCAAGGAGACTAGTAAAAGAACATATGTATTGGTGTATGTATTTGCAGGTCAAAGGCATTATTTATGTGGGAAATTCAGTGTTAAGGATTATGCAATTTAAGGGCCTAAGAGCCATGTTATTTAAGGGCCTAAGTGCCAAGCAAGTTTAATTATGCACTATATTGTGATGTAGTGTAAATTTGGTGAAATTTTGTGAGTGATAATGTTGATGGATTTAGGTGCTCTTGAGTGCTTAATGGTGAAAACTATGAGTTTTGGAATGATGATGTGCTAAGAGAACCCATGGCGAAATTTGTAAAATGTACAAGGAATTCTAAGTGCTTAAATGAACTTGGGTGAACTAGGAATGGTTAGGAATGGACACATGCTTCACTAAGGAAGAACACATGCATTAAGGTGTTCTAAGGTGCTATAAGGATTTAGGTGTTATCTTGGAAGTTCTAGGAATTCCATGGGTGTTTGAGAATGTATTAAAGTCTTGGAGGAGTTTGTTTAAGGTTTAGGTTATGTGATGTGCAAGGTGGGAATAAGGTATAGATAAGGTTTTGAGAAAGGAATTTAAGGAGTTGTGAAAGAGAAGATTTGGTTAGTAAGAGAAGATGCTTGGGAGATGATGTTATGATGGTGAGGGGACACTTTGGTATAAAGGTTATTAAGGATGAAACACCACTTGAAAAGCTAGGAGGAAACATTGTAAGTGTTGGAAATTTTGTGAAGATATAAGTAAAGGTTTAAGGAATTAGAAAAAGAGTTTTGTGAGTGTTTAAGGATATCTTAAGCTGTGTTTGAAGTGCCCAAATGAGGTTAGAGTATACTAGGATATATGGGGTGAAGTTTGGAGTTGATTGTAAAAAGGAAAACAAAGATCTGGGGCAGACCGGACTTGGACAAGTCGGTCGGCAAAATTTACAAAGGGAAGAAACTTTCTGGAATAGACCGGACATAGGACCGGACTTACAAGTCCGGTCGGAGTAGAAAATTCTTGAACGGAAATGTGTCCTGGAATCGACCGGACATGGACAAGTCCGGTCGGCAAGTCCGGTCGGACCAAAAATGTGGTTTAAGGTTATGAAATGATATGAGATGATGGGGATTGATAGGTAATGATGTTATAAGGTTGTTAAGGACATGTTAGGTGAGTTTAATGGCAATTAGGTGGGTGAAAAGTTGTATTAAAATGTGAGGGTAAACAAGTTAAAAATGTTAAGTTATGTAACTAAGTTAATGGGGAGAAGTATAAGCATTAGACAGTAAATAATCAAGCAAACCCCGATGTTAATAAAAACACATGTGATGTTAACAGTTGTTCGAGAATCGCTCGAGGAACATAAGTGGACGTGGTAAAGTGGACTCCGGTGACAGGTATGGTTTTCTTGCAACCTGTGTCCTACCGGATTACACCGGCTTGTATGCCAATGTGTTTTACTGAGTGTTTGCCACCTTGTAAGATTAAAACATGTAATGAGTTTATAGTAATTCATTTATGTGGCGAATTTGGCCTCCGATACCATTTAACCTCAAATATGTGTTAAACCTTAGCTAACCAAATCTAGGAACACATGAGTGATCGGTATTCGGAGTTAACGACCCAAACCTTGGGAACGTGCTAACCACGGCTATGTGTGAGTTAGTTGGACATGGTTGTTGTATGCAAGTGTGTGTGAACCTCCCTTGTGTGCTTAACTCGGTTATGATACCGTATGGTGTGTGGATGTGGTAGGTTCCATAATGGATCTCTAACTACTTATTTATAAGTGTATATGTACTAATGGGGGGTGAGGAGTCCGGTTGTTCCGGCCACGCGTGTGATGGACGGGAGTCGTTATCTTATCCGGTTCGGCTCTCTTGGTGTATGTATAGGTGGTATTCCAATTTGGTTTCCACCTTCCCTTAGCTTATCCAAAGCTAGTTACTGACTCACGTCGGGCCATAGGGGCATGCGTATGTTATTTCGGTGTGCTTGGGATTACTATATCCGACACACCTTGGGTATAAGTTAACCGTTCTATATAACCGGACGGTAACGAGGTTGGTAACGAGCTTAACATGGGATTGGTAATAATCTCTAGGCTCACTATGTATACTAACTATGGTGGAAGGTTCCTTGTGAGAACCGATTTTATGGTGTTATGTAATGGTATGGTGCTATGCAAATTCCCTTGCTATGCTATGGTATATATATAAATATTGGATGTTTAAAAAGATGGTGATGTTATCATGTGTATGTCGAAACAAGAAAGGTTTGTTATGGTGTTATGTGTGGAATGAGTTATGTTGTAGGATATGGGATGTGTGGATCATGGAAATGAATCCCAGTTTGTGACAAGAGGCGTTTAAGGATAACCCGATTAATGGGTACATGTCGTTCGTTAAGGAAGTAGCTCCGTTTTAGAGGAGAGCCACTCTAGGGTTTAAGGAATCATTGGATGGATGGTTAAGTGTGGATGTTTGGTTATAGGTTGAGCCCATTGAGGCGAAACGCTGTGCGTTGTATGTTATGGCTTGTATGCATGATTTAAATATAATCAACTGCATGCTAAGACGACAATTAGTTGTGCGTGGCCCGGTAGCATGTGGGCTGCGGGATTACCATACCAGCAAAGGTGCTGAGCCCCTGGGGGCCACCCTTTCTCTCCTTTTCTATTTCAGGTACAAGGAGCTGGAAGCCGTTCGAGAGTAGGACGGGGCAGATGTTTATACATGGGTAGCCATTTAAATGGCGTGAGTATGATAGGCGTAGTAAGACCGAAATTGTTATCGGCAGTAGTTTGTAAATACCTCGGTACAGTGGAATGTATGTATATATAAAGTTTGAAAATGGAATGAGGATTGTATTGTGTAGTTGCTCGGGAATCTAGTCCATCAGACCGATACAAATGTAGATGTATTAGCCTTGTTAGCCACGTGGGTGGTTAACGGCGTGTAACACCATTGGAAATAGTAATGCGATGAGGTAAGTTTCCGCTGTGTATGTGATGTTAAAATGTATGGATGTAGTTGGGGGTGTTACAAAAAAGTGGTATCAGAGCGAAGTATCGCTCTGATGACTGAATTACCGAGCTTAGAGAGTACGAGTTAGGATTTAAGTACTTTGGGTTAAGGGTTGAGTGATTAGCGTGAGAGATACGCTAGTAAGGAACTACCAGTGAATACTGGAACCTACTATATCCATCCCACCCTCCACAATCCCTGTTATATAACTTGGGAAAAACGCCAGAGAGATGAAGTCCCTCTTACTCGGAATACCCGATGGCTGTTAGTAAGACCTTTAAGGGTACGGAGAATCTGTCATACGGTAGATCCCGAAAAACTGGGAATCCCGAGACGGTCTCCATTGGGGCAATGTTTAAACCGCATTTAATAATGAAGAATGAAGAATCTTGTGTATAGAAGAATAAAATTTCCAGCAACCTGGGTCGACATGCAGAGCAGTCGGGAATAACCAGCTTGCAACGCACGATCGTGGCAACAGGCAAGAAGTGGATTAAAGAAACCGAGACAAGTGTCTACGGGACCACAGTTGATAAATAATCACCCAACGGTATACAAACTGACAAGGAACTACACGTAGTGCCCAAACAAGAGACAAGTCTCGGTAACCACGACAAATACGTGGAACGGGCTACAAAGAGAATATAATACTAAGAAAAAGGGTCTCCCAGAATGGGAAACACCCTAGTGATGATCGTCATGCGAAGACTGTGAGAAGTCACCTAGAAGAGTATATTATCAAGGCAGTTAAGATCAGTGAGGGCCAACAAGGCCACTGATGACAATATGGGTCAAAACAAATACCACAACGGTATGTGTTTAAACCGATAGCCAGTTAGCATGGCGCACTTGCCATAGCAAGTGCTGCTATAACAGGGCTGTCGGGAAACTTATAACACTACAAAATACTTGGAAAAGTACAATAAAGTTAAATGTGAATGTCATAACCGTGGAAGGGCCTTTAGCCTAACCTCTGTAATTGGAAACACACCAGTCAGCAAGAAGCTAGACTTGGGTAAGTAAGAAGATGTTGTGTGAAACCATGGAAATTTTCTTTCAAACCTATTTCTCAAAACCCTTTTCTTTTCAAACCAGATTTTCTTTCAAACCAACACTTCTTTCCAACCTCCTTTTAAACCAAACCAGTAAAACGAGGGGCAATTGACAAGGATACAACAGTGGATAAATCTCCCCGATTAAGTTCGGGAAACAAGGAATGCATATTGTCAGGGGACAATATAAGGGAGTTGACGACAGAATACTTCACCTAGGCGTGTGACGGACACTACAAGTGTACCAACTGTGTTGTGGGGACGACCGCACTCCGATAGGAGCATGTGGGCCTGACAGACCTACTTATAGGTTAGTTGGGTGAAGTAAGTAGTAATGTATCAGTATGATACCCCCATTATATGTATACGAGTAGAGTCCAGAACACGGGGAGTAGTCGACTCCGTCTACGGTCAGCAGTATAAATCAAACAGGAGCTAGAAAATACAAGGAATGCTTGAAGTAACAGGAACCCAATTAAGTTAAAAAGGACTAAAGGAATAATGAGTTTATTTTTAAGGAAATGTATAGAGTTAAGAAGTGCGAGAGCACGGAATGTTATGTAAAGACATTGCATATGTCTTAATAAGCCGAGGGTAAACATGATAGCTGGAACGGAGACTCAGCCTATGCATGGCAAGACAGATGCCTAATGTGGACACATTAATGTGCAATGAACGGGATGAAAATTCCAGAATGAGTACCTACACTACCAGGAAATATTGATCTTCACAGAAGGAGATAATAAGCCATTAAGAACGCGAGAAGCCGTGGCTAACATGGATGTACCAATAACTGTGAACAGATTAGGGCATAACTTAACGACACCACAGGAGAAATCCTTGAAGGGTGTGCGCATCAACAATTGTTGAACGAAATACGTGACAGAAGCACAAAGGTTTAAATTAACACCCAGTTTAGACATAAGTGTGTCAGGAGACGGACTGACAAACCTAAGGGGCCCCATGAAAGGAAACGGAATGCAACGACCTTGTCATGGACCCACTACAACCTCTAAACATGTAATGTGATACAGAGAGTACATATGTGTGGACAGCCTACAATGAGCCCAGCTCAGGCAAATAAGCTTATAAACCATAATCAAGATATGTTTATAATTCGATTGATTGTAGAAGTTTTGTTTGTATAAGTGGTTAAAGTGGTAAGCGAACCACTGCATTAAGAGTGGGGATACCTCTCGATGTTGTGAGACCGCAGAGCGGTAGTTAATGTGAATCAAGTTCAAGAGATGGTGGAGGATGGCCACGTTGTTATTACCCCAGGGTGATTTGAATAAAATAACACAAA
The DNA here is from genome assembly GCA_023374045.1 of Limonium bicolor. NCBI lineage: Eukaryota > Viridiplantae > Streptophyta > Magnoliopsida > Caryophyllales > Plumbaginaceae > Limonium > Limonium bicolor. The sequence continues at coordinate 279,612,223 of CM041779.1, forward strand.
AAAAAAAAAGAAGTGCTCGTACTGTGTTGTGTACACAGGAAGAGTAATAAGTTTGATAGCATCACACGTAGGTGTGTGAAGCTAAATGGGTAGCGAACAACGCTCAAGGGAAAGATAGTAATATATTCAAAAATCAGCCAAATAAGTGCCAGATAAACCTAGCGTAATAGAAGAAGCTAATATAATAGCGGATACAGTATAGTTGATGCTATATAATGGAAGAGGATACGGTGTGCAATAAGCGACCGTTTGTATAAGTATTGCTACGTGATGGTATGGGGACAAATAAGCAGAGTTGTTAGTTAACCCCAGTGGAGATACAATAGTAAGTGAGATGATAAGAAGAATTTCAGTAAAACACAGTGTGAATTCCTACGCAATCGCACGAGAGATTTACTGTCAGGAGTTTACGCCTCTGCACTCTGTATGACTGAGTGTTTTGGTATTTTGGCCTTGCCAAAGTAATGATCAAGTGGGATAGCTAGGATCAGAAGCATGGTAATTATGGAGGAATAATACTATAATGGCCGATACATAGGTAATGCAAGGCCGCAGAAATGAAAGAATACATGTACAAACCAAAGGTGGAGACATGATTAACAGTAAAAAACTACAGTATGAGATATACCCCAGGTGTGGGAAATAACTGAGAGAGCACTACACATTAGGTAGTAGCTCAATCTCAACCGACAGTAAGTCGTGGAGAAGAAAGTCGTCAATCATTGTGAATTACATAGTTAGTTTACGCTGTAACCTATTGGAGAAGTGATGGAAAGTTTTGGAGCTCACCGAATTCGCTCAGGGTAAGAGATACCATGCGCCGGTTGAGAAACCATTGTTACCTAGATAAGGGTAATACATTGGAGATGTACATACATTAACAGTAACGAATGGGGCAAACCTCTATAATTATCAGGGTGCGCAACAGAGGCCAGTGAGCCCATGCGTCAGTACCGGGATACGTTGTGAATATGAATGGATGACTATTATCAATGCCTAAAAGCCTCACAGGCCAGGACCGAAACCGGTTATGAGTTACACTCCAATGCGAATTCTTGGTTTAGGGACTAAACCGCCATTATGGTTAAGATCCTCTAATCAGAATCCCATTGTGTATAGACCGCGTGGAAGTTAAATACTTCACGACGGCAGAACATTATTAAGCTAATGCTCAGTGATTGATTACGTGGCCGTAATCCCTTTTAAGGGGGGGTAGAGCGCAAACCACTTAGTGTGTTTTTACCGGTACAATTGTACGTGAACTGGGTTGTGCAATCATGGCACAAAATGATTTGTTAATGGTTTTACGCAGTTATTTGTGGTTAAATTGTGGTAATTGCGCACAGAAGAAGATGAATAATACCATTGTGGGAAGTGTGTTAGTACAAGTGGAAGGGAGTAAAGAAACTCCCGGGGAACTAAACCCCGACGGTGCATAAATGTAACCATGTATTGTATTCTGATAAAAAATATATGTATGTTATATACAATGTTGGTGATTTATGAAGGGGTAGAAGACCGACATAGAACCTAGTGAGAATAAATTTCCTAGGTAACTTGAATTAAGTTGGATTTGGGTGAAGATAGATAGACGGAGTTCTATCCCTTGGAGATGTATGATTATGACTAGAAGGATTTAAAGATGGAAAATGGATATGCTTGAATAGTTGTTGGTTTGAACAAAGTGGTGGAGGTGAAACTTGATTATCATGAGATCAAGGGAAGCCGAACACAATTGGGGTGGAAAAGATAGTTCAACACTGATGCTGATCACATCAGGGTTGGATGACTCTTGAGCTCCCTGTAAGTGGTCATAAATAACTATATTAAGAAAGATACAAAGAGCATAAATCGGACTTGGAGTTGTGTGGTGTTTCCAAAAGGATTTCAATTGGTGTTTTCAAACCTCGATTTAATTTTGAATAAAAGATCTTCTTATACTTAACCTAGTAAGAATATTTTTGTAGTACTTGCTCACGAGCTGAGGACGTATGAGCCTTTGTCTTCGGACCGGTGACATGAGAAGTATATATGTTAAAAATTAAGTGAATGTTTTGATCTCCCAAAGGAACGGGGAACCAGAAGTGTCCATCGCGACCGGTTCTGCGGGATCACAGTATATGTACTCAACATGGGACTTGAGCCCACGGAGAGATGGAAGGTATTTCTGTTTGATATACATGCTATGACATGTTGTTTTGGTTGTGTAATAAAGGTTATGTTGACTTTGATCTCCTAAAGTGTATGCTATCAAGACCTATGAGTCTAAATGGGTTGTGTTACATAGACCTATGTGTCTAAATGTGGTTATGTCACCCAGACCTAAGAGTCTGAGGGATTTGTATAGGTGCAAGTGTGGTGAAGGTACCCGGACCGTTAAGTCCGAGGTTACCATGTGAGTATGATATTTATGTATAATGTGGATATTTTGCCCCGACCATTAAGTCCGAGGTTGGATGTAAAGGGTGGTTGGTAATGGAAGTTTTTATGGCTATAAGTAATTCCCGTATTCTAATCCAATGATGCGAGGAAATGTGAACTTCGAGGACGAAGTTCTTTTAAGGGGGGTAGATTGAAATACCCCAAACCTTAGTATGTTGTGTAAATGTTAAAACTATGGTATTTAAAGGCTAAAAAGTGCCTTAGAAACATAAATGAACATTATTTAAACCATGGTAAAAACACAATAAAAACTAAGAAAACAAACGGTTTGAGAGCAAAAACATGCTCTAAGGTTGGGGTGAACTTTGGCTAGGACCCAAAGAGCCTACCAAGACTTGTTAATGTTTAATTATGACTTTATAAGGCTAATTAAGTCCTTAGGAAACTTTGGTAGACATGAAACCAAACAAAACACAAATAAATACCTAAGGTCAATATGAGCTAAATGTGCTCTAAGCTTGGGATAAATGTGTATAAGGCCTAATGGACATACCTATGCCTCATTTATATGTTAATGAACATATTAAATCAATTACTAAAGAAAACCAAGCTTGAAAACAAGTTAAAACGTAAAATGTGCTTTAAGGAGTCTTAAAGCACGTTTTTGAAAAATTTTCTTGTAAATGAGTTTTGAATGGCTAAATGTCCATCATTACTCTTTAATTAACAGTGTACTATATAGTATCACATTTGGGTGGCTATATCAATGGGAAATCAAAAATTTCACTTCTATGTGCCTTGTTTTGGTGAATAGTGATTTTTATAACTATCTTGTAACATATAATGTTATAAGTGAGACAATTGACTAATAAAGTCTAAAATACCCCCTTGCTACTGTTTGGGGCCGGTTTCCTTATAGGGAATGAGTCATCCCTTTGTTAAATTGATAAGATAGAAATTGATAAAGTAAACACTATTTACTTTACTTAAATATCTAAAACTAACAAAGCAAACTCATTTCCTCATTCTCTCATTCCTTTCTTCATTTCCCACGGTGGTCTTCTTCTTCCTCCTCTCTCCATCGGTTTCCAAACAGAACCATACCATTCTCATCCTTCCTCACTTGTAACTTATGACTCCATGCTCCGAATTTAATTCCGAGACTACCGTTCTCTTAGTTGGAGCAAGCTCTTCATTCCTATCTTTTCAAATCATCAAAACCACCATTTTGTGCCAAGGAGAACTTCCATGGAAGGAGCTTGAGCTAATATTTTTATGCCTTGTTGATCACCTTTACTTCAAGGTAAGGAAAAACCAAAGAAAACTCCATTTCCTCTTCTTTTGGTATATGGCCGAAAATTCACCTTGTAATGGTGTCTTCTCTTGTCTTGTTTTAGCTTCATTTAAATCTTCCAAGGGCTAGGAGGAGTCCTCTCTTGATACTCATTCAAGCTCTCTTTCCATTCAAAGGTAAAACAATTACCTTGATGTGTTAAAACAATATATGTAACTAGGGTTTACAATGAGATAAAGCTTAAAGCTTATATACTCATTTCAATGTTGGTATATTTTTTAGTTGTTGGCAAGGAAACAAATGCCTTACCGGTCTTGTAAGGAAACAAGAAGAAATTTGGGAGGAAAAGAGGTAAATATGCTATCTTAATGTGGTTTAATGCCTTAGGAGAAATAAGCTTAGAATGCTTGTTAAAACTACCTAAAGAGCAAATGGTGAATGACCTAGTAAAGTGTTCTCAAGGAGACTAGTAAAAGAACATATGTATTGGTGTATGTATTTGCAGGTCAAAGGCATTATTTATGTGGGAAATTCAGTGCTTAAGGATTATGCAATTTAAGGGCCTAAGAGCCATGTTATTTAAGGGCCTAAGTGCCAAGCAAGTTTAATTATGCACTATATTGTGATGTAGTGTAAATTTGGTGAAATTTTGTGAGTGATAATGTTCTTGATGGATTTAGGTGCTCTGAGTGCTTAATGGTGAAAACTATGAGTTTAGGAATGATGATGTGCTAAGAGAACCCATGGCGAAATTTGTAAAATGTACAAGGAATTCTAAGTGCTTAAATGAACTTGGGTGAACTAGGAATGGTTAGGAATGGACACATGCTTCACTAAGGAAAACACATGCATTAAGGTGTTCTAAGGTGCTATAAGGATTTAGGTGTTATCTTGGAAGTTCTAGGAATTCCATGGGTGTTTTGAGAATGTATTAAAGTCTTGGAGGAGTTTGTTTAAGGTTTAGGTTATGTGATGTGCAAGGTGGGAATAAGGTATAGATAAGGTTTTGAGAAAGGAATTTAAGGAGTTGTGAAAGAGAAGATTTGGTTAGTAAGAGAAGATGCTTGGGAGATGATGTTATGATGGTGAGGGGACACTTTGGTATAAAGGTTATTAAGGATGAAACACCACTTGAAAAGCTAGGAGGAAACATTGTAAGTGTTGGAAATTTTGTGAAGATATAAGTAAAGGTTTAAGGAATTAGAAAAAGAGTTTTGTGAGTGTTTAAGGATATCTTAAGCTATGTTTTTGAAGTGCCCAAATGAGGTTAGAGTATACTAGGATATATGGGGTGAAGTTTGGAGTTGATTGTAAAAAGGAAAACAAAGATCTGGGGCAGACCGGACTTGCGACCGGACTTGCAAGTTCGGTCGGGCCCAGTTTACCCTGTGAGAATTGGCTTCGGGAATGGACCGGACATAGGACCGGACTTGGCAAGTCCGGTCGGGCTAAATTTACAAAGGGAAGAAACTTTCTGGAATAGACCGGACATAGGACCGGACTTACAAGTCCGGTCGGAGTAGAAAATTCTTGACGGAAATGTGTCCTGGAATCGACCGGACATGGACAAGTCCGGTCGGCAAGTCCGGTCGGACCAAAAATGTGGTTTAAGGTTATGAAATGATATGAGATGATGGGATTGATAGGTAATGATGTTATAAGGTTGTTAAGGACATGTTAGGCGAGTTTTAATGGCAATTAGGTGGGTGAAAAGTTGTATTAAAATGTGAGGGTAAAACAAGTTAAAAATGTTAAGTTATGTAACTAAGTTAATGGGGAGAAGTATAAGCATTAGACAGTAAATAATCAAGCAAACCCCGATGTTAATAAAAACACATGTGATGTTAACAGTTGTTCGAGAATCGCTCGAGGAACATAAGTGGACGTGGTAAAGTGGACTCCGGTGACAGGTATGGTTTTCTTGCAACCTGTGTCCTACCGGATTACACCGGCTTGTATGCCAATGTGTTTTACTGAGTGTTTGCCACCTTGTAAGATAAAAACATGTAATGAGTTTATAGTAATTCATTTATGTGGCGAATTTGGCCTCCGATACCATTTAACCTCAAATATGTGTTAAACCTTAGCTAACCAAATCTAGGAACACATGAGTGATCGGTATTCGGAGTTAACGACCCAAACCTTGGGAACGTGCTAACCACGGCTATGTGTGAGTTAGTTGGACATGGTTGTTGTATGCAAGTGTGTGAACCTCCCTTGTGTGCTTAACTCGGTTATGATACCGTATGGTGTGTGGATGTGGTAGGTTCCATAATGGATCTCTAACTACTTATTTATAAGTGTATATGTACTAATGGGGGGTGAGGAGTCCGGTTGTTCCGGCCACGCGTGTGATGGACGGGAGTCGTTATCTTATCCGGTTCGGCTCTCTTGGTGTATGTATAGGTGGTATTCCAATTTGGTTTCCACCTTCCCTTAGCTTATCCAAAGCTAGTTACTGACTCACGTCGGGCCATAGGGGCATGCGTATGTTATTTCGGTGTGCTTGGGATTACTATATCCGACACACCTTGGGTATAAGTTAACCGTTCTATATAACCCGACGGTAACGAGGTTGGTAACGAGCTTAACATGGGATTGGTAATAATCTCTAGGCTCACTATGTGTACTAACTATGGTGGAAGGTTCCTTGTGAGAACCGATTTTATGGTGTTAGGTAATGGTATGGTGCTATGCAAATTCCCTTGCTATGCTATGGTATATATATAAATATTGGATGTTTAAAAAGATGGTGATGTTATCATGTGTATGTCGAAACAAGAAAGGTTTGTTATGGTTGTTATGTGTGGAATGAGTTATGTTGTAGGATATGGGATGTGTGGATCATGGAAATGAATCCCAGTTTGCGACAAGAGGCATTTAAGGATAACCCGATTAATGGGTACATGTCGTTCGTTAAGGAAGTAGCTCCGTTTTAGAGGAGAGCCACTCTAGGGTTTAAGGAATCATTGGATGGATGGTTAAGTGTGGATGTTTGGTTATAGGTTGAGCACATTGAGGCGAAATGCTGTGCGTTGTATGTTATGGCTTGTATGCATGATTTAAATATAATCAACTGCATGCTAAGACGACAATTAGTTGTGCGTGGCCCGGTAGCATGTGGGCTGCGAGATTACCATACCAGCAAAGGTGCTGAGCCCCTTGGGGGCCACCCTTTCTCTCCTTTTCTATTTCAGGTACAAGGAGCTGGAAGCCGTTCGAGAGTAGGACGGGGCAGATGTTTATACATGGGTAGCCATTTAAATGGCGTGAGTATGATAGGCGTAGTAAGACCGAAATTGTTATCGGCAGTAGTTTGTAAATACTCGGTACAGTGGGAATGTATGTATATAATAAATGTTGAAAATGGAATGAGGATTGTATTGTGTAGTTGCTCGGGAATCTAGTCCATCAGACCGATACAAATGTAGATGTATTAGCCTTGTTAGCCACGTGGGTGGTTAACGGCGTGTAACACCATTGGAAATAGTAATGCGATGAGTTAAGTTTCCGCTGTAATGTGATGTTAAATGTATGGATGTAGTTGGGGTGTTACATGTTAAATCGACGATCTCACCATGTGTACAGTGGTAGAGTGTGAAAGCATGAAAGTGTAACTAAGGGGTTACCAAAAGAGATCTTGGCAAAAAAAAAAAAAAAGAGCAGTCTAAAATTCTTCATTATAAGGATCTCCAACTTTTGGGAAGCAATAGAATTTTTAGGAATTACTTTTTGTTCAACTCAGACTTGTGCTATCCATGTACTTAGACAGGTTGCTCTAGAAAACCTATAGGCTGTGTATTTGGGTTTTCTATCCCCGTGATTAATATGCTCTAACTAACAAAAACTTTTGGGAAGTCCGGTCGCTCCGGGCAGCCCAAAAGACAAATATCTTTTACTCTGTTAAATTTAGATATGCAGGCCCAAGGAATGAAGTGATTCAAGCAGCAATCTGATTATGAAGTAATATCCCATTTATTATTATTATCTCGGACTTCTTGAGATTATTATGGTCTTCTGGAATTATTATGGTCTTCGGGAATTATTATGGCCTTCTGGGATTATTATGGCCCTTCGGAATTCCAGATCTTTGGATTTCTTATTATGGCACGGTCAAGGGACGGAGACCTTTTCTCAGGAGAACAAGTGGGACTCCATCACCCCGGAACCTGTGGGACTTCTTGGTGACCGATAGACAAGCTCTCATGTAGCCTAATGTTTTTAAGTTCATTTCCTTTTTAGCAAAAAAAAAGAACTTGTGGGACTAGGAGACATATAGTAGAAAAGAAAAGAGTACAAAGTGTAAATTTTATCTTCTTTTTATAAGTTCCACTTTTTAGTACTAAAAAGTAGAACTTGTGGGACTGATGTAATGGTATGAAATATACCATGCGGAAGGTTAAAGTGTCTACCGAAGGCCTGCTAGCGGAAGGACTACTATCGGAGACCAATTGTCGGAAGGCCTGCTACCGAAAGGCCCCGATGCGGAAGGATCTACCAAGAGAGTCTACCGGAGGCCAATTGTCAGATGGCCTATCGATGGGAGCCCTACTACCGGAGGGATTATTATCAAAGTGACGGTCCGGAAGAGTTAGTCCAATACGGAAGCAGTATTTCAGTCCGGAGACCCGTAAAAGGACTGATAGTTATGTTTATGTAACACCACCACATGTATAGGGGCAAAAGGGTAAACCTAGTGATAGAAAGTCTATAAATAGGAGTAGAGGGGCTCATTTGTAAAGGACTCAAGTTAGGAAAGGGAGCTCACATCCCAAAAGCTCTCTAGTGTTGTAAACCAAAGGATGAATAATAGCTCTGTCTAGAAGTGGACGTAGGCCGGATTATTGGCCGAACCACTATACATCTTGGTGTGGAAACAATGTCAGGAGAGTAACTTCTGTTACATCTTCAAACCATACCTGTCACCAAGGTCCACTCTATTGCGTTCTCTTAGGTTCCTTGAATAATCTTTGAATAACAGGTAACATTACATTTGTTTCCATTAAATCGGGGCAATACAATTGTTAAACGACTAGTGGGCCCATAGTTAACCCCGTTATCCCGTTATACTTAATTTTACTCTCGTGATCTTAAGTTCACAACTCTCACATCAAACCTAACACTTGTTTACACATTTTAAGGCCTTTACATGTCACCAAACAAGGCCTAAACATCATCCAAAACCATTACCATCCAATCCCCTATCATTAGAAGGCTGAAGCGCACAAAAATGGAGTTCAAAAGATTATCGGTCATTTTAAAATCAAAATATACATAAACATATGCCAAAACATGTCAAAACAGATAGTACTCGAAAAGAGGAATCCAACGCCGCAAACGGCACTCAAATCGGAGTTCAAACGAAAAAGTTATGCAAAAACAAAGGTTGGTCCGAACATGCGTCCGACCTTGCATGTTCGGACATAAGCCGAGAGTCTGAAAATTTTCCGACGTATGATGTCCGAACTTCAATGTTCGGACACATGTTCGGACATACCGAAAACTGCAAAATCAATTACGGGAAACAGCCAGAACCAAGCCACAAATCCCCCACAAAACATACATAACTTATAGTAGCAAAATAGCTCATCGAAAACACATTTCCACGGGGTTTTAACGCATCATACACACATAAAATCAACCAAAAACATCACCAAATCAAAGAGTCAAAACACTCATTTTCTACCAAAATTTCGCCATAACCTCCCCATAAACCTTACATATCCACATCCACCAATTTTCACCATTTGAAATCCTAATTTAACCACACCCTTATAAGGGTCCTATCAGCATATAACAATTCCTCAATTTCCATCAACAACAAAATAATCACCATAAACTCCATAACCACAATATCAATCACAAACTCAAAACATTTGGCTCTAAAGGCCCTCCATTCAACCATTAATTCACAAACCTCTCTAAAATCAATTAAACACATTTCCAACATAGATTTCAATCCACAACTTGGGTTCATTAATTTGTTTACCCATCCCAAACTCTAAAACAATTACAACAAGGTTCAAGGTAGTTTTCTTACCTTAATTCACTAGTCTCTCCTTATTTTCCTCTTGCTCCTCATCTCCTCCAAAAATCGGTTAAGAGGGTATGGAGTTTCCAAACTCCATCCCAACATCCAAGAACACAAACATACACAATTAATTATCTAAACCCTTAGAATATTTCAATTCAATCAAAAGCTAGAACACAAAGTTAGGGTTTACCTTTTGAAGCTTTTAAGAGGGATTCTCACCCTTGAATCAAGAAGGAAATTACTCCACCATTGAAGGGTCAATTTGGAGCTCAAGGACAAGGAGAAAACAAGGTATCAAAAATGGTGAAAAATCGATTACACCAAGAGATGAAGGAAAAATGACTTTTTCTTGGGAATTTTTACCTTAGAAGGAAGAGGAGGCTCCAAGCTTCACATTGGTGCCATTTTCTCTTCGAATGGGGAAAACCCATGGAGGTCAACTTCATCCTTTTGAAATTTCAAAAAGAGAGGATGATAGAGGAAGATGAGAGGAAGAAGAATATGTGACTTGTTTTTGATTTGGAGCTCAAATGGAGCTTGGGGATGAAGAGGAAGTGGAGAAGCCATTGTTGGCTAGGTTGGAGAACTCCATCGGCAGAGAGGGAGGGAGGAACCGGCTGGGAGAGAAAAGAGAGGAAAGATAAAAGGAAAGAGAGAAATAAGAGGAGAGAGAGGGAGAGAGGGGTATAAGTGGTCCCTCTATTTTTTGACTTAATTAATTTTTGTTAAGTAGTCTTGTGTGAGTGAGCTGTTTACATTAATAAAACCGGCCCACTACTGTAAACATGCTGGAGCGTTTTTCGTTTTTAACAGAAAACGCTCGTTTATTTACCCGGTTTAGCACTATTCACTAACCGGGACCGTTTTCTGGAATTTTCTCATTCCTTTAATTTTAATGGTTATTAAACTCCCATTAATGTTTAATTATTGTTACAAAATCAACTATTATTTTTACGGGGTCATTTAACTGTTTAAGGTCACATTTTCGGATTTTCTCGAAAAATGCGCTTTAAGACTCCGTTAGCGTTTTAACGCATTATTTGAATCTGTTTTCTTCCGGAATTTTTCTCACATGTTCTTAATGTGTAATTAAGGTATAAAAATATATTTATAACCCTAATAAAGGTTATGTACCTCCTAAAATAATTAAATACGCGTTTTCACGTTTTGTGACTTTTACGCATTTTCTTTTTTCTTTTTGGTTTTCATTTCTTCACCAATGATCTTAAGGACTTAATTAGCCTTAGAAAATTATAATTACATAATTAATTAACGCATTAAGGTTTGGGGTATTTCAGACGTGTTGTTTTCTCTGGTATTGAGTGGGATTTTTGTGGAGCTATTTATGGGCGCGCCTAGATGCGCGAGTTACACGACCAGTGGTGGCGGTTGAATGTCCTTGGACTTTGATTCTTTCGCTTTGGATTTCATTGTGGTATTTTTGGAGGTTTTAGGTGAGGGGGCAGGAGAAGTCATTTTTGGTTCTTGTGTGGGAGCAGGATCAGGAATGATGGTGGGTTTGAAAGTGCCGGATGTGATGAGGTGGTAGGTTTTGGGAATGTGGGACTTTATATACTCTACTTCACTGGCGAGAAGGTTCCCTTCTTGGATTACTTTAACCGTAAGCTCGTTATCCTCCTCCCTTGTCAGACGAGTTGGAGATTCTATCTGCTGGATGTTGGTCACTTGTTGTGTGGAAGCTTCTGTGAGGATTTCTTTAGCTTTTGATCGTGGAGCAGTATTTGGTGAATTTTCAGTGTAGAGGATTTTGTACTGGAATTTAGTACTTTTTGCACGGGTGTTCTTTAGCGGCTATGAGGCGAGGGAGTTTTGCTCTAAATCTCGCAAAAAATTTTGTGTGAGAGAAGAGAATATGCTTTGATCGCTTAGAGAGATTAGAGAGAGTGAGGGCAATAGTGTGACAGGAGTAAAACTCCCATCGCCCTTTTATAGATATCGACTAACGGTCGGCGACCGCTCCTCGTCCGCTCGCTGACATGTCCTAATGGTACTATTCATAACGGGCAGCAGTCATGACGGTTATCAATGATCCGTAAAAGAGTTTTTCCGTTTCTATCCGGTGAACTATCTCTAACCTAATCTCACTTTTGTGGAAAATGACATATCTGCTTCAAGTAGTCGTTTGACATGTTTTTTATGCATTAAACTAATCGTTGACTACTGAACGACAATATAACAGGTGTTGCTCAAATGTCGTTGACCGATCATGGGAAATAAAAGCAGTTTAACTGTGATTAATGAATATCATTCCAAGATCATGAACAATCTTAGTAACTTAATGGCTTAGTAAAGATGTCAGCTAGTTGATTCTCAGTAGAAATATACTTTAAACCAACTAATTCTCTTTCACAACAATCTCTAAGAAAATGATGTCTAATGTCAATATGTTTGGTACGAGAATGATGCACAGGATTTTTGAAATGAGATGGCACTTATATTATCACACATAATTGGTAAAGTACCTGTTTTGATGTCATAATCACCAATTTGTTGTTTAATCCATAGGAGTTGGGCACAGCAGCTTGCCGCAGCAATGTATTCAGATTCACCTGTTGAGATTGCAACACTTTGTTGTTTCTTTGATCCTCATGCAATCTGACATGATCCAACAAAGAATGTTGTCCCTGAAGTGCTCTTTCTATCGGTGATAGATCCTCCATAGTCTGCATCTGAAAATCCTACAACGTTATAGTTATTGAACTTAGGATAAAAAAGACCTAGATTCATGGTTCCTTTTAAGTAACCTAGGATCCTTTTTACAGTTGTGAGGTGACTTTCTCATGGATCTTCTTGAAACCTGGCACATAAGCAAACGCTATACGTGATGTCAGGTCTACTAGAAGTTAAATATAGTAAAGAACCAATCATCTCTCTGTAAGATCACTGGTCGACCGGTCGGTCACCAGTCATGATACCCATCTTAGTGCCAACTGCCATTGGTGATGTCAAATGTCTTACATCCCTCCATTCCAAATCTCTTCATCAGTCCTTTTACGTACTTCTCTTGGGATATGATGGTCCCTTCATCATTCTGCTTGACTTGAAGTCCTAGGAAGACTTCAATTCTCCCAGATCACTCATCTTAAATTCCTTTTTCATCAATGCTTCGAACTTTTTGCAATATTTCTCATTAGAGGCTCCAAAAATTATATCATCAGCATATACTTGCACAATAGGAAATCTCTTTTGTTGTTGTAGACAAATAGAGTTTTGTCTACTTTACCTCTTTTAAACTGGTTTTCCAATAGATAGGAGGACAGACGATCATACCATGATCTTGGAGCTTGTCTGAGCCCGTAAAGATATTTGTCAAGTTTGAGTACCATGTCTTTTCCTTCTTATGTCTCAAAACCTGGAGGTTGCTCAATATACACTTCCTCTTTGACGTACCCATTTAGGAAGGCACTCTTGATGTCAAGGTGGAAGAGTTTGATTCCTTTGTGTACAGCAAAAACAATTAGTAATCTGATAGATTCCATCCTTGCTACTGGAGCAAAGGTTTCTTGAAGTCTATTCCTTCTTGTTGACGATATCCTTGAGCTACCAGACGAGCTTTGTTCCTGACAACTTCTCCCATTTCATTCAGCTTGTTTCTAAAGACCCATTTGTGCCAAGTACTCCTTCATGAGTAGGGCGAGGCACAAGATGCCAGACTTGCATCTTCAAACTGGTTTAGTTCTTCTTGCATTGCATTGATCCAGTCTGAGTCTCGAAGAGCTTCCTTGACGTTCTTGGGTTCGATGGGTGAGACTATCGTTGAGAAGGCTAGAAGATCTCGAGTTTGAGCTCTTGTATGAGTTCCTTTGGATATGTCTGATATGATATTCTCCAATGGAGATTTTTATACAAAGCACGAGATTGATGAATGGTTGATGGAGAGAGAGGATCCTCGACATCATTGTTTCCTTTGTCGACATGTTGTTGACCTGTCGCTGACCTGTCAGGCATGTTTTCTTCAGTCGGTGATTCATCTTTGGGGTTAGCTTGATCAGCTAGATTGAATCCAAGTTCTTTATCTTCATCAGATTCTTTGACCTTGTGTATGTCAACCTCATCAAAGACTACGTGCACACTTTCCTCCACCTTCAGTGCCCTTTTGTTGTATACTTTGTATGCCCGGCTTCTTTCAGAGTATCCAAGGAAGATGGTCACATCACTTCTGGCATCAAACTTTCCAATGGGACTCTTATCATTGTTGTGGACATAACATTTGCAACCAAATGTCCTGAAGTGACTTATGTTTGGTCTTCTTCCCTTGATTAACTCATAGGGAGTTTTGTTGAGGATCGGTCGTATGAGCGTTCTGTTTGTGATGTAGCATGCAGTCGCCACCGCTTCTGCCCAGAAGACTTGAGGAAGATTGCTCCCCAATAGCATGGCCCTGGCTACCTCTTGTAGTGTTCTATTCTTTCGCTCAACTACCCCATTATGTTGGGGTTTTCTTGGTGCTAAATATGTGTGTCTAATCCCATGTTGTTTACACATATCCATGAATTGTTGATTCTCAAATTCTGACCCATGATCATACCAAAGAGTCTTGATCTTGAGATTGAGTTGTACTTGGACTTTTCCTGCAAAGGCTTGAAATTTCTCAAAGACTTCGTCTTTGGAAGCAATAAAGAGTGTCCAAACAAATCATGAGTAATCATCAATAATTACAAAAACATACCAATTTCCTCCAAAACTTTTGACTCTCATAGGTCCACATAGTCCATGTGAAGTAATTCAAGTGGTTTGGATGTACTAACTGAGTTCTTTGATTTAAAAGAAGCCTTGGTCTGTTTGCTTCTAACACAAGCATCACAAAGATTGGTCTCAGATTCATTAATCTCAGGAAGACCTCTTACAACTGTTTCTTGACAAGTTTTCTTAGTAAAGAAGTGCTGACATGCCCTAGTCTTTTGTGTCATAGAGTAGAGTCATCTATTGAAGCAGTCAAGCAAGGAAGATTTGGACTGTCAATATCCTCTAAGCTTGTTACATAAACATTTTTCCATCTTTTTCCCTTTAACATCTCTTTGCCATTGTTCTGACTTACTATGCTACAATGTGTATGATAGAAGTGAACTGAATTCCCTTTGTCACAAATTTGAGAAACACTAAGCAAGTTGAATTTTAAACCATGAACTAGATTTACACTATCTATGACATAGTCAGAAGTAATACCAACCTTACCTACACCGATGATTTTTCCTTTCTTGTTGTCGCCAAAGGAAACAGTTCCTTGGCTTCCTGGTTCGAGTGAGAAGACTTCTTCTTGTCTCTTGTCATGTGTGTTAGAGCACCCACTGTCGATGTACCAGCAGGGGTCCATTCCCACTCGATTCTGCACTTAACATGTTAGTGTGTTGGGTTAGGGTCCATAGAAAGGTTGGACCCATTTCCACCATTTAATACTCTAAGATCATTTTTGACTACCCATTTCAGTCCTAGTTTCTTGAGTTGCCAATGCCTCATAAAGCTCGTTTTATGGCAACTGGACTCATGATGACCGGGTTGTCTGCATAGGCTGCAGACATCTCTACGACTGGTCATTGACTGGCATCTGACCTGTCGTTTGCTTCTCTTCATGGGTGTCTTAGAACAACATCTATCTTAGAATATTTTTCTTTGATGGTAGCTAGTTCCTTTTCTTTAGTGTTAAGAGCAACTGTAACACCCCAACTACAAATAACACACTTAACGATACTTTGCAGCGGAAATCACAACTCACGACATACTTAACTCTTGGGTGTTACACGCCATTAGCCACCCACGTGGCTAACAAGGCTAACATACATACAATGTACCAGTCTGATGGACTAAACTCCCGAGCAGCTACACAATAATCCCGTTCCATATCCAACAATTATTATTCACTTACATTACAACTGTACCGAGTAATTATCAACTAACACCGATATAATTTCGGTCTTACTACACCTACAGCACATCCACAATTTTCATGACTACCCACATACAATCAACTACCCCGTCCTACTCTCGAACGGCTTCAGTTCCTTGTACCTGAAACAGGAAAGAGAAGAAAAGGGTGGCCCCCAAGGGGCTCAGCACCTTTGCTGGTATGGTAATCCCGCAGCCCGCATGCTACCGGGCCACGCACAACTAATTATCGTCTTAGCATGCGATTGATTTTATTTAAACATACACAACTACACACATACTTCATGCTTAAAAGCAAACATCCATTAGTAGGACACAAACACAAGATTAGCACACACAACGTAACCATACACTTCACTTGATAACATACACACAACTTAGTTCCACTCTTCTTAGAGAACATAAACTTTACTTAGGGAGTGCCGGGGTGATAGAAGCCCGAGCACAACATACATACATTTTCTTTACTTAGGTGTGGTGGCCTCATATGGGACCGATCACACCTTGCACAATTTCCCCCTAGCTCCAATAATGATGAGGTAGGTAAGCCTTGGTTAAGCTTGTGGGTGGTTGTAATTCAAGGAGGAAAAACAACCGTAACATAATAAAGAGGGAGTCGAAGCGAACTTAGGCATCAACACCCTACCAACATTAAACATGATTTCCCCCTACCCGATTGGAAGTTGGGTAGGTAAGCTTTGGCTAAGCTAATGGGAGGTCGAAATCCAATGAAGGAAAGCAACCCTTAACATAACAAGATGAGAGTTAATTCACATATACACATCAACTCCCAAACAACACGCGCGACCGGAACGACCGGATTCCTCACCATACATAACATATACATATTAGTTAAAGGTTCCTTTATGGAACTCATCACATACATACATCACATAGTGTTACTAACTCTGTTAGGCCAGAAGGGGAGTAACATCCCTTTTTTAACAAACATGGACAACTATATCCGATAGCAACAACACACAAAACAAAGTCACATACATCACACCTAGTCACAACATACTCAAACGCACGGATAGCCGTAGTTAGAACGTTCCCATGGGTTGGGACGTTTTTTCCGAATACCGATCTCTTATGTGTACCTAAGGTCGGTTAACTATTATTTAACACATAATTAGGGTTAAACGGTATCGGAATTAATTACGCCACAATAATGAATTACTATAAACTCATTTCATGCTCTATCTTGCAAGGTGGCAAACACACAGAAAAACACATTGGCATACAAGCCGGTGTAATCCGGTAGGACACAGGTTGCAAGAAAACCATACCTGTCACAGAAGGTCCACTCCAACGTCCCATCGCATGTTCCTCGAAAACTCTTTGAACAACTGGTAACATTGTAACTACCTCCATTAACATCGGGGTAGTATAGCTATTAAAGACTAATGTGCCCATGGTTACCCCGTTCAGTAGTTTTATAACTTCTCATTCTTAACTTGTTTACTTTCACATTTTATTACATTAAACTCTTCTCCACTCAATGGTCATTATTACTCACTTAACATATCCTTAACAACCTTATAACATCTTGACATACCAGTCCTCATCATTAGACAACTTAAATTTTTTATTTTATTTTTTATTTTTTTATAAGTGGCCGACCGACCTTACCGACCGAACTTACCCAAGGTCGGTCCATTCCAGTAACGTCCGAGTTCGAAATTTTCACTCCGACCGACCTTTCCAAGTCCGGTCCCAAGGTTGGTCCATTCCAGAAGACTTCCCGTTTGAAAATTTTACCCCGACCGACCTTGCAATCCGGTCCTAAGGTCGGTCCATTCCAGAAAGATTTCCGCGCACAAAATTTGAGTCCGACCGACCTTGCAAGTCCGGTCCCAAGGTCGGTCGATTCCAGAAAGGTTTCCGACGGGTTAAACTGGGCTCGACCGACCTTGTAAGTCCGGTCCTAAGGTCGGTCGGCTCCAGACCCTTATTTCTAAATGTCCATTCAACTCTAAACTTCTTTCCATTGTTGCTCCAAGGTTCCTACATGTATTTGGGCATTTTCCATCACCATTACAACCTCTTAAACTCACCTAACTCATCACCTACGCTTGTTACTCAATTCTTAACCAAATTCACCCAAATTTCTTACTCTCCTCTTACAAGAACTAATGCTTAGTTCTATCAAGTGTTATGCTACAGATTTTTCTCACCACTCTCTTAACTCCATTATTTATTCACCATTACAAGGCCAAACTCCCCTCTACTCAACATTAACATCCCAATTGAACACCTAAATTCTCCCATCCATTAAACCATCATCAAACACTCATTTTCCATTAAAATTTTGCTAACCTCCCCATAAAACTTATACATCCAAACCATCAATTTTCATCCCTCTCATTCCTAATCTAGCCACACCCTTTCAAGGGTCCTAACAGTACATAACATATCCTCAAATTCCATCAACAACAACATAATCACCATAAACTCCACAACCACAATATCAATCTCCAACTTAAAACATTTGGCTCTTAAGGCCCTCAACTCAACTATTAATTCACACACCTCTCCAACACCAACTAAACACATTACAACACAGATTTTAATCCACAATTTGGGTTCATTAATTTGTTTACCCATCCCAAACACTTAAACAATTATAGACAAGGTTTAGGGTGAATTTCTTACCTTAATTTCACAAGTCTCCTTAATTCTCCTCTTACTCCTCATCTTCTCCAAAATCGGTTAAGAGGGTATGGAGTTTCCAAACTCCATCCCAACATCCAAGAATACAAAACACTCAATTAATTATCTAAACCCTTAGAAAACTCAATTAAATCAAAGGGCTTAGAACACAAGTTAGGGTTTACCTTTTTGAAGCTTTTAAGAGGGATTCTCACCCTTGAATCAAGAAGGGGATTATTCCACCAATGGAGGGTTGAAATGAAGCTCCAAAACAAGAAGAAAACAAGGTAAGAGAAGTAGCCAAAATCGGCCAAGGCAAGAAAATGGGAAAATGAGATTTTCTCTTGAAACTTTTTACCTTGTTTGAAAGAGGAGACTCCAAGCTTCCTTTTGATGTCAATTTCTCTTCAAATGGGGAAAACCCATGTGGATGAAGTTCATTTTTTGTAACACCCCTAAACCGGCCTAAGAGTTAAGGGTATTACACGCCGCGTATTACTACCAATAACGCAAGGCTCTAAAACATTCAAATGCAATAAAGGCCCAAAACAGAGTTTACATAAACGTTGTAAACCAAAGTATCCAATACAGCGGAAGTAAAACGATTTCCAAATACATGTTCGAATCAGAAACTCAAAACAGAGTAAGGCTCGAAGGCTACAACGTCATAACAGAAGTTAAACAATCAAATGAGCTAAGCACTACAGCTCCAGAACTCAAGATGATCCTCGCTGATCAATCTGCAAAAATGTTAGAAGTAGGGGAATGAGCACACAACTATGCCCAATAAGCGGCGACCGTCATCAGTAAGGTCGCTCAAAACAATTGAAAACAGAAGAAGGAGAAGATAAGCATTATATCCACAATTCTCAATATCCAGAAGCTTTCAGAACAGAAACAGAGTGGAACTCAAGGGTTCCCAATTCAGAAACAATCAGAGATCTTAAACAGAAAGGGGACAAGACACAAAGCACACACTCAGAAGGTCGAAGACCCATAGACCATACCAGGTCTCTCGGCAACGCAGAAATGACTCGAAATAGCCAAAGGGTTCGTCACCCCATAGAACAGAAAGGGAATGACCCACACTCAGAAAGACGTCTACATGGTATACCATGGAATAGCTCGACCCAGCCATTCACGGCTCAGAAACAATGTGCAATGTCCCAAAACAGAAGGGTTGCTTAAACAGAAGCAAGATTGCATTTAAGTATGCCAAACACTCATAAATCAGTAGTACAGATCAAAAGGAATCCAACCCCGCAGACGGCACTCAAACGGAGTTCAAACGAAGAAGTTATGCTGAAAACAGAGAGGTGTCCGAGCTTGTGTCCTAACGTTGAAGTTCGGACACAAGTCGAGACTCAGAAGCCAAAACAGTCACGCGTCCGAACTTGTGTCCGGACATCAATGTTCGGACACAAGTCGATTTGAAAACAGACAGGAAATTTTAGAATGTCCGAACATCAATGTTCGGACTGATGTTCGGACAAGTTTTTACGGAAGAAACACGCGGAAAGTCCGACCTTGTGTCCGGACGTCGAAGTTCGGACACAGGTCGAACTTAAATCAGAAGAAACCTGAGGGTGTGTCCGAACATCAATGTTCGGACAGATGTTCGGACATACCCCGAACTTGAAAATCAGAAAGGCAAAAACGCACTGTCCGAACTTCAAAGCTCGGACAGAAGTTCGGACAGTGCGAAAACTGCAAATTTCAGAAGACGAACAGAGCAGAAAAACAACGCAATTCAATACCACAAATTGCCAATTAACACACACACCAAATCAGACATTAAAACAGGAAACCATGGGGGTTTAGCCATTCAAACACAATCAAACAACAACGCAATCCGACACACACTTCAAATCAGATTAAAGCCTTTCAACACCCCATGGCTGAACTTCCAAACTGAATCGAGTAACCACCTACCTCAGTTCAGAGAGCAGAAAATCCACAGAACGCAGCAACAACAGCAACGAACAAATGATCAACCAGACCGAACCGAACAACCACTTAATTCCCATAAACGATAATCCAAAATCAGAAAAACGGAAGAGACAAACCGAGACAACACAACCCTTAATCTGCAACACGAACCTGAACCGAGTGTGCAGAACCTCCAGCAATTCGCAGAGCAACAGCCACACGCAGAACACGAATCCAAACGCAGAGCACAATCGCTGAGTTCATCACAACAATCATCTAAAATCAGAAACTGCAGAGGAGAGGAACTTGCTCTAAATTACTAATCTGAAATTCGAGAACCAAACCTGAAGGCGGACAACGGATTACACAGCAGCAGAGATTCCGACCAGATTGCAACAGATCATTCACCGTTTCAGCAGAGGAGGAATTAGAGAGAGAAGGGAAGGGAGAAAACTGTCGTTCAAACCACGATCGAGACGCTCCTCACGAACTGACGTGAATAACAATGATCAGGAAAAGAAAAGAAATAAGGAATTCCCTTTCCTTATAAATAAATAATTAATTAATCGAAAGACTTCCTTGTCCTTGGCAATTAAAACAATGCCGCTGACGTCCCAACTAAAAATAAAGAAATGTAATCCATCTTAGCTCATTACATAAACCGGACATAATATAAGGTTGCAATTATACGGGTTATAACATCACCTCCCCCTTAAAAAATCTCGTCCACGAGATTAACTCACCTTACTGCTCGAACAGGGAGGGATACTTGGCACGCAGCTCATCTTCGAGTTCCCAAGTCGCTTCACTCTCTAACTGATCTGACCACTGGACCTTCACCATAGGCAGGGTCTTACTACGAATCCGACGGACATCCCTGGCTAAAATGCGAGTAGGCACCGCCTCGAAACTGCAGTCCTCCCTCAACTGAAGCTGACTGTAGTCGATCACGTGAGACGGATCATGCAGGTACTTCCTCAACATAGAGACATGAAAAACACCGTGAACAGCAGACAAAGCAGGTGGCAACGCTAACCGGTAAGCCACAGGACCAATCCTCTCCAGAATCTCAAACGGTCCAATGAACCTTGGGCTAAGCTTCCCACGCTTCCCAAAACGGACTACTCCCCTGACTGGAGAAACTCTCAAGAAAACCTGGTCTCCAACCTCGAACTCGAGCGGCCTACGCCTCTGGTCTGCATAACATTTCTGCCTACTCTGAGCAACAAGCAGACACTCACGAATCACCCTGATCTTCTCTACTGCTCCCTGCACCAGCTCGGGTCCAACCAAGACCCTTTCCTTCAGGTCATCCCAACAGATGGTGACCTGCACCTCCTACCATACAACGCTTCAAACGGAGCCATACCAATGCTCGCCTGAAAGCTGTTGTTGTAGGCGAATTCAATCAGAGTCACATGCTGCTCCCAGCTACCTCCAAAATCCAGGACACATGCGCGAAGCATGTCCTCCAAAACCTGATTAGTCCTCTCTGTCTGGCCATCCGACTGAGGATGGTAAGCTGAACTGAAGGCTAAATTCGTACCCAAGGCCTTATGCAAACTGCGCCAAAATCTCGAAACAAAATGTGGGTCACGATCAGACACAATAGTAGTAGGCACACCGTGCAACCTCACTATCTCATCCAGATACAAACGAGCTAGACGCTCCAGACTGAAGGTCTTCTTCACCGGCAGAAAATGAGCAGACTTCGTCAGACGATCAACTATCACCCATACGGCATCACAACCCGAAGGAGTCCTGGGCAAACCCGTGACGAAATCCATCCCCACACTCTCTCCCACTTCCACTCAGGAATGGGAAGGGGCTGAAGCAAACCCGCTGGCCTCTGGTGCTCAGCCTTAATCTGCTGACAGGTCTGGCACTTTGAAACAAACTCAGAGATGTCACGCTTCATCCCAGACCACCAGAATGACTCTCTGAGATCCCGATACATCTTCACCCCTCCTGGGTGAACTGAGTACGGCGCCCCATGGGCCTCCTGAAGGATCTCCCTACACAAAACCATATCGTTAGGCACACACACTCGGCCTCTGAAATGCAGACAACCATCACTGGAGACACTAAAGTCTGAACTCTGCTCTGAAGACAGCCCCTCTCTAATCCGACACAAAGCTGAGTCTGACTCCTGACTAACCCGGATCCTGTCGAACAAAGAAGACTGAACCTGAAGCGCTGCTATCATACTGGCACTGGCTGGTCTGACTACCCAAACGCCCATACGCTGAAGCTCTAAGGCGGACCTCTGGACTCCAGTCAAAGCACAAGCCACACCCCGGAGCACCTCTCCGGCTCAAGGCATCTACAACAACATTCGCTCTAACCCGGGTGGTAGAGGATCTCTAAATCGTAGTCATGAAGTAGCTTCAACCACCTCCTCTGTCTCAAGTTCGGCTCCTTCTGAGTGAACAAATACTTGAGACTCTTGTGGTCCGTGTAAACCTTACACGACGCTCCATACAGATAATGCCTCCAAATCTTAAGCGCGAACACTACAGCTGCCAACTCCAGATCGTGGGTAGGGTAGTTCTTCTCATAGGGCTTAAGCTTCCGGGAGCCATAAGCCACCACCTTACCCTGCTGCATCAGAACACATCCTAGTCCCTTATGGGACACATCACAGAAGACCTCGAATCCCTCGGTCCCAGAAGGCAAAGTCAGAATCGGTGCGGTCGTCAGCCTCTTCTTAATCTCTAGGATGCTCTGCTCGCAAGCCTCGCTCCACTCATACTTGATCTCCTTCCTCAACAGACTGGTCAGCGGGGATACAATCTTAGAAAAACCCTCTACAAACTTCCTGTAATACCCAGCTAACCCAAGGAAACTGCGAATCTCAGCAACATTCGTGGGCCTCGCCCACTCCATCACAACTCTAATCTTCTCAGGATCCACTGAGATACCGTCCTTCGAGACCACATGTCCCAAGAAAACTACGCGATCCAGCCAGAAGTCACACTTCTTCAACTTAGCATACAACTCACGATCCTTAAGTGTCTGCAAAACGATCCTCAGATGCTCCTCATGCTCCTCTGCGCTCTTGGAGTACACCAAGATATCATCTATGAAGACCACTACAAACTGATCCAGGTAGGGTTTGAAAACCCGGTTCATCATATCCATGAATACTGATGGAGCATTAGTCAATCCAAAAGGCATGACTAGGAACTCGTAATGACCATAACGAGTCCTAAAGGCAGACTTAGGCACATCTTCGGCCTTAATCCTCAACTGATGGTAGCCTGAGCGAAGATCTATCTTCGAGAACACTGTGGCGCCCGCCAACTGGTCAAACAAATCATCTATGCGCGGAAGGGGATAGCGATTCTTGATGGTCACCTTATTCAGCTCTCTATAGTCGATGCACAAACGGAAGGTCCCATCCTTCTTCTTCACAAACAGCACTGGCGCTCCCCAAGGCGAAACACTGGGGCGTATGAAGCCCTTATCTAACAGCTCCTGAAGCTGGACCTTCAGCTCCTTCAACTCCACCGGACTCATGCGGTACGGGGCCCTAGAGATGGGCTGAGTCTCTGGCGCTAAATCGATCGTGAACTCCACCTCACGCACTGGTGGAAGTCCAGGCACGTCATCCTGGAAGACCTCAGGAAACTCTCTGACAATCGGGATGCTCTCCAAGCTAGATCCCTCACGCACCTCTGGCAGATAGCACAAGAATCCCTGGCAGCCCTTCCTCAAGAAACTGGCTGCCTGCATCACTGACACAATCACAGGCGCACATGGAACTGCATTCCCAGAGAAAGCAAAGCGAGTCCCGTCTGGCAAGTCGAACACTACTTTCCTCGCTGCACAATCTATATGGGCATGGTGCTCTGCTAGCCAATCCATGCCCAAAATCACATCAAAACAGGTCATCCGCATCGGGATGAGGTCAGCACAAAAGGTCTTGTCCCGAACTACTATGGGACAAGCCTTACACACAGAATCAAGAATGCAAGGAGCAATCCCACCCAAGGGACTACTCACACATAAATCTACTTCACTAGGCACAGCAGTCAATCCAAGATCACCCAGCAAATCATAGCAGATAAAGGAGTGCGTAGCTCCACAGTCAAACAGACAAAATACATCTCGAGAATGGATCTGGAGAATACCTGAGACGACGCGATCACCCGCACGATCACGCTCCCCTGCCATAGCATAAACCCGGGCCTGAGTTTGAGGCTTCTTCTGATCGGACCTCGCCCCTGAAATCTGAACCGGTGCCTCTATCCCTCCTGAGCCTCTATCGGATGCCTGAGGCACTGTCGATCCGGCGTCTGCTCCATCGACCCGCACTTAAAGCAGCACCAGTCTTCTTGTAGCACTCCCTACTAGATGGGAGTGACCACAAGACCCACACTTCGCCCCAGCTGACGAAGATGAAGAAGCTCCCCGGCGATCTCCATAGGACTGCTTCTTCTGAGGAGGAGCAGCTTCCTTCTTCTGAGGCTCCTCAGCACGCCTCTTCCCCTTATGGTTCTTGCCCGCCTGTCTGCCCCTGATGTCAGCCTCTACCAGCAGGGCGACATCCGCCACATCTCTGAAGGTCCGGTGACGAAGAGGTGTCACCGCGGACCTGATGTCTGGTCTCAATCCGCTCTCGAACTTACGAGCCTTCCTATGCTCATCTGGCTCTGGGGGCATACTTCGAAAGGGTCACAAACTTCCTCACGTACTCCTCCACAGACATCTCTCTCCCCTGGCGCAGCCGTTTGTACTCATTGATTTTCTGATCCTTGTAGACATCCGGATAGAACTGCTTGTTGAACTCCAAGCAGAACTGATCCCAAGTCCAAGGCTGGGGATGTCTACCCATCACCATGCGCCACCACTCCTTCGCCTCCCCTTTAAAGAGGAACGTGGCGAAGTCCACCTTCTGGTCGTCCTCCGACCTCATCACTCTCAGCAGGTCCTCGACCTCAGTAATCCAATGGCTCGCCTCCTGAGGGTCGCCACACAGCCGTCGAAGGAAGGCGGCTTTAGCTTCATGAACTCCTGGAGTGCTCGGACTCAGCCTCCCACAGCATTCGCCCCAGCTGGGCCTGCTCCACCCAGCTCCTCCACCAGCTCCCCCAGCAGCTGCAACCATCGTCTGCATCAACTGCGTCACAAACTGCTGCACTGCCTCTGCAGCCTCTCCCTGAGGGGTCACTGGTGTCCTACGAGGAGGCATTCTGAGATACACACAAATCCAAAACTTGTCAGAACTGACTCAGACATCAAACAACTGTCACAACTGAACCTCGCACAAGCAAACACACCCAAGACACCCAAAGAAAGCCAAACCTGGCCCTGATACCACTAAATGTAACACCCCTAAAACGGCCTAAGAGTTAAGGGTATTACACGCCGCGTATTACTACCAATAACACAAGGCTCTAAAACATTCAAATGCAATAAAGGCCCAAAACAGAGTATACATAAACGTTGTAAACCAAAGTATCCAATACAGCGGAAGTAAAACGATTTCCAAATACATGTTCGAATCAGAAACTCAAAAGAGTAAGGCCCGAAGGCTACAACGTCATAACAGAAGTTTAAACAATCAAATGAGCTAAGCACTACAGCTCCAGAACTCAAGATGATCCTCGCTGATCAATCTGCAAAATGTTAGAAGTAGAGGAATGAGCACACAACTATGCCCAGTAAGCGGCGACCGTCATCAGTAAGGTCGCTCAAAACAATTGAAAACAGAAGAAGGAGAAGATAAGCATTATATCCACAATTCTCAATATCCAGAAGCTTTCAGAACAGAAACAGAGTGGAACTCAAGGGTTCCCATTCAGAAACAATCAGAGATCTTAAACAGAAAGGGAACAAGACACAAAGCACACACTCAGAAGGGTCGAAGACCCATAGACCATACCAGGTCTCTCGGCAACGCAGAATGACTCGAAAGAGCCAAAGGGTTCGTCAACCCCACAGAACAGAAAGGGAATGACCCACACTCAGAACGACGTCTACATGGTATACCACGGAATAGCTCGACCCAGCCATTCACGGCTCAGAAACAATGTGCAATGTCCCAAAACAGAAGGGTTGCTTAAACAGAAGCAAGATTGCATTTAAGTATGCCAAAACACTCATAAATCAGTTGTACAGATCAAAAGGAATCCAACACCGCAGCGACGGCACTCAAATCGGAGTTCAAACGAAGAAGTTATGCTGAAAAACAGATAGGTGTCCGATCTTGTGTCCTAACGTTGAAGTTCGGACACAAGTCGAGACTCAGAAGCCAAAACAGTCACGCGTCCGAACTTGTGTTCGGACATCAATGTTAGGACACAAGTCGATTTGAAAACAGACAGGAAATTTTAGAATGTCTGAACATCAATGTTCGGACTGATGTTCGGACTGATGTTCGGACAAGTTTTACGGAAGAAACACGCGGAAGGTCCAACCTTGTGTCCGGACATCGAAGTTCGGACACAGGTCGAACTTAAATCAGAAGAAACCTGAGGGTGTGTCCGAACATCAATGTTCGGACAATGTTCGGACATACCCGAACTGAAAATCAGAAAGGCAAAAACGCACTGTCCGAACTTCAAAGCTCGGACAGAAGTTCGGACAGTGCGAAAACTGCAAATTTCAGAAGACGAACAGAGCAGAAAAACAACGCAATTCAATACCACAAATTGCCAATTAAGCACACACACCAAATCAGACATTAAAACAGGAAACCATGGGGGTTTAGCCATTCAAAACACAATCAAACACAACGCAATCAGACACGCACTTCAAATCAAATTAAAGCCTTTCAACACCCCATGGTTGAACTTCCAAACTGAATCGAGTAACCACCTACCTCAGTTCAGAGAGCAGAAAATCCACAGAACGCATCAACAACAGCAACGAACAAATGCTCAACCAGACCGAACCGAACAGCCACTTAATTCCCATAAACGATAATCCAAAATCAGAAAAACGGAAGAGACAAACCGAGACAACACAACCCTTAATCTGCAACACAAACCTGAACCGAGTGTGCAGAACCTCCAGCAATTCGCAGAGCAACAGCCACACGCAGAACACGAATCCAAACGCAGAGCACAATCGCTGAGTTCATCACAACAATCATCCAAAATCAGAAACTGCAGAGGAGAGGAACTTGCTCTAAATTACTAATCTGAAATTCGAGAACCAACCTGAAGGCGGACAACGGATTACACAGCAGCAGAGATTCCGACCAGATTGCAACAGATCATTCACACGTTTCAGCAGAGGAGGAATTAGAGAGAGAGAAGGGAAGGGAGAAAACTGTCGTTCAAACCACGATCGAGACGCTCCTCACGAACTGACGTGAATAACAATGATCAGGAAAAGAAAGAAATAAGGAATTCCCTTTCCTTATAAATAAATAATTAATTAATCGAAAGACTTCCTTGTCCTTGGCAATTAAACAATGCCGCTGACGTCCCAACTGACAGTAAAGAAATGTAATCCATCTTAGCTCATTACATAAACCGGACATAATATAAGGTTGCAATTATACGGGTTATAACATTTTTTTGAATTTTGAAAAGAGAGATTGATAGAGAATGATGAGGAGATGAAGAATATGTAATTATTTTTTTGATTGGAGCTTGTATGAAGCTTGGGCATGGCATTGAAGTTGGAGTAGCCATTGGAGAGAAGGAGAGAAATCGACAGCTTGGGGAGAAGATGGAGCCGGCTGGGAAGAAAGAGAGGGAGGAAAGAGAAAAGGAAAAGAAAATAAAGGAGGAGAGAGATGGGTGGGGGTATATGTACCCCTTTTGTTATTTTAGCTCTTTTGACTTAATTAATTAGTTAACTAGTCTTATGTGAGTGGGCTGTCTACATTAATAAAACCGGCCCACTACTCTAAACACGCTGGAGCGTTTTTCGTCTTTAACAGAAAACGCTCATTTATTTACCCGATTTAGCACTATTCACTAACCGGGACCGTTTTCCGGAATTTTCTCATTCCTTTAATTTTAATGGTTATTAAATCCCATTAATGTTTAATTATCATTACATAATCAACTATTATTTTTACGGGGTCATTTAACTATTTAAAGTCAGGTTTTCAGATTCTCTCGAAAAACGCGCTTTAAGACTCCGTTAGCGTTTTAACGCATTGTTTGGATCCGTTTTCTTCCGGAATTTTTTTCCACATGTTCTTAATGTGTAGTTAAGGTATAAAAATATATTTATAACCCTAATGAAGGTTATATACCTCCTAAAATAATTAAATACGTATTTTCACATTTTGTGACTTTTACGCATTTCCATTTTCTTTTTGGTTTTCCTTTCTTAACCAATGATCTTAAGGACTTAATTAGTCTTAGAAAATTATAATCGCACAATTAATTAACACATTAAGGTTTGGGGTATTTCAATCTACCCCTCTTAAAAGAACTTCATCCTCGAAGTTCACACTTCCCTAGCGTCATTTGAATTAGAACACAAGGATTACTTGCAACATAAACTTCCATAGCCAACATACATTGCATCACAACCTCGGACTTAACGGTCCAGGTAACACATTCAATATTGTACTTACATAACAACCCTTAGGCTCTTAGGTCTGGGTAGCATAACAACATTTAGACACTTAGGTCTTGATAAGATAACAACCTTTAGACACATGGTCTAGGTAACATAACACTTTCGGAATTCAATCACATTAGGACTCTAGGTCAAAATAATAATTATTACACATACCACACAACATGTCATAGCATGTATGTCAACCAGAAATTCCTTTTCCATCTCTTCATGGGTTCGAGACCCATGTTGAGTACATATAAACTGTGATCCCGCAGAACCGGTCGCGATGGACACTCTGGTCCCCGTTCCTTTGGGAGATCAAAACAATTGCATACATCTTTAAAATATACTTCTCATGTCACCGGTCCGAAGACAGAGTGTTATAACCCGTTTAATTGCAACCTTATTTTATGTCCGTTTTATAAATGATCTAGGTTGGATTACATTTATTATCAGTTGGGACACCGGCGGCATTGTTTTAATTGCAGAGGGCAAGGAGGTCCATCTATTAAAACAATTAAGGTAATTGTTTTCTTTAATTAATAAGGAGTGGGAGCCTTATTTAATTATTCTCCATCTAATTTATTCTTGCATCACGATCAGTTTCCTCAATAGAGCCGATCGTGCGTTCAGAGCAGCGACAGTTTTCTCTCTTCTTCTCTCCTCTCTCAATCTCTTCCTACGTTGTGAATTTTGGCTCTACCGCTGCAATCAGATTGGCGATCTTCGTTGTGGTGTGGTTCCTCTTCGATTCCAGGTTTGAATTGCAGAATTGGGACTTCGTTGTTTTCTTCGTTTTATTTAGTTTTTCTGATTGAGGGTTCTGAATGTGTTCGAATCAGTCGTCGTTGGCTGCCTTCGGATTGGGTTTCTGCTGCAGTACTACATCCGGTCTTGATTCAGGTTTATGTTACAGTTTTCGAGGTTCTGAGTTTGGGGGTTTCCTTCTTCGTTTTCTGATTATAGAATTGACATTTTGGGAATCAGTTGCTGTGGATCTCTGTCGGATTTCTGGATTGCTGCGGACTGTTGCAGATAGTTGTCTCTGCTGATTGATTGAGAGGTGGTTACTCGATTCAGTTTGGAAGTTCAGCCATGGGGTGTTGCAAGGATTGTTTGTGGTTTGTGTGTGTGGTTTCTATTAGCGTTTGTTGTGATTTGAAGTGGCTAAACCCCCATGGTTTCCTGTTTAATGCCTGATTTGGTGTGTGTGATTAATTGGCATTTTGAGGCATTGATTTGTGTTGCTTTTCTGCTCTGTTCGTCTTCTGGAAATTGCATTTTTCGCATTGTCCGAACTTCCGTCCGAGCTTTGAAGTTCGGACAGTGCGTTTCTGCCTTTCTGATTTGCAAGTTCGGGGTATGTCCGAACATCTGTCCGAACATGGATGTTCGGACACACCCTCAAGTCTTCCCTCTGATTTAAAGTTCGACCTGTGTCCGACCTTCGAAGTCCGGACACAAGGTCGGACCTTCCGCGTGTCCTTCCGTAAAACCTGTCCGAACATCCGTACGAACTTGGATGTTCGGACATTCTGAATTCCTCTATCTGATTTCAACTCGACTTGTGTCCGAACATCGATGTCCGGACACAAGTTCGGACATTTGGCTTTCTTTGGTTTCTGAGTCTCGACTTGTGTCCGAACTTCGACGTCCGGACACAAGTTCAGACACCCCTCTGTTTTCAACATAACTTCTTCGTTTGAACTCTGATTTGAGTGCCGTCTGCGGCGTTGGTTTCCTTATGATCTGTGCTACTGATTTAAGAGTGTTTTGGCATATTTAGATGCAACTTTGCTTCTGTTTAAGCAACCTTTCTGTTTTGGGACATTACACATTGTTTCTGAGCCGTGAATGGCTGGGTCGAGCTATTCCGTGGTATACCATGTAGACGTCGTTCTGAGTGTGGGTCATTCCCTTTCTGTTCTGTGGGGTTGACGAACCCTTTGGCTCTTTCGAGTCATTTCTGCGTTGCCGAGAGACCTGGTATGGTCTATGGGTCTTCGACCCTTCTGAGTGTGCATTGTGTTTGTCCCCTTCTGGTCTTTCTGTTTGTCTGAATGTGTGGTTCTTTCCTTTGTTTAAGTGCGTCGTTTCTGAAATGGGCTGAATGGAACCCTTGTGTTCCACTCCGCTTCTGTTTCTGAAAGCTTCTGACTATTTGAGAATTGTGCATAAGATGTTTATCTTCTCTTCTTCTGATTTCAACTGTTTTGAGCGACCTTGCTGATGACGGTCGCTGCTTACTGGGCATAGTTGTGTGCTCATTCCCCTACTTCTAACATTTTTGCAGATTGATCAGCGAGGATCATCTTGAGTTCTGGAGCTGTAGTGCTTAGCTCATTTGACTGTTTAAACTTCTGTTATGACGTTGTAGCCTTCGGGCCTTCCTCTGTTTTGAGTTTCTGATTCGGATATGTATTTGGAATCCGTTTACTTCCGCTGTATTTGAATACTTTGGTTTACAATGTTAAGTGAACTCTGTTTTGGGCCTTTATTGCTTTTGATCGTTTAGAGCCTTGCGTTATTGGTAGTAATACGCGGCGTGTAATACCCTTAACTCTTAGGCCGGTTTTAGGGGTGTTACATTTAGTGGTATCAGAGCCAGGTTGGCTTTCTTTGGTGTCTGTGGGTGTGTTTGCTTGTGTGAGAGTCAGTTGTGACAGTGGTTGACAGTATGAGTTAGTTCTGACAAGTTTTGGATTTGTATATCTCAGAATGGCTCCTCGTAGGACACCAGTGACCCCTCAGGGAGATGCTGCGGATGTAGTGCAGCAGTTTGTGACGCAGTTGATGCAGACGATGGCTGCAGCTGCTGGGGGAGCTGGTGGAGGAGCTGGTGGTGCTGGCCCAGCAGGAGCGAATGCCGTGGGAGGCCGAGTCCGAGCTCTCCAGGAGTTCATGAAGCTAAAGCGTCCATCCTTTGACGGCTGTGGTGACCCTCAGGAGGCGAGCCACTGGATTACAGAGGTCGAGGACCTGCTTTGAGTGATGGGGTCGGAGGATGACCAGAAGGTGGACTTCGCCACGTTCCTCTTTAAGGGGGAGGCGAAGGAGTGGTGGCGCATGGTGATGGGTAGGCATCCCCAGCCTTGGACCTGGGATCAGTTCTGCTTGGAGTTCAACAAGCAGTTCTATCCGGATGTGTACAAGGACCAGAAGATCAACGAGTATAACCGGCTGCGCCAGGGGAGAGAGATGACTGTAGAGGATTTGTGAGGAAGTTTGTGACGCTGTCGAAGTATGCTCCAGAGCCGGATGAGCACAGGAAGGCTCGTAAGTTTGAGAGCGGATTGAGGCCAGACATCAGGTCGGCGGTGACACCTCTTCGTCACCGGACTTTCAGGGATGTACGGATGTCGCCCTGCTGGTAGAGGCCGACATCAAGGGCAGACAGGCTGGCAAGGACCATAAGGGAAGAGGCGTGCTGAGGAGCCTCAGAAGAAGGAGGCTGCTCCTCCTCAGAAGAAGCAGACTTATGGAGACCGTCGGGAGCTTCTTCATCTTCGTCAGCTGGGGCGAGGTGTGGGTCTTGTGGCCACTCCCATCCTGGTAGGGAGTGCTACAAGAAGACCGGTGCCTTCTTTAAGTGCGGGTCGTTGGAGCACCGGATTGCTCAGTGCCCTCAGGCGTCCAGTAGAGGCTCAGGGGATAGAGGTACCGGCTCAGACTCAGGGGCGAGGTCTGACCAGAAGAAGCCTCAAAAGACTCAGGCCCGGGTTTATGCTATGGCTGGAGAGCGTGATCGAGCGGGTGATCGCGTCATCTTAGGTATTCTCCAGATCCATTCTCGAGATGTGTTTGTCTGTTTGATTCTGGAGCTACGCACTCCTTTATCTGCTGTGATTTGTTGGGTGACCTTGGACTGACTGCTGTGCCTAGTGAGATAGACTGTGTGTGAGTAGTACATTAGGTGGGGTTGCCCCTTGTGTGCTGGATTCTGTGTGTAAGGCTTGTCCCATAGTAGTTAGGGAGAAGACTTTCTTTGCTGACCTCATCCCGATGCGGATGACCTGTTTTGATGTGATTTTGGGCATGGATTGGCTAGCAGAGCACCATGCCCATATAGACTGCGCAGCGAGGAAAGTGGTGTTTGATCTGCCAGGCGGGAGCCGTTTTGTCTACGCTGGGAATGTAGTTCCATGTGCGCCTGTGATTGTGTCAGCGATGCAGGCAGCCAGTTTCTTGAGGAAGGGCTGCCAGGGCTTCTTATGTTATCTGCCAGAGGTGCGTGAGGGATCTAGCTTGGAGAGCATCCCGATTGTCAGAGAGTTTCCTGAGGTCTTCCAGGACGACGTGCCCGGACTTCCACCAGTGCGTGAAGTGGAGTTCACGATCGATTTAGCGCCAGAGACTCAGCCCATCTCTAGGGCCCCTTACCGTATGAGTCCGGCGGAGTTGAAGGAGCTGAAGGTCCAGCTTCAGGAGCGGTTAGATAAGGGCTTCATCCGCCCTAGTGTTTCGCCTTGGGGAGCGCCAGTGCTGTTTGTGAAGAAGAAGGATGGGACCTTCCGTTTGTGCATCGATTATAGAGAGCTGAACAAGGTGACCATCAGAAATCGCTATCCCCTTCCGCGCATAGACGATTTGTTTGACCAGTTGGCGGGCGCCACAGTGTTTTCGAAGATAGATCTTCGTTCGGGCTACCATCAGTTGAGGATTAAGGCCGAGGATGTGCCTAAGTCCGCTTTTAGGACTCGTTATGGTCATTACGAGTTCCTAGTCATGCCGTTTGGTCTGACTAATGCTCCCTCAGTCTTCATGGATATGATGAACCGGGTTTTCAAACCCTATCTGGATCAGTTTGTAGTGGTCTTCATAGATGATATCTTGGTGTACTCCAGGAGCGCAGAGGAGCATGAGGAGCATCTGAGGATTGTTTTGCAGACGTTGAAGGATCGTGAGTTGTATGCTAAGTTGAAGAAGTGCGACTTCTGGCTTGACCGCGTAGTATTCTTGGGACATGTGGTCTCGAAGGACGGTATCTCAGTAGATCCTGAGAAGATTAGAGCTGTGATGGAGTGGGCGAGGCCCACGAATGTTGCTGAGATTCGCAGTTTCCTTGGGTTAGCTGGGTACTACAGGAAGTTCGTTGAGGGGTTCTCTAAGATTGTATCCCCGCTGACCCGTCTGTTGAGGAAGGAGATCAAGTATGAGTGGAGCGAGGCTTGTGAGCAGAGTTTCCAGGAGATTAGAGAAGAGGCTGACGACCGCACCGATTCTGACTTTGCCTTCTGGGACCGAGGGGTTCGAGGTCTTCTGTGATGCGTCCCATAAGGGACTGGGATGTGTTTTGATGCAGCAGGGTAAGGTAGTGGCTTATGGCTCTCGACAGCTTAAGCCCTATGAGAAGAACTACCCTACCCACGATCTGGAGTTGGCAGCTGTAGTGTTCGCGCTGAAGATTTGGAGACATTATTTATATGGAGCGTCGTGTGTAAGGTTTACACTGACCACAAGAGCCTCAAGTATTTGTTCACTCAGAAGGAGCTGAACTTGAGACAGAGGAGGTGGTTGGAGCTACTTCATGACTACGATTTAGAGATCCTCTACCACCCGGGTAGAGCGAATGTTGTAGCAGACGCATTGAGCCGGAGAGGTGCTCCGGGCGTAGCTTGTACCTTGTCAGGAGTTCAGAGGTCCGCCTTAGAGCTTCAGCGTATGGGAGTTTGGGTAGTCAGACCAGCCAGTGCCAGTGTGATAGCAGCGCTTCAGGTGCAGTCTTGTTGGTCGACAGGATTCGGGTTGGTCAGGAGTCAGACTCAGCTTTATGTCGGATTAGAGAGGGGCTGTCTTCAGAGCAGAGTTCAGATTTCAGTGTCTCCAGTGATGATTGCCTGCGTTTCAGAGGCCGTGTATGTGTGCCAGACGATGCAGTGCTGCGCAGAGAGATCCTTCAGGAGGCCCATGGAGCGCCATATTCAGTTCACCCAGGAGGGGTGAAGATGTATCGAGACCTCAGAGAGTCATTCTGGTGGTCTGGGATGAAGCGTGATATCTCAGAGTTTGTCTCGAAGTGCCAGACCTGTCAGCAGATTAAGGCTGAGCACCAGAGGCCAGCGGGTTTGCTTCAGCCCCTTCCCATTCCTGAGTGGAAGTGGGAGAGTGTGGGGATGGATTTCGTCATGGGTTTGCCCAGGACTCCTTCGGGTTGTGATGCTGTTTGGGTGATAGTTGATCGTCTGACGAAGTCTGCTCATTTTCTGCCGGTGAAGAAGACCTTCAGTTTGGAGCGCCTAGCTCGATATCTGGATGAGATAGTGAGGCTTCACGGTGTGCCTACTACTATTGTGTCTGATCGTGACCCTCGTTTTGTTTCGAGATTTTGGCGCAGTTTGCATAAGGCCTTGGGTACGAATTTAGTGTTCAGTTCAGCTTACCATCCTCAGTCGGATGGCCAGACAGAGAGGACTAATCTGGTTTTGGAGGACATGCTTCGCGCATGTGTCTTGGACTTTGGAGGTAGCTGGGAGCAGCATGTGACTCTGATTGAGTTCGCCTACAACAACAGCTTTCAGACGAGCATTGGTATGGCTCCGTTTGAAGCGTTGTATGGTACGAGGTGCAGGTCACCCATCTGTTGGGATGACCTGAAGGAGAGGGTCTTGGTTGGACCCGAGCTGGTGCAGGGAGCAGTAGAGAAGATCAGGACGATTCGGGAGCGTTTGCTTGTTGCTCAGAGCAGACAGAAGTGCTATGCAGACCAGAGGCGTAGACCGCTTGAGTTCGATGTTGGTGATCATGTCTATCTGCGAGTGTCACCGGTCAGAGGCGTGGTCCGGTTTGGGAAGCGTGGGAAGCTTAGCCCGAGGTTCGTTGGACCGTTTGAGATTCTGGAGAGGATTGGCCCTGTGGCCTACCGTCTAGCCTTGCCTCCATCCTTGTCAGCTGTGCATAACGTCTTCCACGTGTCTATGTTGAGGAAGTATCTGCATGATCCGTCTCATGTGATCGACTACAGCCAGCTTCAGTTGAGAGAGGACTGCAGTTTCGAGGCGGTGCCTACTCGCATTTTAGCCAGGGATGTCCGTCGGCTTCGTAGTAAGACCCTGCCTATGGTGAAGGTCCAGTGGTCAGATCAGCTAGAGAGTGAAGCGACTTGGGAACTCGAAGATGAGCTGCGTGCCAAGTATCCCTCCTGTTCGAGCAGTAAGGTGAGTTAATCTCGAGGACGAGATTCTTTTAAGGGGGAGGTGATGTTATAACCCGTTTAATTGCAACCTTATTTTATGTCCGGTTATATAATGATCTAGGTTGGATTACATTTATTATCAGTTGGGACACCGGCGGCATTGTTTTAATTGCAGAGGGCAAGGAGGTCCATCTAAAAACAATTAAGGTAATTGTTTTCTTAATTAATAAGGAGTGGGAGCCTTATTTAATTATTCTCCATCTAATTTATTCGCATCACGATCAGTTCCTCAATCGAGCCGATCGTGCGTTCAGAGCAGCGACAGTTTTCTCTCTTTTCTCTCTCTCTCAATCTCTTCTACGTTGTGAATTTTGGCTCTACCGCTGCAATCAGATTGGCGATCTTCGTTGTGGTGTGGTTCCTCTTCGATTCCAGGTTTGAATTGCAGAATTGGGACTTCGTTGTTTTCTTCGTTTTATTAGTTTTTTTTCTGATTGAGGGTTCTGAATGTGTTCGAATCAGTCGTCGTTGGCTGCCTTAGGATTGGGTTTCTGCTGCAGTACTACATCCGGTCTTGATTCAGGTTTGTGTTACAGTTTTCGAGGTTCTGAGTTTGGGGGTTTTCTTCTTCGTTTTCTGATTATAGAATTGACATTTTGGGAATCAGTTGCTGTGGATCTCTGTCGGATTTCTGGATTGCTGCGGACTGTTGCAGATAGTTGTCTCTGCTGATTGATTGAGGTAGGTGGTTACTCGATTCAGTTTGGAAGTTCAGCCATGGGGTGTTGCAAGGATTGTTTGTGGTTGGTTTTGTGTGTGGTTTCTATTAGCGTTTGTTGTGATTTGAAGTGGCTAAACCCCCATGGTTTCCTGTTTAATGCCTGATTTGGTGTGTGTGATTAATTGGCATTTTGAGGCATTGATTTGTGTTGTTTTCTGCTCTGTTCGTCTTCTGGAAATTGCATTTTTCGCACTGTCCGAACTTCCGTCCGAGCTTTGAAGTTCGGACAGTGCGTTTCTGCCTTTCTGATTTGCAAGTTCGGGGTATGTCCGAACATCTGTCCGAACATGGATGTTCGGACACACCCTCAAGTCTTCCCTCTGATTTAAAGTTCGACCTGTGTCCGACCTCGAAGTCCGGACACAAGGTCGGACCTTCCGCGTGTCCTTCCGTAAAACCTGTCCGAACATCCGTCCGAACTTGGATGTTCGGACATTCTGAATTCCTCTATCTGATTTCAACTCGACTTGTGTCCGAACATCGATGTCCGGACACAAGTTCGGACATTTGGCTTTCTTTGGTTTCTGAGTCTCGACTTGTGTCCGAACTTCGACGTCCGGACACAAGTTCGGACACCCCTCTGTTTTCAACATAACTTCTTCGTTTGAACTCCGATTTGAGTGCCGTCTGCGGCGTTGGTTTCCTTATGATCTGTGCTACTGATTTATGAGTGTTTTGGCATATTTAGATGCAACTTTGCTTCTGTTTAAGCAACCTTTCTGTTTGGGACATTACACATTGTTTCTGAGCCGTGAATGGCTGGGTCGAGCTATTCCGTGGTATACCATGTAGACGTCGTTCTGAGTGTGGGTCATTCCCTTTCTGTTCTGTGGGGTTGACGAACCCTTTGGCTCTTTCGAGTCATTTCTGCGTTGCCGAGAGACCTGGTATGGTCTATGGGTCTTCGACCCTTCTGAGTGTGTGCATTGTGTTTTGTCCCCTTTCTGTTTAAGTGCTCTGACTGTTTCTGAAATGGGAACCCCTTGTGTTCCACTCTGCTTCTGTTTCTGAAAGCTTCTGACTATTTGAGAATTGTGCATAAGATGTTTATCTTCTCTTCTTCTGATTTCATCTGTTTTGAGCGACCTTGCTGATGACGGTCGCTGCTTACTGGGCATAGTTGTGTGCTCATTCCCCTACTTCTAACATTTTTGCAGATTGATCAGCGAGGATCATCTTGAGTTCTGGAGCTGTAGTGCTTAGCTCATTTGACTGTTTAAACTTCTGTTATGACGTTGTAGCCTTCGGGCCTTCCTCTGTTTTGAGTTTCTGATTCGGATATGTATTTGGAATCCGTTTACTTCCGCTGTATTTGAATACTTTGGTTTACAATGTTAAGTGAACTCTGTTTTGGGCCTTTATTGCTTTTGATCGTTTAGAGCCTTGCGTTATTGGTAGTAATACGCGGCGTGTAATACCCTTAACTCTTAGGCCGGTTTTAGGGGTGTTACACAGAGGCTCCTACGTCCCCAGCTCGTGAGCAAGTAATACGAAAATACTCTATATGAGGTTAAGTAGAATGAAATCCTTTATTGGAAAATACCAATTGAAAATTTGAACCCCAACTTAAAATTCTTTGAAAACTCAATACAACTCCAAGTCCAATTATTGTTAACTGCATCTTATTCTTGATGTGGTTATTTGTGATCACTTATAGGGAGTTTCAAGAATAATCCAGCACTAATGTGATCGGCATCAGTGTGAACTATCTTTCCACCCCAATTTGTGTTCGGCTTCCCTTGATCTCATGATAATCAAGTTTCACCTCCCACTTCATTTTCAAACAACAACTAATTCAAACATATACCATTTTCTATCTTTTAATCCATCTAGTCGTAATCATTACATCTCCAAGGGATAGAACTCCGTCTATCAATCATCACCCAAATTCAACTTAATCCGAGTTACCTAGGGAATTTTAATTCTTACTAGGTTCTATATCGGTGTCATACCTCTTCATAAATCACAACACTGTATATATACACATATCTATATATATATATTTTTTTTTATCAAAATATAATACACCATATTACATTTGATATCTTATGGACATATACTGTCGGGGTTTATTTCCCCGGGAGTCTCTTTACTCCCTTATACCTGTACTTTCACACACACATATATTAACAAAATAACACACTTATTTCAATGGTACTCGCATCTTCAGTGCGCAATTACCACAATTAAACCATGAATGAATGCGTATGTTTATGTAAGACACGCACCAATCATCAAAATAAATCATTTTGTGCTATGCACACCATAGTTCACGTACACTTGTACGGTAAAATACACTAAACGGTTTTGTGCTCTACCCCCCTTAAAAGGGATTACGCCCACGTAATCAATCACTTAACCACTGGTTTATAACGTCCTACCGTCGTGAAGTGTTGTACCTCCACGCGGTTTATTATACCATATGTTCTGGTTTGAGGATCTTAGCCATATTGGCGGTTTAGTCCCTAACCAAGAATTCTCCTTAGAGTTTATTTAATTCATAACCAGTTTCGATTCTGGCCTGTGTGAAACTTCTAGGCGTTAATAATTAGCTATTCACTCATGTTCACTATTCACATTCAACACTTGAATTGCTGGCTCTCTAGTTTCTGCTGCGCAACTCTTGGTAACTTTAGAGCTTAATTTGCCCCATACGTTATTCTTACTGTATTACACATCTTCGATTATCACCTTTATCTTGGTAATAACGGTTTCTCAACCGACGCGTGGTTTCACTTACCATGAGTGAACTTGGTGAGTTACAAACTTTCTATTTATTTCCATGATAACTTACTGTATTCCACAATGATTTACTTGATTTCTTCTGATTTGTTGTCGGTTGAATTTGAGCTACCACTTAGTGAGTAGTACTCTTTCGGTTATTTCCAGCACTTGAGGTATATTCCATACCGATGTTTAATAATCGTGTTACTGTAGTCATTTACGCCAATCGAGTATCCTTTGATTGATACGACCGTGCTTCTCTTATGAATCGGTTTTATCCCACCATAAGTCTTGTTCTTCCATCACAATTGACATTACCCAAACTTCCTAGCTATCACACTCGATCATTACCGCGCAAGTGCAATACCAAAACACTCAGTCATACAGAGTGCAGAGGCGTAAACTCTTGACAGTAAATCTCTTATGCGATTGCAATAGGAATTCACATTGTGTTTCTTATCACTTAGTACCGACCATTGGCTTTTGCCCAGTCGGTTTGTTATCACTTACCTTGTATGCCCATTGAGTTTCACTCATAACTAGTCTTATTTGCCACATTGTTATTTTTTTTAACAATACTTATGCAACGGTCGCTTACTGCGCACCGTGCTCTTACTCATTATCCGCTATTATATTAGCTTCCGCCTATTACACTGTGTTTTGCCACTTATTCGGCTGACTGCTGAATACTCTACTCTTCGAGCCTCTATGCTCTTGAGTGTTGTTCATTACACATCTAGCATCCCACACCTATGGTGGTTGCCATTAGGCTTATCACTCTTTCTGTCTGCACAACTGGTACGAATACTTCTTTTTGTAGTAACAACATGGTCAACTCTTAACACATTCTCTGAATTTAGTTCACATAACTACCGTTGTTGCGGTCTCACAATATCAAGAGGTGTCCCCCACTTTAAGCAGTGGTTCGTTATCCGCTTACTTACTTATATAACGTAAACTTCTGTGATCAATAACATTTTCTTAACACATTCGATTTGTGGCTTTTAAGCCTTATTGCCTCGAGCTCTGCCCGTTGTAGGCTGTCCACACACATTACATGGTTTAGATTGGTATTGGGCTCCATGACAAGGTCGTAGTATCACGGTTCCTTTCATGGGATGCCCCTTCAAGGATGTCAGACTTCCCTCTGACGACTTGTGTTTAAACTTGGTGTTAATTTCAGCGTTTGCGTTTCCGTCACGTATCTTGTTCAACCATTGTTGACCCAAACACCTTTTAAGGGTAACTCCTGGGGTGTTATTAGGTTATGCCTTTTCATCTGGCCTGCACTCATTGGTATGTTTAATTTCTACTTCGCCCCGCGTTCTTTGCTGGGTTGAATATTCTCCTTAGTGAGATTGATATCTCTAGTGATCATCTCGGGAGTCTCATCCCGATCATTGCACATTAACATATCCATGGTAGGCATCTGTCTCACCATAAATAGGCTGGGTACTTACTCCAGCTATTGTGTTCATCCATCCAGATCCTTAAGACATATGCGATGTCTTTACTTACTAGTCAGTGCACTTCACACTTCTAGATTCTTAAACATTTCCTCGCAATAACTCACTAATCCCTTTAGTCCTCTTAACTTAACTGGGTTCCTTTACTTCAACCATTCGATGGTAGTTATTACTCTTGTCTGACTTTTACTTCGGACCGTAGTATGGAGTCGACTGCTTCCCGTGTTCTAGACTCCACTCGTATACATACATGGGGTATCCTACTGATACATTGCTACTTACCTGACTACCCCATAAGAAGGTTTGCCAGGCCCACAAGCTCCTATCGGAGTGCGGTCGTCCCACATTACTGTTGGTACACTCGTAGTGTCCGTCACACGCCTAGGTGAAGTATTCTGTTGTCAACTCCTCTTATATTATCCTGTGATAATATGCATTCCATGCTTCCCGAACTTAATCAAAGGAAATGTATCCACTGTTGTATTATTATAAACTCAATCCATTCCTCGGGTCGTTACCCTTGGTTTTACCGGTTTCCATCCGGTTCACCCGGTTTTCCATCTGGTATTCAAAAGTATACTGGGTGAAACTTACCTACAAATGTGGCACTGAGGCCCGTGTAGAGTCTTTGGTTTGGTTTTGGTTACAAAAAAAAAAGTCGAATGTGAATAAACGGGTTTGAAAAAGAAATCTGGTTTGAAAAAGGTTTGAAAATGGATTGAAGTTGAAGGAAAAATTCTCCTGGTTTTACAACATTCTCTCGCCTCAACCGCTGTCTAGCTTCCTGCTGACTGGTGTATTTCCAAGTATATTGGGGTCAGGCCTATTAAGCCCTTCCCACAGTTTTGATGATCTCACTTACTTCATGGTACTTTACTAAGTACTTTGTAGTTGCTAAAGTTTCCCGTACAGCCTTGTTATAGCAGCACTTGCCATGGCAGTGCGTCATGCTAACTGGCTACTGTTTTCAAACACGGTTGCGGTATTGCTTTCGCTCCCGCTCTAACATCAGTGGCCTTGCTGGCCCTTGCTTGATCTTACAGTCTAACAATAAATCTTCTGGTTACTTCTCACTATCTTCACATGATAACCATTAACTAGGGTGTTTCCCATTCTGGGAGACCCCTTTTTACTTAGTATTGTATCCTCCTCGTACTATGTTGTAGTTCTTTAATCAGTTGGTATACCGTTGGTGTATTAGTTAACATTTGTAGTCCCGTAGGCACTCGCCTCGGGTTTCATTACTTCACTTCTTGCCGGTTGCACAATTGGTGCGTTGCAAGCTGGTGTCCTCGACTGCTTTGCATGTCGACTCAGGTTGCCGGAAATTCCATTCTCCTATGCATAAGATTCTTCACTTTTCGCTAACAAGAGCGGTTAATATTGTTCAAATGGAACCGTCTTCGGGATTCACGCCCTTCAGAATCTACCATGTGACAGGTTCTCCGTACTTATAAGGACACTTAATAACAGCCAGATCGGGTATTCCCGAGTAAGAGAGGACCTTCATCTCTCTGGCGTTCTTCCCGAGTTATAAAATAGGGTTTGTGGAGGGCGGGATGGATATCGTAGGTATCCAGTACACACCGGTATTTCCTAACTAGCGTACTTCTCACGCTATCACTCAACCCTTAACCCAAAGTACTAAACTCTCAACTTGGTGCTTCCTAAGCTCGGTAATTCAGTCATCAGAGCGATACTTTGCTCTGATACCACTTTTTTGTAACACCCCAACTACAAATAACACACTTAACGATACTTTGCAGCGGAAATCACAACTCACGACATAACTTAACTCTTGGGTGTTACACGCCGTTAGCCACCCACGTGGCTAACAAGGCTAACATACATACAATGTACCGGTCTGATGGACTAAACTCCCGAGCAACTACACAATAATCCCGTTCCATATCCAACAATTATTATTCACTTACATTAAAACTGTACCGAGTAATTATCAACTAACGCCGATATAATTTCGGTCTTACTACACCTACAGCACATCCACAATTTTCATGACTACCCACATACAATCAACTACCCTGTCCTACTCTCGAACGGCTTCAGTTCGTTGTACCTGAAACAGGAAAGAGAAGAAAAGGGTGGCCCCCAAGGGGCTCAGCACCTTTGCTGGTATGGTAATCCCGCAGCCCGCATGCTACCGGGCCACGCACAACTAATTGTCGTCTTAGCATGCGATTGATTTTATTTAAACATACACAACTACAAACATACTTCATGCTTAAAAGCAAACATCCATTAGTAGGACACAAACACAAGATTAGCACACACAACGTAACCATACACTTCACTTGATAACATACACACAACTTAGTTCCACTCTTCTTAGAGAACATAAACTTTACTTAGGGAGTGCGTGCGGGTGATAGAAGCCCGAGCACAACATACATACATTTCTTTACTTAGGTGTGGTGGCCTCATATGGGACCGATCACACCTTGCACAATTTCCCCCTAGCTCCAATAATGATGAGGTAGGTAAGCCTTGGTTAACTTGTGGGTGGTTTGTAATTCAAAGGAGGAAAAACAACCGTAACATAATAAAGAGGGAGTCGAAGCGAACTTAGGCATCAACACCCTACCAACATTAAACATGATTTCCCCCTACCCGATTGGAAGTTGGGTAGGTAAGCTTGGCTAAGCTAATGGGAGGTCGAAATCCAATGAAGGAAAGCAACCCTTAACATAACAGGATGGGAGTTAATTCACATATATACATCAACTCCCAAACAACACGCGTGACCGGAACGACACCGGATTCCTCACCATACATAACTATACATATTAGTTAAAGGTTCCTTTATGGAACTCATCACATACATACATCACATAGTGTTACTAACTCTGTTAGGCCAGAAGGGGAGTAACATCCCTTTTTAACAAACATGGACAACTGTATCCGATAGCAACACAACACACAAAACAAAGTCACATACATCACACCTAGTCACAACATACTCAAACGCACGGATAGCCGTAGTTAGAACGTTCCCGTGGGTTGGGACGTTTTTTCCGAATACCGATCTCTTATGTGTACCTAAGGTCGGTTAACTATTATTTAACACATAATTAGGGTTAAGCGGTATCGGAATTAATTACGCCACAATAATGAATTACTATAAACTCATTTCATGCTCTATCTTGCAAGGTGGCGAACACAGAAAAACACATTGGCATACAAGCCGGTGTAATCCGGTAGGACACAGGTTGCAAGAAA
The DNA here is from genome assembly GCA_023374045.1 of Limonium bicolor. Taxonomy (NCBI): domain Eukaryota; kingdom Viridiplantae; phylum Streptophyta; class Magnoliopsida; order Caryophyllales; family Plumbaginaceae; genus Limonium; species Limonium bicolor. The sequence goes on from CM041779.1 coordinate 279,656,290, forward strand.
ACCATACCTGTCACCGAAGGTCCACTCCAACGTCCCATCGCATGTTCCTCGAAAACTCTTTGAACAACTGGTAACATTGTAACTACCTCCATTAACATCGGGGTAGTATAGCTATTTAAAGACTAATGCGCCCATGGTTAACCCCGTTCAGTAGTTTTATAATTTCTTATTTCTTATTCACTTGTTTACTTTCACATTTTTATTACAACTCTTCTCCACTCAATGGTCATTATTACTCACTTAACATATCCTTAACAACCTTATAACATCTTGACATACCAGTCCTCATCATTAGACAACTTAAATTTTTTATTTTTATTTTTTATTTTTTTTATAAGTGGCCGACCGACCTTACCGACCGAACTTACCCAAGGTCGGTCCATTCCAATAACGTCCGAGTTCAAAATTTTTCACTCCGACCGACCTTGCCAAGTCCGGTCCCAAGGTCGGTCCATTCCAGAAGACTTCCCGTTTGAAAATTTTACCCCGACCGACCTTGCAAGTCCGGTCCTAAGGTCGGTCCATTCCAGAAAGATTTCCGCGCACAAAATTTGAGTCCGACCGACCTTGCAAGTCCGGTCCCAAGGTTGGTCGATTCCAGAAAGGTTTCCGACGGGTTAAACTGGGCTCGACCGACCTTGTAAGTCCGGTCCTAAGGTCGGTCGGCTCCAGACCCTTATTTCTAAATGTCCATTCAACTCCAAACTTCTTCCCATTGTGCTCCAAGGTTCCTACATGTATTTGGGCATTTTCCATCACCATTACAACCTCTTAAACTCACCTAACTCATCACCTACGCTTGTTACTCAATTCTTAACCAAATTCACCCAAATTTCTTACTCTCCTCTTATAGAACTAATGCTTAGTTCTATCAAGTGTTATGCTACAGATTTTCTCACCACTCTCTTAACTCCATTATTTATTCACCATTACAAGGCAAAACTCCCCTCTACTCAACATAACATCCCAATTGAACACCTAAATTCTCCCATCCATTAAACCATCATCAAACACTCATTTTCCATTAAAATTTTGCCATAACCTCCCCATAAACCTTATACATCCAAACCATCAATTTCATCCCTCTCACTCCTAATCTAGCCACACCCTTTCAAGGGTCCTAACAGTACATAACATATCCTCAAATTCCATCAACAACAACATAATCACCATAAACTCCACAACCACAATATCAATCTCCAACTTAAAACATTTGGCTCTTAAAGCCCTCAACTCAACTATTAATTCACACACCTCTCCAACACCAACTAAACACATTACAACACATATTTTAATCCACAATTTGGGTTCATTAATTTGTTTACCCATCCCAAACACTTAAACAATTATAGACAAGGTTTAGGGTGAATTTCTTACCTTAATTTCACAAGTCTCCTTAATTCTCCTCTTGCTCCTCATCTTCTCCAAAATCGGTTAAGAGGGTATGGAGTTTCCAAACTCCATCCCAACATCCAAGAACACAAAACACACTCAATTAATTATCTAAACCCTTAGAAAACTCAATTAAATCAAAGGGCTTAGAACACAAGTTAGAGTTTACCTTTTTGAAGCTTTTAAGAGGGATTCTCACCCTTGAATCAAGAAGGGGATTATTCCACCATTGGTGGGTTGAAATGAAGCTCCAACAAGAAGAAAAAAAGGTAAGAGAAGTAGCCAAAATCGGCCAAGGCAAGAAAATAAGGAAAATGAGATTTTCTCTTGAAACTTTTTACCTTGTTTGAAAGAGGAGACTCCAAGCTTCCTTTTGATGTCAATTTCTCTTCAAATGGGGAAAACCCATGTGGATGAAGTTCATTTTTTTTTTTGAATTTTGAAAAGAGAGATTGATAGAGAATGATAAGGAGATGAAGAATATGTAATTATTTTTGTGATTGGAGCTTGTATGAAGCTTGGGCATGGCATTGAAGTTGGAGTAGCCATTGGAGAGGAAGGAGAGAAATCGACAGCTTGGGGGAGAAGATGGAGCCGGCTGGGAAGAAAGAGAGGAAGGAAAGAGAAAAGGAAAAGAAAATAAAGGAGGAGAGAGATGGGTGGGGGTATATGTACCCCTTTTGTTATTTTAGCTCTTTTGACTTAATTAATTAGTTAACTAGTCTTATGTGAGTGGGCTGTCTACATTAATAAAACCGGCCCACTACTGTAAACACGCTGGAGCGTTTTTCGTCTTTTAACAGAAAACGCTCGTTTATTTACCCGGTTTTGCACTATTCACTAACCGGGACCGTTTTCCGGAATTTTCTCATTCCTTTAATTTTAATGGTTATTAAACTCCCATTAATGTTTAATTATCGTTACATAATCAACTATTATTTTTACGGGGTCATTTAACTGTTTAAAGTCACGTTTTCGGATTCTCTCGAAAAACACGCTTTAAGACACCGTTAGCGTTTTAACGCATTGTTTGGATCTGTTTCTTCCGGAATTTTTTTTCCACATGTTCTTAATGTGTAGTAGTTAAGGTATAAAAATATATTTATAACCCTAATGAAGGTTATATACCTCCTAAAATAATTAAATACGTATTTTCACATTTTGTGACTTTTACGCATTTCCATTTTCTTTTTGGTTTTCCTTTCTTAACCAATGATCTTAAGGACTTAATTAGTCTTAGAAAATTATAATCGCACAATAATTAACACATTAAGGTTTGGGGTATTTCAGCAACAATCAATTAATCGATTTCAGGTTGTTTTTCGTACTTCTACTTTTCATGAACGGTGAGAATTTCACTATAATCTCTTTGTAATTTTATGAGTGCCCTCATGAGATTTTCTACCTTGCTTTTATCCGAGGTTTTTCTCAATTTTTCATTTTCTTCCAACAGTTCATAGTTTTCAGTTTCTAATGGCTCTAGGTGATCAACTAATATAAGAGAAAACTTTCTAAGTCCTAGAAGTTCAACCTTTTGAATTCTCCTTCTAAGTTTAGAATATTTTACCTTACGTTGTTCTTCTTCTCCTTCTGATTCTGAGACATCATTGCCTTGTGCCATCAAGCACACATCTTCAAGGCATAGGTGAGCCATCTCCTCTTCTGAGGTGTCGTTGTCTGAGGTTTGATTGTCATCACTCTGTTCAGAATCTCCCCATACGGCAACGAAGGCTTCCTTCTTTGGTCCTTTGTTGAATGATCATCGGACAGGATTCTTGACCATGTCGTTGTCCTCTCGTGATTGTTGAGGACAGTCTTTGATATTATGTCCACGTTTTGAACACCTAAAACACTTGTCATTGCTTTTCCTGATCATCCGACTCCTTGGGCTCCTTGCCTTTCCTCATTTTATTTCATATGAACTTTCGAACGTACCTCTTAGCATAGAGACCATTTCATCATTGTCGTCTCCTGACTCGGACCTCTCATTTTCACTACTTGAAGGGCTATGCCTTTCCCTCTATCTCTTGATGAGATTTCCGAGTTTCTATGTTGTAATTTTAACTCGAAAGCCATTAGAGATCCTAGCATGTCTGCCAGAGACATCTTAGAGAGATCATGCACTTCTTGCATGGCATTGACTTTTCTATCAAAGGAGGCAGGAAGAGATCTGAGGAACTTCCGAATTTGATCCTCGTTAGAGATAGTTCTTCCAAGCACCAAAATTTCGTTGATCAGCTTAGTGAACCTTGTATGCATTTCAGAAATGCTCTCCTTTTTCTTCCTTGTTGAATAGCTCCCAGTGAGTGAGTAGCAACTCAATGCGAGTCTTTTTTATCTCATCATTCCCTTCATAGGTGACCTCAAGAGTTTTCCAAATCTCTTGAGCCGTTTTAGCTGAAGCAATCTTTGAGTATTGCTCAGGTAGTAGTGCACAGTGAAGTATTCTTACAGCTCGAGCGTTGAATACCAGCTTCTTGATTTACTCATCCGTCATGCTGTGGATAGATATGTCTTGTCCTTGAGAATTCCAGAAGGTGTACTCTCCATGTGTTATCACCCTCCACATTCATGGATTGTCAGACTTGATATGAAAACTCCATCTTGTTCTTCCAGTGAGTATAGTTGTTCTCCAGTTGTGGTGTCCATTGAAGAGTGGTTCGTCAGTGCAGAATCTTCTTCTGCTGCTAGAATGCTTGCATGAGACATCTTGATCGTCTTCCAAAGCAGTTAGCTTTCTAGAAGAGACCCGCTCTGATACCAATTGAAACTCGCAAGTGCTCCTGATGCGTCCCCGACGTGTCGTGGACGTATCGTGGACTCTAATAAAACTTGATAGACGAGAGGCAACTATTAAACTAGATAACACATTTTGATTGAGAATTTACACACACGAAATTCACTCAACCTCCCTTGCCCCACACACGGACTCCCGAGACAGTTTCGACTTTACCCCTAAAGTCGTCAACCCTCCTGACTATCGGCCTACGGTTCACTGACCATTTCCCGACCTGTCGTCTTATCAAATACCCAATGTATTGATACTCTAACCCAGTCCTCACTAGCTCACCAACTCTCTCGCACTTACACACACGCCTATGTCTGATCCACACTTGCCCAGATTATCTCTATCTTTTCTCTCGTACAGGGCCTATGTTACAAGGAACATTAATGCACCTATTTATACAAGTTAGTTGAGATGCCAACTAACATCCTAGGAGTTGTAGACTCTAAGAGTAGAATACTCATTCTTTATAAATATAATATCTGCACCCTACTGCAGACTTTCTTCCAACTTGATCTGGAGCCACTAGCACACGCGTTGCCTTGTGAATGAGCAAGTTGGCGGCGCGTCTCCCAAGTGGTCGGTCACCACTTGCACACTTCAACTTGTCTGAACTTGTCTGGCTCATTAATGCTCATAAATGCTCTCTTCTGAAGTATTACGGCTGTGTAATGATGTTCATCAATATCCTTTATTTATCTTCTTATCTTGCACATTAATGAGATACACCTTTTGTCGTGTGTTTGTCATGAGCAAATTGTTTGTGTGGTTGTGAATAATCTGAGTGAGTTTTTCGATGCTGCTAAACCGTTTGGTCTTTGTTTGATGTCTGATGTAAGAGATATGTGATGGTGTGGTTCTTGACTGCTTGTGTCTTGCTAGAAGTTCTCCGGAGCTCTCGCCAACAGGTGCCCGACTAGTAGAGCACATGTCGTGGATTGAGCGCACTTGTAACCTTGCGTGCTAAGCCACTCATGACTTATGTGCGCTTGCGACCTTGCGTGCTAAGCCACTAATTCACCTGTCTATCTGAAATCATAAATCTTGACAAACGCATTAGATAGACAACACAAGGTTTGCTATCATCAAAACTAAAGGATCTAGTCTTAACAATATTGTCTTAAGGAAAGATACTGGGGGCAATTGTTGGTTCCCAACAATTGCAAGAACAATGCCAGTTGAAACCCAAAAGCTCAAACACCACTACCACAAACACCCCTTAGGCACGCATAAGCCCTTCCACCACAAAGACACCTTCTCAGGCACACATAAGCCCTTCCACACAAAGACACCTCCTCAGACACCCATGATCACTACCATACACCTTTTCCTCTCAGGCACCCATAAGCCCTATCATCACCACAAAAAGACACCTCCCCAGGCACACATAAGCCCTACCACCGCAAAAACACTTCAGGCACTCATGAGCCCTACCATGCACTCTTACCTTCTCAGGCGCACATAAGCCCTACCACCGTAGAAGCATCCTTGGGCACGCATAAGCCCTACCTAGTATTTCCATTTAGGCACACATAGCCCTACCTTGCATTCCCTACCTTTCATAAAATTCCTTAGGCACACATAAGCCCTACCTTGCATTACCTACCTTCCATAAAACATTCTTAGGCACGCATAAGCCCTACTTTGCAATACCTACCTTTCATAAAAACATCCTTGGCACACATAAGCCCTACCTTGCATTTCCTACCCTTTATAAAATCATCCTTAGGCACACATAAGCCCTACCCGGCATTTCCTACCAACCATAGAGTCATCCTTAGGCACGCATAAGCCCTACCTTGCATATTGTTTCATCAAAACATTCCATACCATTTGCATAACCCAGGCTCGCATAAGCCCTGGCTATAGAAGTTGACGAGGTGATGGCAATAAATCCTCTTTATGTCAGCTTATTTTGGGATCAACGAATGTAGGAAAAGGTAAAAAGGTATACCCAGGGTTTATACCAGGATTTTCCCTGCACACCAGTTTGGGGGCGATGACAATAAGTCCACATAGGGTCCAACCAGGAGCATTGGCACAGGTTTCGGTCCCTAAATGCACCGAGCATCATTTACATATCATCTTCATTCGCATATCATGTGCTTATCATATCCAACAACATGTCATACAATTCTCATATCTGCATTCTTAGGTTTTCAAGACCTTCAATTATAGTATGCCATCACACCCTTTTTCTCAGTTCAACTCATTTCTCAGGTAGCTAGCGCCTCATAATAGCACAACATAATCATTAGACTTTCAGAAATCTAATTCACTCTTCACTACTGGTCAAAATTTTGGGGCGTCACTCAGGCATCAACCAGTCTTTTCATTTTCATTACAAAGACAAGTTGACGGGGGGCAATCTGTTATACCTAAAATTTTACCCCCCCCCGGAAGAGGGTATCTAGAGCACAGATACTAGAAGGAAGCTTGCGCAAGTAACAGGAATTCCCAGTTCAATCGGCACCTTCTAGAGTGCTAGGGAGGGGCAGTCTGGTCACCTTCAGGGGAATTTCTGTAATTTTTAGGCTGCTGAGCTTCTTTCTCTCTCTCTAAAAACGGCCCAAAAAAGTTCAAAATGCTTTAAAATTTTAACCCGTGATAAAGGATGTTATTTTGAGCTAAATGGGGGTTAGAAGTTTGATTTTTTCGAATTTCCAATAAGTTTCTAATAATTTCTGATTGAATCTGACGAGAAAATTGAATTTTAAAATATTTCAATATTAAAAAAATTCGATTCCACCTCAGAAAAATCATTATTGTCATCCTTGACACGTGGCTAAAATTTCACAGCGAAATTCCTTTGAGAAGTCACTTAAATAAAATACCAAAACATCTTGTTTTTACTTGATTTTCTTTATCTTTAAGAAAGTCTATATAAAGGAGAAAATCAATTGATAAAAACAGAATCTCACAAGCTTTAGAACCCTAAGGAATCAGAAAGCGCTGCCTCCTCCCTCTCTCTCACGTTTTTCAAAACCGGCCACCAAAATCATACCGAAAATCCCCCGAAATCACCACATAAACTTGTTTTTCAACTCCCAAAGCATCAATAATCACCAAAAACCCCACAAAAACACCACCAAGACGTGAAGAACATAAAGAATAATCAGTGACCAGAAGCCCGGTTCAAAATCCGTTTGAATCTACCATTAACGGAGCTCCAGACGAATCCCAACGTGAAGAATTGTTGTGAATCCGAAGGTAAAACAGGTGGGAACTTTACTTTCCTAACTCCCCACGACTTTAATAGTTTCCATCTCAAAATTTGGGTTCAAATCGGCTCTTTTCGGCTTCTGTATTGCTCATTATCTTTTGTTTCTGCCTTGTTACTTGTTTGCTAATTTTCATTCATAATTCGACTTCAAATTGGAATCTTTCAATCACTAACGTCTTGTACATCTTTCAGGCTACACACCCATAAATTTTGAGCTCAAAACACCGCCGAGAACCACCCAAAACCTGCCGTCCGAGGGTGGTCCGTAGCCCCGGACTTTGTGTCCGGGCCCACAGACTGGCAGTCCGTGGCCACGGACACTCTCGGACGGCGGCGGTATTTTAATTTTTCAAAATTTAGGTTTTTTCCAAACAATGTCCGGGCCCACGGACGTTCTGTTTGTGGCCCTGGACTTTTCAAAGTTTTTTTTTTTTTTAATTCGACTTTTCTGCAAAATTAAGTTAACTAGGTCCGTGGGTTCGGACAGTAGGTCCGTGGCCGGACGGACAAAAACAAAATTTGACCTAATTCTGCCTCCAAAACCCTAGTTTAGGTATTTTCACTTTTAATTTCCCGTCAAAAAATGTTAAAAAAAAAAATCAGAAGCGCGCACTTAGGTTAAAACGACTCGTAATAAGCCGTAATTAGACTAAGTAGAGGAAAAACGACTTCCAGGGTAATGAATGTAATTAAACCCTAAATAAGTCGAATACCAAGCCCCTGAACCCGGACTCTCCTTTCTTAATTTAATCTAGGTAAAATTAGGTGGAGACTCAAATTAGGTTCCAGTGAGCTAACTTAGGACTTAGTAATTATTGTTTTATGACATAGTTATTAAGCTTAGGTTTAAAGTGGACCTAAAACCTGATCAGATCCTAGTCAACTCTAAACAACATAAGATAAGGGTTTAAAAATCGAGACTCACAGAACGCAACAGCAATGAAGTAGCAATGGTTTCAAGGACGTGGAGTTGGGTTTTGGAATAGTGAGATGGTTGTTGTGGGTGCTTTGGTCGAATTGGTATGGAAAATCTTGTGGGTTTTCAAAAATTTGTAGACAAAGTTAAGTTGAACTACTTAACCAAGGAGAGTCTAGTGGCAAAAAGAGACCCTGAGTACCCAGACTCTACCTCCAAGAGGGAGAGGAGATACAAACCACCCTCAGTCAGAACGAGTCATGCCATGGTATGTGCGAAAAAGCTCAAATGCCACCATGTTTGATGCCTTGGTGATGATATCAACAAGTTGGGGCTGTGGAAACATAGTTTAATTAGATTAAGTTCATTTCCATATGATCTCGTACAAATGAGAACACAACTATATAAATTTTGCGAGCGAGCATGAAATTTAGAGAAGTTGACGACCTTAGCTGGTATTATCATACATAATGGTAACATTTTGATCAAAATACCGTAGTAGTTCAAAGTACTTGAAGTTGGAGCGAGTTTGCTTGCTTTATGCCAAGATTCACACAAAGAGTATGCTTACTTTGTACATGATTCGTTGAAAGAGTCTGCTTGCTTTCTACACGTGATTATCATATACATATCGGAAATTCATATCAACACGTGCCATATTGCCTTAAGATACACGTGTTAGAGTCACTAAACCATATTTCCTTACGATCACGAGTGATAGAGTCATAAATCTTATAACATAAGAATGAAGAGAAATCACAAGTTTGAGAGACACTAGAGAGACTACTTCCTCAACTAAGTACACATAATTAACATTTTTAACATATAAAGAGGGGTTACCAATGGAGCCATTCTTATGATTTTTGTTCGTGCATGTTGTTCTCTACAAGTAACCTTTCCCCCTTAATGGTCAGAGTGAGTCGTAAACTCAAACTTGGTTTCCTGTATATATCATGAACCACTATAAACCACATTACCATCCAGAGCCATTGTTTCCGAGCCACTCTGTCTGCAAAAAGCTACTTGTTAGTTTTGGGAACTCAGATGTACTTGGGTCCCCTCTTAAACGATGATGAAGAACTATTATAGTAAGAATCACAAGCTTTGATAATTGCAGACACACGAGATATATTAAATGACAAATCATGACAAAGTTTATTACAAAGAAGAGTCCGTATGACTATCATAACCACAATATCTGCAACTTTTCATCAAAGAGGGAGTCTCACTTACCTGATCATGAGCGGTTTAATTACCATTGTGAGCCATCAAGCACATCAAACTGGTGATGCCTGACTCACCCTTTTTTGAGTAGGAAAATTCTACAATCTTGAGAGATTTGTCAGCCAGCGCAGGCTCAGATACCACTTGATAGGATTGGGGGTTGACCGAGTAGGTCTGAGGTGTTAGTCTCAGACTAACTCTACTTAGAGACAAGGTTTGCCAAGAAAAATAACGTGGAAGCTTTTGTATAAAATTGACAAGATAGGATTTTTTGCTTATTTGAATTCAAGGTGAATTATAACCTAGCTTCCTATCTTGGGATTCGATAGAGGTATTCTGTCTCATCCAACACGCGCTCTACTCTAGAAGTAGATAAATACGGAATAAAGAGTAAAGTGAGTTTTGTGTGCTCTATAGATAATAAATACCTAAGATGAAATGACAAAGTCTCACTAAGATCTCTCGAAAAAATATTATCTCTCAATATGGCTCTCTCTCTCTAGGAAATTCGGAAGTGAAAGCTCCAAGTATTGCAAATGACTCTACATGCTTAAATACTGATAAAACCCGAAGTAACTGCTCCCATAATGTGTAAACTGATGTTTCCACGACGTCCCACGTCTTCCCACTATGCATTGGGCGGGAAATATCTCAACTGCTCTGTAGAGGGACTCGCTTTTGGCGCTCTTTAACCTTGACCACCTTGATTTTCGGAGCTGGTTATATGTGAACGTGTGTAGCATTTATTTCCTTAAATTTCTCCACATTTTAACAGTAGAGGTTCACCTCATACCTTCTAGAACTTTCAAGGACGAATATTATGTCGTAGAACGACTCCTTCCGCAGTTAGACTCCTTCGTCGCCCAGATTTACTCTTACGCTGAAATAATACCCCTACCCATTAAATAATTAAATAATGGGAATTAATAGTTTATTTGGGGGATTATGAAACCTTGAGAAAGCACATAACACTTAGGCGTTAAAACGCACCAAAACTCCTTAAGGTCAACAACGTGCGCTGAGCCGGACCTTAAGCTAACTATGATATATAAACTATAAAACTCATACCAAGTCAATTAAGGATCATTATATGACCTTTAAAACATAGGACCTCAGCTAGAACTGAGAAAAAATGTAAAAGGCCCGGGAGAATCGACACACCTCCCTTAAGGCCCAGAAAGCCCCGGAAACATCCAGAAATGCTTTATAAGATGAAATGAATCATTACATTTCATTCCAAATGCACCATAACACTTTATTAAACATATAGATGAATCTCGCACGCCAAATTCTCAATTAAACGCAAAGTGCTCGGAGGAACCCTTGTGGGCTCCATAAAACGCCCGGGAATGCCACGGAGAGGTGCCGAAGTGGCACTAACTCCTATATAATTCATTCTTAGAGTTCATGCCATCATTATTCATCATTCTAAAGAGAATTATTGAGCTAATTTTGCAAAAATACATAAAGTGCTTGGGGGAATTTCTTAACGCTCCTGTTTTGGTCCGGGAGTGTCCCGGTAGCCCGGGAATTGTGTCATGAGTTGATATAACCCCATATAATTCAAGGTAACACCTTAATATATCATTATTGACCATAAACAATGTTTATAAACACTTGGAACTCGTTGCGACAATTTATTTTCCAAAATATCCCTAGAGCACAAAAACGCACTTTCAGGTGCCTTAAAAATGCGTTTTACGCAATTACCTTGTTTTTTGAGGAGCCATGAATTGGGAATCTTAAATGGGGATGACTTGACCATCTTAATCAGTAAAATACAGGTCTAAACCATGACCACAAATAGGGCCGAAAATCATGAAGATTAGTACTATATTTTAACATATTTGCACCTTATATTATGACATGAAACTTGGTGACTCATCTCTCCACATGTGGTATAATATAATGACAAGTTAATACAGGTCCAAGACAGCCCTCATGCTGCCGAAAAACCTGAACCAAAAACAACAAGAGATTAGCTTTAGAAAAGGAAACATGAATTAAGAAAACAAAAGCTAGATCTACTTTAGCAATATATTAACCTTAAACAAACCCACCCCTTATACACTCACGACAGCTCTCCTCCTCTTGTTCCAACCCAGCCGAAAGTAGTAAGGATTAAGACAAGATATGCTGATTGAAAATTCAAAAGTATACCAACTTACCAAACATTGTTGTCATGTTGTCTTCCATGACTTATTGCAGCCACTTTTTCTCCACCATTGCCGAAATATGGTGCTGGATTGGAGACTTTTGTAGTCCAAAATCAAAGACAAAACATTAAACTACAACTTACCTAACTTAGCTAGTATTGTCTTATTTTCCATAATTTTCAGCCATTGATTCTCCTCCACAATTGCCGAAAGAACATGCATTATAGGAGACTTTTGTAGTTCAAAAATCAACTCCAAGACAGCTATAGTGGCGTGAGCTCATGAGAGAAAGCAAGATAAGATATAATTATACTAACTAAAATAACATATACCTAACACCCTCACCTTCTTATGTTTCCCACCTTAACATTAATTAGCTAATTTCTAATCATGGTGCCGATTACACTAACAAGAAGGGGTTTAGTGCTGAAATTAAGAATTAAATTAACTAAAGCAAATCATTAAGGAATTAACAAATCAATTCTTCCCATTCTTATCTTATTATCTCGGTAGATTGAGGTTCAAACACTTCTCCAAACCGAGCATAGGTAAGCTCCCTCCTTCTCCATGGTAGTCTTCTTCCTTTGAGCTTTCAAACTTCACTAATGGAGATTAACTTCTAGCTCTTGTTTTATGTCAATTTCCTAGCTCTCTTCATTAACTCTTGAAGCAAACATCAACCTAGTACTCCTACAAGTATTCGCCACTCATCCATGGTCCAAGAAGTGTCTCGAATCAACAATTAAACCAAGGAGCATTCAAGGTTAAATTAAGGTATTTTATGCTTGAAAAATCCTTAAGACATGCTATATATATAACCGAAAATTCCAACTCTTCTAAGCATGATTTCTCCATCAATTTCATGAAGGAAAATTGGTTCTCTCCATCCATCCGGAGCACCGAAAATTCAAGGTAAAATACCTAAGGTAAATCCTTTGAAAACTACTTATAATTCTACTTAAGATCTATACTAAGATCTAACTCCTAAACCCTTCCTCTTCATGTATAATTACCGAGATTTGGAACTATATGTTCCATGGAAGGAAGCTTGGGAATTCAAGGACAAATCAAGTCCTTAACCATCCTTTATTAAGAGTAAGTGTACTAAGTTAATTCTTAAGGTTCTAAGCTTTGTTTAAGCTCATAAATTTTGTACAAAAATTATGTACATCTCTTCAAATAATTAAGGCCGAAATTAGTGAGGTTTTTACCAAGGAAAATAATTATAGCTTTTAAGCTAAGGTTATAACCTTAAGATATAATTTTATGTCACAAAAAATTAATTATGAAGAGTTTAATACATGGCCGAATTATCTAGAAATAATTTGCTCCATTTTGAGCTAAAAATATGTCTAAGACATTACAATAATTTTTACATGAGATATATGGCTCATATGGATTTATGTATAATTATTATGAGTTATAAATCATGTTTTAGAAACTATATGGTATCATATAATAGTGGCTGAGACCTATTGGTGAAAAATCGGTTTTAATTAGCTATATACGTATATAAACTTATATTATGAATTTTGAGTGAGTTAAAAATAATTACTAGTGATTAAATGACTAGTTTAATAAGTTATGTGGTAAAAGTGTGATTTTTAGAAAGTTTAAGGTATGGTATGTGAAAGCCGAGAATAATATGGTCCTTGGCATAATTATAATATAATATGGTGTAGGATTAATATTATGAATTTTGGGTGAATTAAATAAATGTTTAGAAGTTAAAATAACAATTTGTAAAGTTTTGGGGCTATTTTTAATTTCTGGAAAACTTGGTGTATAACCGAGTTAATAAGGTTCGTCTGGGTATATTAATGTATTAAGTGTGAAATTAGGCTTTGGTCAAAGTGTTGACTGAAAAACTTTGGGTTAATGATTTATGACAAAAAATAATAAGTTTATAAAAGTTTTGGGGTGATTATGTAATTTATGGAAGTTTAAATGCAAAACCGTTTTGTTATGGGGCGGAATCATAATTTGTAGAAATATAAGGGTCAATTTGGTATTTAAGGAAATTAAATATAAAACTAAAGTTTACAAGTTAATATATAACTATTATTAAGTTTTGGGGTTAAAATGTAATATTAAGTAAATGAATGTTAAAACCGAAAGTTTATGTGTCTATTTGGTAATTAATTATAAAGTTAAGGTGTTCAAATAATAATTACCGAATCTATAGTGGTGGCTTTGAGAAATAATTAATTAAGAAAATAAAACTATGTGATATAATGTATTTTGAATGTAAAGTTTATGTAATTTAATATAATGGTTATAATATATACCCAAAAGTATAATGTATTTATGGGATTAAAAATATTTGTAGGTCCTATATGGATATTTTGAAAAATTTAGAAGAGAAATTATGATTTAAGGATTTATGAAATTAAAACTATATGTTATACGAACAGTAGTAATTTATTTGAAAAGAAATAATATTATTTGGGGTTAGTTTGTAATTAATAAAAGATATGGGAAAAATAAGCCCATGCGTGACGTGTAAATACAATTTGAGAATTTTTAAAGTTGTTTTGTCATTTAGACAATTAAAATCATGTATCATAAATAATTCATGTATATAAATATATACATTTAAGATTTTCAAGAAAATCAAAAGGAGATGAATATAAGGAATTTAATGTGTGAATATCAATAATATTTGGAGTTATAGTATATTAACTATAAAGTTAAGAGGAGAATTAATTTACATATGACCAATAAATGTCATTGACAAATTTATAAGTTGTTATGTCATCTGGACAGGTACAATATGTCATATAAACAATACTTGTGTACATACATGTATAAATATATGTATAAAAATATAAACAAATGAATTAAATAAATTAAGGAGAATGGCCAATGTGACATACATAAAATCATGGGAATGAATAAAGTATACTACCGTGCAATAATAGTCTATTAAATAAAGACTATAGGATTTAAGGTATATGATAATTCCGTAATTATAAGTAAAGTTAAGAAGCGAAAGAAATAATAACTATGGTAAATCAACCTCACATAAAATGACAAGGAGATTGCATAATCACTTTACGTTACGATAAAGAAATCTTATACGAGAGTTATATAAATTAACACTCTCAGTTAAACCTATTTTAGGTCATTGTTTGACCAGACGTTGACCGGGAAATTAATGGAGTACAAACTTCGGTGAACGGTATGGATTCTTGCAACCTGTTTGCTAACGGATTACACCGGCTTGTGTGCTATCTGTTGTGTGAAATAATGACCAAGATAATTGCATGTAATATGTTGCACCTGCGTTTGTGTATCGTTGTGATTATTTTGTGCACTGCTAAGTTATTCTATGTGCGTGAACGATACTAACTATAACGTGTATGTGCCACGCATGCTACTCTACATTACAAGTGGATTAATTACCTACGTGTTAGTATACCGAGAACTTGTACTCAAGTTTCTCACTATCTTCCTTTGTAAACAACGTCGTTGTCCTTAAACGTGACAACTGACAATATACAACAGTATGCTTGTTTGACGTCCTTGTGAGACGTCTAACATATTCGATGTTACGAGAAGCGAGGAGCCCAGAGGTTTCTGGGCATGCATGCAAATATGGAGGTTGTACCTGTCTCAGGTCGTCCTCAATACAGTATACGTCATGACAGTGGTTTTGGGTGTAGACTTTGTCCACTCAACGGGTTCGTACCGGAATATTTTAAGGTTGGGAGGAAGTCTACGTTTCTCCCGTTGGGCTAAATACCCGTATTATCTTGTGGTGGGAGAATACTACATTCTTCCGTCGGGCTAAATACCCGTATACTTGCAAGAAGAGGCAGGTACACTAATCTCGGTGGTACCGAATCTTTTCAGTACAGGAGTTGACTACGTTCTCTCCTGTGGGATTTATTACCCGACCATTAACGCGAGAGTCTTATCTCGTCTGAAGGGTTTATCATACCCGTTCCAGAATTAAATTACTAACTTAACCTCTGCTGTCATGTTTCTCATTATGAAGTTATTGACCTTGTATGGCTACATGTGTGAATTATATAAGATGCATGTTTTCAGTGTATGATAAAAATAAACCACATGCTTATGACAAAGTAGTTGTGTGTGGCCCGCTAGCTTATGGGCTGCACGGGTTCATACCAGCATTATTTGCTGAGCCATTTCGATGGCTATGTTTTTCAGGTACCTAAAGAAAGAAGAGATTTGAAATACCCAGTAATTAAAAATGGTGATTAATTAGGATAATAAATATTTTAGAAGCTTAATTAAGTATAAATAAATATTAGGGAGCAAATCCCAAAGAAAACGGATCCTTAAAATGGATTAAAAACACTAACGAATATTAAAGCACGTTTCTCGAGGTAACCGGCAAAACGTGACTTTAAGCGGGTCAAATAGACTCGTAACAATTTTAGTCAACTAAATAGTAATTAATAAATATTAGTGAAGGTCTAGAACCAATAAAATAAATAAAACGGGAAAATATAAAAACTGTCAAAAACGAGAAGTTGTGGGGTGAGAGTGTAATTAAAATAAGTTAGTGTGTCCACTGTGGAAATAAAAAAGTAAGTGAGGAGGGTGTGTAGCCGGCTGCATTAGTAAGCCCATACCCCTCTCTTAATTCCTTCCTTATTTGCAAGAGGACAAAACAAATAAAAAAAAAAAAAAGTTATTCTCTCTCCTCACTCACTCACAACCCACGTACTGCACCTCTCTTATTTTCTCTCTTCTTCCTCTCTGGTGCAACTATGGCGATTTGAAGAACCCACATACAGAGCCACCTTCTTCCTCATTTTGAAACCTCAAACCACCACCAAATGCTACAAAAACTATACCGTTGAATTCGTATCGTCAAGGAGATCATTCTCCACCCTTCAAATATCTAAAACCACCAACTTTAGTTTTGAGGGTATTATCGGTTGAGAGCTTCAAGAACACCATTTCAAGATCTATCATCTTCTCCATGTTCTAAGGTAAGAAGTAGACCAAAGCTTCACTCTTTTCCATGTTTCCTTGCAAAAAAAAAATGAAACTCACGTAACACCACTATTCTATTGCTAGCCGTTTTGGTGTTCCACCTTGAAGGTTGAAGCCTTGTCATTTGCTACTCCAAAAACCCCATTAGAAGCTCAAGGTAAGATCCCCTAAGAGTTTAAATAGGTTCTCATAAGTTAGGGTTTAATACGTGAGATATAAAAACTTACTTGTGTGGTGTGTATGGGTGTACCTTGCTACGTGGTGTAGTTTGGTTGAAATAAAACAAGAAAACAAAGAAGGGAAAAGGAGCAAGAAAGGAGAAAGAGGAGAAAAGGAAAAGACAAAGAAACCAAGGAAATGTGATGCCTCTGTATAATTTTAATGTTTGTGTATGTGTAGGAATATTGTTTTAGCAATGAACTAAACTATTGTAACCGTGGGAAAAGAATGGGTACACTAATGTGAATGGTAGTTGTAGTTGGAGCTTTTGAAAACAAGAAAATAATATGCTAAGTGTGAATGTTGAGTGTGCAGGAGGTATTAGAAATATATGTGAGAATGATGTATATGTTGAACAGGTTGTGAATATATTGAGTGTGCAAATTATGTGGTGAGAACACTTAGAAATGTAGGGAACCTCTGTCAAAATTTGTTAGGGATGTAGAGTCTTTGTTGATGTTAGAAAAGAAAGAAACAGAAGAGAATTACAGAGAAGAAGAATGAGATTGTTCACCTTGTTTTGTAACAGGGAAAGAAATGTAATTGAGTGGAGTTGTAAATAGTAAAATGTGAGTTGTCAAACTAAGTTTGGATAGTTTGAGAGTCATTGAGTTGGTGGGAAGAAGAATAGGAAGGTCTGTAGCATTATTTGAAGAAGTAGAAATGTAACAGAGGAAGAAAAATTACAGTAAGGGTGATTATGTAACAGATTTTTATAGCATTGGTTTAGGCTAGTTTAAAATGCTTAAACAAAGTTAAAATAGGCTAGATTTATGTAGAAATATTAGGGAAGAGATTGTTAGAAGTTTGGAATTGAAACAAGTTGAAAAACCTATATAAATCACAATATTGTAACTAGTCCGGGTTTGCAAACCAGCGCCCAAACCCGGACTAGCATGAAAACACGGCAGAAAGTTTTTACAAGGGATGGTTCGGGTTTACAAACCAAGACACTAACCCGGACCACCCCAAAAACACACCCGTAACATATCAAGACAAGTTGTTCGGGTTTGCAAAGTAACACACAAACCCGGACGATGTCAAAAACATACCCGTAGCAATTTCAGATAGATGGTCCGGGTTTGTATATATGTAAACCCGGACCATGCATTTATTTCACCCGTATTTTGTTCCAGCGAGTTGGTCCGGGTTTGTAAACCCGGACACCAACCCGGACCAACACTAAATTCCTCCAGAATGTATTTTAAAGCTTAAGTAAGGATGGGTAAGGATGGGTAATGATATTATAAGATGATTAAGACATAATTAATGATGTTCTTTAAAGGTCATTAAGGCCATAAACAAGCTTAGGAAATAATTGTAAGTAGATAACATAAGTACATGTATTTGAACAATAATGAATTAGTAAGTATAAACCAAGGAATGTTAGTAAAGTAGTTAGTAAGGTTAAGTAAGGGTAATTAACCACCCAATTGTATGTATATGTTAGGACTTGACTTGTGAACACGGAGGAACGTCGGATACAAGTACAACGGTGAACGGTATGAATTCCTCATGCCCCGTATGCTACCTTGGTTACTCTGATTTGTGTGTTGTGTGCTAATTGATCACCCAATAAGATAAATGCACGAATCAGAGTTATTATGCTACTTGTGATTATGTAGTGTTGTACCTTGTTGAATGTTTCTTTAAATCATAGTTTGTATAATTCATGAAATGTATGGATGAATATGAGTGTGTGAATGTATGATATATTGCACTGGGACCGAATATCTTTTGTGATTGGACTTCTATTTGATTCCTAACAAGCTAACCAATCTAACTTAATAAATTGGTAATTAAATTGGAATGAGTTATTGCCGATATAGTTTCGGCCACGCGTGAGGATGAGGAGACACAAGAGGTTGGATCC
Organism: Limonium bicolor; assembly: GCA_023374045.1. Taxonomy (NCBI): domain Eukaryota; kingdom Viridiplantae; phylum Streptophyta; class Magnoliopsida; order Caryophyllales; family Plumbaginaceae; genus Limonium; species Limonium bicolor. The sequence continues at coordinate 279,675,049 of CM041779.1, forward strand.
GATTCCTGACTCTTAAACTGGTCCGCGGCCCAAACCCCTTAAATGGGTAGCATCCCGGATTGGTGAGTCAAGTAAATCCCGATGGTGGGACGGTGTAGTCCCCGGGCGGGAGGTCATACCGACTTAACATGAGAATAAGTAAGTAAGTAAGAATGAGTAAGTAAAGTAAATGTAAGTAAGTAAGTGTAAGTAAGAGTAAGTAAAGAGTAAGTAATGTGAAATGAGTAAAAGAGTAAGTAGCATTCCGATTAACCCAGATGCGTAATTTGGCTAACCCTTGTGAAGGTAAGAATGGTGTATGCTCTTGTATTGTTGCCTTGGATTGTGTATCGTATATGTATGTATGTTGTATGCAAAGCATGTATGTATGAAATTAATGAACCGCATGTTTAGTGGACGTCAAATAGTCGGCGTGCCCTTGTTAGCACTCGGTATATGCGGAGTTTTATGCGCAGCTTTTGCTGAGCCCCTTGGGGCACCGTTTTAATGAATGCAGGTACTCGTGAAGGATGAAGGCCTTGAGATTTAGTTTGATTTCTTTTTGTCTATAACAATGAATTGAATGGTGTACTAAGTAGTACACGGCTGTACGTTTTTGTTAGCGGTGTACCATGGGGTACACCCTTTTGGATTGTGAAAGAATGATAGGATGGTAAATTGGTATAGATGAGTTGTTGTTTAAACTCATTATTTTTGGGAACTAGTGAAGGGATGTAATCGAATACATTTAATACTCGGTAATCCATTAATGTAAGCGCATGGTATTTTGCATTCAGTATGTAACGTTTTAGTAGCTCGGTATACTTAGGCATCAGACCGTCACTGTAAATAGTAATAGCCTAGCTAGCCGTATGGGTGGTTAGCGGCGTTGTATCACCCGCCGTAGTAAGTAGTATTTCGCTGCGCTGCAAGTAACTTTGATTATTGGGACGATTGGACGGTAAGCAAGGATTAGCGGTAGGGGTGGGGTGTTAGAAAAAGTGGTATCAGAGCGTAGTACGCTCTGATGTCCATAGTACGAGCATAGGGATTATCGAGTTAGGATTTTAACCGTCCTAAGACGGATACTTAGAAACTTAACTAGGAACTACCGTTGTTACCAACGGATACCCTTGACGTTCTTAGGAACGATACCTTGTTTAAATTCCATGACCTTGAGTCATATCGTGCGGAGCCTAATGTAAATGCTAAATGTTCAGATGTCAGGAAGAGGTCCAGGTCGACGAGGGACCAATGACGGACCGGGCGCGCAGACGATAGCTGAGATCGTCGCCGCCACGGTAGCACAAAGGCTACCCCAAGTAATCAACGCTATGCAGCAAAATCAGCAGAATCAGCAGACTCAAGCGGGACCAATCCCTCCCCCTCCACCCAGAGAAGTAAACTAGGTAAAAGCTATTGCAGATCTCCATCCTCCATGCTTTAGAGGCGAGAGCGACCCTGCAAGCTTGAAGCCTACATCTCCGAAATGGAGACTGCTTTTGAGACTCTCGAATGTCCTGCTGGAAATCGAGTGAGACTAGCCGCCTACTACCTCAAGGATGCAGCCATGGATTGGTGGAAATTAATTAAGCAAGACCATGTTGATGACCCCACCTCAGACGATTGTGAGTCTTTCATAGCCCTCCTCCGATCCTAATACTACCCTGAACACGTCAAGACAAGAAAAAGGCTAGAGCTGGATGCCTTAAAAATGACAGAGAAGATGTCTGTCGACGAGTACTACCGCACCTTCACCTCACTTCTCCGTCTTCTACCCGACCTTGGGTACACCGGCCAGGTGTTGGTCGATCGCTTCTATGGCGGTCTGAGCCATTGCCTTCGGTACGGTATGGGCTATACCAGGTTTACCTCCCTTCAGGTAAATATCGGATAACCCTTGGTATCATTTCAAGTCCTTAAACTCCTTGAGTTCCTTAAGTACTCTATCTTTCTTTATCTCCTTGAATAACAATCCCGGCTAATACCTGAAACTTCAGGAGTGTTATCACGCGGCCTCTCGCGTTGAGATCACTTGCCAACTTCGGGATGAAGAAACCGCGCTGAAAGCAAGGCTAACAACAAGAACACCAATCTGAGGAGCAGTACCAGGGTAAGAGCTGGAAAAAGAAGAAGGGAAGTTTCTTTCAGCAATCCCAGAAGAAGTTCCCAAGTGAGAGCAGTGCCCATGCTGAGAAGGGCAGCCCGGTTGAGCTTCTTCAGCTAGGTTCATCTGCACCGGTGGCTGCGAAGCCACTGAGATCACACCCACCTAAGGGTAAACTTCTATTCCTAAATTGTATTCGTACAAGTATTATATCTAGTATATCCACGCACACATGTGCTAACCCTCTAAACCTTAGGTTCTGGCTCCGGTTCCACCAAAACCTTCTCCGATGGCCGCACATATGTGTGCAGAAAGTGCAACCAAGACCATCCCGGCAAGGACTGCTATGGGAGAGAGATCAAGTGCTATAATTGCCAGAAACCAGGCCATATAGCTAATAGATGCCCAGAGAATGCAAAGCCAAGGGGAACTTCCAAAGCTACAAACAAAGGGAAGGCAAGGAGGTTGCATCTGGCGATGCACCGGCCCAACAGGCACCACAGGGACAGGGATCCCGGGGACCTCAGAGGGGCGCACCCCAGAGGCAGCCTGTTTTGCATGTCATAGACCGTGATGGGTCCGGTTCTAAGTCCGGCCCAGGTAATTATCTAAACCTTGAATCCTTGAAAAGCATGACTAAGTATTGGGGTAACTGTTTGAGTGAATGCATGAGTAAATGAATTGAAGTGTGTATTGAGCATGAAATGAAGTAGTTGAAACTAGTACTCACCGTAGAGATGAAATTTATAACCATAGGAAGCTTTAGTATCTGCTATCCGATACCGGTAAACCTGAATCAAGAAGAGATCAACATCACCAACCACTACTACACCAACGAACAGTGTCAGGTCATCCGACCAGGTATGATTTTGTTAAGGGGATACCTGACACCCGAAGCACAAATCTCAATCATTCGACGATGCAAACAATGAACTAGGAACGGGTCAAGGAGGATTTTATACACCCGAATTCCCCGGTGGAGTGAAGATGAAGCTGAAGATGATGTGCTTGGGAAAGGATTGGAATCCTTATACCAAGACATACCAAGAGACACGAGCACAAGATGGAGCGACGCCACCGACAATACCTCCAGAATTTCAAACACTTGTCACACAAGCTGTAGAACTTGCACAACAATGCGAATATGATCCGATCTCTGCACTTGAAGCGGACCTTTGTATCGTCAACTTCAATTAAAAGGAAGGACGACTTGGGTTACACCAAGACAAGGGCGAGACAGCGGAACCTCTTGAACAAGGAGTGCCGTAGTGTCTTGGTCCATTGGTGATGACGCCGTATTTATGTATAGCGAGCAGAAGCGTGTGGACCTCGCAGAGAAATTGGTATTGAGATCAGGAGATGTCCTAATCATGGGTGGAAACTCTAGGATGCTGTATCACGGGATCAACAAGATCAAGTTGAATACGGCACCCGGCAATAATCAATGCCACACACATGAAACCAGGACGCCTGAACCTTAGCTTTAGGAAGTATTAAAATCATAGTATCATGTAATGTATTAGTAACGTGTATTAGAGACACAATATGTATGATGGTTGGTTTATCAATAAAGAGAAGTGTTGATTTAAATTACACTTGTGTCCACCATCATTACTTAACCACTTGTGAATTCAATAGGTTGTGGACTCGGTACCGAAGGTATCCTGAGTATCCTCACCGAAGCACAAGCCGGCAAATGCGGCACCATTCTAACGGGAACCTTCCCAGTGAACGGCATTGATGCCAATGTGTTATTCGGCTCTGGTGCCTCTCACACCTTCGTATCACCATCTTTTGTGAAGAGGTTAGGCCTAGATGCAGATGAGCTACCGAATTTCCTGGTTACTCTCCCATCGAAGGAGCGAGTACAGTGCACCAAGTATTACAAAGCAGCCACGATTGAAATCAAAGGCGAATCGTTTCCCATCTCCTTCATCGAGTTTAATGGATTGGGATTCGACTTGATAATTGGAATGAATTGGTTGGAGCGGCACAAGGGTAGAATCCTCTGCGCCGAGCATCGATTACTGCTCAAGAGTCCTCCGGGGTTACTTTATCTTACCGCCAGAGACCAGAGAGTCTTCGACCACAGTCATCTCCGCCATGGCTATGTACCGGGAGCTCAGAAAGGGCCATGAAGTATATTTGTGTCATGTACAAGACCTGGAGCGAGATCCAGAGTTCAGTGATAATGTACCGATAGTATCTGAATTTCCTGATGTATTCCCTAAGGAGTTACCTGGCATGCCACCTCAGAGAGCGGTAGAGTTTGAGATTGACCTCTTCCAGGTACCGGTCCCATTGCTAGGGCACCGTACCACATGGCACCTGCTGAAATGACAGAGCTGAAGGAACAGTTGCGAGACCTACTAGACAAAGGGTTTATACGCCCGAGCGTATCACCCTGGGGAGCACCGGTTCTCTTTGTGAAGAAGAAGGACGGTAGCCTCCGACTTTGTATTGACTACCGCGAGCTGAATGCGGTCACAGTCAAGAATAAATACCCTTTACCACGCATCGACGACCTATTCGACCAGCTGAAAGGAGCCTCAGTCTTCTCCAAGATCGACCTCCGTTCTGGGGTACCATCAAATTGCATCAAAGAACAAGACATCGAGAGAGAAAACGGCATTCCGTACGAGATATGGCCACTATGAATTCACAGTGATGCCATTCGGTTTGTCAAATGCACCAGCAAAATTCATGGACCTCATGAATCGACTATTCAGTGAGCAGTTGGACACTTCAGTTGTTGTCTTCATCGACGACATCCTTGTATATTCAAAATCAGCAGAGGAACATGAAATTCATTTGAGGAAAGTGCTGGAGACACTACGCGAGAACCAGCTGTATGCGAAGTTCTCCAAATGCGAGTTCTGGCTAGATCAGGTATCATTCCTCGGTCATGTCATCTCGAGCGCAGGTATCTCAGTTGACCCTTCTAAGATAGAAGTTGTACGATCATGGCCTAGACCTAAGACTGTTACCGACATCCGGAGCTTTCTCGGTCTAGCCGGTTACTACCGGAGATTTGTAAAGGACTTCTCGAAAGTCGCTAAGCCCATGACTACATTGATGAAGAAAGATGCACCGTTTGTATGGACAGACGAGTGCGAGTTATCATTTCAGAAACTAAAGGACTCATTGACCTCAGCGCCCATCCTACTCTTCCAGAGGGAATAGAGGGATTTGAGGTATATTGTGATGCATTAGGCAAGGGAAAGGGAATGGGATGCGTGCTCATGCAGCATGGCAAGGTAGTTGCTTATACCTCCCGCCAGCTGCAAAAAGCATGAGGAGAATTACCCGACACACGACTTAGAGTTAGGAGCCATTGTCTTTGCCTTGAAGATATTGTGACACTATCTCTATGGGGTAAGCATCACCATCTACTCCGATCATAAGAGCTTATAGTATGTATTCACACAGAAAGAATTGAACTTGAGATAGAGAAGGTGGATGGAATTTCTTTCAGACTATGACATCAATCTACAGTATAAGGAAGGGAAGGCCAATGTTGTAGCCGACGCCCTGAGCCGTCGAGCACACTCGCTCCATTCGCTACTCGCTTCTTCTAGCTTGGTTGACGAGGTACGAAACGCTCAGTTGAGCGACCCTTACATGACTGAAATCAGACAGAAGATCACAGATGGTACATTTGAGAAGAAGAAATATGATTTTCAGTTACATGAAGATGGTCTAATTCGGCTGAATGGCAGGTTATGTGTTCCCCGAAGCAATGCTGAGCTAAAGGATCGCATCCTGCGAGAGTCACACAGTTCCACATTGTCAGTCCATCCAGGAGCCTCCAAGATGTACAAAGACATGAAGAGGTACTTCTGGTGGTCAGGAATGAAATCAGATGTGACAGAGTTTGTATTGAGATGCTTGACATGCCAGAAAGTAAAGTTTGAACATCGTAGACCGGGCGGAATGGTACAATCGATGCCAGTTCCGGAGTGGAAATTTCAATATCTCCATGGATTTTGTTGTAGGACTCCCACCTGCTAGGGGAGGACTCAACATGATCTGGGTTGTAGTCGATCGCCTCACCAAGGTTGCCAGATTCATACCGATGAAGGACACCTGGAAGGTAGTGAAGCTAGCTGAACTATTTGACAAGGAGATTATCAGACATCACGGAGTCGCTAAAACCATAGTATCTGACCGCGATACCAGATTTCTTTCGAGATACTGGAGAGCTACACGGGAAGCGTTGGGTACAGAATTGAAGTTGAGTACCGTCTTCCATCCTCAGACCGACGGTCAGACAGAGAAAGGACCATCCAGACACTAGTGGACGTGCTTAGGGCATGTGCCTTAGACTTTCAGGGGAGTTGGTTAGATAAGCTTCATCTTATCGAATTTTCTTACAATAATAGCTATCATGCCTCGATTAAGATGTCGCCTTTCCAAGCTTTATACGGTAGACCTTGTCGTACACCTTTGTGTTGGGATGAGTCGAGTGAAGCGGTCATCATAGGACCGGAGTATCTTGAGCAAGTGCAAGCTGAAGTTCAGCAGATTCGAGCTAATATGAAGGCAGCCCAAGATAGACAGAAATCCTATGTGGATGTGCGACGACGCGACCTTGAGTTCGCCGTGGGCGACCAAGTGTTCTTGCGCGTTTACCTATGAAGGGTGTCTTCCGATTTGGCCAAAAGGGCAAGTTGAGCCCAAAGTTTGTAGGGCCGTATGCTATCACCGAGAGAGTTAGAGAGGTGTAGCCTACAGGTTAGCGTTACCTGAGGACTTGGGACGTGTCCATGATGTATTTCATGTGTCACAACTCAAGAAGTATATTGCTGATCCTTCTCATGTTCTAGAGCCCGAGAGACTGTCCATTGAGTCGAACATGAGATATGCCGAAACCCCAGTGAGAATCCTTGATAGGAAGACCCGAGACACTCGCCATAAGTCTATACGAATGGTGAAGGTCCTATGGTCTAACCATGATGTTGAAGAAGCGACGTGGGAGTTGGAAGATGCCATGAAGGCTAAGTACCCACAGTTATTCATAGACTAGATAGTCTAGCATGTAGTAATACGGGTACGGGGCGTACCCCTTTAAGGGGGGTAGGGGGTAGAGCCTTTTTGCTTTTGCATTGCTTCGGGTTAGCATTGCATTAGAGTGTGTGTATTGTAGTATGTTTTGATAGCACATGTAGTGCGGAGTGTATGTAGTATGTATGTGTAATGTGTAGTGTATGGATGTGCATGTACAATGTGGAATGTATTGGTGTAATGTGTGTATTGTGAATTGCAATGGTGTATTGTGAAATGATGTGTATGGAAATGGTGAATTGTGTATGTGAATTCGTATGATGCTTGAACTGTGTATGTTTGCAATGTGGATGAAATAAACACCTCATAGGTGGTAGTAAGACACATTATGGCAATTGGTTTGCCTAATGAGTAGAATAATCAAACTAGTAATCCTTGAGCAACTTTGAGGGAAAAGTTTCTTAAGGGGGGTAGATTGAAATACCCCGTAATTAAAAATGGTGATTAATTAGGCTAAGAAATATTTTAGAAGCTTAATTAAGTATAAATAAATATTAGGGAGCAAATCCCGAAGAAAATGGATCCTTAAAATGGATTAAAAACACTAACGAATATTAAAGCACGTTTCTCGAGGTAACTGGGAAAACGTGACTTTAAGTGGGTCAAATAGACTCGTAACAATTTTAGTCAACTAAATAGTCATTAATAAATATTAGTGAAGGTCTAGAACCAATAAAATAAATAAAACGGGAAAATAGTAAAAATTGTCAAAAACGGGAAGTTGTGGGGTGAGAGTGTAATTAAAATAAGTTAGTGTATCCACTGTGGAATAAAAATGTAAGTGAGGAGGGTGTGTAGCCGGCTGCATTAGTAAGCCCATACCCCTCTTAATTCCTTCCTTATTTGCAAGAGGACAAAACAAATAAAAAGCAAAAAAAAGTAATTCTCTCTCCTCACTCACTCACAACCCACGTACTGCACCTCTCTTATTTTCTCTCTTCTTCCTCTCTGGTGCAACTATGGTGATTGAAGAAGAACCCACATACAGAGCCACCTTCTTCCTCATTTTGAAACCTCAAACCACCACCAAATGCTACAAAAACTATACCGTTGAATTCATATCATCAAGGAGATCATTCTCCACCCTTCAAAAATCTAAAACCACCAACTTTAGTTTTGAGGGTATTATCGGTTGAGAGCTTCAAGAACACCATTTCAAGATCTATCATCTTCTCCATGTTCTAAGGTAAGAAGAAGTAGACCAAAGCTTCACTCTTTTCCATGTTTCCTTGAAAAAAAAAAAATGAAACTCACGTAACACCACTATTCTATTGCTAGCCGTTTTGGTGTTCCACCTTGAAGGTTGAAGCCTTGTCATTTGCTACTCCAAAAACCCCATTAGAAGCTCAAGGTAAGATCCTCTAAGAGTTTAAATAGGCTCTCATAAGTTAGGGTTTAATACGTGAGATATAAAACTTACTTGTGTGGTGTGTATGGGTGTTGTTGCTACGTGGTGTAGTTTGGTTGAAATAAAACAAGAAAACAAAGAAGGGAAAAGGAGCAAGAAAGGAGAAAAAGGAGAAAAGGAAAAGAAACAAAGAAACAAGGTAATGTGATGCCTCTGTATAATTTTAATGTTTGTGTATGTGTAGGAATATTGTTTTAGCAATGAACTAAACTATTGTAACCGTGGGAAAAGAATGGGTACACTAATGTGAATGGTAGTTGTAGTTGGAGCTTTTGAAAACAAGAAAATAATATGCTAAGTGTGAATGTTGAGTGTGCAGGAGGTATTAGAAATATATGTGAGAATGATGTATATGTTGAACAGGTTGTGAATATATTGAGTGTGCAACATTATGTGGTGAGAACACTTAGAAATGTAGGGAACCTCTGTCAAAATTTGTTAGGGATGTAGAGTCTTTGTTGATGTTAGAAAAGAAAGAAACAGAAGAGAATTACAGAGAAGAAGAATGAGATTGTTCACCTTATTTTGTAACAGGGAAAGAAATGTAATTGAGTGGAGTTGTAAATAGTAAAATGTGAGTTGTTAAACTAAGTTAGGATAGTTTGAGAGTCATTGAGTTGGTGGGAAGAAGAATAGGAAGGTCTGTAGCATTATTTGAAGAAGTAGAAATGTAACAAAGGGAAGAAAAATTACAGTAAGGGTGATTATGTAACAGATTTTTATAGCATTGGTTTAGGCTAGTTTAAAATGCTTAAACAAAGTTAAAATAGGCTAGATTATATGTAGAAATATTAGGGAAGAGATTGTTAGAAGTTTGGAATTGAAACAAGTTGAAAAACCTATATAAATCACAATACTGTAACTAGTCCGGGTTTGCAAACCAGCGCACAAACCGGACTAGCATGAAAACACGGCAGAAAGTTTTTACAAGGGATGGTCCGGGTTTACAAACCAAGACACTAACCCGGACCACCCCAAAAACACACCCGTAACATATCAAGACAAGTTGTCCGAGTTTGCAAAGTAGCACACAAACCCGGACGATATCAATAACATACTCGTAGCAATTTCAGTCAAATGGTCCGGGTTTGTATATAGGGATGTAAACCCGGACCATGCATTTATTTCACCCGTATGTTCCAGCGAGTTGGTCCGGGTTTGTAAACCCGGACACCAACCCGGACCAACACTAAATTCCTCCAGAATGTATTTTAAAGCTTAAGTAAGGATGGGTAAGGATGGGTATTGATTAAAGATGATTAAGATATCATAATTATGATGTTTAAAGGTCATTAAGGCCATAAACATGCTTAGGAAATAATTGTAAGTAGATAACATAAGTACATGTATTTGAACAATAATGAATTAGTAAGTATAAACCAAGGAATGTTAGTAAAGTAGTTAGTAAGGTTAAGTAAGGGTAATTAACCACCCAATTGTATGTATATGTTAGGACTTGACTTGTGAACACCGGAGGAACGTCGGATACAAGTACAACGGTGAACGGTATGAATTCCTCATGCCCCGTATGCTACCTTGGTTACTCTGATTTGTGTGTTGTGTGCTAATTGATCACCCAATAAGATAAATGCACGAATCGGAGTTATTATGCTACTTGTGATTATGTAGTGTTGTACCTTGTTGAATGTTTTCTTTAAATCATAGTTTGTATAATTCATGAAATGTATGGATGAATATGAGTGTGTGAATGTATGATATATTGCACTGTGACCGAATATCTTTTGTGATTGGACTTCTATTTGATTCCTAACAAGCTAACCAATCTAACTTAATAAATTGGTAATTAAATTGGAATGAGTAGAAGTCCGATATAGTTTCGGCCACGCGTGAGGATGAGGAGACACAAGAGGTTGGATCCGATTCCTGACTCTTAAACTGGTCCACGGCCCAAACCCCTTAAATGGGTAGCATCCCGGATTGGTGAGTCAAGTAAATCCGATGGTGGTGGACGGTGTAGTCCCCGGGCGGGAGGTCATACCGACTTAACATGAGAATAAGTAAGTAAGTAAGAATGAGTAAGTAAAGTAAATGTAAGTAAGTAAGTGTAAGTAAGAGTAAGTAATGTGAAATGAGTAAAAGAGTAAGTAGCATTCCGATTAACCCGGATGCGTAATTTGGCTAACCCTTGTGAAGGTAAGAATGGTGTATGCTCTTGTATTGTTGCCTTGGATTGTGTATCGTATATGTATGTATGTTGTATGCAAAGCATGTATGTATGAAATTAATGAACCGCATGTTTAGTGGACATCAAATAGTCGGTGTGCCCTTGTTAGCACTCGGTATATGCGGAGTTTATGCGCAGCTTTTGCTGAGCCCCTTGGGGCACCGTTTTTAATGATGCAGGTACTCGTCGTGAAGGATGAAGGCCTTGAGATTTAGTTTGATTTCTTTTTGTCTATAAACAATGAATTGAATGGTGTACTAAGTAGTACACGGCTGTAGGTTTGTTAGCAGGTGTACCATGGGGTACACCCTTTGGATTGTGAAAGAATGATAGGATGGTAAATTGGTATAGATGAGTTGTTGTTTAAACTCATTATTTGTGGGAACTAGTGAAGGGATGTAATCGAATACATTTAATACTCGGTAATCCAATAATGTAAGCGCATGGTATTTTGCATTCAGTATGTAACATTTTAGTAGCTCGGTATACTTAGGCATCAGACCGTCACTGTAAGTAGTAATAGCCTAGCTAGCCGTATGGGTGGTTAGCGGCGTTGTATCACCCGCCGTAGTAAGTAGTATTTCTGCTGCAAGTAACTTTGATTATTGGGACGATTGGACGGTAAGCACAGGATTAGCGGTAGGGGTGTTACAAAAAGTGGTATCAGAGCGTAGTTACGCTCTGATGTCCATAGTACCGAGCATAGGGATTACCGAGTTAGGATTTCAACCGTCTTAAGACGGATACTTAGAAACTTAACTAGGAACTACCGTTGTTACCAACGGATACCCTTGACGTTCTTAGGAACGATACCTTGTTTAAATTCCATGACCTTGAGTCATATCGTGCCGAGCCTAATGTAAATGCTAAATGTTCAGATGTCAGGAAGAGGTCCAGGTTGACGAGGGACCAATGACGGACCGGGCGGGCAGACGACAGCTGAGATCGTCGCCGCCACGGTAGCACAAATGCTACCCCAAGTAATCAACGCTATGCAGCAAAATCAGAAGAATCAGCAGACTCAAGTGGGACCAATCCCTCCCCCTCCACCCAGAGAAGTAAACTAGGTGAAAGCTATTGCAGATCTCCGTCCTCCATGCTTTAGAGGCGAGAGCGACCCTGCCAAGCTTGAAGCCTACATCTCCGAAATGGAGACTGCTTTTGAGACTCTCGAATGTCCTGCTGGAGTTCGAGTGAGACTAGCCGCCTACTACCTCAAGGATGCAGCCATGGATTGGTGGAAATTAATTAAGCAAGACCATGTTGATGACCCCACCTTTGACTGGGAGTCTTTCATAGCCCTCCTCCGATCCAAATACTACCCTGAACACGTCAAGACAAGAAAAAGGCTAGAGCTGGATGCCTTAAAAATGACAGAAAAGATGTCTGTCGACGAGTACTACCGCACCTTCACCTCACTTCTCCGTCTTCTACCCGACCTTGGGTACACCGGCCAGGTGTTGGTCGATCGCTTCTATGGCGGTCTGAGCCATTGCCTTCGGTACGGTATGGGCTATACCAGGTTTACCTCCCTTCAGGTAAATATCGGATAACCCTTGGTATCATTTCAAGTCCTTAAACTCCTTGAGTTCCTTAAGTACTCTATCTTTCTTAATCTCCTTGAATAACAATCCCGGCTAATACCTGAAACTTCAGGAGTGTTATCACATGGCCTCTCGCGTTGAGATCACTTGCCAACTTCGGGATGAAGAAACCGCGCTGAAGCGCAAGGCTAACAACCAGAACACCAGTTCTGAGGAGCAGAAACCAGGGTAAGAGCTGGAAAAAGAAGAAGGGAAGTTTCTTTCAGCAATCCCAGAAGAAGTTCCCAAGTGAGAGCAGTGCCCATGCTGAGAAGGGCAGCCCGGTTGAGCTTCTTCAGCTAGGTTCATCTGCACCGGTGGCTGCGAAGCCACTGAGATCACACCCACCTAAGGGTACACTTCTATTCCTAAATTGTATTCGTACAAGTATTATATCTAGTATATCCACGCACACATGTGCTAACCCTCTAAACCTTAGGTTCTGGCTCCGGTTCCACCAAAACCTTCTCCGATGGCCGCACATATGTGTGCAGAAAGTGCAACCAAGACCATCCGGCAAGGACTGCTATGGGAGAGAGACAAGTGCTACAATTGCCAGAAACCAGGCCATACAGCTAATAGATGCCCAGAGAATGCAAAGCCACAAGGGGAACTTCCAAAGCTACAAGCAAAGGGAAGGCAAGGAGGTTGCATCTGGCGATGCACCGGCCCAGCAGGCACCACAGGGACAGGGATCCCGGGGACCTCAGAGGGGCGCACCCCAGAGGCAGCCTGTTTTGCATGTCATAGACCGTGATGGGTCCGGTTCTAAGTCCGGCCCAGGTAATTATCTAAACCTTGAATCCTTGAAAAGCATGACTAAGTATTGGAGTAACTGTTTGAGTGAATGCATGAGTAAATGAATTGAAGTGTGTATTGAGCATGAAATGAAGTAGTTGAAACTAGTACTCACCGTAGATGAAATTTATAACCATAGGAAGCTTTAGTATCTGCTATCCGATACCGGTAAACCTGAATCAAGAAGAGATCGACATCACCAACCACTACTACACCAACGAACAGTGTCAGGTCATCCGACCAGGTATGATTTTGTTAAGGGGATACCTGACACCCGAAGCACAAATCTCAATCATTCGACGATGCAACGAACTAGGAACGGGTCAAGGAGGATTTTATACACCCGAATTCCCCGGTGGAGCGAAGATGAAGCTGAAGATGATGTGCTTGGGAAAGGATTGGAATCCTTATACCAAGACATACCAAGAGACACGAGCACAAGATGGAGCGACACAACCGATAATACCTCCAGAATTTCAAACACTTGTCACACAAGCTGTAGAACTTGCACAACAATGCGAATATGATCTGATCCCCGCACTTGAAGCGGACCTTTGTATCGTCAACTTCTATGAAAAGGAAGGACGACTTGGGTTACACCGAGACAAGAACGAGACAGCGAAACCTCTTGAACAAGGAGTGCTCGTAGTGTCTTGGTCCATTGGTGATGACGCCGTATTTATGTATAGTGAGCAGAAGCGTGTGGACCTCGCAGAGAAATTGGTATTGAGATCAGGAGATGTCCTAATCATGGGTGGAAACTCTAGGATGCTGTATCACGGGATCAACAAGATCAAGTTGAATACGGCACCACCGGCAATAATCAATGCCACACACATGAAACCAGGACGCCTGAACCTTACCTTTAGGAAGTATTAAAATCATAGTATCATGTAATGTATTAGTAACGTGTATTAGAGACACAGTATGTATGATTGTTGGTTTATCAATAAAGAGTAGTGTTGATTTAAATTCCACTTGTGTCCACCATCATTACTTAACCACTTGTGAATTCAATAGGTTGTGGACTCGGTACCGAAGGATATCCTGAGTATCCTCACCGAAGCACAAGCCGGAAAAGCGGCACCATTCTAACGGGAACCTTCCCAGTGAACGGCATTGATGCCAATGTGTTATTCGACTCCGGCGCCTCTCACACCTTCGTATCACCATCTTTTGTGAAGAGGTTAGGCCTAGATGCGGATGAGCTACCGAATTTCCTGGTTACTCTCCCATCGAAGGAGCGAGTACAGCGCACCAAGTATTACAAAGCAGCCACGATTGAAATCAAAGGCGAATTGTTTCCCATCTCCTTCATCGAGTTTAATGGATTGGGATTCGACTTGATAATTGGAATGAATTGGTTGGAGCGGTACAAGGATAGAATCCTCCGCGCCGAGCATCGATTGCTGCTCAAGAGTCCTTCCGGGGTTACTGTATCTTACCGCCAGAGACCGAGAGAGCCTTCGACCACAGTCATCTCCGCCATGGCTATGTACCGGGAGCTCAGAAAGGGCCATGAAGTATATTTGTGTCATGTACTAGACCTGGAGCGAGATGCAGAGTTCAGTGATGATGTACCGATAGTATCTGAATTTCCTGATGTATTCCCTAAGGAGTTACCCGACATGCCACCTTAGAGAGCGGTAGAGTTTGAGATTGACCTCTTGCCAGGTACCGGTCCCATTGCTAGGGCACCGTACCGCATGGCACCTGCTGAAATGACAGAGCTGAAGGAACAGTTGCGAGACCTACTAGACAAAGGGTTTATACGCCCGAGCGTATCACCCTGGGGAGCACCGGTTCTCTTTGTGAAGAAGAAGGACGGTAGCCCCTGACTTTGTATTGACTACCGCGAGCTGAATGCGGTCACAGTCAAGAATAAATACCATTTACCACGCATCGACGACCTATTCGACCAGCTGAAAGGAGCCTCAGTCTTCTCCAAGGTCGACCTCCGTTCTGGGTACCATCAGATTGCCATCAAAGAACAAGACATCGAGAAAACGGCATTCCGTACGAGATATGGCCACTATGAATTCACAGTGATGCCATTCGGTTTGTCAAATGCACCAGCAAAATTCATGGACCTCATGAATCGACTATTTAGTGAGCAGTTGGACACTTCAGTTGTTGTCTTCATCGACGACATCCTTGTATATTCAAAATCAGCAGAGGAACATGAAATTCATTTGAGGAAAGTGTTGGAGACACTGCGCGAGAACCAGCTGTATACGAAGTTCTCCAAATGCGAGTTCTGGCTAGATCAGGTATCATTCCTCGGTCATGTCATCTCGAGCGCAGGTATCTCAGTTGACCCTTCTAAGATAGAAGTTGTACGATCATGGCCTAGACCTAAGACTGTTACCGACATCCGGAGCTTTCTCGGTCTAGCCGGTTACTACCGGAGATTTGTAAAGGACTTCTCGAAAGTCGCTAAGCCCATGACTACATTGATGAAGAAAGATGCACCGTTTGTATGGACAGACGAGTGCGAGTTATCATTTCAGAAACTAAAGGACTCATTGACCTCAGCGCCCATCCTTACTCTTCCAGAGGGCACAGAGGGATTTGAGGTATATTGTGATGCATCAGGCAAGGGAATGGGATGCGTGCTCATGCAGCATGGCAAGGTAGTTGCTTATACCTCCCGCCAGCTGAAAAAGCATGAGGAGAATTACCCGACACACGACTTAGAGTTAGGAGCCATTGTCTTGCCTTGAAGATATGGCGACACTATCTCTATGGGGTAAGCATCACCATCTACTCCGATCATAAGAGCTTACAGTATGTATTCACACAGAAAGAATTGAACTTGAGACAGAGAAGGTGGATGGAATTTCTTTCAGACTATGACATCAATCTACAGTATAAGGAAGGAAAGGCCAATGTTGTAGCCGACGCCCTGAGCCGTCGAGACGCACACTCGCTCCATTCGCTACTCGCTTCTTCTAGCTTGGTTGACGAGGTGCGAGACGCTCAGTTGAGCGACCCTTACATGACCGAAATCAGACAAAAATCACAGATGGTACATTTGAGAAGAAGAAATATGATTTTAGTTACATGAAGATGGTCGATTCGGCTGAATGGCAGGTTATGCATTCCCCGAAGCAATGCTGAGCTAAAGGATTGCATCCTGCGAGAGTCACACAGTTCCACATTGTCAGTCCATCCAGGAGCCTCCAAGATGTACAAAGACATGAAGAGGTACTTCTGGTGGTCAGGAATGAAATCAGATGTGACAGAGTTTGTATTGAGATGCTTGACATGCCAGAAAGTAAAGTTTGAACATCGTAGACCGGGCGGAATGGTACAATCGATGCCAGTTCTGGAGTGGAAATTTCATGATATCTCCATGGATTTTGTTGTAGGACTCCCACCTGCTAGGGGAGGACTCAACATGATCTGGGTTGTAGTC
This sequence comes from Limonium bicolor, assembly GCA_023374045.1. Lineage (NCBI taxonomy): Eukaryota > Viridiplantae > Streptophyta > Magnoliopsida > Caryophyllales > Plumbaginaceae > Limonium > Limonium bicolor. The sequence goes on from CM041779.1 coordinate 279,691,591, forward strand.
GATCGCCTCACCAAGGTTGCCAGATTCATACCGATGAAGGACACCTGGAAGGTAGTGAAGCTAGCTGAACTATTTGACAAGGAGATTATCAGACATCACGGAGTCCCTAAAACCATAGTATCTGACCGTGATACCAGATTTCTTTCGAGATACTGGAGAGCTACACGGGAAGCGTTGGGTATAGAATTGAAGTTGAGTACCGCCTTCCATCCTCAGACCGACGGTCAGACAGAAAGGACCATCCTGACACTGGAGGACATGCTTAGGGCATGTGCCTTAGACTTTCAGGGGAGTTGGTTAGATAAGCTTCATCTTATCGAATTTTCTTACAATAATAGCTATCATGCCTCGATTAAGATGTCGCCTTTCCAAGCTTTATACGGTAGACCTTGCCGTACACCTTTGTGTTGGGATGAGTCGAGTGAAGCGGTCATCATAGGACCGGAGTATCTTGAGCAAGTGCAAGCTGAAGTTCAGCAGATTCGAGCTAATATGAAGGCAGCCCAAGATAGACAGAAATCCTATGCGGATGTGCGACGACGCGACCTTGAGTTCGCCGTGGGCGACCAAGTGTTCTTGCGTGTTTCACCTATGAAGGGTGTCTTCCGATTTGGCAAAAAGGGCAAGTTGAGCCCAAAGTTTGTAGGGCCGTATGCTATCACCGAGAGAGTTGGAGCTGTAGCCTACAGGTTAGCGTTACCTGAGGACTTGGGACGTGTCCATGATGTATTTCATGTGTCACAACTCAAGAAGTATATTGCTGATCCTTCTCATGTTCTAGAGCCCGAGAGACTGTCCATTGAGCCGAACATGAGATATGCCGAAACCCCAGTGAGAATCCTTGATAGGAAGACCCGAGACACTCGCCATAAGTCTATACGAATGGTGAAGGTCCTATGGTCTAACCATGGTGTCGAAGAAGCGACATGGGAGTTGGAAGATGCCATGTAGGCTAAGTACCCACAATTATTCATAGACTAGATAGTCTAGCATGTAGAAATACGGGTATGGGGCGTACCCTTTTAAGGGGGGTAGAGCCTTTTTGCTTTTGCATTGCTTCGGGTTAGCATTGCATTAGAGTGTGTGTATTGTAGTATGTTTTGATAGCACATGTAGTGCAGAGTGTATGTAGTATGTATGTGTAATGTGTAGTGTATGGATGTGCATGTACAATGTGGAATGTATTGGTGTAATGTGTGTATTGTGAATTGCAATGGTGTATTGTGAAATGATGTGTATGGAAATGGTGAATTGTGTATGTGAATTCGTATGATGCTTGAACTGTGTATGTTTGCAATGTGGATGAAATAAAACACCTCATAGGTGGTAGTAAGACACATTATGGCAATTGGTTTGCCTAATGAGTAGAATAATCAAACTAGTAATCCTTGAGCAACTTTGAGGGCAAAGTTTCTTAAGGGGGGTAGATTGAAATACCCCGTAATTAAAAATGGTGATTAATTAGGCTGATAAATATTTATAATCTTAATTAAGTATAAATAAATATTAGGGAGCAAATCCTGAAGAAACCGGATCCTTAAAATGGATTAAAAACACTAATGAATATTAAAGCACATTTCTCGAGGTAACCGGGAAAACATGACTTTAAGCGGGTCAAATAGACACGTAACAATTCTAGTCAACTAAATAGCCATTAATAAATATTAGTGAAGGTCTAGAACCAATAAAATAAATAAAACGGAAAAATAGTAAAACTGTCAAAAACGGGAAGTTGTGGGGGAGAGAGTGTAATTAAAATAAGTTAGTGTGTCCACTGTGGAAATAAAAATGTAAGTGAGGAGGGTGTGTAGCCGGCTGCATTAGTAAGCCCATACCCCTCTCTTAATTCCTTCCTTATTTGCAAGAGGACAAAACAAATAAAAAGCAAAAAAAGTAATTCTCTCTCCTCACTCACTCACAACCCACGTACTGCACCTCTCTTATTTTCTCTCTTCTTCCTCTCTGGTGCAACTATGGCGATTTGAAGAACCCACATACAGAGCCACCTTCTTCCTCATTTTGAAACCTCAAACCACCACCAAATGCTACAAAAACTATACCGTTGAATTCGTATCATCAAGGAGATCATTCTCTACCCTTCAAAAATCTAAAACCACCAACTTTAGTTTTGAGGGTATTATCGGTTGAGAGCTTCAAGAACCCATTTCAAGATCTATCATCTTCTTCATGTTCTAAGGTAAGAAGTAGACCAAAGCTTCACTCTTTTCCATGTTTCCTTGCAAAAAAAAAATGAAACTCACGTAACACCACTATTCTATTGCTAGCCGTTTTGGTGTTCCACCTTGAAGGTTGAAGCCTTGTCATTTGCTACTCCAAAAACCCATTAGAAGCTCAAGGTAAGATCCCCTAAGAGTTTAAATAGGTTCTCATAAGTTAGGGTTTAATACGTGAGATATAAAAACTTACTTGTGTGGTGTGTATGGGTGTACCTTGCTACGTGGTGTAGTTTGGTTGAAATAAAACAAGAAAACAAAGAAGGGAAAAGGAGCAAGAAAGGAGAAAGAGGGAGAAAAGGAAAAGAAACAAAGAAACCAAGGTAATGTGATGCCTCTGTATAATTTTAATGTTTGTGTATGTGTAGGAATATTGTTTTAGCAATGAACTAAACTATTGTAACCGTGGGAAAAGAATGGGTACACTAATGTGAATGGTAGTTGTAGTTGGAGCTTTTGAAAACAAGAAAATAATATGCTAAGTGTGAATGTTGAGTGTGCAGGAGGTATTAGAAATATATGTGAGAATGATGTATATGTTGAACAGGTTGTGAATATATTGAGTGTGCAAAATTATGTGGTGAGAACACTTAGAAATGTAGGGAACCTCTGTCAAAATTTGTTAGGGATGTAGAGTCTTTGTTGATGTTTAGAAAAGAAAGAAACAGAAGAGAATTACAGAAAAGAAGAATGAGATTGTTCACCTTGTTTTGTAACAGGGAAAGAAATGTAATTGAGTGGAGTTGTATATAATAAAATGTGAGTTGTCAAACTAAGTTTGGATAGTTTGAGAGTCATTGAGTGGGTGGGAAGAAGAATTGGAAGGTCTGTAGCATTATTTGAAGAAGTAGAATATAAAACAGAGGAAGAAAAATTACAGTAAGGGTGATTATGTAACAGATTTTTATAGCATTGGTTTAGGCTAGTTTAAAATGCTTAAACAAAGTTAAAATAGGCTAGATTATATGTAGAAATATTAGGGAAGAGATTGTTAGAAGTTTAGAATTGAAACAAGTTGAAAAACCTATATAAATCACAATACTGTAACTAGTCCGGGTTTGCAAACCAACGCACAAACCCGGACTAGCATGAAAACACGGCAGAAAGTTTTTACAAGGGATGGTCCGGGTTTACAAACCAAAACACTAACCTGGACCACCCCAAAAACACACCCGTAACATATCAAGACAAGTTGTCCAGGTTTGCAAAGTAGCACACAAACCCGGACGATATCAAAAACATACCCGTAGCAATTCAGACAGATGGTCCGGGTTTGTATATAGGGATGTAAACCCGGACCATGCATTTATTTCACCCGTATGTTGTTCCAGCGAGTTGGTCCGGGTTTGTAAACCCGGACACCAACCCGGACCAACACTAAATTCCTCCAGAATGTATTTTAAAGCTTTAAGTAAGGATGTGTAATGATATTATAAGATGATTAAGACATAATTAATGATGTTTAAAGGTCATTAAGGCCATAAACAAGCTTAGGAAATAATTGTAAGTAGATAACATAAGTACATGTGTTTGAACAATAATGAATTAGTAAGTATAAACCAAGGAATGTTAGTAAAGTAGTTAGTAAGGTTAAGTAAGGGTAATTAACCACCCAATTGTATGTATATGTTAGGACTTGACTTGTGAACACCGGAGGAACGTCGGATACAAGTACAACGGTGAACGGTATGAATTCCTCATGCCCCGTATGCTACCTTAGTTACTCTGATGTGTGTTGTGTGCTAATTGATCACCCAATAAGATAAATGCACGAATCGGAGTTATTATGCTACTTGTGATTATGTAGTGTTGTACCTTGTTGAATGTTTTCTTTAAATCATAGTTTGTATAATTAATGAAATGTATGGATGAATATGAGTGTGTGAATGTATGATATATTGCACTGTGACCGAATATCTTTTGTGATTGGACTTCTATTTGATTCCTAACAAGCTAACCAATCTAACTTAATAAATGGTAATTAAATTGGAATGAGTAGAAGTCCGATATAGTTTCGGCCACGCGTGAGGATGAGGAGACACAAGAGGTTGGATCCGATTCCTGACTCTTAAACTGGTCCGCGGCCTAAACCCCTTAAATGGGTAGCATCCCGGATTGGTGAGTCAAGTAAATCCCGATGGTGGCACGGTGTAGTCCCCGGGCGGGAGGTCATACCGACTTAACATGAGAATAAGTAAGTAAGTAAGAATGAGTAAGTAAAGTAAATGTAAGTAAGTAAGTGTAAGTAAGAGTAAGTAATGTGAAATGAGTAAAAGAGTAAGTAGCATTCCGATTAACCCGAATGCGTAATTTGGCTAACCCTTGTGAAGGTAAGAATGGTGTATGCTCTTGTATTGTTGCCTTGGATTGTGTATCGTATATGTATGTATGTTGTATGCAAAGCATGTATGTATGAAATTAATGAACCACATGTTTAGTGGACGTCAATAGTCGGCGTGCCCTTGTTAGCACTCGGTATATGCGGAGTTTATGCGCAGCTTTTGCTGAGCCCCTTGGGGCACCGTTTTAATGATGCAGGTACTCGTGAAGGATGAAGGCCTTGAGATTTAGTTTGATTTCTTTTTGTCTATAAACAATGAATTGAATGGTGTACTAAGTAGTACACAGCTGTAGGTTTTTGTTAGCCGGTGTACCATGGGGTACACCCTTTTGGATTGTGAAAGAATGATAGGATGGTAAATTGGTATAGATGAGTTGTTGTTTAAACTCATTATTTTTGGAACTAGTGAAGGTGTAACACCCCCGAATCACGATCAACAATTAAACAACGCGCCTAAGTTAGCAGGAGGAGTCTACGCAGCGGTTTCGAACTCTATTCGGGTGCTACAGACGCCAACCACCCACGTGGTTGACAGTCCTCATTACCAACTCCAAGTTACGGTCTGTATGACTGGAATCTAAACCTTAACCAAATCCAAGTACGAACAGGAATTACGAACCAAGTACCGAGAGTCTACAACATAAGTTCTTAATCCAACAACATAAACCGGAAGTACAACTCATATATTAAAAGCATACTACTAAAAGTCTTGCCATGTGAACTACCCCTATGATAGTCACCCTTGCCTACTCTCCGTTATCGTCTGGCACAAGAGCTGAAAAAAATGGGTGTAAAGGACTCAGCAAACTACGCTGAGTATGAACGTGTGAAGCCCGCATGTTACCGGGCCACACGACTAATTGGTCGAATATTATTAAGTCCATTTTACATGCTATGATAAAGCAGTAAAGCACACATCAGTACATCATGATATCATACACACTCATCGGTAGCATAGCAATATCAGCAAGCAACCAAGCACATCTTGCAAGTAGCACAGCAATATCAATAAGCAACCAAGCACAACTTGCCAGTAGCATAACAATGTCAAACACGCAGTCCAGCATAATAAGCTGCTAGTGTAGCAACAACAGTCAAGTAATTATAGAACGTGTGCGTAGGTACATTATACCGTCAATCCTCGCTATGGGATCATTCAAGAGATTGCGTATTGTTATCTTGTTCTCATTACATATGTTTTCCTTTCTTCTCTTGCACCAAGTCCGGGGAATGTAGGTTAGATCCCGAGACTTTATAATATAGGTGCTATTCATTCCTTGTTACTTAAATGATCACATTTGTGAATTTTCTTATTTGCTTGGTTTCGTTACACATGTTTTCCTCTATTCTCTGGCACCGAGTCAGGGGATATAGATTAGATCCCGAGGCTTTATTATGTAGGTGCTAATCATTCCTTGTTTCTTCAAGGGTTACTTGTGAATTCTTTTATCACCGCACGTTGGAGGACGTCTCCTCCATAGCTAGTCCCCCATTCCCGACACCCAGGGTCAAGGAAGCGGAAGTCACCTCTAGACTCCAGGATAAGCTTCACCAATTTGTCACTTCCCCATTCCCGACACCCAGGGTCAAGGAAGCGGAAGTCACCTCTGGACTCCGGGATGTGCTTCACCAACTTATCACTCCCCCATTCCCGACACCCAGGGTCAAGGAAGCGGAAGTCACCTCTGGACTCCGGGATGTGCTTCACCAAAATATATTCCATCATAGACGGTCGAAGGATCTGATGCAGATACCAACTCCCATCATCCATACCGCGTGGCCGAGCTGTTGTCTTCCCGGGTTATTCTCATGTTTCACAGTTGATACTTTTCGTTTCATTATCATTATAATCTCGACACCATAGTGGGTGTCATTAGCGGTCCTCTAAAGTTAGAGAGGATTCGTCTCTTTGTATAGTTCTTTTGTTTTGTCTACGTGGTTCGTCATGTCTCACCCAAGGAGACTTGCTCTTCATTATGATTAATGAATAGACACCATAGTGGGTGTCATGGTAGTCCTCAATGGATTAGAGGGGAGTTCCCCTTATTGAGTTTTCTTTGTTTTCATAGTTCGTAGTAGTTCGTCTCAAGTTCCATAAACGAGAAAGGGACTAAACTACTGTGTGCGCGCAAGTAAAATGCCACAAGGATATATATAACACGCATAAAAGCAAGCCACAAGAAGCAATCCAATTTTCATGCTTTTAGTCTTAGAGTCATTGTCACACAAAGCACACAGCACACAAAGCAAACAAGCCGTGTAACACGGCAACATACGAACCACACATGTCCATACCTTTTCCGCTAGTTCGGGTTGTCTCACACTCGGAGTCCCGGTCGGAGCACACTACGATCCAGTTGAGTGCCTTGGCAGTTTCTCTTGGACTGATCCTTGTTGCCCACCAGACTCCAACTCTCTGAGACACTCGACACAGCTGGTTTTTGGTGATGGGTTTAGCACAGAAATGGGAATGTTCCCCTGGAGAGCCTTGGCACTTGGCAGCTACTCACGAAGAATTTGCTTATAGATGTTTCCCCAGGCTCCAGCTGTGATGGCTTGCAGAAACTTGAGTGCTAGAATCAGAGAGGATGAGGGAACTTCCTGCCCATGCAGAAACGTTGCACAGCAGGCGAGTGAAGGAGGGGGTCCATGGGTTTATGAGCTCGGGCGACACAGGACACCACTAGTAGAAAAATGGCCATTTTCGGCCCCCCATTTTCGGCGGTTTTTACATTTTCGCCGAAAATGTGTGTCGGGTCAGGCTATTTTCGGCGGTTCCTATAAACAACCGCCGAAAATAGCCAACTAAAATGACAATATTCGGCGGTTGTTTATAGGAACCGCCGAAAATAGCCAAATCGAAGCATGATTTTCGGCGGTTCCTATAAACAACCGCCGAAAATTGTCATTTTAGTTGGCTATTTTCGGCGGTGTTTATAGGAACCGCCGAAAATCATGCTTATTTCTAAACCCTAGCCCCGACTCGTCATTATCACTGCTCTGCTAAAACACTCTTCTTCCTCGACCTCTCTACTCCAGTTCGCCCACAAATCGCCTCCTTCTTCTTCCTCGGTCGCCGCCGCACCACAGCCTCTAACGCCACCGTCGCCGCCGCCGCCTAGTCGCGCCGCTACCCCCGTCTGCTGCTGCCAGAAACGATATCGAATTAAGAGTGATTTGGTTAGTTTTTTTTCCGATTCGAAACTTGTAAAATTTGTCGAATTGGGTCCTAATTTGTTTGTTTATATGTAATTGTTGATTGATATATGTATTCTGGAGTGTAATTGCTTGATAGGTTTGTTTGGAAATACAATATGTGGGCAATTATAGAAAATATACTATATGCTCGCAAGGTGTTCGATGAATTGCTCTGTCCATTTTCTGTTTATATGTTGTTAAAAATATTATTGTTAAGGAATTTAGTTAGTTTTTCTGTTTTAGTAGTATTCATATTGTGGAATGGATAATTATGATTGCACTGAATTAGTTGGATGGGTAATTTATGAAAGTATCTAGATGATTTAATTAGTTAATTAAATTCTAGTTAGTAAATTTAGCTAGTTAGTTAAACTCACTTAGTTAATTTATTTCATATTTATAATAATTATATTATAGGTAAATGTAAATTAGTGAAACAAGTTGTAAATATTAACAATGATAAATTAGAAGCCAAATGTAAGTTAATAATTAATTTGTTGTAATATATTTATTTATATGTTGTTAAAAATATTATTGTTAAGGAATTTAGTTAGTTTTCTGTTTTAGTAGTATATCATATTGTGGAATGGATATTATGATTGCACTGAATTAGTTGGATGGGTAATTTATGAAAGTATCTATATGATTTAATTAGTTAATTAAATTTCTAGTTAGTAAATTTAGCTAGTTAGTTAAACTCACTTAGTTAATTTATTTCATATTTTATAATAATTATATTATAGGTAAATGTAAATTAGTGAAACAAGTTGTAAATATTAACAATGATAAATTAGAAGCCAAATGTAAGTTAATAAATTAATTTGTTGTAAATATATATTATTATATGTTGTTAAAAATATTATTGTTAAGGAATTTAGTTAGTTTTTCTGTTTTAGTAGTATATCATATTGTGGAATGGATAATTATGATTGCACTGAATTAGTTTATTAAATGTGAAGTTGGATGGGTAATTTATGAAAGTATCTAGGTGGATTTAATTAGTTAATTAAATTTCTAGTTAGTAAATTTAGCTAGTTAGTTAAACTCACTTAGTTAATTTATTTCATATTTTATAAAAATTATATTATAGGTAAATGTAAATTAGTGAAACTATTTTATAATAATTATATTATAGGTAAACTCACTTGGTGAATTGACGTATCAATTGTACTGTGTTTTCTTAATTAGATACTACACAAGATTGGCAGTAGTAGTCGCGTTAGCTCTCATCGTCTTCACTCGCCACCCGCTTCCGCTTGATCCTCGTCCTTCCAAATACCGGTTAGTTTTTTTTTTCAACCTAAATCAATTTCAATTTATCATGCATAATTGTTTGTATAATTTTTGATTACAATATAATAGTTAGTTGAAGGAATTTATGTATATATATAAACACGATAGAATAACCACAAAATAATGTATATGCCAGCAAGGTGTTCTGTAAATTGTTTGTGTAGTTAGTTTATTTATATTTAGTAGCTAGTTAGTTGAGTAGGTATAAATATATAAATATAACAAAATAAAATAACCAACTATATATATTTATATATATATATATATATATATATCATCAAGTAGTATATATATTATAGATGTGTATACACATATATATAATATGCATATAACACAACCAAGTAGTATATATAAGATAGCGTATTATATATTATACAGACTCGCCGTGCGAGAACCATATCGATATATATCCTTTTCCGAAGATAGGTTAGTTATTGTTATTTTTTATATTTAGTATTTTAAATGTTAGTTACGTTAAGTTATTATACATTATAACACTTTTTTCTAAATATTTTTAAAATTTTGACTGGTTGTTTGTAGAATGGACCGTGAATGGATGTACGGTCTGCGAGGGAATTATTTTGAATCGAAAGTGGAAAATGAATTTTGCAAAGCAGCTCTCAATCATCAGAAAAGGATGAATGACACTCACATTCCCTGTCCATGTGCACAGTGCGAACTTCGCAACAAATTCCCTAACCTACATGCTATCAGATTTCATCTATCACGACATGGATTTATGCCAAACTATAAGATATGGTTTTTGCATGGTGAGTCTTTAGAAGGTAGTAGCAGGGTGCATACTTCCACCCAGCAGAACAGTGAAACAAGAAAGGTTACCGATGATACCACATTTCCTAATAATGAGTGTGATCAGAGTGACACTGAAATCAACGATGATAGTGAAAAGATTGAAGAACTGAACTCTATGCTGCAAGATGTTGAGGATAATTTCACAGACAAGCCCGATGAATATCAAAGATTAGTTGACGCATCACGGTCCCCTTTGTTCCCCGGATGCACCAAATTTTCAAAATTGACATCCGTGCTACACTTGTTCAATATGAAAGCAAGATTCGGCTGGAGTGATAAGAGTTTTACGGCAATACTAGAACTATTCCACGACATGCTTCCAGATGATAACAATCTTCCTACATCCACTTATGATGCAAAAAAGTTGATGTGTCCTATGGGTGTGGAGTATGAAAAGATACACGCATGTCCAAACAGTTGTGTATTATACAGAGGAGAGAATAAACATTTGAATCAGTGTCCAAAATGTCATTTGTCACGCTATAAACATAAGGACGGCCAATCATCCAATTCTAAGAAAAAAAGTCCTCCAGCAAAAGTCATTTGGTATTTACCCATAATACCAAGGTTCAAACGTCTGTTTGCAAATGTCAGAGATGCCCAAATTTAAGATGGCACGCAGAAGGAAGGAAAAATGATGATAAGCTGAGACATCCAGCTGATTCACCACAGTGGAGGACTATCGATAGAAGATTTGAAGATTTTGCCAGTGATAATCGAAATTTGAGACTCGGGCTATGTACAGATGGGATGAATCCCTACGGCACTCTAAGTAGTCAACACAGCACGTGGCCTGTTCTATTGTTATTTACAATCTTCCTTCGTGGTTGTGTATGAAGCGAAAATACATTATGTTATCATTGTTGATTTCTGGTCCTAAACAACCCGGACATAATATCGATGTATATCTTGCACCACTGATTGACGATTTGAAATTGCTATGGAATCAGGGGACAGTGGTTTATGACGGTTACGCCAGACAAAACTTCACACTTCGTGCCATGTTGTTTTGCACAGTGAATGACTTTCCAGCGTACGGGAATTTATCTGGATACACGGTGAAAGGCACATTTGCTTGCCCAATATGTGAGGACGACACTTGTTCTGATCGTCTAAAGTTTTCTGGCAAAAACGTGTACATGTGTCATCGTAGATTGTTGCCAGCAGCACACCCGTACCGTAAAAAAAGGAAGTTATTCAACGGAAAAACTGAAACACGTGTTGCTCGTATACCTTTGAGTTCTCAAGAGATCTATGAAAAGGTGAAAGACATTGAGAATGTTTTCGGTGTTCCGTCCAAATCTATCCAAAAAAACATCTGGAAAAAATGTTCAATATTTTGGGAACTTCCATATTGGAGACATTTATCTGTTAGGCATTGTCTTGATTTTATGCATATTGTCAAAAATGTTGGTGAGGCTGTTGTTGGGACTTTGCTTAACATACCTGGGAAAACAAAAGACGGAATGAAGGTTCGAAGAGACATGGAAGCTATGGGCATACGTGAGGAGTTGCATCCTCAAGAAAGAGGCAAACGAACATATTTACCTCCAGCATGTTACACTTTGTCTAAGAATGAGAAGATCAGCTTCTGCAAATGTCTTCATTCCCTTAAGGTTCCTACGGGTTATTCATCCAACTGGAAAAGTCTTGTGTCAATGAAGGACTTGAAATTGGTCGGGTTGAAATCTCATGATTATCACGTTCTGATGTTGCATCTCCTTCCTGTTGTCATTCGAGGTATATTGCCGAAGGATGTCCGAAATGCAATTACAAGACTATGTTTCTTTTTGAATGCAGTGTGTAATAAAGTCGTGGATGCTGATACACTTGACAGTCTGCAACGTGATGTTGTTGTTACGATCTGTCAACTTGAAATGTATTTTCCACCCTCTTTTTTTGACATCATGGTTCACTTAGTTGTTCACATTGTTAGGGAAATCAAATTATGTGGTCCAATATATTTGAGGTACATGTATCCGTTTGAGAGATACATGGGAATTTTGAAGGGAAGGATGAAGAATAGATATCGACCTGAAGGAAGTATTATAGAAGGGACAATAACCGAAGAAGTGACAGAATTTTGTACTGAATACTTAAAGGGTGCAGTTGCTATTGGAGTACCACAACCTAGACACACGGGAGGGACAGAAGGTCAAGGTGTTACTGGGAAAAAATTGTGGCAATTGATTCATCCTCAATGGAGTTAGCACATTTGTTCGTTTTACATCACCTTGAGATTATTGAGCCATTTTTTGAGAAACACATGACTACACTAAGAGGTCAATATCCTGGGAGGAATATTGTTTGGCTGACAAAAGAGCAAAACAAGACTTTTGTTCATGGTTTAGAGACCATGTTATGAAACTTGCATCACTAGCGCCTGATAATGTAGGTGAAGAGCTCCGTTGGTTAGCTTTGGGACCTGGTTCCACTGCTGTATCTTACGAGGGGTATGACATCAATGGGTTCACCTATTGGACAAAACGACAAGATGATAGATGTTTAAACCAGAATAGCGGGGTGAAAGTAGAAGCAGCAACAACTCTGTACACCCAAGCTTCAGCGATTTCAACCTCGAGGTTGTATTATGGATGTATTGAAGATATTTGGGAACTTGATTATCAGTTTCAAAAGTTTGTTATTTTCAAATGCAAGTGGGTGGATTACAGACACGGTTATCGGGTTGAGGATGGGTTTAATTTGGTTGATTTATCAAGTCTTGGTCCTACACACGATCCGTTCATATTTCCCAAGGACTGTGAACAAGTATTTTACATAGAAGATCCCATCGATTCTAGATGGTCAGTAGTTTTACCAGGAAAAGATTTGTGATCACAAATGTTGATCAAGATGTTGAGGACGATGAATTATTATTTGATGAGACACCACCCTTTTCTAACAGTGTTCCTGCCACCAACATTGTCGATATTCCAGACGATGTAGTGTATACTAGGTCTGATCATGATGAGGGTCTATGGGTCGAAAAACCATAAATGATGTGTTTGTTTGTTAGGTAATTAAATATTAACTTTTTATGATATCTGATTATGTATTTTTTATATTATTTGTTTTGTTGTTATTAATATCATATTGTTTATCTTTGCAGACAGTCAAATGGATGATATGGACGATCCGGTCGGTGAGATTCTGTGTGATGCAGCCCGACCGAGGAAGAGGCAAACACGTGGAGGGAAGGGCCGCCAATCAAGGGCCCGGGCTGATGAGGGGGGTAGTGGCACCGCCGAGATTATAATGTCTGATGTGCCAGCTGCAGACACACAAGCTGGACCTTCTGAGTCGCAGATCCCAGAGAGCAGGACCGTGAAACCTCGAGGTCCTACAAAAGCTCTGAAGTCAAAAAAGATTGAGTCGAAGCCGCTGCAGTTTAATGAGTATCTACAACCGACTGGGGAATGGGCTGGAGACTTCACTACTGAGCTGGGCATCATAGTGCGAGAGTATTGTGATATCACTCTCCTGGCCTCAGGTTGACGAAGGATTGAAGAAGCAGATGTTTGAGATCGTACAGGTAAATAAACAATAGTTGCAGTATTTATTGATACGATTTACAAGTATGCATAACTAACATCCTTTTCATTTATGATGATATGCAGAAACGATATCGAATACCTGTAGAAACCGAGTACTACACCATGGTAAAATCGATGATGCGCAAAACATTTCAGATCATAAGCATGATCTGGTCAAATGGTTCATCACCAAGAAGCTTAAGCGGCCTGACGGCGACACACGCCAGCCTTGGGAGATCTACACAGCAATAACCCAAGAGAAGTGGCAGCAGTTTTATGACAAGAAGATGGAGACGAAGGTACATACTAACTATTAATAATTAAGTATTGTATATACATACAAATAGGTTTACATATGTATATGTTTTTAATCATCATCGTGTACTTTTGTTTACTTGATAATAGGAGTATCGTGAGGCCCAGTCAGCGAATGCGAAGAAGAATGAATATCGTCACGTGCTGGGTGCTAAAGGGGTTAACAGAAGAGTTCCTGAGTGGGTGGCAGAAGGGGAGTTGCCATCGGATGTGAGCACTCTAGATGAGCACCAGAAACGGGGTACATTTTGGAAGCTTTCACGCACTAAGAAAGACCCAAAAACTGGAGAGAGTCTGTATCCCTTCGAGAAAACGAAGGAAATTGTTGATAAGATGGTAAGTACTTTTGTTTAATCCTTATTATTTTTTCAAATTCAATATTTCAATCCTATAATTTATTATAAATCCTATATGCATTTACTTCTAAAGGCTGAAATGAATGAGCAAGCAACCCAAGGGACTTGGGCTCCTGATCGACATGATGACCAGCTGTCTCGGGCGCTAGGAAAGAAAGATCATCCAGGCCGAGCAGTGGGGTTAGGGGGGGTTAACATAGGGATAAGAAAAGTATTTGGAAACCCCGGGTCGAGGAAAGGAAGTAGTAGTCAGGAGAGGATGATCCCGTATGATGAGCATTTACGTGTCCTCACTAGCTTCAAAGATCAGTTGAGGGATGAGATCCTTGCTGAAGTGCGTCAGGGGACTGGTGCACCTCAGCCATATGCTCCTGCTTCTGATCCTTCTTATGGATATGCTCCTGCGTCTGATCCTGCTTCTGATCCTGCTGGACTGCACACAAGCACAGAGTTTAATGATCCGTATCCTTACGCATCTGTACAGGTAAATTTTTATATCTTTAACTGTTTTATTACTTGTCATATCGTTTATTACTTATTTATCAGTTCAATCATCTACTAATCTGATTAAATTGTAGGATCCAATAAACTGCAACCTCTTGCTCCCGTACAACAATCAAAATATACCAGTTGCAGAAGGAAGAGTGTACACATCACGCTCGAATGACGTGGTCCATGGCATGCCATTACAGCCGTATCACGGGAGAGTGTCTGTGGACGAACCGATATACACGTGTCCTGATTTAGCACTCCCTGTACCTACGGAGGAGTACAGCACGGTTCGGTCCGCAAAGGGTGCATTTCTTCAATGGCCTGTTCGCCTGATTCAGAAGTGTATGAAGGTACGCCCAATACTACCTTTAATATAGTTATTGTAGTAAATTATAAGTGTGTGGATGTTCAGTTCATGATTAGTAATGTATGTCGATTGCAAATAGGCATTAAAGGAGAAATCAAAGTCTCCTGAAAAAAAGAAGTCAAAGATTACATCTTCTGGATACAGAGCATCCACCAATGTCGTTACCAAACAAAACTTGGTGGATGATTCAATATATGCACGCTTGGGGCCAAACATGAAAGTGTGCATGATGTGATCCGTGACTTCCCAGCTGATAAAGATTCTATCCTTCTTAGCTTTGAACCTGACATTCTTCACTATGAAGAAGTTTAAGTTTAGAAGTCGACTTGTGGACAAACGACTTGCAGGACATCCTGAAATCTGACTGGGTGCCTATCACTGTTGTCCACTCATTCATTCTGTAAGTATTAGTCTTTTTTGGTAATTAAGTTATAAAGTGATGCCCTGAAACAATGTTAATTACTATATCTTTTAATTAATGAATAGGTTTTTGCATGAGAAAATGCAAACTTTTTCACTTACCAAGTATGGATTTCTATGTCCTGAGAGAACGTCATACACTGCTGTGATGTCTGATGTACAAGGTAGTAAGCTCTACTTACAGCGTGCGATTGCTAACAGCATCAATGCGAGAAAGAAATATCTCCTGATGCGCCCTACCATCAAAGGTAATAACTTGTGTTTATCATTTTAATTCCATTAAGCATGATCTACTTGTTGATTTTGACATTATAATGACATGTTAGTGTTTTGGTATTACATAGTGGTCATTGGGTCCTACTGGTGTTGTGTTTGGATCGTGCACGTATACTATATCTTGATCCGCTTCGGCATACAGTGCCGAGTAATATCAAGATAAAGCCACACCTTAACACGTAAGTACATTATAAACCACTTCTTTATGCATTTCAATTCTTTTAATTTAATTTTGTTGTGCATGGATATCCTAATTTTATTAATATACATTTATGACATTTAATGTGCAGTATATATCAAAGTGTTATGACTACACATCTTGCTATAAGGATAAGAGGTGCTGTCCCCTGGACTGCAGTGAAGGTACATGCATCACTTGTTTTTCATTGATAGAACAAATGTCTTATGTAATTAATCCTTTTCTTTTCTTGTTTAAGTGTCCACGTCAACCCGGGGGTTCGGAGTGTGGGTATTATGTCATGAGATATATGCATGACATAATCACCCTTTTTGGTGAGATGCAGGATCAATTAGAAAATGTATGTTAAGTCATATATATATATTCTTTAATTTTAATGTATTTCTTTAATGATTAACTCATTTTGTATTGTTTTGTTTTTCAAAAGGTTTTCTCTAATGTTGGCGAATACGACAGACAAATGATCAACGCTATGTTGGAGGAATGGGCGGAGTTTGTCTATATGAATTTAGTTTGATTTTCACTTTGTTTTTTCGATCGAATTGTTATTTAGAACGTTAATGTTTAGAAATTGATGGCTAGGCTTGTGAAAGATGACGGTTTGGAGTACAATGAATATCTTGGTAGTTGTATATCTATATGGTCATTTGTGACCATTTGAAATGGTTTGTATATGGTCATTTGTGACCATTTGAAATGTGTTGTTGGTCATTTGTGACCATTTCATCATTATTTTGATTTTTTGACAATTCTCTTACAAAGAGTGATTGACATCCTCTACAATATGACGTAGAGAGATATTTGGATATATCTGGATGTTGTATATCTGTATATTTTACAGGTTTGTTGACATATGTGGTGTGACTAAAAAAAAAAAACTAAAAAAAAAAAAAAACCTGGAAACCTAAAAAATAAGTAAAAAAACAGTTTTTTTTCGGCCTTGTGGTTTTGCCTAGTAGAACCGCCGGACTAGGACCGGAAATGTTTTTTTTTTACCTCATTTTGAGCTGGGACAGCGGTCATTTTCGGCGGTTTTGGCGTTTGGAACCGCCGAAAAAGGTTGTTATTTTCGGCGGTTATAAAACCGCCGAAACTTTGGAAGGGCCTTTTTCGGCGGTGTAATATTCGGCGGTTTAAAACCGCCGAAAAAGGCCCAAAAGAACCGCCGAAAATGACCTTTTTCTACTAGTGCACGGTGGCTAGTGTAGAGGTTAGACCGTCTTCAGTGAGGCAAGTCCCGAGGGAATTCGGAGAGTTGATACATCATGGGCTTTGTGCTGTGGAAAGTTGGAATTTACGCTCTGTTGTATAAAACTTGGAATAATAGAAGCAGAGTGTGTCTCCTTGCTAGTTTAGATGTAGCACAGGGAAAGGTTGGGAGACTGACTCGTGGGAATCTGAGAAGGGAAACATGCTGAGGTGAGTGTTTGTTAGATCAGTTTAATTCCCTCTCTGTTGTTCTCGGACAGAACCGAAAATTATGGGCTCATGGGAGTAAAGAAAATCCTGTCGCGTGAGTGGGAGTAAGAAGGTGACAGGGGGAAAATCGGTTGTTGCTCGACGTTGCTGTAATGGAGAAGGAGGAACGGTGCTGTTACAAGATGGGGTGATTCACTTTGTTTCTGTTTTTTTTTTGTATAGTTAGTTTAGTGTTCGCTATTAGTTTAGTTGGTGTGTATAGCTGCTGAAATTAGCGCAGCTCACCGACTTAAGCACTTGAACAAGTACAGGAGGTCTCGGGTTTGAGCCTCAACGGGAGTGTCTTTGCTCCTTTTTTCCTTTCTTTTATTTGAATAAGTTATATACACATTTTATTTACATATATATAAGCGACTATATAATATGTCGTGTTATTAATTTTGTACGGCGCTAGTCATTTATACGTACGTGTATATTTATATACGCCCCCTTTTATTTTGTCGCGTTTTAGTTATATGTGACTATGCGACATTATTATTTATCATATACGACGTTGTAATATTGTAACGTTTCGTATACGTATTCTCATAAACGTACATATATAAGTACGTGACCGTATTAATACATAACGTTACATGTAACATCAAATTTAATTGTTCGTACGCGTTTATGATTTTATGTGTTTAATTCGTTTAGGGGTGTTTCAGAAGGGATGTAATCGAATACATTTAATACTCGGTAATCCAATAATGTAAGCGCATGGTATTTTTGCTTTCAGTATGTAACGTTTTAGTAGCTCGGTATACTTAGGCATCAGACCGTCACTGTAAGTAGTAATAGCCTAGCTAGCCGTATGGGTGGTTAGCGGCGTTGTATCACCCACCGTAGTAAGTAGTATTTCCACTGCAAGTAACTTTGATTATTGGGACGATTGGACGGTAAGCACAGGATTAGCGGTAGGGGTGTTACAAGATTACCCGACCGAGTGTAGGTGGGGTAGAATTAAGACGTGGGTTTATTACTGTCTGTATCATTTTACAGTACTGTAACTTTACTTTTGGTCTTCGTTATTTAAGCGGTTTGTATTCAACGCTCAGACTGTATCGTTTGTAAGTTGTTTTGGAGTTAGCCTGGTTAGTCACATGGGTGACTAGCGCATTGTAGCACCACCCGTTGTTAGGTATATATATTCCGCTGCATTTCCAGTTATCTTTGGGAGCTATCATCGTACAGGTTTTGGAGTTTCGGGTTAGGGTGTTACAAAAGCGGTATCAGAGCGTAGTTACGCTCTGAGAACTGAATACAACCGAAATTAGCCTTGGGATACAGGGTATGTGATAGAACAGTGAGGAGTAGTAAGTTAGTTTTTACTTGGTCCGCCGAAGGGCGTTAACAACTGTCCAAAACATACAGTAACTACAATTATGACCTACCTAAATGACGAGCAGATGTCATGAAAAAGGAATACATTAATTAACCTAAGTACTTAAGACTCCTGAATTGTCGAAAGGGTTTGTTGAAGACCGTACAACGCCAATTGTCGTTCACACGGGAAGCTGAAGACGAATGACAGTGACGCCATACCAAAGACAACAAGAAGGCTGACAATACCGCCAAGTTTGCAGTGATGAAGGAGTATGTATATATCACAATGGACATACACCACATGATGATCCAACCTGCATGGCGCACTTGCTACAACAAGTGCTGCTCCAGTGAACTGAATACAGGTGGAAACCGTAAAGCCTTACAAGTTGTGGCTAACTACAAGACGTCAGATCGTACCTTCCATGACGATGATAAAATAATACCCAGAGTCGAGAAAAGACAGCATACCCTGATAATGCTTGAAGAAGAATGCATGAGTTAAGGCAACAGAAAGGAGAATGAAGACCTCCTCGGAGAGAGCAAATATTGATTTTTATGGGATACCCAGGCACTGAGCTTGCCGCCCAGTGCGGGACTGGAAAATCTTACAATCCCTTATTAACCTCGCGAGAAGATCGTGCGAAACCTTGAAATATGACAATCAGTATAGTCCTACAAAAATAACCAACGATAATATCAAGAAAAACAGAATCTCACTATATCCAACTAATACATCCATCATGGATAAGCACGGGTTTTAATACCTGAGCAAATACCAGGGGTCTCATCTAGTATCAATGTAGTGACAATGCTAGACTCCTAATTAATAGAGAGAAGAGAACAAACTTGAATCTATACATTCTAAAGTTGGGAGAACTACCTAAATAGCAATACCAAATGCTACATATATATACATATAATTTGGAGGTTGTAAACCTAAAACTTTTGAGGAGTATTGATATATTTCAGAGGGTTAAGTGTCAGAGAATATACCAACCCTATTATGAGGCATGTGCCCTACACTATCCTTATGGAACTATACGAGCATATGTCTTCTATGACAGCTCAATTTGGGAATGCGAATAAAGAGCACATGAAATCAGATAAAGTTAACTCCCAACGTAATATAAATTTTAAAACGAGTTTGATAATGAATAACTCTCCTTGACACTAGCAATGGAGGCAGTGTAAGCTATATTAAGAGTTTGAATTCATATATACACTAAAAGCCAGTGGAAGTTAAACTTAAAAGTAGGAAAACATACCCCTTGGCTTGTAACAAGTGTTTTACACGTGAACTTTCCTAACGTTATATACCAATCTCTATGATTCTAAATCCCCTATTTAATACACCTAATCGACCTATTTTTGGAAGCCATTGAGTTTGTGGATTAACCACGTTTCTAAGAGGTAGAAACAAACGATAAGCTTTGATTGTCTTGTCACCAAACCGTAGGATTCAAACTGGAAGTCCTTAGTTTGGAATGATACTAATATTAAAGGATACTTAACCTAGGTTGAACATATGATTCACCTAATTCATGGAGTTTAAATGGAGTAAGGAAAAGCCAAGCTTTAAGGCGGAGGAAATAATACTTTATGAAACCGTAATTGTTGATCGAGTTATAAAAACCTTCCCTTGGAGACTTATCCCAAAATTAGTGAAAACTATGACTGTCTTTCTTCCAAGTGATGATAACCGAAGTGTAAGCAATAATCAAGCCTTGATAAGTTAAATACTAGAAAAGCCTTTTAAAGAGAAGAGTGTATTCTGAGATATCCAAGTCCATAACTGAATTTATTGCTTGTATTATGGGTTTAAGAGTCAAATGATTCATGAAATAATTATTAAGCAGTAAGTGTCTAGATGTCTTAATAAGAATTTATCTTCTATGCCAAGAGGAAAAACTGGCTTCCCCGCTAAATGAGTTTATCAAAGGAACTTAGTTCTGGGGATTTTGGAATGCACTAAATTCGAGTATAGGTTATAACAGATATTGGATTAGTTATATAGTGGTCAAGAGAAATGTAGTACTCACCACGTCACAAAGTCTCGATAAGATAAAATTTGGAAATTGACAATTATGTGGTTGTTTGATATTTGACGTGGGAGGTCAAACTTGATCCTGGTCAGATCAAGGGAAAACCGAACACAAAATGGTGTGAAAGGATAGTTCAACACTGACGCTGACCCCGTCAGGGTTGGATGATTCCTGAGACTCCCTACAAGTGGTCGCAAATATTTATTCTTAATTCTAACAAAACATTTTGGCTAATAAAGTATATGTGAAATACCCCAAACCTAAATATGTTGTTTAAATGTTAAACTATGGTATTTAAAGGCTAGAAAGCGCCTTAGAAACATCAGTGTACAATTTAACCATAGTAAAAAAACACAATAAAACACTAAGACACAGTTTGAGCAAAAACATGCTCTAAGCGTGGAGTGAACTTGGTTAGGACCCAAAGAGCCTACCAAGACTTTATAACATTTAATTATGATTTAATAAGGCTAATTAAGTCCTTAGTAGACTTTGGTGGACAATTAAACCAAACAAAACATAAGAAACACCTTAAAGTCAATTTAAGCAAATACTTGCTCTAGACTTGGTGTAACCTTGTATAATACCTAAAGGTCATTCTTAGACCTTATAAACATGCTAATGAACATGTTAAATCAATTACTAAAGAAAATCAAGCTTGAAAACAAGTTAAAACACAAAATGTGCTTTAAGGAGTCTTAAAGCACATTTTTGAGAAATTGTCTTGTAAATGAGTTTTGAGTGGCTAAATGTCCATCATTACTCTTTAATTAATATGTGTGCTAATTAGTATCACATTAGGAAGTCTAAATCAATGAGAAAAAAAATTCATAAATATGTGCCTTAGTTTATGAATAGTAACTAAATTAAGCTAGTTTATAATATAAGTCAATGTAAGTTATGTTATTGGTCAACAAAGACCAAAATACCCCTAAGTAGATAATGGGGGCCGTTTTTATAAGGTGAGTCACCACCAAGTGCTAGTTAATTAAAAGGAAGAAATAAAGAGTAAGTAAAGTAAAGTACTTTTACTTTATTACATAAATATCTTCTAAACTCACCTCTTTCCTCACTTCCTTCCTTTCCCACTCATACCCACCGTCACCTATCTTCATTCTCCTAACTTCATCGGTTTTGCTACAGCAAAACCTCACCATCTCCAACTCCATTTGCTTGTAACTCATGATTCCAAGGTCCAAATCCAATTTCAAGACCATCATTCTTCTAGTTGGAGCAAGCTCTACACTTCAATCTTTTCAAAACTTCAAAAGCCCCATTTTGATGCCAAGGAGATTCACCATTGAAGTAGATTGAGCTCATATTTTCATGCCTTGTCATTCTCCCTTGCTTCAAGGTAAGGAAAGTCAAAGAAAAACTAAGTTTCCTCTCATTTTTGTACATATCCGAAAATTCACCATTAATGGTGTCTTCTCTTGTTCTTCCATAGCTCCATTTCAATCTTCAAAGGGCTATGAGGATTCCTATCTTGCTACTTATTCAAGCTCCCTTTCATTTCCAAGGTAAAACAACTATCTAAGTGTTTTAAGACAATGTATATAACCTAGGGTTTGTAAGTGAGTTTAAGCATGAAGCTTGAATGCTCATTGGTTTTACTTGTGTATTGATTAGAACATTGACAAGTAACCAAGTCCTCTTGCCGATTTCCAAACAAGGAAGAACAAGAGTGTTCAAGTAAAAATCTTGAAGAAAAGAGGTAAACAAACTATCTCAATGTAGTTTAAATGCCTTAGGAAAAGTGAGCTTGATTTGCTTAATAAAATACCTAAGGAGCCAATGGTGCGGAATGACCTAGTGAAATGCTCTCAAGGAAACTATTAAAGGGCATATGTGTTGTTGTATGTAATTGCAGTCAAAGGCATTATTTATGTGGGAAATTCAGTGTTTAAGGTTTATGCAAGTCAAGGTCCTAAGAGCCATGTTATTTAAGGGCCTAAGTGCCAAGCAATTTAAATTATGCACTATATTGTGATGTAGTGTAATTTGGTGAAGTTTTGTGTGTGAGAAGGTTCACGAAGGATTTAGGTGTTCTTGAATGTTTAATGGTGAAAACTATGTGTTTTGGAGTGTTGATGTGCTAGGAGAACCCATGGCAAAATTTGGGTAATGTATAAGAAGTTTTAAGTGTTAAAATGAATTTCGGTGGACTAGGAAATATGAGGAATGAATGAATGTTTACTAGGGAAGAAAACATGTATTAAGGTGTTCTAGTGTGCTACAAGGATATAGGCATTATCTTGGAAGTTCTAGAAATCCAATGGGGTTTTTTTTGGGATGTACTAAAGTCTTGGAGAAGTTTGTTTAAGGTTTAGGTAATGTTGATGTACAAGGAGGGAATGATGTTTAGGTAAGGTTTTGAGAAAGGAATTTTAAGAAGGTGTGAAAAAGAAGATTTGGTTAGTAAGAGAAGATGCTTGGGAGATGGTGTTATGATGGTGAGGAAACATTTTGGTATAGTGGTCATTTTAGGTGAAACACCACTTACAAAACCAAATGGAAAATGTTGCAAGTGTTAAGAGATTTTGCATGGAAATTGGGTAACAAGTTGGACAATGTTTTAAGGTGAATCAAAGTGATATTTGGTATTAGAATATGCCTAAGTTCATGTGTGAAGTTTGGGTGAACAATGGGTGAAGAGAACTAGTTGAACAAGGCTTGAAAATGCTAAATATAGAAATCTATAGCTTTGGTCCGGGACTTGTTCCAGGGTTAAGTCCCGGACCATACACAAAAAAAGGGCCGAGAGTTGATCAATGGCTTGGTCCGGGACTTGGGGTCGGTACAAGGTCCCGGACCAATGTTGAAAAATCACCCGAGAGTTAGACTAAGTGTTGGTCCGGGACTTAAGGTAAGTACCAAGTCCCGGACCACTCTAAAAATGTTGTTTAAGGTATGAAAATGATGTGTAATGATGGGGATTGATGGATAATGATGTTGTAAAGTTGTTAAGGACATGTTAGGTGAGTTATAATGACAATTAAGTGGGTGGAAAGTTGTAGTAAAATGTGAGAGTAAAGTAAGTTTAAAATGTGAAGTTATTTAACTAGTTAACGGGGTTAACCATGACCACTCGACGCTACACAAACATGTTACCCCCAATATTAATGAAAGCAACTTTAATGTACCAGTTGTTCGAGAATTGTTCGAGGAACATAAGTGGACATGGTAGAGTGGACTCCGGTGACAGGTATGGTTTTCTTGCAACTGTGTCCTACCGGATTACACCGGCTTGTATGCCAATGTGTTTTCTGTATGTTTGCCACGTTATAAGATAAAAACATGTAATGAGTTTACAGTAATTCGTTAATGTGGCGAGTTAGTTCCGATACCGTTTAACCTCAAATATGTGTTTAAACTTAACTAACCGACTCTAGGGTCACATCAGAGATCGGTATTCGGATTTAACGACCCGTACCATGGGAACGTTCTAACCATGGCTATGCGTGAGCTAGTTGTATATTGTTGTGCGTGTAAGTATGTGTACCACCCTTGTGTGTTTAACCCGGTTGAAATACCTTATGGTGTGTGGATGTGATAGGTTCCATAGTGGGGCTCTAACTATTTAACTAATAAGTAAATATGTACTAACGGGGGTGAGGAATCCGGTCGTTCCGGTCACGCGTTGTTTGGGAGTGGGTATCCTCTTAGCTTTACCCGCCTCTCTGTTATGGTTGTTTCCTCCACGGGTTACGATCTCCCACTATGTTAATGCTATTTTGATCGGCAAACTCAGTTTCAAACTGATTAGCACAAAAAGACCACAATACCTGAAGACGCGGTCAGTTCTAAACCGAGAGAGCAAAGAAAGAAGATAGAAGATATTAAGTAAGATTTTATCTATCTGTTAAAGATAAATAAAATCTTCAATGGCGATTTGTAACTTAACAACTCGATGTCTATAAAGCAAGCGGAGATACTAGGGTTAGGTGTTAAGGTTTTTACGGATAAGAGAAACCGAGTGGGAAACACGGGAGACACAAGAGGGATTCTTATGTGAGGCGATTTGCAGCAATTGAAATATCATTCTGGGTTTATAACCTGAAGTTATTCACGGGGTAGAACTTCAGGGGCTAGGAATTAAGGGATAGTCGTTTCTAGACGTGAGCTGAGTAATTGTACTCGTGATAACATTAGGGAGTGCTTGTTGTACATGATTAACTTGTATCAGGTGTGATACATGCTTTAATATAAAAGTCAGTTAAGTTCTTTAGTTATTTCTGCTCTCTGTTCTTCATCAGTCCGATACTAAGACGCATTGTACACTAGCAGTAGGATTTTCAATTGGTATCAGAGCAAGGTTACCCTCACTTTGAAGAAACTTCTTCAGGGTAGATCGAGATGAATTCCTACAACGTCAAACCTCCTAAGTTGACGAAGTTCAACTACACCAGCTGGTGTGAACAGATGGAAGATCAACTGATATCCATCGACCTACAATTATGGGACGTGGTCACTGATGGCGACCTAAAACCCAAGTTCGAGGATAACGGAGTTACCAGGGAAAAACCTAAGGCCAGCTGGAGTGAAAGCGACAACAAGATGATCAGTAAGAACAGACAAGCACGAAGGGTTATAATGTCATCGTTGTCAGACTCAGACCAACAAAAGGTGTTGGGACTGCGCACCGCAAAAGAAGTATGGGAGTTCCTCAAAACCGCATATGCGGGAACTGATTCAGTGAAAAAGGCTAAAGGAAAGCAGCTTAAAAGACAGCTTGATAATTTCAAGATGTCAGACAGTGAGACCATATCTGAGACACTGGAGAGATTCGACAAGATTTGTGTGAGCTCAAGGCTGTCGGGGTGACTCTTGACAATGATGTGGTGAATGAGAGATTTCTGGATAGTCTCGATAAAGACTGGTTGAACTTTGCCACATTGTTGGAGACCGCAAAGGATTTGTCAAAATTGTCTTTTGAAGAGATGGGCTCAGAACTGACAGTATACGAGGGAAAGATGAGAGGGGAACTAGCAATTCCAGGGGTGAATAAAGACCTGGCACTGAAGGCCAACAAAGTATCAAATGATAAAGAGAAGGAAAGTGGGAATACTGATGAGGATGAGGAGATTACCATGATTGCCAACGGAATTAGGAAGATATTCGGAGGAAAGCGAGGGTCGGGGTCTAGATTTGATAAAACCAAATTCAAGAAAGACCAGATCATATGCTTTAGGTGCAATAAACCGGGACATGTGGTCAAAGATTGCACATTAAAACCGAAAGAAAATTTTCATGACAAAGTCAAGAAGTTTACAGAAGAAGCGGCAGCTACAGCTTGGGGGCAAGATGTCTCAGACACAGACTCAGAAACAGAAGAAATAGCTGAAGTGTGCATGACGGCCGTGGTCGAGGAAGATGAAGAAGTAAGCACAGCATCAGACAAGGATTACTGTATGATGGCTAGTGAAGACTAGAAGAAAGTTCTTGAAGCAGATGAGGTAAGTCCTGAACTCGTTGAAAGTGCTTTCAATTCCTTATCTAAAAAGGAAATCTTTAATTTACTAACTACTGCTGTTGTTAAGATTAAACTGCTTGAATCTAAGTTGTCTAAATTAGAGGTGCCTAAGGAACCTGTCGTGGAAAACCAAGTTACAGAATTCCCTCACATAAAGTTTGTAAAACCCTTGGTAGAAAGGATTGAATGTTTACCTAAATGGGCACAAATTGAGTTTAGGTCTCTTCAGAAAGGCTGTGAGAATACGAAGAAAGAAAATGAGACTTTGACAAACAAGTTGTCAGGAATCTCGAGAGAAAAAGAAATAAATTCCCATCAGAATCCAGTTTGGTATACAGGAAAAGCCGATCTAACACAAATGTTGACTGGAAAGAAAAGAGTAGAAATATCAAATTCATCAAATATATGTAAAACTCCTAGCTCTCAAAACTCTAGAACTAAGTAGTTTTTGTCAGTTTTGTCATAAGCATGGTCATAGTATAGGATTTTGTAGAGCCTTGAACTGTAGACATACCTCTCATACATCCAGAGTCCATTCCCAGTATAGAACTGACCAAATCAAAGACAATTCTTCGTATCGAAAGAAAACCACAATTAGACAGGTTTGGGTACCTAAAACTAACAAGTAATCACTTGCTCATAGGCACTAGCAGCTACACAATACGACAATTGGTGGCTGATGGATAGCGGCTGTTCAAGACATATGAGTGGTGATAGAGGAAAGTTTAATACTCTAGTTGAACAACGAGGAGGTAAAGTAACTTTTGGCAACAATGGGAAAGGTAGAATAATCGGAATTGGCACAGTTGGAAAAGAACATTGCATTGATAAAGTTAGTCTAGTAGAAGGCCTCAGTCATGATCTACTTAGCGTCTCACAAGTTTGTGATAAGGGTCCATCCGAGGTTGTGTTTGATTCTAACGGTTTTCAGATACGTAACAAGGCAACACAGGAAGTTTTGCTCCAAGGTTGTAGAGTAGGCAATCTCTACATGGTAGACGTTAGTGATCAGAATGATTTATCATGTCTCACGGTCAACGAGGAGGACGCATTGCTGTGGCATCGAAGGCTGGGGCATGCACATCATCGGTTAATCAATAAACTCAGGATAAAGGGCTTGGTGCATGGACTGCCAGAAAAGAAACTTGATCATAGCACGATTTGTCAAGATTGCGCCTTGAATAAGCTTACAATGTCTCACACAAGTCTAAGAGTATGGTCAGCAGCACTAAAGTTCTAGATCTACTACACATGGATCTAATGGGGCCTATGAGAGTACGAAGTAGGTCTGGAAAAAGATACGTTTTGGTGGTTGTCGATGACTACTCAAGGTATACTTGGACTATTCTGCTTCATCACAAGGATCAGGCTTTTAATGAGATCAAGAACCTGATCTTACAACTTCAGACTCAAACTGAGAGTACGGTAAAGTGCATACGTACTGACCAAGGAACAGAATTCCTTAATCAGAGAATGTCTCAGTTCTGTACTGATACTGGAATAACCCATACTTACTCTGCAGCCAGAACACCCCAGCAGAATGGTGTTGTAGAACGTAAGAATAGGACTCTTCAGGAGATGGCACGTACTATGCTGAACAGCAGTGGGCTTTCATCCAGCTTTTGGGGAGAAGCTATCAATTCTGCTTGCTATATACTCAACAGAGCTCTTATTCGACCCATACTACTCAAGACTCCTTACGAATTGTTCAAAGGGCGTAAACCGTCTATTACACATCTTAGAGTGTTTGGCTGCACGTGTTATATTCATAATAATGGGAAAGATCAATTGGGAAAGTTTGATAAGAGGAGTGACATTGGAGTTTTCCTTGGTTACGCTATGAAGAGCAAGGCATATCGAGTTTTCAACAAACGAACTCTTGTGGTAGAAGAATCCACAAATGTCAAGTTTGATGAGAATAATTTTGGAGGAAGGACAAGTCAAGGAGCAATTGAGGATCTGTTTCAGGCTAAAGATGGAGCCGGTTCCCTTGATGATAGCTGGAGGAGATTCAGAAGAAGAATTGACTCAATCCGAGACATTACCTCCATCAGTTCCGAACTCAGAACAGCCTGTGACTGTACCAATTGACATTAATGCTTCTCAAAGACAAACAACTGAGGCTCCTCATCGCTTGACGGCTAGAAATGCTCCAGGCATTGACATCACAAATATTCTATCAGACTTGGACATAGGAGTGAGAACTAGATCTACCACGCAAAACTTCTGCGCCTTCTTTGGTTTTGTCTCCACAAAGAACCTAAAACTGTGAATGAAGCATTGGAGGATGAGAGTTGGATTAATGCCATGCATGATGAGCTAAATGAGTTCGTACGAAATGACGTTTGGGAACTTGTTGCTAAACCAAAGGATCAAAACATTATTGGAACCAAGTGGGTCTATAGGAATAAACTTGACTCAGAAGGACACATTTCAAGAAACAAAGCACGACTGGTGGCCAAAGGTTACAATCAACAAGAAGGTTTAGACTTTGATGAGACCTACGCTCCAGTTGCCCGCCTTGAGGCTATCCGACTTCTCATTGCGTTTGCCACATTACACAAATTCACTCTTTATCAAATGGATGTGAAGTGTGCGTTCTTGAATGGAAATCTCAAAGAAGAAGTATACGTCTCACAGCCTCCTGGTTTTGTTGACCCAGAGAAACCTGATTATGTGTTTCGTTTGAAGAAAGCTCTATATGGTCTCAAGCAAGCACCGAGGGCCTGGTATGAGCGACTAACGTCCTTTCTTCTTCAACAAAATTTTATACGAGGAAAGGTAGATCGTACATTGTTCATCAAAGAAAACGGGGCAGATAAGCTGTTAGTACAGATCTATGTAGATGACATTATCTTTGGCTCTACCAGTTCCAGTCTGACACGTGGTTTTGCCTCTATGATGACCAAAGAATTTCAGATGAGTAACATGGGTGAGCTCACCTTCTTTCTAGGACTCCAAATTAGACAGACAGCAGATGGAACGTTCATTAGTCAGACAAAGTATACACTTGAGCTTTTAACAAAATATAAATTTCATGAGAGCAAGCCGATGCTTACGCCAATGTCTACTACTCTAAGACTAGGTCTGGAACCTGATGCAGAGTCCACGGATCCCACGGTTTATAGAGGAATGATCGAATCACTGCTCTATCTTACAGCTAGTAGACCAGATATAATGCAAAGTGTCTGCTTCTGTGCACGGTTTCAAGCTCATCCAAAAGTACCTCATGTCAAGGCTGTGAAACGCATCTTTCGTTATCTTCAAGGGACATCATCACTTGGTTTATTATACACTGCAGAATCGCTGCCTACTCTCTTGCTGCATATACGGATACTGACTTTGGAGGCTCTCTTACTGATAGGAAGAGCACCACGGGTACTGCCTAGTTCTTTGGATCAAATCTGATAGCATGGTCGTCAAGGAAACAAGCATCTATTGCTCTGTCCACAACTGAGGCTGAATATGTAGCTGCTGCTGCGTGTTGTGCACAAATCCTGTGGCTATATCGACAACTCGAAGACTATGGTCTCTCGTTTACGCCTGTCCCAATCTATTGTGACAACACAAGTACCATCGAGCTTACAAAGAATCCAGTTCATCACTCCCGATCTAAACATATAGACATCTGTCATCACTTCATTCGAGATCATGTTGAACACGGTACCGTCATTCTACTTCATTGTTCGACAGACAAGCAGCTAGCTGATATTTTTACCAAGCCCCTACCAAGAGAGATTTTAGAGAAACTTAGGTTTGAGATAGGCATGGTTGACACAAAGTGAGAATTTTTTTCCTCTCTTCTTTTTCTTTTCTTTCCTTCTTTCCACAGTTTGACAATTTCAGTTTTTAAACTAAGGTCGTTGCAATTCTCTTTCTTCCAGTTGCTTTTTAGTGTTGAGAATGGTTAAATCTGTTTCATAACATTGTTATCACAGTTCTTAATGAGTTTTTACACAATCATTTACCATACTTTGTGATTAATAAGTTGTGTGTAAGTCCAAGTAGCTATTCATTTCCTGAGATCGTAACTGATATACATTCTAATACCTTGGGGATTAACTTTACCCTCCGATGTCTAACATGGATCATAAGTCCACATACAGTGCCATACTTGTATTTATGAATGAACTTGATTTGAAGGATAGAATGGTGGTATGAACAAGGCAAGAGATTCCGCTACTCGCAGTTTGATACTCAGCGCTCATTTTTTTAAAATAAAAAAAGGGGGAAAGAGAAAACAGAATTGGCCTCTCTTATCTGGTTATTAAGTCTTTAAGGGTGCCTTATCACCTAACTTCCTAAGGGCAACTGCTCTGGGCAAGTTGACCCAACGCTGCTACAAAGATAAGGAGTAAAAGTCGAGTCCCTGTTTGAAACAAAAAAAAAAATAATCAAAAGGAGGAAGTTCTTTTAAAGAACCAGACTGTGAGTATGAATCTGTGGCAATGAAAGGTTCAGTGGAATAAGACTGTACTTCTTGCCCCTTGTCGATTCAATGGAAAGTGAATGAAAGGTGGAACTCTTTCTGTAATACAAGTGTGCCACTGCATATGGGCATATATCCATAAACCACGGAGTGTACACTTTCTCAATTTAGTAGGTTTTACTATCTGATCTCCTTGGACGCCCCACTAAACAACTTCACTTATTACGGTACGTTGTGTCATGTGAAACTGAGTCTAGAACTGAGATAGCATGTTTCGTAACAGTCTCTTCCATTCACTTCTCTCCATTTTATTTAAAAACATATTTAAGGGAAGAAAATGATATCATCTCTCACTGTTGCTACAGACGCTTGACATACCTTCCTCATTTTCTCTCACTCTCTACTCTCTCTGTTTTACAAAAACAATTTTCTCTTCTGTCATCTCTCTATGCCTCAAATCACACTCCGATTCTCTCATCCACGGGCTATGGATTCCTTTGAACATCTAATCGTTGACGAAAATGTTCGCCCCTTAGCTATGGAGAAGCCAACTGAACAAGAAGTTTCGCAGCCCATCCCCGATTCTACCTCAAAACCCTCTCTTGATGAAAACTCTCCAAACCCTAATGTTGAAGCAACGATCCTCAGTGGCAGTGTGTTTCCTCGGCGACCCCGACTAAAGAGGACCTCCAATTTCACCTACGAACCCTACCAGACGTGGACTGCGAGATCGTTCCAAGAAAGCGCCATCTACACCTGGGTATACCCCTGCGCCATCCTCGAAGCGCAAGGTTGTAGACTCTTCTGCTCAACAATCCCGGTCTCCGAAGCGCAAGAAGTTTATGGGTAAACTTCTGCCCAAGGCTAAGGCAAAGGAATTTCATCTTGAACGATCACAAAATCCAAGTCGCGCTTACCCTCAGAAGCCAGTCTTTGGTCGTGCCCTCCTCGAATCGGACATTTTCCTGGTAAGCTGATAGACTGTGACTGGCTGGAGAGTAATTCTTTAGAGTCTTTAGGTGATCCCTTACGCTTCCAAGGTTGGGATAAACTGTTTAAGTCTGAGACTGTATACTACCCTGAATTTCTGTTTCCATTCATTCAAAACATGGAATTTCTATCTCCCTTTGAATTCAAGACTGAAGTTGCTGGCAAGAAAATGATAATTTCACCTGCATGGCTTGCTATGATGTTAGAAGTTCCCCTAGATGGTCTGACTGAATTTAATCCACAGAAAAATTAGGTAGCGCCATACCGAGGTAGTTGATCACTTTGCTCTGACACGCGTGAGTTCTAGACTCAAGCACTACCCACAGAGGGATTTAGCAATTTTGCCTCGTCTGTTACACATGATCACCTATCAATGCCTTCTTCCACAGTCTGACATGAGAGACAAAGTTACACCAGCAGATCTTGCGGTTATGTGGTGTCTTGATAGGAAGATACATCTATCTCTGCCTAGGATGATCATTTCCCATCTGAGGACCGTCATTAACAGCTCCAAGCCGTCGATTCCATATCCGTTTTGGCTGACGAAAGTGCTCAGGTATCATCAGATCTCTCTGGAAGATGCCTTCTCCATCCCCGCTCAACCAACGAGCTATCTCGCTTTGGCTACTCTTTCCAAGATGGGGATGGAACTCTCCGAGTCTGGCTGGCAACTCAAACAAGTAGGTCAACACAACGCCAAGACTGAAAAACAAGTTGTTCAGGATCCCATGCTACAAACTTAAATTCAGTCAGTTCTAGACTCAGTCCAGGCTTTGGAGAAGCGGTAAGGGTAATGGCACACTTGGCGAGGCTGGAAGATAAGCTAGATACTCTTATGCCGGTGCCAGATTCTGAATCTTCTAAGAAATTATAATGCTTGTTTGAGTCTGTAATTGGTTCTTGTGTTTGTTGGGCATTAGTCTTTTTGATGAGGCAAAAGGGGGAAGTGTTTGGAAGTCTTTGAACTGGTCTTGTACGTTTGGAAATCTCTTTGAACTGCACTTAGTTCTCAAGTTTTTATGCCGGTACTTGAATTGTGGTGGATGGCCAAACTTCAATTTTTTTTGTGTGTGATTAGCATGTATTAGCCTCGTGACACTAGCCACATTTTGGATAGACTAATGCTACAATCCTATTTTCCGATTAACTGCATCCTTGAATGTTGCTTATGCTAAGTCTTTCCACCGATGCTTACAAATATCTCTTTCTTTATTACTACAATTCTTTTGTTATGAATCACTTTACGCTTGAAAGGTTGTGAGTGTTATACCAAGTACAGGATTAACTGGAAGACATGCAAAATTGAGGGGGAACGGTTTCATGTGAAGCTATCTGAGCACAAGACTCAGGGGGAATCAATCCAAGCCGTTCAAAGACTTCAATGGTTTGCTGCATCAAAAAGGGGGAAACTGTTAATACTATTTTGATCGGCAAACTCAGTTTCAAACTGACTAGCACAAAAAGACCAATACCTGAAGACGCGGTCGGTTCTAAACCGAGAGAGCAAAGAAAGAAGATAGAAGATATTAAGTAAGATTTTATCTATCTGTTAAAGATAAATAAAATCTTCAATGGCGATTTGTAACTTAACAACTCGATGTCTATAAAGCAAGCGGAGATACTAGGGTTAGGTGTTAAGGTTTTTACGGATAAGAGAAACCGAGTGGGAAACACGGGAGACACAAGAGGGATTCTTATTATGTGAGGCGATTTGCAGCAATTGAAATATCAATCTAGGTTTATAACCTGAAGTTATTCACGGGGTAGAACTTCAGGGGCTAGGAATTAAGGGATAGTCGTTTCTAGACGTGAGCTGAGTAATTGTACTCGTGATAACATTAGGGAGTGCTTGTTGTACGTGATTAACTTGTATCAGGTGTGATACGTGCTTTAATATAAAAGTCAGTTAAGTTCTTTAGTTATTTCTGCTCTCTGTTCTTCATCAGTCCGATACTAAGACGCATTGTACACTAGCAGTAGGATTTTTCACACTAGCTTACTCCAAAGCTTACCTATTCTGACTTATGATCGGTCTAGGGGGAACTTGTGTTTGTGTGGTGTGTTTGGGTCACTAAATCCGATCCATCTTTAAGTTAAGTTACTCATCCGACTATTAGGACGGTAACGAGTGTTGTGTAACGAGCTTATCATGAGTTGGCGACATTCTCTAGGCTCTATAGTGAACTAGTTATGTTTGGGGTCGGTTCCTTAAGAGAACCGTACCCGTTGTGTTATGTGTTATTGTTGTGCCATAATTCTTATAGCGGTGTTATGTTATATGTTGTTAAAATGTGGAGTATGTGGATCATGGATATGAATCCCAGATTGTAATAAGAGGCGTTTAAGGATAACCCGATTAATGGGTAAGTGCCGTCTATTAAGAAAGTAGCTCCATTAGAGGAGAAACACTCTAGGGTTAAAGAAAACAATGAGTGATTTGTTAAGTGTAGATGCGTTGGCTGTTTGTTGAGCCCTATTGTTGGGTGGTGTGTATGTAATGTGTTATGTGTTTATGTTATATGCAAGTTTTGAATATAATCAACCGCATGCCCAGACTACAATTAGTTGTGTGTGGCCCGGTAGCATGCGGGCTGCGGGATTACCATATCAGCAAAGGTGCTGAGCCCCTTGAGGGCCACCCTTTTCTTCCTTTTCTATTTCAGGTACAAGGAGCTGGAAGCCATTCGAGAGTATGACAGGTAGTTGTTTATACATGGGTAGCCGTTTAAATTGTGCATGTACTGTAGGTGTAGTAAGATCGGAATTGTTATCGGCGCTAGTTTGTAAATACTCGGTAGAGTTGGAATGTATGTATATTTATCGGTTGTTGTTAATGGAAAGGGATAGTAATGTGTAGTTCTCGGGAATCTAGTCTATCAGACCGATACAATGTAAATGTATTAGCCTTGTTAGCCACGTGGGTGCCTAACGGCGTGTAACACCAGTAGGTTAAGTAATGTGATGTGTTAAGTTTTCCGCTGCGATTTGTTGTTAAGTGTGTGGTTGTAGTTTGGGTGTTACAAAAAGTGGTATCAGAGCGAAGTATCGCTCTGATGAGTGAATTACCGAGCTTAGGAAGTACCGAGTTAGGATTTTAGTACTTGGGGTTAAGGGTTGAGTGATAGCGTGAGAGATACGCTAGTTAGGAATTACCAGTGTGTACTGGAAACCTACAATATTCATCCCACCCTCCACAATCCCTGTTTTATAACTTGGGAAAAGAACGCCAGAGAGATGAAACTCCTCTCATACTCGGGAAACCCGATCGGGCTGTTATTAAGTACATCTATGAGAGCGGAGAACCTGTCAAACGGTCGATTCCGAAAACTAGGAATCCCGGGGACGGTTCCCATCTGAACAATGTCAACTGCATTAAATAGCGAAGAATGAACAATCCTACACAAAAGAGAATGGAATTTCCGGCAACCTGGGTCGACATGCCGAGCAGTCGAGGAGAACCAGCTTGCAATGCACCAACCGTGCAACAGGCAAGAAGTGAAGTAATGGAACCCGAGACGCGTGTCTACGGGACCACAATTATTTAATAATACGCCAACGGTATACCAACCGACTAAGAAACAACAACGTAGTACCCAAACAAGAGACAAGTCTCAGTAACCACGACAAATGCGTGGAACGGGCTACGAAGAAGATACAGTACTAAGTAAAAAGGGGTCTCCCCGAATGGGAAACACCCCGGTTAATGATTATTATGTGAAGACAGTGAGAAGTCACCCAGAGGGTTTATTGTCAAGACTGTAAGATTAAAGTAAGAGCCAACAAGGCCACTGAATACGGTGTAGATAAAAACAATACCGCAACCGGTAAATGTTGAACCGACAAGCCAGTTAGCATGGCGCACTTGCCATGGCAAGTGCTGCTATAACAGGGCTGTTCGGGAAAATTTTTAACTACAAGATACATAGTAAAGTACCACGAAGTTAAGTGAGATAATCGTAACCGTGGAAGGGCTTAACAGCCTAACCTCTGTAATTGGACATAAGCCAGTCAGCAAGAAGCTGAACTAGGTAAAAGCAAGAAGACATGGTAATACCACCAGAATTTTTCTTTCAAACACAAATCTATTTTAAACTCTTTTCTTTTCAAAACTAAAATTTTCTTCTAAACCAATACCTATTTCTAACCTTCTTTCAAAACCAAACCAGGAGACCTACACCGGCCACCGTGCCACACGGTAGGTAAGTTATGCCCAGTTTACTTTTGAATAACCGGATGGAAACCGGTAAACCAAGGGTAGCAACCCGAGGGAATGGATGGAGTTAATAATGATATAACGGTGGAGAGACTTTCCCTTGACTAAGTTCGGGAAGCACGGAATGCATATTGTCACAGGACAATATAAGCAATATAACGGGAGTTGACAACAGACTACTTACCTAGGCGTGTGACGGACACTACGAGTGTACCAACTGTAATGTGGGACGACCGCACTCCGATAGGAGCTTGTGGGCCTGACAGACCTACTTAGAGGGTTAGTTGGGTAAGTAGTAAGTATCAGTCGGGTACCCCACATATGTATACAAGCAGAGTCCGGTAACACGGAAGTAGTCGACTCCATAAACGGTCCGCAGTAAAGTTAAACAAAGCATAGATTACCATGAATGGTGAAGTAAAGGAACCTAGTTAAGTAAAGAGACTAAAGGAATTAGTGAATTTGTTCAAGGAAATATTTAAGAGTTGGGAGGTGCGAAGTGCACTGACTGCTATGTAAAAACTCGGATATGTTTTAAAATCTTCAGGGATAAACATGAAAGATGGAACGAATACCCAGCTAAGAACGCAAGAAGGCGTAGTTTACTGAATGTACCCATAAGTGCAAGCCAAATGTAATGGCATATCTTAGCAACACCCAGGAGCAATCCTTGAGGGGTGTTTGGATCAAACATTGTTGAATGAAGCAATGTAACAGAAACGCAAAAGTTGAAACATTACTCGGATTAAACACCGAAGGTAACCCACTTAACAATAGGACCCTAAGTTGCCAAAGAGACAACTTGGAAGGAGTCGTGACAGTAAGGCTTATAAGCCACAAATAACATGTGTTATGTACATTTGATCGATTGCAGAAGTATATGTTATACAAGTAAAAAGAGCGGAGAACGAACCACTGCTTTAAGAGTGGGGATACCTCTCGATGTTGTGAAACCGCGGGAGCGGTAGTATATGTGAACCAAGTTCAAGAAATATGTTAGGGATTGACCATGTTGTTATTACCCTAGAATGATTTGAATAAGAATAATACGAAAGGAAGTGTTTGTACCAGTTGTGTAGATAGAAAGAGTAATAAGTCTGATAGCAACCACCATAAGTGTGTGATGCTAAATGTGTAGTGAACAACGCTCAAGGAACATAAAGGCTCGAAAAATAGTATATCAAGAATCAGCCAAATAAGTGGCCAAACCCAGTGTAATGGCGGAAGCTAATATAATAGCGGATGCAGTGTAAGTTGATGTTATAATGAAAGAGGATACGGTGTGCAACAAGCGACCATTGTATAAGTATTGTTAAATGATAAAATGGTGAAGGAGCAGAGTTAGGAGTTAAACTCAGTGGAGATACAACGGTAAGTGATAGCAAATAAACTAGGCAGCAAGCCTGTAGCCAGTATTATGTGATAAGAATCTCAGTGAAACACAGTGTGAATTCCTGTTGCAATCGCATAAGAGATTTACTGCCAAGAGTTTACGCCTCTGCACTCTGTATGACTGAGTGTTTTGGTATTGCGCTTGCGCGGTAATGATCGAGTGAGATAGCTAGGAAGTTGGGAAGATGTTAATTGTGGTAGAACAACAAAAGACTTAAAATGTTATAAGACCGAGGCATAGGAAATGTAAGGTCGTACCAATGAAATGGTACTTGTACAAAACCAAATGTGGAGGCACGATTAAGAATAAGTTACTACAGTAGCACTAAATCCAAATGTCTGTATGGAATATACCTCAAGTGTGGGAAATAACCAAGAGAGCACTACACATTAGGTAGTAGCTCAATCTCAACTGACAGAAGTCGGAAGAAATCAAGTCAATCATCTTGAATTACGTAGCAGTTTACGCAGTAAGTTATTAGAGAAGTGGATGGAAAGTTTTGAAACTCACCGAATTCGCTCACGGTAAGAGATACCACGCATCGGTTGAGAAACCATTATTACCAAGATAAAGGTGATAAATGGGAGATGTATAATATAGTAAAAATAACGAATGGGGCAAACTAAGCTCTCTAAAGTTATCGGGTCGCGCAGTAGAAGCTAGTAGACCCGTGATTCAAATGCTGAATGTGCATAGTGAATATGAGTAAATAGCTAATTATTAACGCCTAGAAGCCTCACAGGCCAGAACCGAAAACGGTTATGCGTTAAATAAACTCCAATGAGAATTCTTGGTTTAGGGACTAAACCGCCAATATGGTTAAGATCCTCTAACCAGAACACATTGTATAACAGACCGCGTGGAAGCTAAAACACTTCACGACGGTAGAACTTTTTAACCCAATGTTCATTGGTTGATTACGTGGGCGTGATCCCTTTTAAGGGGGGTAGAGCGCAAAACCGCTTAGTGTATTTTACGGTACGAGTGTACGTGAACTATGGTGTGCATAGCACAAAAAATTTGTTATTATGATTGGTGCGTGTGTTATATAAACATACGCATTCTTTCATGGTTTAATTGTGGTAATTGCGCACAGAAGATGCGAATACCATTGTGATAAGTGTGTTTATTTTGTTAACAATTGTGTGTGAGAGTACAAGTGTAAGGGGGTAAAGAAACTCCCGGGGAACTAAAGCCCCGACAGTGTATGAATGTAAAACCGTGTGTTGTATTTTGATAAAATATATGTATATATGTAATATAGTGATTCATGAAAGGGTATGAAACCAACATAGAACATAGTGAGAATAAGATTCCCTAGGTAACAGGATTAAAGTGAATGGAGATAATTGATAGACGGAGTTCTATCCTTTGGAGATGTAATGATCATGACTAGAAAGACTAAAAGATAGAAAATGGGAAATGTGTGTATTATTTGATGCTTGAAAATGAAGTGGGAGGTGGAACTTGATTTGCATGTGATCAAGGGAAGCCGAACACAAATTGGGGTGGAAGGATAGTTCAACACTGCTGCTGATCACATCAGGGTTGGATGATTCTTGAAGCTCCCTTTAAGTGGTCACAAATAACCACGCTAAGAAAAGAAGCAAAGAGCATAAGTTGGACTTGGAGTTGTATGCGTTTTCAAAAGGATTTTGAATCGGTATTTATTAAACGTCGATAGATACTTTACATAATGAAAGTTCTCTTATACGTAGCGTAGTAAAGAATATTTTTGTAGTACTTGCTCACGAGCCAAGGACGTATGCATGGGAAGTACATATGTTTTCTTTTAAAAAATAATTTTCTTAAGTGACTATTTTGATCTCCCAAAGGAACAGGGACAGAAGGTATCCATCGAGACCGGGTTCTGCGGGATCACAGAGTATATAAAGGATACTTTTGGTTGCTATACATGCTAAGACATGTTATGTGGTATGTGTAATAAATATTATTTTGACCTTGAGTCCTATTATGGTCGAGTTACGAAAATTGTTATGTTACCTAGACCTATGAGTCTAAATGTTGTTATGTTACCCAGACCTAAGAGTCTGAGGATTGTTATGTAAGTGTAAATGTGTTAAGGTACCCGGACCGTTGAGTTCGAGGTTATCATGTAAGTATGTTACGATATGATTATGTATGGAGGTGGATATGTTACCCGGACCGTTAAGTCCGAGGTTGTGATGTAAAGTGTGTTTGGTTATGGAAATTTATTTTGAAAGTAATTCCCGTATTCTAATCCAATGATGCGAGGGAAATGTGAACTTCAAGGATGAAGTTCTTTTAAGGGGGGTAGATTGAAATACCCCAAACCTTGATATGTTGTTTAAATGTTAAAATATGGTATTTAAAGGCTAGAAAGCACCTTAGAAACATCAGTGTACAATTTAAACCATAGTAAAAAAACACAATAAAACACTAAGACACAGTTTGAGCAAAAACATGCTCTAAGCTTGGAGTGAACTTGGTTAGGACCCAAAGAGCCTACCAAGACTTTATAACATGTAATTATGATTTAATAAGGCTAATTAAGTCCTTAGTAGACTTTGGTGGACAATTAAACCAAACAAAACATAAGAAAACACCTTAAGTCAATTTAAGCAAATACTTGCTCTAGACTTGGTGTACCTTGTATAATACCTAAAGGTCATTCTTAGACCTTATAAACATGCTAATCAACATGTAAATCAATTACTAAAGAAAAACAAGTTAAAACACAAAATGTGCTTTAAGGAGTCTTAAAGCACATTTTTGAGAAATTGTCTTGTAAATGAGTTTTGAGTGGCTAAATGTCCATCATTACTCTTTAATTAATATGGTGCTACTTAGTATCACATTAGGAAGTCTAAATCAATGAGAAATAAAAATTTCACAAATATGTGCCTTAATTTGTGAATAGTAACTAAATTAAGCTAGTTTATAATATAAGTCAATGTAAGTTATGTTATTGGTCAACAAAGACCAAATACCCCTAAGTAGATAATGGGGGCCGGTTTTTATAAGGTGAGTCACCACCAAGTGCTAGTTAATTAAAAGGAAGAAATAAAGAGTAAGTAAAGTAAAGTACTTTTACTTTATTACATAAATATCTTCTAAACTCACCTCTTTCCTCACTTCCTTCCTTTCCACTCATACCCACCGTCACCTATCTTCATTCTCCAAATCCATCGGTTTTGCTACAGTAAAACCTCACCATCTCCAACTCCATTTGCTTGTAACTCATGATTCCCAGGTCCAAATCCAATTTCAAGACCACCATTCTTCTAGTTGGAGCAAGCTCTACACTTTTATCTTTTCAAAACTTCAAAAGCCCCATTTTGGTGCCAAGTAGATTCACCATTGAAGGAGCTTGAGCTCATATTGTCATGCCTTGTCATTCTCCCTTGCTTCAAGGTAAGGAAAGTCAAAGAAAAACTAAGTTTCCTCTCATTTTTGTACATGTCTGAAAATTCACCATTAATGGTGTCTTCTCTTGTTCTTCCATACCTCCATTTCAATCTTCAAAGGGCTAGGAGGATTCCTATCTTGCTACTTATTCAAGATCCCTTTCATTTCCAAGGTAAAACAACTATCTAAGTGTTTTAAGACATGTATATACCTAGGGTTTGTAAGTGAGTTTAAGCATGAAGCTTGAATGCTCATTGGTTTTACTTGTGTATTGATTAGAACATTGACAAGTGACCAAGTCCTCTTGCCGATTTCCAAACAAGGAAGAACAAGAGTGTTCAAGTAAAAATCTTGAAGAAAAGAGGTAAACAAACTATCTCAATGTAGTTAAATGCCTTAGGAAAAGTGAGCTTGATTTGCTTAATAAAATACCTAAGGAGCCAATGGTGAATGACCTAGTGGAAT
The DNA here is from genome assembly GCA_023374045.1 of Limonium bicolor. NCBI lineage: Eukaryota > Viridiplantae > Streptophyta > Magnoliopsida > Caryophyllales > Plumbaginaceae > Limonium > Limonium bicolor. The sequence continues at coordinate 279,732,610 of CM041779.1, forward strand.
GCTCTCAAGGAAACTATTAAAGGGCATATGTGTTGTTGTATGTAATTGCAGGTCAAAGGCATTATTTATGTGGGAAATTCAGTGTTTAAGGTTTATGCAATTTAAGGGCCTAAGAGCCATGTTATTTAAGGGCCTAAGTGCCAAGCAATTTAAATTATGCACTATATTGTGATGTAGTGTAAATTTGGTGAAGTTTTGTGTGTGAGAAGGTTCACGAAGGAATTAGGTGTTCTTGAATGTTTAATGGTGAAAACTATGTGTTTTGGAGTGTTGATGTGCTAGGAGAACCCATGGCAAAATTTGGGTAATGTATAAGAAGTTTTAAGTGTTAAAATGAATTTCGGTGGACTAGGAAATATGAGGAATGAATGAATGTTTACTAGGGAAGAAACATGTATTAAGGTGTTCTAGTGTGCTACAAGGATTTAGGCATTATCTTGGAAGTTCTAGAAATCCAATGGGTGTTTTTTTTGGGATGTACTAAAGTCTTGGAGAAGTTTGTTTAAGGTTTAGGTAATGTTGATGTACAAGGAGGGAATGATGTTTAGGTAAGGTTTTGAGAAAGGAATTTTAAGAAGGTGTGAAAAAGAAGATTTGGTTAGTAAGAGAAGATGCTTGGGAGATGGTGTTATGATGGTGAGGAAACATTTTGGTGTAGTGGTCATTTTAGGTGAAACACCACTTAGAAAACCAAATGGAAAATGTTGCAAGTGTTAAGAGATTTTGTATGGAAATTGGGTAACAAGTTGGACAATGTTTTAAGGTGAATCAAAGTGATATTTTGGTATTGGAATATGCCTAAGTTCATGTGTGAAGTTTGGGTGAACAATGGGTGAAGAGAACTAGTTGAACAAGGCTTGAAAATGCTAAATATAGAAATCTGTAGCTTTGGTCTGGGACTTGGTTCCAGGGTAAGTCCCGGACCATACACAAAAAAAGGGCCGAGAGTTGATCAATGGCTTGGTCCGGGACTTGGGGTCGGTACAAGGTCCCGGACCAATGTTGAAAAATCACCCGAGAGTTAGATTAAGTGTTGGTCCGGGACTTAAGGTAAGTACCAAGTCCCGGACCACTCTAAAAATGTTGTTTAAGGTATGAAAATGATGTGTAATGATGGGGATTGATGGATAATGATGTTGTAAAGTTGTTAAGGACATGTTAGGTGAGTTATAATGACAATTAAGTGGGTGGAAAGTTGTAGTAAAATGTGAGAGTAAAGTAAGTTTAAAATGTGAAGTTATTTAACTAGTTAACGGGGTTAACCATGACCACTCGACGCTACACAAACATGTTACCCCCAATATTAATGAAAGCAACTTTAATGTACCAGTTGTTCGAGAATTGTTCGAGGAACATAAGTGGACATGGTAGAGTGGACTCCGGTGACAGGTATGTTTTCTTGCAACCTGTGTCCTACCGGATTACACCGGCTTGTATGCCAATGTGTTTTTCTGTATGTTTGCCACGTTATAAGATAAAACATGTAATGAGTTTACAGTAATTCGTTAATGTGCGAGTTTAGTTCTGATACCGTTTAACCTCAAATATGTGTTAAACTTAACTAACCGACTCTAGGGTCACATCAGAGATTGGTATTCGGATTTAACGACCCGTACCATGGGAACGTTCTAACCACGGCGATGCGTGAGTTAGTTGTATATTGATGTGCGTGTAAGTATGTGTACCACCCTTGTGTGTTTAACCCGGTTGAAATACCTTATGGTGTGTGGATGTGATAGGTTCCATAGTGGGGCTCTAACTATTTAACTATAAGTAAATATGTACTAACGGGGGTGAGGAATCCGGTCGTTCCGGTCGCGCGTTGTTTGGGAGTGGGTATCCTTCTTAGCTTTACCCTCCTCTCCGTTATGGTTGTTTCCTCCACGGGTTACGATCTCCCACTAGCTTACTCCAAAGCTTACCTATTCTGACTTATGATCGGTCTAGGGGGAACTTGTGTTTCGGAAACTTGTGGGTGTGTGGTGGGTTCTGGTCACTAAATCCGATCCATCTTTAAAGTTAAGTTACTCGTCCGACTATTAGGACGGTAACGAGTGTTGTGTAACGAGCTTATCATGAGTTGGCGACATTCTCTAGGCTCTACAGTGAACTAATTATGTTTGGGGTCGGTTCCTTAAGAGAACCGTACCCGTTGTGTTATGTGTTATTGTTGTGCCGTAATTCTTATAACGGTGTGATGTTATATGTTGTTAAAATGTGGAGTATATGGATCATGGATATGAATCCCAGATTGTAATAAGAGGCGTTTAAGGATAACCCGATTAATGGGTAAGTGCCGTCTATTAAGGAAGTAGCTCCATTAGAGGAGAAACACTCTAGGGTTAAAGAAAACAATGAGTGATTTGTTAAGTGTAGATGCGTTAGCTGTTTGTTGAGCCCTATTGTTGGGTGTATGTAATGTGTTATGTGTTTATGTTACATGCATGTTTTGAATATAATCAACCGCATGCCCAGACGACAATTAGTTGTACGTAGCCCGGTAGCATGCGGGCTGCGGGATTACCATACCAGCAAAGGTGGTGAGCCCCTTGGGGGCCACCCTTTTCTTCCTTTTCTATTTCAGGTACAAGGAGCTGGAAGCCGTTCGAGAGTATGACGGGTAGTTGTTTATACATGGGTAGCCGTTTAAATTGTGCATGTACTGTAGGTGTAGTAAGACCGGAATTGTTATCGGCGCTAGTTTATAAATACTCGGTACAGTTGGAATGTATGTATATTTATCGGTTGTTGTTAATGGAAAGGGATAGTAATGTGTAGTTGCTCGGGAATCTAGTCCATCAGACCGATACAATGTAAATGTATTAGCCTTGTTAGCCATGTGGGTGGCTAACGGCGTGTAACACCAGTAGGTTAAGTAATGTGATGTGTTTAGTTTCGGCTGCGATTTGTTGTTAAGTGTGTGGTTGTAGTTGGGGTGTTACAATATGGGATATGGGCGGTGTAAGTTAAGAGTTAAGTTGTCTAGGTTATCTTGAAGAGATTAAATAACTAAAACGACTCCGCGTATGTCGGAAAAAAATAGTCGATTGTGAGGGAAATGCTAACTATTATTATTCCATGAGCCATGTTAATAAGTTAAGTATGAGATCAAGAGACATTTACCTATAATGAGAGTATTCTCAAGCTACCTTCTAAGTTATGGCCATATTGCCATCTGAAGGGAAAGATCGACTTCAAGTCTTCCTTTATGAATTCAAACCAGTATATTAAATGGGAACCTACCTATACGCATGGTAGAATATAAAGAGTAGAAACATTATACTAATACTCACATGAGTTGATTCATAAACCGCAAGAACCTGTGGAATTGCGCGAAAACTGTACCTTGTTAGAAACCTTAGTGGGAACCCTACTGTGGTATACCTGATGAACAGGCGATAGTAATCGTGTATGTACTACCGAAAATTGGTGGATCAATAAAAACAGGAAATTTTTCTATATTATATACAAGATGCACGGCTCGACCGTAGCTCATACTCTACATTGAAAATAAAGACCGAATATGATGACAGTAAACTCAAATAACAGAATCACAAGATGATGACCTGATGATCAAAGAGAGGAATTTTAATATGCCCCAGTATTAACTCAAGATCCGAGCACCGTTGACTGCAAGCTGTAGTCGGCGATGAATAGAAGACAAATTTAAGACCAAAAAGAATACTGCAACTTTACAGCTACAACAACTGAACCACAGTACCCACCAACAACACCGACAGAGATGATTAACCCCGCCATCAGGACGTTACGTCGCAAACCACTACCAAATGAGAATATATAAGTAAACCTATTGGGTAAGGACCCATGGAAAGAAGAATGCTCTGACTAAACGTGCGAGAGCTTATAGACTTGATAAGAAAAAAATCCTAAATTGGACAGGTAATTAGTAATATATCAAGAAGGTACCCCACTTGCGAAGGCAACTAGCGTGAAGAACACAGGAAAGAATCAACACTGTAACTAAAAAGAGTAATGGAAACTCTGAGAAAGAACAAGACGCCTCAGTAATATTGACGAGAAGAATCCCAGTGGAATCACCGTCATAAGCAGCTATCAGAAATAAGCATCCAGGCACAAAACAATCAAGTGAAACTTGAGAAGAACTCAATGATGAAGAATCAAAATCAAGGGTGAACTATATTACAGTATATGCCACACAGAGAAAAACCTTAGAGTATATTTACCAAAAGAGTATACTGGAAGATGCATGTCATACACATGAGCATCACAAGCAGGGCAAACCTTACAATATTATAGGCAGCCCGGCGTACAGTAACAGAATATACAATGAAGAATACCAAGCAATGCTGCAACTGGCAGTTGCTTAGAAACAAGATAATCTGGAGCAGTGGCATAACGCGGCATATCAATCAATACATAGACCAGAATGTCTCGCGGTGTAAGGGACAAGTGCATCATGCACTAAGTAATAACCATAGATATATAGAAACAGAAAGTCAACCAGAAAAGACAAGGAAGAAACTTGAAGTATGTTACACACGTATATGAAACAGAATCCTTAGACCTTATGGTCGACATGATAGTTTAAACAAGCCATGAGATAATATCGGCAGCGAACAAAATGGTAGATCACCTTCACCCATACATTCGGGATTCAAATATAAAAGCATACAAATGCACTACAGAATATGTCAGAGAATGCATAGATTCTTGGGGGCCATACCCCGTAAACGGACAAAAGTCCAGACAAGATCAACAATGACAACCTAACGAAGGAAATGATGAACACAACTCATCAACCCTACATATGTACATTAATGAACTTAAACATACAACCTACGAAGCGCATTTAAGACAATTCCAGAATGATTGGACATTACTTAATTAGAGTTTCGCAGCAGAAGCGTGGTGGTCCCATCAGTTACAATTATCTACCGAGCTCAAAGGGAATGCACAATGTGTTTCACGTATCTTAACCAAAAACATGTGCCCTATCCACCTAAAGTCTTACAGCCCGAGATGGCTGTCCTTGAAGCTAATCATAAGTTAAAGATGAGAGTGAAGATTCCTTCACTATTTATCGACTAGTTATACTAGTCTAGGGTACGTGGGCGTACCCCTCTTTTAAGGGGGGGAGAGCCTATTACGTTTTAGCATAGTTGTACACAATTGTTGCACTATGATACATATGATTGCATGTGACTCTGTGATTGTATGAACTTTACTTGCTGATGTGTACTACGTTACACTGACATGAATGGATTATGTGTACTATGTTACACTATATTAAAGTTACTTTGGTACTACGAGATTATGTGTACTACGTTACACTATATGAAGTTACCCTGTGAATGCATGCACTTGTCAATATGTATTGTGCTACACTACTATGAATGAATTACTTGCACTACGTTGCACTACATTGAAGCTATTATTGGTGATGACCTTTCATGATCGCTACACTATATATTATGTTGAATATATACTAAACTTAAAATTAGTGGAACTTGGGACTTGATCCCAAAAAGAGAATTGAGTTGTGGATGATTAACGGAACTTGTTTCCCCACAACTGTTTGAACTTAGATATGAGACTTCGGGACGAAGTCCTTTTAAGGGGGGTAGACTAAAATACCCCTAACCATTAAATAATTAAATAATGGGAATTAACAGTTTATTTGAGGGATTATGAAACCTTGAGAAAGCACATAAACACTTAGGCGTTAAAAACACACCGAAACTCCTTAAGGTCAACAACGTGCGCTAAGCCGGACCTTAAGCTAACTATGATATATAAACTATAAAACTCTTACCAAGTCAATTAAGAATCATTATATGACCTTTAAAACATAGGACCTCAGCTAGAACTGAGAAAAAATGTAAAAGGCCCGGGAGAGTCGACACACCTCCCTTAAGGCCCGGAAAGCCCCGAAAACACCCGGAAATGCTTTATAAGATGAAATAAATCATTACACTTCATTCCAAATGCACCATAACACTTTATTAAACATATAAGATGAATATCTCACGCCAAATTCTCAATTAAACACAAAGTGCTCGAAGGTACCCTTATGGGCCCCATAAAACGCCCGGGAATGCCCCGGAGAGGTGCTGAAGTGGCACGAACTCCTATATAATTCATTCTTAGAGTTCCTGTCATCCTTATTCATCATTTTAAAGAGAATGATCGAGCTAAGTTGGCAAAAATACATAAAGTGCTCGGGGGAATTTCTTAACGCTCCTGTTTTGGTCTGGGAGTGTCCCGGTAGCCCGGGAATTGTATCATAAGTTGATATCACCCCATATAATTCAAGGTAACACCTTAATATATCATTATTTACCATAAAAAATAATTATAAACACTTGGAACGCGTTGTGACAATTTATTTTCCAAAATATCCTTAGAGCACAAAAACGCACTTTCAGGTGCCTTAAAAACGCGTTTTACGCAATTACCTTGAAGTTTTTGAGGAGCCACGAATTGGGAATCTTAAATAGGGATTACTTTACCATATTAATCAGTAAAATACAGGTATAAACCATGACCACAAATAGGGCCAAAAATCATGAAGATTAGTACTATATTTTAACATATTTGCACCTTATATTATGACATGAAAGTTGGTGACTCATATCTCCACATGTGGTATAAATATAGTTAATACAGGTCCAATACAGTCCAGACCCCCCATGCTGCCGAAAAACCTGCACCAAAAACAACAAGAGATTAGCTTTAGAAAAGGAGACATGAATTAAGAAAACAAAGCTAGATCTACTTTAGCAATATATTAACCTTAAACAAACCCACCCCTTATACACTCACGACAGCTCTCCTCCTCTTGTTCCAACCCAGCCAAAAGTAGTAAGGATTAAGACAAGATATGCTGATTGAAAATTCAAAAGTATACCAACTTACCTAACATTGTTGTCATGTTGTCTTCCATGACTTATTGCAGCCACTTTTTCTCCACCATTGCCGAAAGATGGTGCTAGATTGGAGACTTTTGTAGTCCAAAAATCAAAGACAAAACATTAAACTACAACTACCTAACTTAGCTAGTATTGTCTTATTTTCCATGATTAATTTCAGCCATTGATTCTCCTCCACAACTGCCGAAAGAACATGCATTATGGGAGACTTTTGTAGTTCAAAAATCAACTCCAAGACAGCTATAGTGTCGTGAGCTCATGAGAGAAAGCAAGATAAGATCTAATTATACTAAATAAAATAACATATACCTAACACCCTCACCTTCTTATGTTTCCCACCTTAACATTAATTAGCTCATTTCTAATCATGGTGTCGATTACACTAAGACAAGGAGAGGGTTAGTGCTGTCATTGAGAATTAAATTAACTAAAGCAATCATTAAGGAATTAACAAATCAATTCTTCCCATTCTTACCTTATTATCTCGGTAGATTGAGGTTCAAACACTTCTCCCAACCGAGCATAGGTAAGCTCCCTCCTTCTCCATGGTAGTCTTCTTCCTTTGAGCTTTCAAACTCCACTAATGAAGATTAACTTCTAGCTCTTGTTTTGTGTCATTTCCTAGCTCTCTTCATCAACTCTTGAAGCAAACATGAACCTAGTACTCCTACAAGTATTCACCACTCATCCATGCTCCAAGAAGTGTCTTGAATCTACAATTAAACCAAGGAGCATTCAAGGTTAACTTAAGGTATTTTTATGCTTGAAAAATCCTTAAGACATGCTATATATAACCGAAAATTCCAACTCTTCTAAGCATGATTTCTCCATCAATTTCATGAAGTAAAATTGGTTCTCCATCCATCCTAGGAGCACCGAAAATTCAAGGTAAAATACCTAAGGTAAATCCTTTGAAAACTATTTATAAATCTACTTAAGATCTATACTAAGATCTATACTAAGATCTAACTCCTAAACCCTTCCTCTTCTATACTAAGATCTATACAAATCAAGTCCTTAACCATCCTTGATTAAGAGTAAGTTTATTAAGTTAATTCTTAAGGTTCTAAGCTTTGTTTAAGCTCATAAATTTGTACAAAAATTATGTACATCTCTTCAAATAATTAAGGCCGAAATTAGTGAGGTTTTTACCAAGGAAAAAATAATTATAGCTTTTAAGCTAAGGTTATAACCTTAAGATATAATTTTATGTCACAAATAATTAATTATGAAGAGTTTAATACATGGCTGAATTATCTAGAAATAATTTTCTCCATTTTGAGATAAAAATATGTCTAAGACATTACAATAATTTTTACATGAGATATATGGCTCATATGTATTTATGTATAATTATTATGAGTTATAAATCAAGTTTTAGAAACTATATGGTATCATATAATAGTGGCCGAGACCTATTGGTGAAAAATAGGTTTTAATGAGCTATATATGTATATAAACTTATATTATGAATTTTGAGTGAGTTAAAAATAATTACTAGTGATTAAATGACTAGTTTAATAAGTTATATGGTAAAAGTGTGATTTTTAGAAAGTTTGAGGTATGGTATGTGAAAGCCGATAATAATATGGTCCTTGGCATAATTATAATATAATATGGTGTAGGAATTATTATTATGAATTTTGGGTGAATTAAATAAGTGTTTAGAAGTTAAAATAACAATTTGTAAAGTTTTGGGGCTATTTTGTAATTTCTGGAAAACTTGGTGTATAACCGAGTTAATAAGGTTCTTCTGGGTATATTAATGTATTAAGTGTGAAATTAGGCTTCTGGTCAAAGTGTTGACCGAAAAACTTTGGGTTAAATGATTTATGACATAAAATAATAAGTTTATAAAAATTGGGGGTGATTATGTAATTATGGAAGTTTAAATGCAAAACCGTTTTTGTTATGGGGTGGAATCATAATTGTAGAAATATAAGGGTCAATTTGTGATTTAGGAAATTAAAATAAAAACTAAAGTATACATGTTAATATATAACTATTATAAAGTTTTGGGGTTAAAATGTAATATTAAGTAAATGAATGTTAAAACCGAAAGTTTATGTGTCTATTTGGTAATTTATAAAAGTTAAGGTGTTCAAATAATAATTACCGAATTTATAGTGGTGTCTTTGAGAAATAATTAATTAAGAAGATAAAACTATGTGATATAATGTATTTTGGAGTATACTGTAAAGTTTATGAAATAAATGAGGTTATAATATAATAACCGAAAAGTATAATGTATTTATGGGATTAAAAAATTTGTAGGTCCTATATGGAAATTTAGTAAAATTAGAAGAGAAATTATGATTTAAGGATTTATGAAATTAAAACTATATGTTATACGAACAGTAGTAATTTATTTGAAAAGAAATAATATTATTTGGGGTTGGTTTGTAATTAATAAAAGATATGGGAAAATAAGCCCATGCGTGACTTGTAAATACAATTTGAGAATTTATAAAGTTGTTTTGTCATTTAAACAATTAAAATCATGTATCATAAATAATACATGTATATAAAATATATACATTTAAGATTTTCAAGAAAATCAAAAGGAGATGAATATAAGGAATTTAATGTGTGAATACCAAATAATATTTGGAGTTATAGTATATTAACTATAAAGTTAAGAGGAGAATTAATTTACATATGACCAATAAATGTCATTGACGAATTTATAAGTTGTTATGTCATCTGGACAGGTACAATATGTCATATAAACAATACATGTGTACATACATGTATAAATATATGTATAAAAATATGTACAAAGTAATTAAATAAATTAAGGAGAATTGTCAATGTGACATACATAAAATCATGGGAATAAATAAAGTATACTACCATGCAATAATAGTCTTGTAAATAAAGACTATAGGATTTAAGGTATATGATAATTCCATAATTATAAGTAAGTTAAGAAGCGAAAGAAATAATAACTATGGTAAATCAACCTCACATAAAATGACAAGGGAGTGCATAATCACTTTACGTTACGATAAAGAAATCTAAGAATAGATTATATTAACACTCTCAGTTAAACCTATTTTAGGACATTGTTTGACCAGACGTTGACCGGGAAATTAATGGAGTACAAACTTCGGTGAACGGTATGGATTCTTGCAACCTGTTTGCTAACGGATTACACCGGCTTGTGTGCTATCTGTTGTGTGAAATAACGACCAAGATAATTGCATGTAATATGTTGCACCTGCGTTTGTGTATCGTTGTGATTATTTTGTGCACTGCTAAGTTATTCTATGTGCGTGAACGATACTAACTATAACGTGTATGTGCCACGCATGCAACTCTACATTACCAGTGGATGAAATACCTACGTGTTAGTATACCGAGAACTTGTACTCAAGTTTCTCACTATCTTCCTTCATAAACAACGTCGTTGTCCTTAAACGTGACAACTGACAATATACAACAGTATGCTTGTTTAACGTCCTTGTGAGACGTCTAACATATTCGATGTTACGAGAAGCGAGGAGCCCAGAGGTTTCAGGCCATGCATGCAAATATGGAGGTTGTACCTGTCTCAGGTTGTCCTCAATACAGTATACGTCATGACGGTGGTTTTGGGTGTAGACTTTGTCCACTCACCGGGTTCGTACCGGAATATTTTTGAGGTTGGGAGGAAGGCTACGTTTCTCTTGTTCGGCTAAATACCCGTATTATCTTGTGGTGGGAGAATACTACATTCTCCCGTCGGGCTAAATACCCGTATACTTGCAATAAGAGGCAGCTACACTAATCTCGGTGGTACCGAATCTTTTCAGTACAGGAGTTGACTACGTTCTCCCTGCGGGATTTATTACCCAACCATTAACGCGAGAGTCTTATCTCGTCTGAAGGGTTTATCATACCCGTTCCAGAATTAAATTACTAACTTGACCTCTGCTGTCATGTTTCTCATTGTGAAGTTATTGACCTTGTATGGCTACTTGTGTGAATATATATGATGCATGTTTTCAGTGTTTGATAAAAAAACCGCATGCTTACGACAAAGTAGTTATGTGTGGCCCGCAAGCTTATGGGCTGCACGGGTTCATACCAGCATTATTGCTGAGCCATTTCGATGGCTATGTTTTTCAGGTACCTGAAGAAAGAAGAGATTACCCGACCGAGTGTAGGTGAGGTAGAATTAAGACGTGGGTTTATTACTGTCTGTATCATTTTACAGTACTGTACTTTTACTTTTGGCTTTCGTTATTTAAGAGGTTTGTATTCAGCGCTCATACTGTATCGTTTGTAAGTTGTTTTGGAGTTAGCCTGGTTAGTCACATGGGTGACTAGCGGCGTTGTAGCACCACCCGTTGTTATGTATATATATTCCGCTGCATTTCCAGTTATCTTCGGGAGCTATCATCGTACAGGTTGTGGAGTTTCGGGTTGGGGTGTTACAGATGCTATTATCAGTGGTACTTCTTCTGTCATCAGACTTACTCTGTTGCCATTATCAGCAAAACCTTGGGTTCCAACATAGTACGATGTTTTCTATACTGAATGAACAAAAATGTTTATAATTTAGTCAAACATAACGTAAAATATCATTTAATAATGTGGAGTCACTATTATAACGTTCAAACGCAATAAGAACGGGTTTAACGTCTTTTATTACCGCTTTTCATACTTTTTACGATTTATGTACGACCCTAAACCCGGCCTAGGAGTTAGGGACGCTACACGCCGCGTGTCTATTACCTAACAACGCTACACTCTGACGCATACGATCTCAAACCCAAATGAAAGTACTCACATTAATGAGAAAAGTGTTTACAAAATCCGAAATGTCAAAGTGAAAGTCATACAAAGAAAGGCTCCGTAGGTTACATAGAGTCAACGCGTCTAAAGTGCAAAAGTCAAATACATGTCTGAACGAAATCATAAATATGTAACAGAACTCCATAGAGAGAGAAGAAGAAGTTCTCCATGTGCTCAATCTGCGTAACATAAGAAAGGGGTGAGCTCAACTAGCCCAGTAAGCAGATGAAATACCCCGAACTTAAATATAGGGATTAAATTATCCTAATAGGTATTTATGAGCCTAATAACGCCTAAGTAATATTGGTAAGGAAAAATAAATCCAAAAGAAATGAAGAAATGCTTAAAAAGCGAAAAACGCTAAATAAGCGTTAAATAACCATAGGAGGTATGAGACCTCGGTTAGCACGTTGTATGGATTCCTAGGGCTTAATAAGACCTAAACAATATATGGGAACAACTCCCAAAGAAAACGGATCCAAAGAATGAATTAAAACGCTAATAGAGCTTTAGCGCACGTTTTTGAGAAAACCTGAAAACGTGACTTTAAGTGGTCAAACGGACCCGTAAAAATTCTAAATCATTAAATAACAATTATTAAGCATTAATGGAAGCTTAATAACCAATAAGAATAAAGAAACGAGAAAATTCTGGAAAACGGGCCCGGTTAGTGAATAGTACCAAAACCGGGTAAAATAACGAGCATTTTCAGTAAAAGACGAAAAACGCTCCAACTGGTATTATTGGGTGGGCTGGTTTTTAAGAGCTAAATTAGCTCTCTCACACACACTCACACAAACTAGCTAATTAATTAAGGGAGCCAAAAAGTAAAAAGGGAAAAAGGTAAAAGTGCTTTACCTTTCCCTCTCACCTCATTTCCCTACTCTCTCTCTTCCGTTTCTTCTCACCCAGCCGACCTCTCTTCTTCTCCCCTCTGCATCTGGCGATTTTTGAAGCTCTCCACAAGCTTCCATGGCAGCCCTCTTCATCCTCTTGCTCTAGCCACATGCAAGCTCCAAATCAAAAACAAATTACATATTTGAACTCCCCTCATCATTCTCTACACTTCCCTCTTTTCAAAATCCAAAAATGAGGAAGTTCATTTTCGTGGGTATACCCCATTGGTGAAGAAAATGGCATCAATGTGTAGCTTGGAGTCTCCTCTCTCCATTAAGGTAAAAATTTACATGAAAAACTCATGTTCTCACCATTTCCTTTCATAACCGATTTGTACCCCAATGTAATGCCTTGTTTTCTCTCTCTCTTTTGAGCATAATCTCAACCTTACAATGGTGGTGGAATCACCTTCTCAAACCAAGGGCTAAAACCCCTCCTAAAACACTCTAAAGGTAAACCCTAGAATTTGTGATTTGAACATTTCAATGCATTAGTGTTAATGTAAGGGTTAGTATGTTAATTACACTTATCTTTGTGTGTATTGGGTGATGGGAATGGGGTTTGGCAACTCCATTCCCCATGTAGCCAATTGTGCAAGAAAGAGAGAAAGAGGAGGATTGGAAAAGAAAGGAAGGAAATATAAGCTTAAGGTAAGAGCTCCTCCCTAATGTTAAATTTTAATGCATTAGAGTGATGGGGATGAGTAAACTGATTAAAGAAACCCAAATATTGTATTAGTATTGTAGTTTGTGGAAGTTTGAGTATTTATGAGCAAGTATTGGAATTGTAGGCCTTGGGGCCAAATAATTGTGCATGTGTATTAGTATTGTGGTTTGAGGAGTAAAGATGTATTGGTATTGTAGTTTGATGGAGTATTGGTGTATTGAGATAATGTTTTGAATGCTGGTAGGACCCTTGCGAGGGTGTGGCTGGAATAGGAATGATTTTGGTGAAAAAGTGTGTATGAGGATAAGTAGGAATTGTAGGTGAACTATGGCAAAATTTTGGTAGAAAATGTAAATTTATGGATGACTTGGTGAATGGGAAAACCACAGGTGTGTATTTGGATAGTAAAGATGTTTTAGTACTCATGGAATGGTAGTTTGTAGTATAGGAATGAAAAGGAGTAAAATCTGTAGTAGGAAGTATTGAAATGTATTGGAAAAACAAGGGAGAATTAATGTGTAAGATTTAGCAAAATGAGTATTGTACTGAGTAAGGCTTTGGGTTGAGTGTAATGCAAATGAGGCATTGAAAGAGCCATATGAATAATGGGGAGAAGGAAGGATAAAATCTGTAGCATTTGGAGAAGAGCAAAAACTGTAACAGGGGAGAAAATTTAACAGTGAATGGTGTTTTGTAACAGGTTTGGATAGAGGTGGATTAAACTAGTTTAAAGTGCTTAATCAATGCTAAAATATACTAGATTATATGTAGGAATATTGGGGAAGAGATTGGTAGAAGTTTGGAGTTGAAACATAATCAAAACATATATATTTTACAATACTGTAACTTGTCCGGGTTTGTAAACAAGTACACAAACCCGGACATGTCAAAAACACGGCAGAAGGTATTTCAGAATGGATGGTCCGGGTTTGTAAACCAAGACCTAAACCCGGACCACCCCTAAAATGCACCCGAGAGTTTTGCAAAGGAATGGTCCTGGTTTGCAAACCAACCCCTAAACCCGGACCACCCAAATTTTTCACCCGAGAGAAACTACACTGCATGGTCCGGGTTTGTAAACCCAGCCCTAAACCTGGACCACACTTAAATTCCACCCGAGAGTGACCAAACATTATGGTCCGGGTTTGTAAACCCGGACCCTACTAAAAACCTTCCAGAATGTGTTCTAAAGCTATTCTAAGGTAGGGTAAGGATGGGTAATGATTGTATAAGAAGATTAAGACATAATTAATGATGTTTAATGGTCATCAAGGCTATAAACAAGCTTAGAAAATAATTGTAAGTAAGTAACTTGAGTAAATGTATTTAAGTAACAAAGAGTTAGTAAGTATAAACTAGGAAACTTTAAGAAAGTAATAAGTAAGGTTAATTATGGATAATTAACCATCCAACTGTATGTATGTGATAGGATTCAAATAGTTGAACACCGAAGGGAGTCGGTGAGTCCAAAGTCAACGGTGAAAGGTATGATTTCTTCATGCCCTGTATCCTAATCTGGTTACCCCGATTTGTGTGCTTATTTGACCACCTAAATAAGATAAATGCATGAATCGGACTATATTGCACTTACCTGTGCTTGACTTATGTTGTTCTTGATAATTATTGTCTTGAACATAGTTTGTATAATTCATGAAATATATGAATGATGATGAAGTGTAATTGTATCTCGTAGTGTACTTGTATATTGTATTGTATTGTGTATGGATGTGTATATGAATAGTGTATTTGTGTATGTGGTTGAATGAATGACTTCTACTAATTCCTAACTACCTAACTCCTAACTTAAGTGAGTAAATTGGAATGAGTAGAAGTCCGATATAGCTTCGGCCACACGTGAGGATGAGGAGACACAAGAGGTTGGATCCGATTCCTGACTCTTAAACTGGTCCGCGGCCCAAACCCTTAAATGGGTAGCATCCCGGATTGGTGAGTCAAGTAAATCCCGGTGGTGGGACGGAGTAGTCCCCGGCCGGAGGTCCCGACGACTTAACATGAGTAAGAGTAAGAGTAAGTAAGTAAGTAAGTAAGTATGAGTACGAGTATGTATGCGTAAGTATGGTGTAACGAGTAAAAGAGTAATCTCCACCCGATTAACCCGGGTGGACAAAATGGAGCTAACAAGTATTGGGTATGTATGGAATATGTATTGCGTATGAACTGTATGTGTATTGTGCATTGTGGACTTCAGGAAAGGTAAGTATGTATCGTTGGACTGTATGGATTACTATGTATGAACTGAAGTGTATGTATGTATTCTTGCGTAAAGTATTGTAGTATATGTATGAAAGCATGTATGCATGTATGTATGATTAAAATGAACTGCATGTATTCGACCAAGTGGTCGGCGTACCCTCACTAGTACGCGGGGTATGCGGTTATCATATGCAGCGAAAGCTGACCCCCTAGGGGGAACGTTTTTAGTGTGCAGGTACCCGAAGCGGATACGGTCAAAGTAAGAGACCGGTGGCACACCTTTGTATTTAGGAAGTAGGTAGTTTGTGAGGAATGGGTAATAGATAGACTCTTAGTGAGTATGTATGAACTTGGGAGAAGTATTGTATTTGACTTGGAACCTAGTAAACTCGGTATGTGGATTGTGTTGTATTGAACTTGAAGTATTGTAATGAACGGGAAGTCTTAGTAATTGATTTGGTAATTGGAGTATGTATGATAAGTGTGTAGTACTCGGATATTCCGGTCCATCAGACCGATGCTGTATGTAGTAGTAGTAGTAGCCTTGTTAGTCACGTGGGTGGCTAACGGCATTGTATCACCCACTGTATGTAAGAATGTATCCGCTGCATGACTCTGGAAGCACGAGGAGATTGGACGGTAATGATTGTATTAATAGTAGGGGTGTTACAGCAGAAGACTTCCTCAAGGAAGCCTACTCAAAACAGAAGTCAGAAGTTACATAACTCAGAGGGAAGTATATGTTACTTTGCAAACAGACGAAGCAGAAGCAGAACGGATTCCAAATCAGAGCAGAATATCATATCAAAACATCAGTTGGACTTTCAGAAACAGATTCACAAGGTGGGACACTAGAAACCCGGTAACACATCAGAAGGACACACACTAATGCCCTGTGGATCCGAAGATCCCACAGCAGAAGCCATAGAGACAACTAACGGACCCGTCGGTCACTAAACGTCCTAAGGGAAACCTTAAGGAACATATACAGAAGGAATTCCTGCGCAACATGCTACGGGACAGCCTGACCCGACTATCCAAGGCTCAGAAGCTTATTAACTAGGTCCCAAAACCATTTAGCCAAAATAACAAATCAAATGTGCTTAAATAAGTATAACACATGCATAAAAGACTTATTCACACTTAGGGGATCCAACCCCAAACACACAAACAGAAGTCAAAACAGAGCTCAACGAGCAATAGTCTAAACTAAAGAGGTGTTCAGACATCGTCCGACCTTGCATGTCCGGACACGGTGCGAATACAAAACAGAGAGCCGTCAGGACTTGCGTCCGACCTTGCACGTTCGGAAGGAGTTCAAAAACAGAATCACGGAGACAACAGATGGTCTGTCTGAACTTGCGTCCGACCTTGCAAGTCCGGACAGAGTCCAAAATCAAATGTGCAGAGGTGTCCAAACATGTGTTCAGACGGACACATGCCGCGGCCAAAATCAACTTTTGAATCATAATGACGTCCGAACATGTGTCCGAACTTACAAGTTCGGACACATGCCGAGAGCAAAACTTAGAAAACGTCCTCGCACTCAGTCTGGACATACATGTCCAAACAGATGTCCGGACACTTCAAAAACATGGAATCCAGAGGCGCGCCAAACGACACGTCTGGACATACAAGTCCGCACGGACGTCCGGACGGCGCAAAATGCCGAAATCGCAGGAAGCAACAGAGGCAGAGTAAGGGTGTTTCGACTAGCTCACTACTAAGTGCAAGCCTTCTCTCTCATTCAAATAATCTGCAAGAGTGTTGAAAGCCACAAAAAACTATCCCATTTAGTTTACGGCATACTTTGAACTCTGTTCTATTTCTGCTCCAGTGTAGTCCAGAATGGCACCTAAGAGGAAACTGAAAAGGGTCACATAGGAAAGCAAATATTCAACACAAAAAACCACCACATGAAAACTTTCTACGTCCAAAAGCAATACTTTGCCTCCACACCAAAAGCCTTCACAAACTCATCTACAATCCCAAATCAGACAAATTCCCCGGATCTCCCCAGCACCATTGAATAACCAATTCAAAGCCTTAACATCTGAAGCAGAATCATCAATATGGAAGCCTGAGATAATCTTGCTGAGTAGTGATTCTTCATCTCCTGACTTCTTTTTGATGGAAGGAACTGATCCTTTCACCGACTTCGACGTAGATCTTTCATCGTCATTCTCATCAGATGCCAACGGAGACACAGCAACGCGTTATAGGGCATACAAGGGAGAAATAGCTTCAAGGTACTAGTCACTTCGACTGGAAGAAATTCAAGCAGTAAGACGTAGAGAGACAGGTGTAGCAGTATAAATATGTGTTACTATATCTTTACCACCTAGGCAGTGTACCTACCGTTTTGCGGAATTAGTGATGAAGTGGGTTGTCGATCTCAAGGACCTTTTTCAATTAACTGACAGACTATTAAATTAACTAAGAGAACAAGAAATGTCACTTTTTAGGGTTTAATTAATATAGTTAAAGGACTGACTCAATAAACAAACATAAAATAATAAAATAGTAAAATAAACTAAATTAAAGGTTGAAACTTTGAAACCTATGAAGCACCCCGGATTGATCATAAACCTTCTCTTTCTCAATCTGTTAATAAACTCTTCCCTAATTCTGTAATAAACTCATGAATCTAAATTACTCCATTGACTGGTCCCGGTACAACGGATCCTATCTGGCAGACATAACAAGCCACAACCATGCCCAAGTCAAATTGTGTCATAACCGATTCTTATTGAAGACATTAACCTTTAGGCAAAGCATGCTTCTAGTCGTTAATCTGGTTTAACTTTTTATGTCTTGTTAACTAATCTCAGCGCCACACTTTGATTAGAAAACTACAAAATTACTT
This sequence comes from Limonium bicolor, assembly GCA_023374045.1. Classification (NCBI taxonomy): domain Eukaryota; kingdom Viridiplantae; phylum Streptophyta; class Magnoliopsida; order Caryophyllales; family Plumbaginaceae; genus Limonium; species Limonium bicolor. The sequence goes on from CM041779.1 coordinate 279,750,943, forward strand.
TAATAAATTAATCAGAAGATTAAAACACATCAAGTACAGGAACTAAACTATTGCATAAATTAAAGAATATTACAAATAAATCTATAGATTTTGTCTGCAACCCCAATCTAGGGAGCTTGACAAACTACTCAGACATAACTCTAAAAACAGAATAACAAACAAAGAAAACATTAACACATTAAACAAAAGTGCTATACCCAAATTTTGACCCTCGGAATGGGCTCAAGCGCACAAATGCGAAGACAAGGGCAAAACGGTCAAAATAAACCAAGGCGAGGTTTCTCTAAGGACATTCTCGGGATTTTCTATTTTCATATGACTTTTTCACTATCTCCAAACACTTCTAAATACCATAGTAATTATGAAAGGCATTTCTTAATTTCCTAGATGATATTTATTTAGGAAATTTAGCTTTTAATTCATATTATAGTTAATTACACATGAAATAGCCTTGAAATAGAAATAAAAAAGGGTTTCCAAAAATTAAAATACAATTTTCACATGGTTAGCATGATTACATACAGTCGTGAACCTGAAATTATTTTATTTGGAACCTCAGCCCAAAATTTAAAGAGAAATTCAAACATTCTTGCAATTTTTTCTCTCCTTTGAAAGATACTGAAATCAAGTTCAAATGTAATGAAATTTTTTCAAATATATAGGATAATTTTTAGAGACTAACACCATTGAAATTTTGTAATTTCGATTTTCCAATCATAAGTTATGAATTATGGGAGGCTCCAGATTGCAAGATTTTTATCTAATCGGTTATTTATTGAAATAACCCGATTCCAACGCTCAAAATTCCTAAAAATTGTCTTCTATTTGGTTAAAATTTCAGATATTTTATCGATCTGTATCACATTCTAAAAAAAATCAGATTCTCTTAGAGCACAAAATCAGGGTTTTGGATAAAAAATTTGTTCTATCAATTTGGCCATGCTCTTTCTATAAAAGACCTTCCCAAAAACAATCTAGGGCAGAGGATAACACTCCCAAAGTCAGAAACACAGCCGTCAACCTTCTCCCCACGTTTTTGCACTTCCAAGCCTCAAATCAATACCGAAACTCTACTGAAATCACCCCGAAATCACAAAAACACATTGTTTCTTCTCCCATTGAACTTCCAAGCACCAGATTATTAAAATACATTACCAAATCTTGGTTAACAACACAAGGAAAAGGGGTCAGAAGCTCGGGTCGAATTCAATCTGGAAGCGATCCCGACGAGGCACCGAAAGATTCTTGACGTAAAGAATCATCTTGAATTCGAAGGTAAACAGGTGGGAATTTTACTTCTCTAACTCCCCACACGGACTTTTTTAGCCTCCTCCCAAAATTTGGGTTCAAACCGATGGTTTTCGGCTTCTGAATTGTTATTCGTTTTCGTTTTTGTCTTCTTACTTGTTCAATAGTTTCGACTTTAATTCATATTCTAATTGAAAACTTTCAATCACTAACGTGTTAAGAATCTTTCAGGCTATCTACCCATAAAATTTGAGCTAAAAACACCACCGGGAACCACCAGAATGCCGCCGTCCGAGGGTAGTCTGTGCTTGCGGACTGCATGTCCGGGGTCCCGGACAGCATGTCCGTGGCCACGGACACCCCCAGACCGCAGCAGAATTTAATTTTCAAACATTTTAGGTTTTTCAAACTATGTCCAGGCCTACGGACACCCTGTCCGTGGCCCCGGACTTTCCAATTTTTGCTTTCTTGTGTAAATTCGACTTTTCTCATATTTAGGTTAACAAGGGTCCGTGGCCTCGGACATTGGGTCCGTGGCTACGGACGCAAACAAAATTTGGCTTAATTATGCTTTTGAAACCCTAGTTTAGGTAATTTTAATTTTCACTTCAATTTTCAGTCAAAAAATACCAAAAATACAAAAAAAAATCAGAAACATGGGCGCTTAGGTAAAACAAACTCATAAAAAAGCCGTAAATAACCTAAGTAGAGGAAAAACGACCTAGGAGGGGAAATGAAAGTAATTGAACCCCAAATAAGTCGAATACCATGCCCCCGAACCTGAACTCTCCTTTCCTAATTTAATCTAGGTTTAAATTAGGTGGCGACTCTAATTAGGTTCCAGTGAGCTAACTTAGGACTTAGCAATTAATGTTTTATGACATAATTATTAAGCTTAGGTTATAAGTGGACCTAAACCTGACCAGATCCTAATCAACTTGAATCAAAATAGGATAGGGTCTAAAAAATCAAGGCTCACAGAATGGCGACTTTGCTGGGGACAAACTCTTAATGTTAACTTGTTTTATTTAAGAAAGAGGGCTTAACTCGAAAATTGTATGTTTGTGGATTTTATTACGTTGTTTGTTTACTTTGGTGCGTAATTTAAATTTCTGCACCTTTGCATCATATGAGAGCGAGTGTCCATGCAAACCGATTTCACCCCGGGACCCGCCTTAGGTTCCCCTGTCAGGAACTCACACCTTTTTAGGAGATGTGAATAAGTGGGGGAAAAAGAGGAGGATGTCGTCTAACCACATCCCCTCAATATCTGGGCTTTAGCCCCAAGCATTTTCCTGGCAGTGCCCTTACCTAGCCTTGTTTGGTAATTCAAAGACCCGACCGTAGACGCACACCTCATGGTGATGTGAGAATAGTGGGGAAGCCCAAAGAGAATAGCGTGCAAGCCCTATTCCTTTACGGTGACCTGGGCCCTAGCCCCTATCACCTCTCCAGATCGATCCATACCCAAATTGGATAAGCGTCAAGTGAGGATATGTTGAACTTGTGTGAGCCTTTTTGCTTGTATGATCAGCCCACTACCAAGCTTATAAATTGATAGGAACTTTCTTACATCAACTCAGCCCAACCCGAATTGGCAGCTTTATTGTTTGCGGCCTAAAGGCCCTATTTGGTTTAATATGTGAGTCATTTGGGCTTTGGCCCAAAAGTTTATATTTAGGTGATTTCTCTTTCGGCCCAATTTGAATTATTAATTTAGTTCTAGGCCCATGAAAAACAAATCCACTTAAAGTAATCCATAAGATATGAAAATCAATCAGGCCTTTCCATTTCGGCCCAAGGCCCATTCTAGTCTAGGTAAACTTTTTATTTGGGTCCTGGCCCAAAATCCTAGATTTAGGTACCATCTTGTAGGCCAAATCAGAACCATTATTTTTGGCACGTTTGAATTCAGGATAGTTTGCGTAACTCATTCATTCCAGTTTCGGGCATGTAGGCCCAACAAGAACTTCAAAATGAATCTTGGACTTCAAAGTTCCTCCCTCGGCCCAGTGGCCCATTCGTACTTCATACAGTTTCCTTCGGCTTGTGTGCCTCACTTCCAGATTTAGGGTATTCAGGCACATACATCTAGATGCGATTTAGAAATCGTTCCAGCCCATGTGCGTCATTTCTAGCCCAAACACATTCCGGCCCACGTGCCACATTCTCACAACACTCCGGCCCATGCGCCACATCCTCAAAACATTTCTGGCACATGTGCCAACCTACTTATGAATCATTCTGGCCTGTTTGCCTCACTTTCAATTCATCCAGGCCCGAGTGCCTATCCATATCCATGAAATCATCTAGGCCCGAGTGCCAATCCACATTCATGAAACCGTTTCAACCCAAGCATCTCACATTCAGTTTGTAAAAGATTTAGGCCCAAATAGGCATCCCTAGTTCAGGTTTTTCGCAGTGCCTAATAGGAGTCCAAGAAGAAGGCGATCACGCTCATCTCAGCGATGTCCCAACGGTCAAGAGCTCGAGTCTTCAGCATGCAGGCGTCAGATGGTTCGGCAGAGTTCGAATTCAATAGAAGGCTTAGGGTTCACATGCATTCTGCTGCATAACTTGCTAAAACATTCATCTCTCAAATGCACCGCTCAGAGTTTTCAAAGAATGTTTGTTTTTCAAACCACTAATAAGAAGCATCGATTTCGTTGAATCATCATTTTCCTCATGTTCACAAATGAATGACTTTTTCAAGTCTAAATTCACCCAAGGTTCTTCTGAGAAACGGATTCGTGAAATAATCATTTCTCAACAACGGAGCACACAGATTTGTATTTTGTTTCCAAAAAGTTGAACATGCCTTTCCAATACCATACCTCACCCCAAAACATCCAAAACAACCCACGAATCGGTTCAAGTGCACACTTATTAAAGTTGTTGTCATAAACCCAAATCAATACTACTACGGAATCTGAGTTTAGGTTTGTCATCTTTCATCTTTCGTTTAAACGTATGAACAAGTCTCTAAGTGAAAATTTTGCGAGAGTGTCTTGAGCGGGAAAACCATGAGTGAACGAGCGTGTCATTTTTACACGACTCCGGTGAGACCACATTCAAAGGTGAGGTAAACGGCATAACTCCGACCGAAGGAGATAATTTGTAGATTTACACTTAGACCTATCAAAAGTAACAAAGAATGGATACACAACTATCAGGAACGACGAAGCACCTAGGTACAGCACCAAACAGCCAAAAATCTTGTGAACCCTAAAATTAAACCCTAGGCACCCCCGTTGAGCCTTTTATATATCCCATTTCGATATTACAAATCTCCACAAAACAAGCCAGCCCGTGATGAATATCCAACCTGGTGACCAAAGGAAGCAAGGAGCCTGACTCTCAGATAACGTTCTCACTAGTCCAAAGAAGCAACGCCGCTATCAGCATAACGAAGTGATCCGCAGATGGACCCTAAGTGACACAGGATCCAAAGAGCTCACATCCAAACAGCTCTTAAAGCTCAAAACCAGGAGACACAAGATCCCCGAAGGCAAAGTCAAAAAAGGTAAAAACAAAAAGGCAAATCCGAAGTGCCTCGAAGAAATCCAAATGACAAAAGAAGAGAAATGGTGTAAAGGAAGACTTCAAAAGTTCCAGTTCCAAAGCTCGAAAACAACGTCAACGCAAAGCAGCCAGACGACTTCAAGATGAGGAAGGTAAATCGGAGGGAAGACGCAAGTTGCAGCTTTGGTCACCCCTTTAAGCTCCATATACCTCAAATATCCCTCCACAGCCTGTTATCTTTCATCATACCCCATGGCACGTTATAAGCATTAAAGAATTATGACTTGATAGTTGTGTATCTAATTACATGAAAGTAACAGATCAAATACGTAAATCCATCAAATATTAAATTCAATGGTCTAGAAGTTTTGACTGAAAACAAGAAACGAGTGCAAACACCAACACGCCGAGTGTAGGTTAGGAAGCACCACATCAAAACATAAGCCTTAACCCTGTGAGAACGAGATTTGTTTCACATGTTTAAAGAAAATACTGGGGGCAATCAATCGTTCTGATCGATTGCCATGAATTCTAGCTCAGATTGTCTTAAAGAAAATACTGAGGGCAATTGTTAGTTCCAACAATTGCTATGACAACACTAACTAAAACCCAAAGCTTAACCCTTCACAAGCTTGAAGCACCATCAACACCACCACACAGGCCCACACAAGCCCTTACCTTCACATCATACACCACACAGGATCACATAAGCCCTTACCTTCACACCACTACCACCACAGGCCCACCTTCACATCATACACCGCACAGGCTCACATAAGCCCTTACCTTCACACCACACTACACAAGCCACATAAGCCCTTACCTTCACATCATACACCACCGACACATATAAGCTTTGATCACCACTCAAAACACCACACCCCACCGGCGGCATGTTCATCTCCTAGGAGACAAATTACAAGTCTGAAATCTTTAGTCAGGAAATGGTAACTTCACTTTCCTTTTTAGTAGACATAATTTTCTTCAAACACTGCCGCGTTCTGCACCTTTTTCAGCAATTTCTTGTCTTGAACAATTTTTCCTTCAACACTTTCGATTTCATAAACCTCATCATGGCCACGTTTGGCACACTTTCTAGCAATGTCTTGCTTTGGACAATTTTTGATTCTCATCATAGCCACGTTTGGCACATTCTCCAATGGTTTCTTGTTTTGAACAAGTTTCCTACCTACACTTTGATTGTATTTTGACATGCGCATTATCATTGCCACGTTTGGCACTTTCATAATCAACTTTCATCATGATCATTTACATAAAATTTACGCTGCATCTATTAGTACAAGGTTCCTCTTCATAAATTAGAGATACAGATTCTCGCTCGAAGATACAGATTCTTCAGAGATACAGATTCTTGCTTGAAGATCCAGATTCTTCAGAAATATAATTCTCGCCCGAAGATACAGATTCTTCAGAGATACAGATTCTCACCCCGAAGATACAGATTCTTCAGAGATACAGATTCTTACCCAAAGATACAGATTCTTCAGAGATACAGATTCTCACCCGAAGATACAGATTCTTCAGAGATGCAGATTCTCTCCCTGAAGATACAGATTCTTCAGAGATACAAATTCTTACCCCGAAGATACAGATTCTTCAGAGATACAGATTCTCACCTGAAGATACCGATTCTTCAGAGATACAGATTCTCACCCGAGTATAAGATATCACCCAAGTAGCGGAACTCACCCGAGTAGCAGAACTCACCCGGGTAGTAGAACTCACCCAAGTAGAAGAACTCACCAGAGTAGAAGAACTCAACCGAGTAGAAGAACTCAACCCCAGGCTCGTCATGAGCCTAATTCCCTACCATTCCACTTAGGCACACATAACCCCTGCCATCGCAAAAGCAACCTTAGGCACCTATAAGCCCTACTTGACATTCATTCACTCAGGCACCCATAAGCCCTATTTCACATTCATTCACTCAGGCACCCATAAGTCCTACTTTACATTCATTCACTTAGGCACACATAAGTCCTACCACTACAAAAACATCCCAGGCGCGCATAAGCCCTACCTTGCACCTGTCTTACCCTGCATCCATCATACCTTGCATTCATCCAGGCACACATAAGCCCTTTCACACACACATCACATCAATCTCTTTACATACTACACCTCTTTTCATATATAGGTTTTTGACACCTTCATGCTCGGTTTAGTTCATTCATTTCTAGGTTCCCAACACCTTAGATGCTCGGACTAGTTTATTCATTCTTAGTTTAGTCCACCTTTCACATTTTAGGTAGTTGGCACCTCATAATAGCCCAACACATCTAGACTTCTCTTATAGGTTGTTGGCGCCTCATAATAGCCTGACACATATAGACTTCTCTTTTAGGTAGTTGGCGCCTCATAATAGCCCAGCACATTTAGCTTTTTCTTTAAGGTGGTTGGTACCTCATAATAGCCCAATAATCTCAGAATTCTCTCCTAGGTAGCTAGCGCCTCATAAAGCTCAGCCTAATCAACAGACTTTCGGTAGAAATTCAAGACACAGAGTTCATTTCTCAGTACCGAACAAATTTTGGGGTATCACTCAAGCATCAACTAGACTTTTCATTTCCATTACAAAGTCTAGTTGATGGGAAGTAATCTGTTATACCCAAAATTTTGACTCTCAGGATGGGCTCAAGCGCACAAATGTGAAGACAAGGGTAAAACGGTCAAAATGCACTAAGGCGGGGTTTTTCAAGGACATTCTCGGGATTTTCTATTTTCATATGACTTGTTCACTATCTCCAAACACTTCCAAATACCATAGTCATTATGAAAGGCATTTCTTAATTTCCTAGATAATATTTATTTAGGAAATTTAGCTTTTAATTCATATTATAAGCTAATTAACACATGAAATATCCTCGAAATAGAAATAAAAAAGGGTTTCCAAAAATTAAAATTAAAATGTCACATGGTTATAATGATTACATACAGTCATGAACCTGAAATTATTTTATTTGGAACCTCAGCCCAAAATTTAAAAGAGAAATTCAAACATTCATGCAATTTTCTCTCTCCTTTGAAAGATACTGAAATCAAGTTCAAATGTAATGAAATTTGTACAAAAGATATAGGATGATTTTTTGAGACTAACACCGTTGGAATTTTGTAATTTCGATTTTCCAATCATAAGTTATGAATTATAGGAGGTTTTAGATTGCAAATTTTTTATTTAATCAGTTATTTATTGAAATAACCCGATTCCAACTCTCAAAATTCTGAAAAATCGTCTTTTATACTTGGTTAAAATTTCAGATCTTTTATTGACTTGTATCACATTCTAAAAAATTAGATTCTCTTAGAGCACAAAATCAGGGTTTTGGATAAAAATTTTGTTCTATCAATTTGGCCATGCTCTTTCGATAAAAGACCTTCCCAAAAATGACCTAGGGCAGAGGAGAACACTCCCGAAGTCAGAATACACAGCTTCCAACCTTCTCCCCACTTTTTTGCACTTCCAAGCCTCAAATCAATACCGAAACTTTACTGAAATCACCCGAAATCACAAAAAACACATTGTTTCTTCTCCATCGAACTTCCAAGCGCTAGAAAACCAAAAATACAGAACCAAAACCTGGTTAACAACACAAGGAAAAAGGGGTCAGAAGCTCGGGTCGAATTCAATCCGGAAGCGATCCCGACGAGGCACCGAAAGATTCCCGACGTGAAGAATCATCCTGAATTCGAAGGTAAAACAGGTGGAAATTTTACTTTTATAAGTCCCCACGACTTTATTAGCCTCCTCTCAAAATTTGGGATAAAACCAACTGTTTTTGGCTTCTGAATTGTTATTCGTTTTCGTTTTTATCTTGTTACTTGTTCAATAAGTTTCGACTTTAATTTGTATTCAAATTGAAAACTTTTAATCACTAACGCGTTAAGAATCTTTCAGTCTATTTACCCAAAAATTTGAGCTAAAACACCACCGGGAACCACCAGAACGCAGCCGTCCGAGGGTAGTCCGTGCCTGCGGACTGCATGTTCGGGGTCCCGACTGCATGTCCATGGCCACGGACACCCCCGGACCGGCGGGAATTTATTTTCAAACATTTTAGGTTTTTCAAACTATGTCCGGGCCTACAGACACCCTATTCGTGGCCCCGGACATTCCAATTTTTCGCTTTCTTGCAAATTCGACTTTTTCTACATATTTAGGTTAACAAGGGTTCGTGGCCTCGGACATTGGGTTCGTGGCCTCAGACATTGGGTCCGTGGCTACGAACGCAAACAAAATTTGACTTAATTCTGCCTTCGAAACCCTAGTTTAGGTAATTTTAATTTCCATTTTAATTTTCAGTCAAAAATACCAAAAATACAAAAATAAAATCAGAAACATGTGCGCTTAGGTAAAACAAACTCGTAAAAAGCTGTAAATAACCTAAGTAGAGGAAAACGACCTAGGAGGGGTAATGAAAGTAATTGAACCCTAAATAAGTCGAATACCAAGCCCCCGAACCCGAACTCTCCTTTCCTAATTTAATCTAGGTTAAAATAGGTGGCGGCTCTAATTAGGTTCCAGTGAGCTAACTTAGGACTTAGCAATTAATTTTTTGACATAATTATTAAGCTTAGGATATAAGTGGACCTAGAACCTGGCCAGATCCTAATCAACCTGAATCAACGTAGGATAGGGTTAAAAAATCGAGGCTCACTTCAAGGAACGAGAAAATTTTGGTTAAGAAGCTTGACTCTGGATCTCCTTTACGTCTCCATCTTCACGTGGATCCTCTGTCATGGATGGTGCAAACAATGGTAGAATTGTGGTATTGTAATGGTGATGGTGTATGGTGAATTGTAGAGAAAAGAGGGCACAAGGCCCCTGGCGTGATAGCATACTCAAATCTGAAACCCTGATCTTGTTTTTATAGCCATCAAGTGTGCCGATTCGATAGAAAACTTTTTTTTTCTTTTTCTCCATCAAAACACATCACTCTGCTGCTAAATTATGTGTGTGGTGTCGGGTGTTAGTCCGGGCATATACAGATACAAGTCCCGTACCACTAATTAAAATGCCAGTAAGTATCGTCTAAGACTGGTCCGGATCTATTTCCTAGGACAGAAACCTGGACCAGTACTTAAAATGGGCAGAACACTAACACAACTTCAACGAGGCCAAGATTCTTTGTTTGGATTCTATTTTGCTCCCCATTTGTTGCGTTGTAAATCTTATGAAATGAAGAACATAATTCCATGAATTTTACCTACATTTGACACATAAAATGCATATATTCACATCAAAACATAAATTTAAAGAAAAACATACGATAAGTGAAAATATGGCATAAATTATTACAAATATAGAATGAATTATAGCCCTAAAATAGATATATTTCCCACTTATCAAACATTCTCACACTCAGCTTTTGCTTGTCCTCAAGAAAATAAAGAATATGACTACCATAAAGGTCGTAGTATAAAACTCAGGATCGAACAGATGCAAACAAAAACGAGCAAAATAACAATCAGAAGAATAATTCTGCTCTTGGCTGTAGGTTTTCACAATCAATGAAAAAGGCAATGTTAATTAAAAGCATGGAGAAGTTTAGATTATGAAAACTGAACATAGAATAGCTTGGGATCTTTCACCATTTCCATCCTCTAACCTTTGGATGACAAGGGGTGTGAAGTAACACCTTATTCTATGATACCTTTCAACTCTAGGTACTCATGATCAGAACAGACAAAACACATTAAACATTCAGCTTTGAAGAACTTCCTTTTTCTTTCATGTTTATGTCAATTCATTTGTGTACATACATTTCATTCCCTTAGACTTTCTCTTCATCCATGTAGCGGTGTTGGGCCAACTATCCCAGATCCCGAGACCTTGGGTAGTTAGGTGTTAAAGCACCCCAAGGACTTAATAATTGAATGAAAGATGCCTCTTTTGGTTCATAAAATTTAATTCAGATCAATTGAGTGCCTTGCCTTATCCTTTTCATACCAAACTTCTTTTATTCCATATAATTTCCAAAATCCCAAGCTAAACTAATCCAGTTTCCACAATCAGCTAATCCACCAAATTTCAGTGAAACATAAATAAATTTGAATAGAATTATACATACAAACAACCTAAAGCAGAAAGATTCAAGAGGTGGTCACCAAACTCGATTTCAAAGACCTCAGCAAAAAATTTCACTCAAAGATTCAACCTTTATTGGCACTTAAAGAAGCAATTCTTTCAAAGCAAGAAGCCAATCAAAAACAAGTGCGGAATTAAGTGCAACTGGCATATTTGGAAAGATTTATACTTCCTCACACTTAAGAGGAGTAATGTCCTCATTTTTCACAAATAAAACCAGAAAAGAACTTTCAAGATATGCCAACTCAAGAAGGATTTCATTCAAAAACACCACTGATTGACAATGATCATTAATCATTAAAATCATTATAGGATGAACACAAATAATAAATAAATAGAAACTAAAACTCCCCTGATATCTTTAGATTGAGGAAGGTTCCTTTCCTCACACTTAAGCTCGGACAGTGGGGGTAGCATCGTTCCTCACACTTGCGTCTAAGCAAGTGTCCAGCCTTGGAGAATAAAGAATACCATAAAAAGTTTCACCTGCACACACTTAAGAAAACACACATAATGTTAGAAGTGTTGCATTAGTAGCACATGCACTATTTCCACTTATTACTCAAAGAAAACAAAAATTAAACTAAGAAAAAGAAAAATAAAATCATACTAAAATAAAATAAAACTACTAACGATGTTGGGTTGTCTCCCAGTTAGCTGCCCTTCTTTATAGTCTTTGGCCAGACTTCTGCTTCGTTATCCTGGATCAAAAATAAAAGTGGTCAGTGGCTTTGTCAGGAAAACAAAGTGGGCAACAATTATTGGCAAACCACCTGGATCAAAACAAAACGTTACCTCAACAAATAAAATAGGAAAATAAATACTCCACAGAACCTGGTGTTTGAGGAGGTACTGCTGGTAACGAATCTTAAATTGATGACTTTCTTCTTCAAATTGGAGGATGTAGACATCCTCCTCCTATCGGTAAGTATTCTGGAGGTAAGGCTTAAATTGATGAAGAACTGGTGATGGTGCTTTCTCCTTTGATTCGAGGATGCAAAAATCTTCTCCCGGTTGATGAGGCTTAACGGAATAATCTTGCTGGAAGACAACTTCAGAGGGAGCTTTAACTTCTTTAATTTCTCTCGAATCAACCACATCTGGTACCTCCACTGGTTTCATGGATAGGTTAGACAAAATATCTTCAAATACTAGTTGCTCCGTTTGAGTTGGGGTTAGAGAGGAAGGGGCATATGAACTCCCAAACAATCGTTCCAACTCTGCGTCAGATAATACACTCCTGATATGTCACCCCACCTCATCATCAAACTTTGTAGCTTCAAAAATAGTAGGCTCGAATCGATCTTCACTCCTCGAAGTCACCGCTGGAATTTCTTTTTAACGGCTCAACCTCACTCGAGAGGAATTTGTCTAGCCCTGTATAAACTGAAAGGAATGCTGATTAGTCTATTGCTGCACTAGAGTCTTAATGGATAGAACTTGTCTATCAACTGTAAAACTCTATTCAGCCCAGGAGCTCCTCCATCATACTCTTAAACTCTTCACAATCACTCTGATGAGGCTTATGATATTGCTCTTATATGCATGATCGACTACTAAATGAATCCTTAGAAATAGGTTTGCTTTTATTTAATTCTCTCTTTGTACTATCGACGGTCATCTATTATAATATTATGAATTTTTCAATTGTTTGTCTAATTGCACATTTTCTAACTAGTTTACTTCCCCTATTTTGTTGGATGGCAAAGGGGGAAAGATGAATCAATTTTAATTTTCTGAATACTTGTCTTAGAATTGCTACCCTTACGAAAAATGCTAAGTGTTCTAGCTTTCAAACCACTCATCTAACTCAGGGGGAACTTTCTTAGAGGAAACCCTTTTCTGGAGCTAGACGTTTTCACACTTTCACACTTAGGGTGTTTAGCTTTACATTCTTGCTCTTTTGTTGTCTATCAGATTAGTTGCCATCATCAAAAAGGGGGAAATTGATAATTCAAGTTCCTTATAGTTTTGATGATAGAAAACTATCCTTGTTACTTGATGAGCTCACTTGAGTGTTTCAGCAATAAGAGGGCAGGATCCCTTGTCTGTAAGGTTACAAGGCGGTTAAGCGAGAGGATATTATCAAGATCGCTTGTATGCAAGGTTACAAACCGGGTCCTTCCATTATGTCCAGTGCCCAACTGTCGGGCACCTATCCATGACAGCTGGGACGATACTCTTGAGACGGCTCATTGCTAGGACTCACTATAACACCATTGAACTCATGCAGGAAGTCTTCTACTCATGCCAATTGTGCTCTACAACATCAACTTGAGGATTTGATCTCTTGAGATCAAGGAGTCAAACGCATGGGAGACAAGAAGAAGCCATTGCAGAAAAAGCAACCCGTCGTTGTCTGCTTTTTCCCTTTTGTCTTCAGCGACTGACCTAGTCTGTGGTCCTAACATCTGGCGCGGCAGTCGCTGGGGGGTCTTGTGGGGGGTCGGCCTCCACATCATTGTGTTTGCTCTATCTTCTTCATTTAGCTTCGATTTCAACTTAGTTTGTTACTACACACTCCTTTCTTTGTTTACTTTGATCCTACCTAAGTTATCTTGATGTTTAAACAAAAAAATGTGTAAGAACACCAATAAAAATATAAAACTAAAGGAAAACGAGGTAAAGTGGAGAAATGAGCAAGATAAAAATTGATAAAACACATAAAACAAACCCTTAATCCATGCACATTTATCTATTATCACCTCAAGCATCACGTCTCGACCCTGGACCCTAATTGCCTTGAACCGCCTCACGCATGCTAAAACCAAGATTAGAATAATTATTGCAATACATTTATAATATTGTAGCTAATTTAGTTGATTCATTAGATAAACATATTAAATAAATGATAAAATTTTACTTAAACAGAATTATGTGGATCTAAATAGAACACCAGTAGAATTTGAGGTTGAGGTTGGCAGTAAGGTGGTATTAAAAATGTCTCCCACAAAAGGTGCTATGAGGTTTGAGAAAAAAGGCAAGTCGGCTCCAAAGTTTATTGGGCCAAATGAAGTTTTGGAGAGAGGAGGAAATGTGGTTTATAAACTTGTCTTGCCCATGGAGTTAGAAAAGGTGCTTAAAAAAAGTTCCATGTGTCTTAGTTGAAGAAGTATATTAAAGTTCCTTCGCATGTCTTACAACCTGAGGTAGTGGAGTTTGAACAGAAATGTCGTATGAAGAGTATCCAATCAAAATTCTTGATAGGAAAAGCAGGGATACTCGTTTTAAGGTGTTTTGGTCCAAACATGGAATAAAGGAAGCAACATGGGAGGTAGAGGCTGATATCAGGCAAAAGTATTTTCACTTGTTTTATCAAGTAATCACCCAAGTTACAGGACGTAACTTCTTTTAAGGGGGATGAAGTGCTCCGGGTAAGTTTCTTAAAACAATGTATTCATTGATCAAATGATAATCATGATGTTGTATGTTATGGTTATTGCTACTTGGATCGATTGTTATGATGACATTGTTCAGTACTTGGCATTATTCATTAATTGTTGTGTGCTATTGTTGATTATTATTTGTATGGAATGGTATATTGGCATCTATTGATTGCTTGGTAATGCTCGTTGATGGATGATTGTGTGTCGGTTGTGGTTATTGTGGAACTTTTACTGAGCTAAGAAATGAACTTGGAGGGGAATCATCTTAGAGTTAAGTTTTGGTAATCAGGATAAGTTCCAACTTCGGGGACGAAGCTGTGTCTTGGGGGGGAGGATGAAACACCCGCAGGAAACTATAGTATAATTGGTTGCCATAGCCTTAGTCTTGAGTTGTTCCGGAAGACTTGATTCGGTAGGTTTCTTCTAGGGAAGGAGATATAAGTAACCGTTTCTTCCTATGTTCTCGCCTCACTCTTAACTACTCTAGGAGACTGATCGCCTTCAATTCTCATAACCACTCTTATCTTTAAATGACCTACAAAGTGCTATAAGTAACCCCTTGATAGACTCTTTAGTTACCCTAATTACTCCTCTAAGCGTCATTATTAAACTTCCACATTCAAAGAGCTTATTCTCCTCGAGTCGCTCCTCAAGTTTTGTCCTGCTATCTTGGGAAAGGCAAGTTCGATCATGAGTAATTCATAGAACTTCTTTTGTTTACCCAGGTTAGTGTATGATCTAACTATGTTCTTCAGTACGTTCTATGTGCACTTTCTATTGTAGAAAGTCTGCTTTTTCCAACCATGACGTAAGAGTGGTGTTATTAAGCCTTAGTTATTATCCCTACGCACAAATCATATTCTTTAAGCCTCTCAAAATTATCTTTTGTATTACCTAGATAAACACTTAATGCTTTGACGCTACGATTAATGCTCACAATTTTACCCTGCTATCTACCGTCAGTTGTTGGAGCGATCGTTCATGCTAAACACTTCCTTCTAGTCTTTGTTTTTGTACCCAAGACTTATTTTATTTGAGTAAAAGTCCTTTGATTGAGTTTTGCACCTCTCCTTATTTCATAGAGTTTATCGACAGTAATAGATCTCATTTAGTTTCTGTTATTTCTGGTAGTTTTTCTTCCGAAAGAATGGTCCCAAGTCTTTTCCCAAAGAATTTCAAGAATTTGGGGATTTGTGCTATGTCTGGTAGTTTTGATTGAATTATAATGGTTGTGGTTAGGTTCTGAGTACTTTGGAGGTGATTTCTAGCAATGCTTGATTGGGTTACTTGGTTAGTTAAAGGCGAGACTTCAGGTAAGTCGTTGCGTTCATCCTTTGATTACCTTGATAACATGAAATGATTTGATTATTTGGATGTGATATGATGAATGTTGGTGACACTTCATGGTACATGGACCGATGGATTGATCATTGTTGTTATATTGGCAAATTGACATCTAGTGAAATCATGATCTCTCGTGATATTGGGTGCTTGTTTTATGCTTGTTAAGGGAAACTTTCACTAGTTCTTTTGAGACTTGTACACATTGGTACACTGAATTATAATTTAAATGTGTTGCGACCACTATAGCACAGTTAAGCCACTTGTTTTACTTCTAGTGGTAAAATTACCTTTAGAGGGGTGTGCACACTTAAGGATATAGGGTGAGGTGGAGAGTTTTGACCCCAAATGTTTTGGTGTCTTCTAGTGGATTGAGTCTTGGCCTCACTAGTTTGAGTGTCCATTAGTTAAAGCCATTCATAGTGGTCTGTTGAAAATGTTTCCTCCCTTATCAATGTGAATTGTTGGCTGATTGGGAATTTGCATAACATTTGTAAAAATATTACCTTTTGTTATTGAGTGCTATATCAGGTAAAACGTTTCTCTAACCAAAATGAATTTTACATGGTGAAACAATGATTTACTAAGTTTATATGATGTGTGCATACTCTTTCTGTGTTATGATTTTTTATTGCAGGTTGATGATTAAGCTGTGGGGATTAGGGAAACGTGGTGACTTTGATTTAATTCATCACCAGTTTTTTACCAGATGTTAGTAGGTCTTCCGGAAGTTTTAATGCGGTAGCTCCGAAGACCGTTGTTCCTGAAGTTGTTTCGTTCGGATTCAGTTCTTTTGTTCTTCATTTGGTTATCGATTAAGAGTTTGATTTTGTACTGATCAATGAAAGTGGTTTGTCTAAAGAGTTTATTGCCTTAGCACTCACAGTAATACCTTGATTATTTATTTTCGCTATGAGTTTGTTGATATTGTTTAAGTATTGTAACCGGTAGGAAACCAGGTGCTACATTTAGTTTCTTTAAATTATATTTTTTCTACCAGTTTTAATTATATATTCAAAATAAATTGTTTTTAACTTTAATGTACTATTATGTCTTTAAAAATTTATATTATATTCTGCTAATAATTTTATGACACAATATATTTGCTCTTTTTACAAACTTGTATTTGTATAAATCTATTTACAAGAATTAATTTATAAAGTTTCAATATTTTATGATATTTGAAATATTTTTTCAATATTATATAATTTATTTAATATTTTTAATATCTATCTATATTTATTTATATATAAAATTACTAATCACCGCAGTACAAAATTTTTTTATTTCATATTGACGTTGTACACATGTAATAATGTCGTGTTGTAACTCTTGTTTTTTTTTAAATAATTTCTTGAGCGTAAACAGTAAAAAACACTCTGATTGTTACAAACATTATAAACCGTATAAAAGACGTTAAACCCCTTTTTAAGCGCATTTAAACGTTATAATAGTGACTCCACATAAGTTAATGACATTTTATGTTGTGTTTGACTAAATTACAAACATTGTTACACTTTCAGAACGTTGTATTGAAATCGCAGTTGAAAACGTCAATTTCGGGTAAAAAACGCTCGTACTATATATAGCGTAACCTCCCTTATTTCTTCATTTCTCTCTTACTCACTCTCTCTCCTCTCTCTCTCTCTTCCATCTGATCCTCCCTTCTACCTGCCGGAGCCGCCACCGGAGCCGCCACCCACCGCCGCCAACCACCGCCGGACCACCGCCGGAAAAATTTTCCGGTGGTGAGTTTTTCGATTTTTTTTTCAACTTATAGATTTGGGTGTCCTGAGTATGAATTTGGTGTTAGTTTTTTGAAATTCAACATCATTTGAGCTAGATCTAGCATAAAAAATTCGAAAATATTCAAAAAAAAAAAAAAAACCAAGTCGAGCACCACCGCTGCTCTACCCTGAGACGGGCGAGAACCGCCGCTGCTCGACCCAGACCCTAGCGAGCACCACCAGTGCTCGAGTGCCCCACCGGCGAGGAGTGGTGCTACTCACATCGTCTTCTGCGCGCCCGAAGCTGGAGCCGAGGACCGCTGCTGCTCGACTACGATGGACGCGAGGACCGGCGCTACTCGTCTCCGGCCATAGCGAGGAGCGGCTCTACTCGACGTGGGCAATGGCAAGCACCGGAGCTACTCGAATCCGGCGACGGCGAGGAGTGGTGCTACTCGCACCAGTTTCATTTTTTTTTAATTATAATATTTTGAATGATTTTTTTTTTAATGTTTTAATTTGTTTATTTTTGAATTATAATATTGTGAATGATTTTTAAATGTTTTAATTTGTTTTTTTTTTTATTTTAATAATTGTGAATGATTTATAAATGTTTGAATTTTTTTTGAATTGTAATATTGTGAATGATTTTTAAATGTTTTAATTTGTTTTTTTTTAATTTTAACTAAATTGTGAATGATTTATAAATGTTTGAATTTTTTTTGAATTGTAATATTGTGAATGATTTTAAATGTTTTTTTTAATTGTTTTTTAATTATAATATTGTGAATGATTTTTAAATGTTTTAATTTGTTTTTTTTTATTTTAACTAATATTGTGAATGATTTATAAATGTTTGAATTTTTTTTTGAATTGTAATATTGTGTGATATGATTATAAATGTTTGAATTTTTATGTTATGAATGAGGAATATAACTGTGTGATATTCGTATGCAGTGATGGATCGTCTGAAAAAGCAGTCAGTGAGACATGTCTCGAAGAGAAAGAATAAAGACCGGGGTGCGGAGCAGCCTATGATGGCCTCGTACCGTCGTCGTGCACATGCTCCTGGTGAAGGCCGAGTAATCCTGCCCCCCGCATGGAAGCAGCACGCCATTCATCTTTCCATCCGGGTCAATCTTCCAACGACCCGGCGTTTCAAGTACCAGCACCACCAATGGTAGCGGAGGATGACTCGGCGGTGTTCAATATACCGAGGAGACGCATGCCAGTGTTGTCATCATCCAGTAGTGCTTTTTCTGACAAATCACTGCACAGCTCTAGCTACAATATATCGGGGGAATCAAGCCACCAGACTGCTCCGTCAGGCGGCGGGTAGTTCATCACGTCCACCTCGCCCATCACCTGCCCGTGCTGTTGAGGACCATGTGATGACTGAGCGTTCGCCACATGCTGATGACGATGGTCGTGGTGCTGATGATGAGGACTCACCCGACGTGGATGAGGAGCAGGATAAGGAAGATGATGTAGTCATGGATAAGGAGGATGACACTGACGAGGAAGCAGCGCGCAGCGCGATGGTTCCAGTCATTCCTACCTCTTGGAAGTTGACAGAGGTGCCAGTTCCTGGCGGTCCACTACTCACTAGTGTTATCACTAGCTTCGGGGGTCATGTAGCGCTTGACTTATGGACCTCGACTAAGGTATGTTCTCTATCTTCTCCTGTATTTGATCATTTAATATCATACTACGTTTTGTAAGTGTTAAATATTGGTCATTATGTAGAATCGTGGGGTTTTGAGTTTCAAATCCCGTAGGGTGATGCTTACCTGCTGGCCAAAAGATCAAATTTCCAAACCAAGAACAAGGACCGTGCTTGAGTATTCTGGTATACAGCACCTACAGGATATTACGATGTCATACAACAATATGTCCCTCATCAGTGCTTTTGTGGAGAGGTGGCAGCCTGATACAAACTCATTCCATATGCCGTTTGGTGAGATGACGATTACCCTGCATGATGTGTGGATGATACTGCAAATCCCCATCGTCGGTCGTCCATTGACAGGGGATTCATCCACCACTGATTTGAAGGAGGTAATGGCTGATTGTCTTAATTTTGGGGCAGAAGTTGAGAGTATGATAGAGGCACTGTGGAATACCGGTGCTGTATCAATTTCGAGCTTGTTGCAGCAATGTAGGGATGAAAATGAAGAGGCAATGAAGCAGGCCTGTGGTTGGTTGTATCATCTGATTGGTACCACCATATTAGCTGGAAAATCAAATGGTCGTCTGAGTCCACAGCTGTTCAGTTTAGTAGCTCCTGTGAAGAAAGGCACCAAGCTTCGTAATATGCATGGGGAGCTGGTACTCTTGCATGGTTATATCGCCAGCTAGGGATAGCATCTCGTGCCGGCTCCAGTGGGATAGGTGGTTCTATGACGTTACTTGAGGTATGTGTCCTAATGTGCATCTAGTATATGATAACTCACTCAGTATTAATAATTGGTACTGCTTAATCATTCTAGTGTTTTATATGCACAATGCTGGATTTATGCGTACTTCCCTACATTAAGACCAGCGATTAGCCCGGACTGGCGCGCTAATGATGATAGACCTTGGGCTCTAAGATGGGTGAGATCTACCTCTCAAGTGCAGGATCATCGTTCACTGCAAGGATATCGTGAGCATCTAGATGCTTTGACTGCTCTAAATGTAAGTGTTTGTAGCTGCTAACACATTGAACCATTATTATTTTAGTCTTTCGTTGTTGGTTACATTTTACTATTAATGTTCATTGTAGATTGATTGGTTGCCCTACGGTCGAGATAATGTTAATATTCATGGAGGGCGTACATGGTATAGAGGTAACATACAGGTTTTGGGGTTGAATGAGCCATACATGCCTCGTCGCTGTCTACGCCAGTTTGGTTACATTCAGGATATCCCTGAACCTCCTATTAGACCCAACCCAAGGTCTGAAAAAGAGGGAAAAACCCAACCCTACACCTGTGTATACTCCCCCATGTATTGTTTGTGGGAAAACACTCCTAAATTGCTGGTTCCAGGGTATACGCGCACAAATGCGCGGTTGCATGCTTGTGACCCACTCTACCTAGATTGGTACACCAAGCACACACACCCGAAGATCCTAAACCCTGAGACTTATCAGACCACCCTGGTTCATCGTCCAGATCCCTGTCTAGTAAGTCATATTTTCATAGTACTTCATTACATATCACTTTATTTTTTATGTGTACTTACCTGACCAAGTGTGTTACAGCTACTGTCTGAGGCAAGTGAGCTTGCACGCCCGTACTACCAAGAGAACAATGCGTGGGACTGGTCATACTATCGTCAGGGGATGCCAGAAGAAGAACATAGGGCTGCAACTGATGGTCTTGTGGATGTGTTCAGCTCTTTATACATATGGGATAGTTACCAGCGCCAGCATGGTGCACCCTAGTGCTTGTCATCTTGGATTTGGATGTAATAAACTTTAGTATCATCTTGGAACTATTTGTTGTCTTTCATTTTTACTTGGTGTGTTAGACGCTAGTACAGTACAATGTTTGGATGTAGTTTTTTTCTGGTGGACTTGGTGATGGTGGAATTATTGTTGACAATGCTGGTGACCTTGTTGATGATTTGTTGGTTGATTTTGTGGAGGTTCTTAGAACCGGTGGAGATAAGAAAAACAGGGGAGACTATGGCAAAAATTTTCTAGAAATGCATCGTTTCTACAATGCCAATCTGGGTGGTCTATATTCTTTGTTGGTCGTTGAGTGTTCTCAGCAATTTACTTGGTGTTGAAAAGATCAATGCCAATCTGGGTGGTCTAAATTCTTTGTTGGTCGTTGAGTGTTCTCAGGAAGGATAGAATCGAAATGAAATATATAACATGAGAGAAGAAGAATTTGGTAGAAAAGGAAGCCTGAGCAGATTATTATATTTAGTGATGGTGTGAGTGAATCTTAGTTCAGCCATGTTCTAAACATCAAGCTTGACCAAATAATTAAGGCTTGCAAATTTCTGAATGAAAGCTGGAACCCGAAGTTTGTGGTGGATGCCCTGATAATGTCCCTCCCGGTACTGTTATTGATAATACGGTGTGTCACGAGAAATGAAAATATATCAAAATGTAGAAATTCCTAAGAAAGAAAAGCCCATGAATTCAAATCTGATGAAGCACATAATTAAAAGTCAATAACTATAACAACAAGTTTATTCCACGTCCAAACATCTACTAAAGATTATAAATCCCGAAAATTATAACAACGCGAGAACTTACAAGATCAATTACGCAATAACCAATAACCTAATTATTTCCTAACCTTTGTCTCTCTATTCCCCGTGCTATTACATTACGTCTCATGTCATAAATTGGTTCTTGGTGTTGAAAATCATCATCATCGGGCTCAATAGGATCATAAATAACAAGTAATGGAATATGAGCGATGAAATCATTATACTCCATGTAATTCTCCATCATCCGGCGAACTGATGTATCATTTCGTACATGAATAAAAGTCCACTCGTAGTCGCCCTCCAGCCCCAAATACACCATTGCGGTTGTTATGTTTATCTGCGAGGAGGGACTGTAGTGCTCGTCGTACTCGTCGTTGTAGATCCCGGAGATTACTAGGATATGGCATAGTAACTTCTACGCGTCTGTGCCCCATTCTTCTATCAAATTGTGCTCCATGACGACCAAAAGTAGCTACATAATTAACGTGCAAACAGAAAGGAAACTCCATTTGATTTTGAGAGCGAAATGGGAATTAAGGTGTGAAGAGTTCAAGCAAGATGTAATTAGACAGATTCTGAGAGCACGGGGTAAGGCTTGAGTATGTTGGGACATAACACCCACTTTTATAATATTTAAGTACACTGACATGTCAATGGCTAGTTCAACGGCTAGTTCAACGACTACTGAAAGGAAGCGTACCAAACACACCATGTGCAGTACAAAGTGAATTCAAAGTTACCATAGGTAATACTTTTGTCAGGAAAGGTACACGCACCAGGTACCGTTGCAGTACAAAGTGAATTCAAAGTTACCTTAGGTGTAACACCCCAACCCGAAATCCAATAAACTGAACGGCGATCACTCCCAAATAAAATACAACTACAGCGGAAATAAATACAACAACCGGGCGTGGTTTACAATGCCGTTGGCCACCCTTGTGACCAACAAGGCTAAGTCCAAATACAATCTCCAAAAGTCACGGTCTGAATACGAATACAATCCGAGATACTAGGAATCAAACTCAAATGTAAAATACTTAACTAAAACAAATGTCTAAAGGAATACTCCCATAGCTTGAATCTACCCCACCTACACTCGGTGTGGTAATCTTCTTACTTCAGGTACCTGAAAAATGGGGGTGCCCCCAAAGGGGCTCAGCAAACAATGCTGGTATGGAAAACGTGCAGCCCATCGTCTACCGGGCCACACACCAACTACTTTGTCGAATACATCCAGTTCATTTTTATAAAGCTGTAAACAAACATAGTAGGATAATAACGAGTATCCATACAAGGACAATAATGTCACATAGAACAAGACACAGAAGGTCGTGTTAGCTGAACTGAAATTCTTTAATGATAGTCGGTCCACACAATGGGACTGACAGGTATAACTGAATATCTTAAATAGTGGAGGTATAGTGACCTCGTTAAGATTGAAAGGTTGGGTATAAAAACCCCAGGATATAACGAGTTAAACCCTGAACTGAGAGGCGTGGGAAATAGAATCCCACTAGAGGAATGAAGTCTTCCTCAAACTGAAGGGCATTAGAAACCCGGAGGAATAGAGTCTTCCTCCCAACTGAAAATTCCGTCGCGACGTAGATAGGAGACGACCTGAGACAGGTACAGCTCCTGTAGCATGCATGGCCAGATCCAACTGGGCTCCTCGTTTTCGTAGTATAGAATTGTTAAGTGTCATATGAAGACGTTAAACAAGAACACAAAGTTTATTGTCAATTATCACGTTTAGGATAATGACGTTTGTTATAAAGTGAAGTTAGTGAGAGACTTGAGTACAAGCCCTCGGTATACTGAAGCGCAGGTATTTAATCCACTGGTATAGTAGTGTTGTATGCGTGGGACATACACGTAGTAGTCAGCATCATTCACGCACATAAAATAATACAACAGCGCACAAGAGTAAAACAACAGTTTACATCAATTATCTTGGTCGTTATTTCAAAACAAACAGATAGCACACAAGCCGGTGTAATCCGGTAGAAAACAGGTTGCAAGAATCCCATACCGTTCACCGTAGACTGTACTTGTTATTCCCGGTCAACGTCTGGTCAAACAAAGTCCTAGAATAGGATTAACTGAGAGGGTTAATTTATGTTACCCTTATATAATGATCCTATTGGATCTTTCAACAAATCTCTATTTGTTATTTCATGTGAGGTTTATTTCTTTTAATTACCTCATGATTTAATGTATAACTTATTTGTTATTCCTTTTGATTTATTTATAAATCCTTTAATGTACATATATGTATTCATATATTCATGTACTATATTGTTGTTTATTTTAATTGTCTAAGTGACATAACAACTTATAATTTCTTAACTATATTTAAATGTCTTACAATGACAATATTCTTATAATCTCATTATTCTCCTTTAGTCAAAACAATACTTATTGTTTCTTTTTAACTTCCTTATAACTACATAAGCCATAGTTCTAATTCCATATTCCTTTAATTAAAATTCTTTCTCTAATTCCTCAAAATATCCATATAGGACCTATATTTATTTAAATCTAAATTATTACCCTTATATTTCAGTTATTTATAAATCAACCACATTAATTCATAAACTTTATATTTAAATTCTAATCTCATTATATTATAGAGTTTTAACTTCTTATTTAGCTAAATTACATAGTCACACTAATATTTTGGTATATAGCTTTTAAGTACTATAACTTTCAAAAATACAACTTAGCCCCTTAAATTCTCGGCAATAATATTTTATTTCCCATAATTACAATTTAACCACAAAAACTTATAAACTTTGCATAATGCCTTATAAACTATAGTTTTAATTTTAATTCTCCATAAATGCCGAATATATATATATAAATTCTTAAATTACCAAACTAACCCCAAATAATTCGGCTTTGGTCTTGAACTCTCATTAATTACATTTTCACCCCAAACTTTATAATAACTTCTTAATGACTTATAATCTAAAGTCTAAATATATAATTCCTCAAAATTTCAAAGGTGAGCCTAATAAATCTCTTAATTATGAATTCGCCCACTAATAAGTTTCTAAACTTTCATAACAACTTTATAAATTACATAATAGCCCAAAACTTTATAAAATGTTATTTTAACACTTGTTTAAATTATCTAAAATTCATGAACTTAATTCCTAACCTTATATTATTCATAATTACACCAAATACCCCTTAGCTCTCGGCTTTCACAATAAATCCACTAAACTTGGTAAAAATTACATTTAAACCACATAACTTAATTAATTAGCCATTTAAGCACTAATAAAATATTTTAACTCTCCAAACTTTATAATATAAGTTTATATACCTAAGTAGGTCATTAAAACCTATTTATCAATTAGAGCATTGGCCATAAATTTTAGTGACCATATAGTATAAAAGTGGATTTATATGTCATAATAATTATACATAAATTCATAGGAGTCATATAACTCATGTATAAACTATTGTAATGTCTTATATAAATTCTTAGCTCAAAAATAAGCATTTTTGCCCTTGAAGTTTCGGCCCTAATTTATTTTGTAACATAAATAAATTTTGTGACACAAAAATGTGTCTTAAGGTAAATATTTTCTATATAAGTTATAGATTGTATTTTTGGCATATAATACCATATAGTTTCGGTCTTAATAAACCTAGGAGATGTACATAATTTTTGTAATAATTTTAGAAGCTTAACAAAGCTTATAACATAAATTTACTTAGTAAACTTACTTCTTAACAAAGGTGGTTAAGTGCTTGAACTTCTTCTTGAATCTCCAAGCTTTCTTCTAGGTAAACTTGATACTCCTCTTCGGTTTTATGCAAGAGGTGAAGGTGTTTAGGAGTTAGATCTTCAACAAAGACCTTAAGTAGATTTGTAAGTAGTTTTACAAGACTTTACCTTAGACTTTTTCTCCTTATAAATTCGGCACTCCTAAGGTAGATGAAGAACAAGTTTTCCTTCATCAAAATGAAGAAGAAAAGAGACTTAGAAGAGGTAGAACTTGGTTACACATAAAAATGTGCTTTAAGGATTTTCAAGCTTTAAAACCTACCTTAAGATAACCTTGAGATGCTCCTTGGTTTAATGTTGGTTTGGACAATCTCCTTGAGAACTAATTGATGCCGAACACACTTGTTAAGCTAGGAAGAGTTTTGCTTCAAGACTTGCCAAGAAATGCTAGAAATTACCTTAAAGATGAAGATAGAAGTTAAAACTCCATTAATGGACTTAAGAGCTTCAAAGGAAGAAGATGAAGCTAGAAGAGAGAGGAGGAGCATTACCAATTCGTGGATGGAGAAGAGTGCAAGAGAGGAAATGAGACCTAGCTCACGTAAATGCAAGAAGAGAGTGACTTGGAATTGATTTTGTTTTCTTAATTCTTAATGTCAAATGACTATAGTTTTCCTTAGTTTATTCAATGAGATTGGCTCAATAAATGCCCTCTTTTCAGCATTGAAATCGGCCATAATGGAGGACAAGGCAAAGTGGAGCAAAATAATGCAAACTAGAAGACAAGGTGAGAAAAGGTAAGGTATCTTCTTTTGATTTTTCTAAGTTAAGCTTGTCTTCTTCCTCTCTTGTATATGTCCGAATTCAAGGGTTATTTGAAGCTCCCAATCGGTATGAAGAGCTAAGGACAAGCATGTTAGGTCACATGGAAAAGAAGGAATCTAGAAAAGTGAATCTAGATCTACTTTTGCTTTCTCATTTGTTTTGTTCTAGCTCACATGGCCTTATTCCATGGCCTAATTTCGACAGCTGCTGGTCATATGAGACCTACATACTTTGACATTAAGTAATACAACACATGGGAAGGTGAGTCACCATGTATTAAACCTTTTATAAACTTTAAAGGCAAATTTTATACTAGTTTTTGCTCTAAGATTCGGCCCCTATAGAGAGCCTTGTTGACTAGTCACACCCACTTATTTAGAAGTTCATTTTAACCATATTTAAGATTACCAATTCGTGGCATGTCAAAAACTACAAGGCAATTGCGTAAAACGCGTTTCGTGACACCCGAAGGTGTGTTTTTGTGCTCTAAGGAAATTTTGGGAAACAAATTATTTTATGAGTTCCAAGTGTTTGTAAGCACTTATTATAGTAAATAAACATATATAAGATGTTACATTGGGTTATATGAGGTTATATCAACCCATGACATAATTTACGGGCCATCGGGACACACCCGGGCAAAAAGGAGCGCTAAGAAATCCTCCTGTTGTTTTTGCTGAATTTTGAGAAACCACTTCTTGGGTTCTCTTTATAATGGTTAATAAAGATGTTAGGGACTCAAGGAATTAATTTATAGAAGTTTGTGCCACCTCGGCACTCCTCCGGACTTTTCGTGCTTTAAGGGGCGTGCGTGAGCACTCCCGAGCGTTTTGCGTTTTTGACTGAATATAGCTTAGGGAATATAAATTTATATATTCATATAATAATTGTATGACCATTTGGTTGAATATTAGAGGGTCATACAAGGTCATGTTTGACCATATGTTTCTAAGGCGTTTTAGCGTTTATGGAGAAACGACTTTTTTTACGTAACGTTCTCATGCATGGGTTTGCATGCGTACGTGAAATGATTTATAATAGGATTATTTCCATTAAATAATGGTTAATAATATTAATTAGATTTGGGGTATTTCAATCTACCCCCCTTAAAAAAGGACTTCGCCCCGAAGTCTCATATCTAAATTTTAAGGTTGTGGGGAATCAAGTTCACTAAGTATCCACAACTCAATCTAGTTTAGGGATCAAGTCCCAAGTCTCTATATTCCTAAGTTCACAGTGTACATCAAACACAACAGGAATACTTTGGAACAATATGGTGTAATGTAATAACACAGTCACTTTTCATATCAAATAGTGCAGCGTAGTGCACATAAACTTTCCATGTAGTGTAATAAAGTACACGCAATCAAGTAGAAGTACAAAGTACATTCAATACAGTATTACACAAGCACACAGACAAGACAAAGTGTCACTGAAATATACTGAACAGTGTTACACAAGAACACGGTAAGACAAAGTGTCACTGAAATGCACAAAAGTGCAACAAAATGCATACTAAATTCACAAATGAAAAAGGCTCTACCCCCCAAAAAAAGAGGGGTACGCCCCCGTACCCTAGACTAAAGTGTCTAGTCGGTGAATAATGAGGGAAACTTCGCTCGCATATCAGCTTCTAGTTCCCATGTGGCCTCTTCCACATCGTGGTTTGACCAAGGAACTTTTACGAGACTCACAGATTTGTTTCGAGTATCTCGTGTCTTTCTGTCTAAGATTCGTTGCGGTGTTTCCACATACCGCATTGTTGGTTCTAATGAGAGTGTCTCAGGTTGTAGAACATGAGAAGGATGAGGCATGTATTTCTTAAGCTGAGACACATGAAAAACATTGTGTACTTTGCCCAACTCAGCTGGCAAATCAAGTCGATATGCCACAAGGCCCACCCGCTCTATGATAGCGTAGGGTCCTACAAATTTCGGGCTTAGCTTGCCCTTTTGCCCAAATCTGAATACACCCTTCATAGGTGATACTCGTAGAAATACCTGGTCGCCAACTGCGAACTCAAGGTCTCGTCGCCTCTCATCAGCATATGATTTCTGTCTGTTGTGCTGCTTTCATGTAACTTCTGATTTGTTGTACTTCTGCCTGGACTTGCTCTAAGTACTCAGGGCCAATGATGACGGTCTCACTAGACTCGTCCCAGCACAATGGTGGTGTGACATGGTCTGCCATATAAGGCTTGGAAAGGTGACATCTGTATAGAGGCGTGATAGTTGTTATTGTATGCAAACTCGATGAGATGTAATCTATCTATCCAGCTGCCCTGGAAATCCAAGGCACATGCTCGTAGCATGTCCTCTAAGGTCTGAATAGTCCTCTCTGACTGACCATCTGTCTGAGGATGAAATGCTATGCTAAGCTTCAACTCAGTGCCAAGTGCCTCGCGAGTAGCTCGCCAGTATCGTGAGAGAAATCTAGTGTCTCGATCTGAAAAAATAGTCTTAGGTACTCCATGATGTCTAATAATCTCCTGCTCAAATAGTTCTGCTAACTTTGGCACTTTCCAAGTGTCCTTCATCGGAATAAACCTAGCAACCTTAGTCAGTCGATCAACAACCACCCAAATCATATTAAGGCCTCCTCTCGTAGGTGGTAGTCCCACCACGAAGTCCATGGAGATATCATAAAACTTCCACTCTGGGACTGGCATAGACTGTACCATACCTCCTGGTCGTCTGTGTTCGAATTTCACTTTCTGACAAGTGAGACATCGAATCACATATTTTGTCACGTCGCCCTTCATACCACTCCACCAGAAATACCTCTTCAGATCTTTGTACATCTTAGAAGCTCCTGGATGGACAGATGTGGAAGAAGTGTGGGACTCTCGAAGAATATGCTCCTTAATATCCGTGCTGTCTCTGGGAATACACAATCTTCCCTTCAATCTGATTAGTCCATCATCATGTAGCTGAAACTCATATTTTCCACCCTCAAATGTACCGTCAGACAACTTCTGACTGATCTCCATCATTCGCTGATCACTCTGCTGTGCTCTGCGTATGTCGTCCATAAGACTCGAGCTAGCCACAATGGCATTTAGAGAATGTGCTCGTCGACTAAGTGCATCTGCTACAACATTAGCTTTCCCTTCTTTGTACTGCAAGTCAATGTCATAGTCCTTAAGGAATTCAACCCATCTTCTTTGTCTCATGTTTAGCTCCTTCTGGGTGAATACATACTTCAAACTCTTGTGATCCGAATATACGGTCATCTGGACACCATACAGGTAGTGGCGCCAGATCTTTAGTGCAAAAACAATAGCTCCAAGCTCCAAGTCATGTGTGGGATAGTTTTCCTCATGTTTCTTCAACTGTCGGGAAGCGTAGGCAACTACCTTCCCATTCTGCATGAGTACACACCCTAATCCTCTGCCTGATGCATCACAGTAAACTTCATAACCCTCTGTGCCTTCAGGTATAGTCAAAACTGGTGCTGATGTCAAAGCATTCTTCAAAAGCTCGAATGAGGTCTCACATTCAGTAGTCCATGTGAAAGGTGCGTCCTTCTTCATTAAGCTGGTCATAGGTTTGGCTATTTTGGAGAAGTCTCTGACAAACCTTCTGTAGTATCCTGCTAAACCAAGGAAACTCCTGATGTCCATAACGGTCTTTGGCCTAGGCCAAGTGCGAACTGCTTCTATCTTTGCTGGATCCACTGTGATCCCAGCATCTGAGATGACATGTCCTAGAAAGGAAACTCTGTCCAACCAAAACTCACATTTGGAGAACTTAGCATAAAGCTGGTTCTCCCTTAAGATCTCAAGTACGTGTCGAAGGTGACTCTCGTGCTCTTCCTTATACTTTGAATAAATGAGGATGTCATCGATGAATACAACCACGGTCTTATCCAACTGCTCTCTGAATAATCTGTTCATCAAATCCATGAAGACTGCAGGTGCATTTGACAAGCCAAAAGGCATAACTGTAAACTCATAGTGGCCATACCGTGTTCTGAATGCTGTCTTTTCTATGTCTTGCTCCCTGATGGGTATCTGATGGGTATCTGATGGTAGCCTGATCTCAAATCGATCTTCGAAAACACTTTTGCTCCTCTCAACTGATCAAACAAGTCATCAATCCGTGGTAGTGGATATTTATTCTTCACTGATACTGTCATTTCTTTCCATTCCCTGTAATCATTACATAGCCGAAGGCTTCCATCCTTCTTTTTCACAAAAAGCACTAGTGCTCCCCAAGGAGATACGCTAGGTCGTATGTATCCCTTGTCCAATAAATCTTTAGCTGCTCCTTCAGCTCAACCATCTCTGCTGGTGCCATACGGTACGGTGCCTTAGCTATGGGACCGGTACCTGGTAGCAATTCGATGGAGAACTCTACCTCTCTGGATGGCGGTAAGCCTGGAAGTTCCTTTGGAAAATATCTGGAAACTCCGACACCACTGGCATAGCTGAATCAAAATCAGGGTCATGCTCTACATCCTGAACATAGCATAAATATACTTCATTCTGCTTCCTGACGTGCTTGTACATGGACATAGCAGATATAACTTTTATAGACGGTGCTCTAGGGCTTTGACGGTAAGCTACTGTCACTCCTGATGGGCTCTTAAGTAACAGTCTGCGCTCTGCACAAAGAATGCGGCCTCTGTGCCACCCCAGCCAGTCCATCCCGGCTATAACATCGAATCCTAGACCTCTGAACTCAATAAGGTCAATAGGTGATAAGTGTGAAATTTATATAGTTTTATAGGTGCTTGGTCATTATTTTATGTAACTTTTTACGCACCTTCTCACACTTATCCTATGCTTTTTGTAACTCTTACTTTGGGTAGGAACTAATTCCAATTTATATGATAAAATCAGGAAATGATGACAAGAATACATAGTTCTCCTCACGAACTTTCCAACGCAACAAACGGGGACCAAAACGGACTTATAACGAAGAATCTGGGGCCGATTCAAGATTGGAGTACACTCTGTGTATATATATAATACAAGACAGGCGCGGACACAATAGGCATGTCCGCCTGATAAGTTGCGGACTCCACACATGCCACCGCGAGGCGGACGGTGGAGGAGGAGGCGACCGCCTCATAAGTGGCGGACGCGCGAGAGCAACAACCGCCTGGCGGACAGGAGGATTACTGGCGGACACACACAGAGGCTTCCGCCTGATTAAGTGGCGGACAAGAGATGCAGGACCGCCTGTTAACTGGCGGTTCTCAAGAGGCGGACAAGCGCACGCCAGAACAGGATTTCAACACCGAACAGTTTTCTTCTCCGTTCGCGTGCGCCGCATTCGAACTGCTACTTCATTAATTGCTAACGTCGCCCACCTTAATTTCTGCACGCGTGACTAGCTCTGCAATCAATTGCTCTGCCCCCGATGAAATCTCTGACTCAAATCTTCACCGATCTGCACCAACTCCACCGCCTCTACTCGCTAGCTCACTATCCCTGTCACTTCGCTTCCTTGTCTGTTTCCCATGTCCTCCGCCTATATAAACCCACGCTCTGCAAGCTAAAAAATCATCCAGTCATTCACGCACCTATCAGTCGATCCATTCACTCCATTCACTTCATCAAAAATCCATTCATCCATCTCTCCATAATTCACTCGACACAACTACCATTTTATTTTCTTTCTCCCGTAAACATCACCACACGTATTCACTCACACACTCACAAATTCATTCTCCAAATTCACTTACGTACACATCCACTTACAATTCACAAATCACTCGACCACCACCACAAAAACTCACGCCCCCCACCATTCTCCATATATTATCATCTGCCTCAATTCTATTCCGGGCTGTCAGAATAACGGAGCAGGAGTCAGCGAAACAGATGATTTCATTTATTGACATGTCCGGTTAGATTATTTATACTCTGGGGGATGGTTATTAGTAGTTTGTTTTAATTGTGCACTTTATTTTACCGGTTTAAATTAATTATAATTTGATACGATTAATGCTATTATCTCGCTTTTTAATAAATTACATGAGTTTATTAAATTGCTTTACGAAATCTATTTTGATCAGATCCGTGATAAATAGATAGGTCACATTAATTGTTATGTCTGTGGAAAAATTTATTCTGATTGAATAAATATAGTATTTCAGATGCAAAATTATATTCCTTTTAACTAGTCGTTTACATGTGTTTTGCCTGAGTTTAGATCAAACCTTGCATGTTCTGGTAAACGAGGTCATTAGAATTTAGGATTTAAATCTAAAGACTATAAAAGGAATTTTGCCAAATTATTCTTAATTAAACCGGTAGAATAGCGTAATTAATCAAACGAGTAAAACCTGAACCCAGAGTCCGTTCTTCCATATTCACAACCACTTTTAATATTCTGTTATTTTAATTATTAGCTGTTATTTAAATTCTTGTTGTCTTTATTATAATTCACAGTTTAGAACAAAACAAAATTCCCCCTCAATTTATAACCTTTGCTAAGTCTAGATAATTATCACATAGTCCCACGGTTCGATACCTGGTTCCCATAAACTCTACTACAATAACCAGGATTTTTGCAACCTGACGGTCGTCTGATTTATTATTTTCTGAGATTATTTCTTGGTATTTAATAGGTCAAATTTATCGTTTGCAATAGGGAATCCCTCCTCCTTAATGTGGATAGTGGCACCTCTATAAAGACGAGTGCAACTGATCTTCTCCTTAGACGGGAGTGCCACCTTAAAATCAGCTAACTCTACAGCGTCTAGCCCCAACTTCCCTGCTAGCGAAGGCGAAACGAAAGTATGTGAGGCTCCGGAGTCGAACAGTACTAATGCATCCACTCCATTAACCGGAAAGGTACCAGTGAGGATCGCGCCGCCCTTGCTGGCCTCCTCCTCAGTAAGTATACTTAAGGCACCTTCCGTCTCCTTAGCACAACCTAATAACAGAATCTGAGTAAGTACTTTGATATATGATGGGGTCTAAAGACATTCACTTTTATAACAATAATGCTTCACTGATGGGATGATCTCCTTTCAGATGTCCAAACAATTACAATACTAGTACTTTCTAAAAGTCAAACTTAATCTTCCGGTTTCATGTGAGTGGTGTTTATCACTGTTGAAGGTGCTGTGTTTAATTTAATCCTTTTAATTCCATGGTATAGCAACCTTGACTTTCCACCCATTACTAAAACATCTCTGAACTCAATATGATTTTCTTTGCAAGGTCCACACGCTTCTGCTCGCCATAAAGGAACTCTGCGTCATCTCCAATTGACAAAGACAATACTGGTATCCCCTGATCGAGTGACCCTTGTGTCTCATCATTGTCCTGATGTAGACCTAAACGGCCTCCTTCTTCATAGAAGTTGATGATACATAGATCAGCCCTTAGATTGGGAACTGGATCTTCTTCTAGCTGTTGAGCTGTATTAACTGCTTGTTCCACTATTGGTAAAAATTCTTCTGGGATTTTTGGTACTTGTGCTCCATCTCCATTTCTTGTATCTTGGTAGGTCTTTGAGTAAGGATTCCAATCCTTTCCTAAGCACATCATTTTCAGCTTCATTCTTGATCCTCCTGGAAATTCTGGAGTGTAGAACCCTCCTGGTCCTGCTCCCAATTCTTGACATCTTCTGATGATTGCAATTTGTGTCTCCGGTGTTAGGTATCCTTTGAGTAATATCAAACCTGGTTGGATAACCTTACATTGTTCGTTCCCTGGTTCTTGTACTTTGATAATGTTTTCTCCCAGGGAGGGCGGTGAGGGGATAGGAAAGCATATCTTATAGCTTCCTACGTGGTTTAAATTTTTCTAGTGAGTCTCACTAATTATTTCCTACTCAATTAGGCAATCAAGGCATGCAAGCACTCATTCACATCATCCATTGCTCAATAACAGGTTCACATGGTTTAGAAATACCTGGGTTGGTCGAAGGACCAGCCTCATCTGAGCGGTCCATGACATGCAGGGCGGGTCCCGATGCTGGGCCTTTACCCTTATACCCCTGAGCCTGGTTGTTGGTGGAGGGCGTGTATCGCTAGCTCCATTCTTTTGGCCTGTGTTTGGCTTTGCTCCCGGGCGGTAGTTCCTGCTCTCCGGGTTTCGGATACACTCGAAGGCACGATGCCCGAGTATCTGACAGTAGCGGCACATGACTTTCTCCCCTTGGCAGTCTACGCCGAGGTGATCCTTTCCGCACTGTTTATAGTTGAAACGGCGGACATACTTCTGGCCCGTGTTTGAGCCATGTCCAGAACCTAATACAATCAAGATTAATTATACCATCCAACGGTACTGAAGTAATCACAAAAGTTTCAAATCTACTGTCTGATTAGAGTGCCTACCCTTAGATGGGTAGGTTTTCTGTGAAGTTGCTGCTCCGTGGGTCCTGACTGGGGGTTCCCAGTAGTGTGGTTCCCCTTCCCTTGATAGGACCCTTGGCCTTTCTGATAGGGTTTGTTCCTCTTATTGGAGTTCCCCTGCTTGGCATCTTCACCACTAGGTCCGTCCTTCTCTTTTGGGAGCTCAAAGCATCCCTTCTCTTACAAGTGATCTCCACCACGGAGGCGGCATGATAGCATTCCTGAGATCTCAAGGTATTAATCTCCAATTCTCCCATGACGGGGTATAGTAGGTAATACAATTTTTACTGGTTTATGTTTCTCCGGTTTTACCTGCAAACTGGTAGGGATGATTGGTCCCATCCAAACTGAAGTCGAGGGCTCAGTCCCCCGTAGAACCGGTCGACCAACACCTGGTCCGAGTATCCTATACCGGGTAATAGTCGGAGTAGCGAAGTGAACTTCGCATAGTACTCATCAACGGTCATCTTTCCCGTCTGCTCCAGGGCGTCAAACTCCCTGGTCTTCACCATCCTAGTGTGGGCCGGGTAGTATTTGCCCCTAAGTAGTGCAGTATAATGTCCCCTAGTAAAAGCTGGGTCGTCCAGGTGGTCGGCTTTCACCATGTTCCACCAATCTCTAGCTGCATCCTTCAGATAAAAGGCAGCAAGTCTTACTTTTCTCTAGCTGGGACTGCAAGCGTCTCGAGTGCTGTCTCCATCTCCATGATGTAGGTCTCTAAGTGAGCAGGATCAGTCTGCCCCTTGAATGCAGTCGGCCTCAAATCAGCCAAACTCTTCACCCAGTCTCTCTCCCTGGGTGGTGGTGGTGGAGGTAGCTGCTGCTGCTGTGCAACCCCCGCCTGTGCAAATGCCTGAGCGATTAAGGTGGCAATGTCTGCCAGCCTGATGTTTGGCTCCTCATCAGCCTGTCCACGTCGTCCTCCTCTTCCTGACATCTGCAGGATGTGGAGGTATATTAGGCATGTGGTCAAAATCTTGGTCTTGGATAGTAGTCTAAGTAAACTACTAATAAACTCTTTCAATACTATCTCTCAACCCTTAACCTAAGTCTTAGATATCCTAATCTCGGTGTATCCTTGTATCCAGAGCGTAACTACGCTCTGATACCACTTTTGTAACACCCCAACCCGAAATCCAATAAACTGAACGGCGATCACTCCCAAATAAAATACAACTGCAGCGGAAATAAATACAACAATCGGGCGGTATTACAATGCCGTTGGCCACCCTTGTGACCAACAAGGCTAAGTCCAAATACAATCTCCAAAAGTCACGGTCTGAATACGAATACAATCCGAGATACTAAGAATCAAACTCAAATGTAAAATACTTAAGTAAAACAAATGTCTAAAGGAATACTCCCATAGCTTGAATCTACCCCACCTACACTCGGTGTGGTAATCTTCTTAACTTCAGGTACCTGAAAATGGGGGTGCCCCCAAAGGGGCTCAGCAAACAATGCTGGTATGGAAAACGTGCAGCCCATCATCTACGGGCCACACCAACTACTTTGTCGAATACATGCAGTTCATTTTATAAAGCTGTAAACAAACATAGTAGGATAATAACGAGTATCCATACAAGGACAATAATGTCACATAGAACAAGACACAGAAGGTCGTGTTAGCTGAACTGAAATTCTTTAATGATAGTCGGTCCACACAATGGGACTGACAGGTATAACTGAATATCTTAAATAGTGGAGGTATAGTGACCTCGTTAAGATTGAAAGGTTGGGTATAAAAACCCCAGGAGATAACGTGGTTAAACCCTGAACTGAGAGGCGTGGGAAATAGAATCCCACTAGAGGAATGAAGTCTTCCTCAAACTGAAGGGCATTAGAAACCCGGGAGGAATAGAGTCTTCCTCCCAACTGAAAATTCCGTCGCGACGTAGATAGGAGACGACCTGAGACAGGTACAGCTCCTGTAGCATGCATGGCCAGATCCAACTGGGCTCCTCGTTTTCGTAGTATAGAATTGTTAAGTGTCATATGAAGACGTTAAACAAGAACACAATGTGTATTGTCAATTATCACGTTTAGGATAATGACGTTTGTTATAAAGTGAAGTTAGTGAGAGACTTGAGTACAAGCCCTCGGTATACTGAAGCGGAGGTATTTAATCCACTGGTATAGTAGTGTTTGTATGCGTGGGACATACACGTAGTAGTCAGCATCATTCACGCACATAAAATAATACAACAGCGCACAAGAGTAAAAACAACAGTTTACATCAATTATCTTGGTCGTTATTTCAAAACAACATAGCAAACAAGCCGGTGTAATCCGGTAGAAAACAGGTTGCAAGAATCTCATACCGTTCACCGTAGACTATACTGTTTAATTCCCGGTCAACGTCTGGTCAAACAAAGTCCTAGAATAGGATTAACTTAGAGGGTTAATTTATGTTACCCTTATATAATGATCCTATTGGATCTTTCAACAAATCTCTTATTTGTTATTTCATGTGAGGTTTATTTCTTTTAATTACCTCATGATTTAATGTATAACTTATTGTTATTCCTTTTTGATTTATTTATAAATCCTTTAATGTACATATATGTATTCATATATTCATGTACTATATTTGTTGTTTATTTTAATTGTCTAAGTGACATAACAACTTATAATTTTCTTAACTATATTTAAATGTCTTACAATGACATAATATTCTTATAATCTCATTATTCTCCTTTTAGTCATAAACAATACTTATTGTTCTTTTTAACTTCCTTATAACTACATAAGCCA
The DNA here is from genome assembly GCA_023374045.1 of Limonium bicolor. Classification (NCBI taxonomy): domain Eukaryota; kingdom Viridiplantae; phylum Streptophyta; class Magnoliopsida; order Caryophyllales; family Plumbaginaceae; genus Limonium; species Limonium bicolor. The sequence goes on from CM041779.1 coordinate 279,788,113, forward strand.
TAGTTCTAATTCCATAATTCCTTTAATTAAAATTCTTTCTTCTAATTCCTCAAAATATCCATATAGGACCTATATTTATTTAAATCTAAATTATTACCCTTATATTTCGGTTATTTATAAATCAACCACATTAATTCATAAACTTTATATTTAAATTCTAATCTCATTATATTATAGAGTTTTAACTTCTTATTTAGCTAAATTACATAGTCACACTAATATTTTGGTATATAGCTTTTAAGTACTATAACTTTCAAAATAACAACTTAGCCCTTAAATTCTCGGCAATAATATTTATTTCCCATAATTACAATTTAACCACAAAACCTTATAAACTTTGCATAATGCCTTATAAACTATAGTTTTAATTTTAATTCTCCATAAATGCCGAATATATATATATAAATTCTTAAATTACCAAACTAACCCCAAATAATTCGGCTTTGGTCTTGAACTCTCCATTAATTACATTTTCACCCCAAAACTTTATAATAACTTCTTAATGACTTATAATCTAAAGTCTAAATATATAATTCCTCAAAATTTCAAAGGTGAGCCTAATAAATCTCTTAATTATGAATTCACCCACTAATAAGTTCTAAACTTTCATAACAACTTTTATAAATTACATAATAGCCCAAAACTTTATAAAATGCTATTTTAGCACTTGTTTAAATTATCTAAAATTCATGAACTTAATTCCTAACCTTATATTATTTATAATTACACCAAATACCCCTTTAGCTCTCGGCTTCACAATAAATCCACTAAACTTGGTAAAAATTACATGTAACACCTCATCCAACATTATCACACTTACAATAAACTGCAGCGGAAAAACAACCTCATCACATTACTTAACTCGTTGGTGTTACACGCCGTTAGCCACCCACGTGGCTAACAAGGCTAATACACATACATTTTACCGGTCTGATGGGCTAAATTCCCGAGCGACTACACATTACTATCCCTTTCCATTAACAACAACAACAACGTACACCTTCCAACTATAACGAGTATAAATAAACTGATGCCGACAACAATTTCGGTCTTACTACACCTACTGTATATATACACTTAAATGTTTTACCCATGTACAACGACTACCCGTCCTACTCTCGAACGGCTTCCAGCACTTCGTACCTGAAACAAGAAAAGAAGAGAAAGGGTGGCCCCCAAGGGGCTCAGCACTTTGCTGGTATGGTAATCCCGCAGCCCACATGCTACCGGGCCACGCACAACTACTTGTCGTCTTAGCATGCGGTTGATTATATTTTAATCATACATGTAACAACGAACACACATCACATAACATTCACCTCAACGGGCTCAACAAACGGATAATATATCCTTACTTAATAAGTCACTCATGGTATTCATCATCCCTAGAGTGTTCCTCCTCTGATGGAGCTACTTCCTTAATAGACGACACATACCCTTAAATCGGGTTCCCCTTAAACGCCTCTTATCACAAACTGGGAATCATATCCATGATCCACACACTCCACATTTTACAACATATAACATACACTACATAACAACACTTAACAACACTTTGCACGTTTCCACGTGCACAACATAACACCGCAATAGATATTGCATCACAACAAAGATACATAACATAACGGGAATGGTCCTCTCAGGAACCGACCCAAACATTACTAATACACTGGTGAGCCTAGAGATTGTTGCCAGTCTCATGATAAGCTCGTTACATAACTCGTTACCGTCTCGTTAAATGAACGGTTAACTTAACACAAGGTGTCTCGGATATAGTGATCCAAGCACACCGAAACAAACATAACAATAGTATGCCCCTGTGGCCCGACGTGAGTCACGAGTTAGTAATAGCCTTGGTTAAGCTAAAGGGAAGGTTGGGAACCAAATTGGAAAACAACCATAACATACAGAGAGGATCGAACTGCTATGACAACGACCCCCATACTCACACGCGTGGCCGGAACAGACCGGACTCCTCACTCCCCCGTTAGCACTTATTAGAGATTCAACTTTGAACTTTATAAACAATCACAAACATTGGGTTAAGTCTTGTTAGACATACACAAGGGGAGAGAGAGTCATACATCCACATACAAACATCACACACAAAACATCACATAACCAACTCACGCATAGCCGTGGTTAGAACGTTCTTAAGTCGGAAACGTTGTTACCGGATACCGTTCTCCTACGTTTACCTAATAGTGGTTAACTAGCCCTCAAGCGCATTCGAGGTTACCGGTATCGGCACGAAAACATACAATAAACAATAACGACTGTAAACTCGTTTCATGATTTATCTCATAACGTGGCAAACATACAGAAAAACACATTGGCATACAAGCCGGTGTAATCCGGTAGGACACAGGTTGCAAGAAAACCATACCTGTCACCGGAGTCCACTTTACCACGCCCACTTATGTTCCTCGAGCGATCTCGAACAACTGTTAAAATCACATGTGTTTTTATTAACATCGGGGTTTGCTTGATTATTTAATGTCTAATGCTTATAATTTTTCCCTGTTAACTTAGTTACATAACTTAACATTTTCAACTTGTTTACTCTCACATTTTAATACAACTTTTAACCCACTTTATTGTCATTAAAACTCACCTAACATGTCCTTAACAACCTCATAACATCATTAACTATCAATCCCCATCATTACACATCATTTCCATGCCTTAAAACAACAATTTTGGTCCATACAGTGGCCTGTCCGAACTTGTGTCCGAACTTCCAAGTTCGGACGCAAGCCGCGACCTAATACTGAAAATTATACACACGTCCGAACTTGTGTCCGGACTTCCCAAGTTCGGACACAGTTCGAGAGTAAATCCCAGGTAGAAGCAGTGACGTCCGAACTTGTGTCCGGACTTCCAAGTTCGGACACAGTTCGAGAATGAGAAAATCCTTTACCCAACAGAGCCTGTCCGAACTTCCATGTCCGGACGGAAGTTCGGACACGGCAAAATGCTCAACTTCTACACCTTTAAACACTTAGCCAAATTCCTCCAAACTTCTCCTAAAGTCTCATAATGCTTCCTAACACCATTTGGCACATCAAACACACCTTTAGCCATGTGCTAAACTCTTTAAATCACTCACCAAGACCATCTTATCATTCACAAGTTTCTTACAATATTCCTAGCACTTAGGATGTTTCTCCTTAAGATTTCTAAGTGGTAGTTCAATATTGACCACTACATCAAGGTGTTTCCTCTACACCTTAATATCATCTCTCAACTCCTTTTTTACTAACTAAATCTCCTTGCTACAACTCCTTGAATTCTTTTCTCAAAACCTTACTTAAACATCATCTCCTTATTCATCAACATCACCCAAACCTTAAACAACTTCTTCAAGACTTTTCAATACACTCTCAAAACACACATTGAATTCCTAGAACTTCCAAGATAACACCTAAATCCTTGCATCACTCTAAATCACCTTAACACATGTTTTCTTCTCAAGTAAAACATTATTCAACCTATAACACTTCCTAGTTCACCAAAACCACTTAAAACACTTAGAACTTCTCACACATTTTCCCAAATTTGGCCATAGCTTCTTGTATATACTCACATCCAAACACTTAGGTTTTTACCTTATTCCATTCAAACACACCTAAAATCCATCAAACACATTTTTATACACAAACTTCACACATTAAGCACTACATCACAATATAGTGCATAACTTAAATTGCTTGGCACTTAGGCCCTTAAATAACATGGCTCTTAGGCCCTTAAATAACATAAACCATAAACACTGAATTTCCCACATAAGTATGCCTTTGACCTGCAAATACATACACCAATACATATGCCCTTAATAAACTCCTTGAGAGCAATTTACTAGCTCATTCACCATTGGCTCCTTAGGTATTTTATTAAGCAAATAAAGCTCATTTTCCTAAGGCATTTAAACTACATTGAGATAGCTTGTTTACCTCTTTTTCCTCACAAATTTTCTTTCTTGTTTCCTTGTAAAACCGGTAAGGCGTTTGGTTCCTTGCCAACTACTAAACATTATACAAACAACATAATGAGTATTCAAGCATTATGCTTCATCTCATTGTAAACCCTAGTTACACATATTGTTTTAACACATTAAGGTAATTGTTTTACCTTGGAATTGGAAGAGAACTTGAACAAGTATCAAGAGAGGACTCCTCCTAGCCCTTGGAGGATTCAAATGAAGCTAAAACAAGCAAGGTAAATACACCATGGTGAGGTGAATTTTCGGTCAACATGAAAACATGGAGGAAACATGGATTTTCTTTGAGTTTCCTTACCTTGAAGCAAAGGAGAGTAATAATGTGTAGAAACACAAGCTCAAGCTCCATCAATGGTGATTCTCCATGGCACCAAAATTGAGCTCTTGAAGATTTGAAGAGGTAGAAGTGTAGAGCTTGACCTAACTAAGACAAAGGTAGTCTTGAAATTGATTTTGGAGCATGGAATCACAAGTTACAAGTGAAAGAAGATGAAGAATGAGTGTGGGCTGTTGGAAACCGATGGAGAGAGGAGGAAGAAGAAGACCACCGTGGGAAATGAAGGAAGGAATGAGAGAAATGAGATAAGTTTGCTTTAAGAAGATATTTGTAACTTATAAAGCAAATAGTACTTTACTTTAAGCTTAACTTTACTTATTTGATTTGTTTTACAACTTGGTGACTCACTACTACAAAAACCGGCCACCATTTAGTTAGAAGGGTAATATAGTCTTTATTGACCAATTTAATTACTTATAACATTATATGTTACAAACTAGCTTATAAAAGTTACTATTCACAAACTAAGGCACATAGAAGTGAAATTTTTGATTTCCCATTAATATAGCCACCCAAATGTGATACTATATAGTACACATATAATTAAAGAGTAATGATGGACATTTAGCCATTCAAAACTCATTTACAAGACAATTTTTCAAAAACGTGCTTTAAGACTCCTTAAAGCACATTTTGTGTTTTAACTTGTTTTCAAGCTTGGTTTTCTTTGGTAATTGATTTAATATGTTCATTAACATATTTATAAGGTATAGGTATGACCATTAGGTCTTATACACATTTATCCCAAGCTTAGAGCACATTTTTGCTCTTATTGACTTTAAGGTATTTATTTGTGTTTGTTGGGTTCATTGTCTTCCAAAGCTTCCTAAGGACTTATTTAGCCTTATTAAATCATAATTGAATATTATTAAGTCTTGGTAGGCTCTTTGGGTCCTAACCAAGTTCACTCATAGCTTAGAGCATGTTTTTGCTCAAACTGTATCTTAGCGTTTTATTGCATTTTACTATGGTTTAATTGTTTACTGATGTTTCTAAGGCACTTTTTAGCCTTTACACACCATAGTTTGATATTTAACCACATATCAAGGTTTGGGGTATTTCATTACATTTAAACCACATAACTTAATTAATTAGCCATTTAAGCACTAATAAAATATTTTTAACTCTCCAAACTTTATAATATGAGTTTATATACCTAAGTAGGTCATTAAAACCTATTTATCAATTAGAGCATTCGGCCATAAATATTTAGTGACCATATAGTATATAAAAGTGGATTTATATGTCATAATAATTATACATAAATTCATAGGAGTCATATAACTCATGTATAAACTATTGTAATGTCTTATATAAATTCTTAGCTCAAAAATAAGCATTTTTGCCCTTGAAGTTTCGGCCCTAATTTATTTGTAACATAAATAAATTTTGTGACACAAAAATGTGTCTTAAGGTAAATATTTTCTATATAAGTTATAGATTGTATTTTTGGCATATAATACCATATAGTTTCGGTCTTAATAAACCTAGGAGATGTACATAATTTTTGTATAATTTTTAGAAGCTTAACAAAGCTTATAACATAAAGATTTACTTAGTAAACTTACTTCTTAACAAAGGTGGTTAAGTGCTTGAACTTCTTCTTGAATCTCCAAGCCTTCTCCTAGGTAAACTTGATACTCCTCTTCGGTTTTATGCAAGAGGTGAAGGTGTTTAGGAGTTAGATCTTCAACAAAGACCTTAAGTAGATTTGTAAGTAGTTTTACAAGACTTTACCTTAGACTTTTTCTCCTTATAAATTCGGCACTCCTAAGGTAGATGAAGAACAAGTTTTCCTTCATCAAAATGAAGAAGAAAAGAGACTTAGAAGAAGTAGAACTTGGTTACACATAAAAATGTGCTTTAAGGATTTTCAAGCTTTAAAACCTACCTTAAGATAACCTTGAGATGCTCCTTGGTTAATGTTGGTTTGGACAATCTCCTTGAAGAACTAATTGATGCCGAACACACCTTGTTAAGCTAGGAAGAGTTTTGCTTCAAGACTTGCCAAGAAATGCTAGGAAATTACCTTAAAGATGAAGATAGAAGTTAAAACTCCATTAATGGACTTAAGAGCTTCAAAGGAAGAAGATGAAGCTAGAAGAGAGAGGAGAGAGCATTACCAATTCGGTGGAGAAGAGTGCAAGAGAGGAAATGAGACCTAGCTCACGTAAATGCAAGAAGAGAGTGACTTGGAATTGATTTTTGTTTTCTTAATTCTTAATGTCAAATGACTATAGTTTCCTTAGTTTATTCAATGTGTTATTGGCTCAATAAATGCCCTCTTTTCCAGCATTGAAATCGGCCATAATGGAGGACAAGGCAAGGTGGAGCAAAAATAATGCAAACTAGAAGACAAGGTGAGAAAAGGTAAGGTATCTTCTTTTGATTTTTCTAAGTTAAGCTTGTCTTCTTCCTCTCTTGTATATGTCCGAATTCAAGGGTTATTTGAAGCTTCCCAATCGGTAATGAAGAGCTAAGGACAAGCATGTTAGGTCACATGGAAAAGAAGGAATCTAGAAAAGTGAATCCTAGATCTACTTTTTGCTTTTTCTCATTGTTTTTGTTCTAGCTCACATGGCCTTATTCCATGGCCTAATTTCGACAGCTTGCTGGTCATATGAGACCTACATACTTTGACATTAAGTAATACAACACATGGGAAGGTGAGTCACCATGTATTAAACCTTTTATAAACTTTAAAGGCAAATTTTATACTAGTTTTTGCTCTAAAATTCGGCCCCTATAGAGAGCCTTGTTGACTAGTCACACCCACTGATTTAGAAGGTCATTTTAACCATATTTAAGATTACCAATTCGTGGCATGTCAAAAACTACAAGGCAATTGCGTAAAACGCGTTTTCGTGACACCCGAAGGTGTGTTTTTGTGCTCTAAGGAAATTTTGGGAAACAAATTATTTTTATGAGTTCCAAGTGTTTTGTAAGCACTTATTATAGTAAATAAACATATATTAAGATGTTACATTGGGTTATATGAGGTTATATCAACCCATGACATAATTTACGGGCCATCGGGACACACCGGGCAAAAAGGAGCGCTAAGAAATCCTCCTGTTGTTTTTGCTGAATTTTGAGAAACCACTTTGTGGGTTCTCTTTATAATGGTTAATAAATATGTTAGGGACTCAAGGAATTAATTTTATAGAAGTTCGTGCCACCTCGGCACTCCTCCGGACTTTTCGTGCTTTAAGGGGCGTGCGTGAGCACTCCCGAGCGTTTTGCGTTTTGACTGAATATAGCTTAGGGAATAAATTTATATATTCATATAATAATTGTATGACCATTTGGTTTGAATATTAGAGGGTCATACAAGGTCATGTTTGACCATATGTTTCTAAGGCGTTTTAGCGTTTATGGAGAAACGACTGTTTTTACGTAACGTTCTCATGCATGGGTTTGCATGCGTACGTGAAATGATTTATAATAGGATTATTTTCCATTAAATAATGGTTTAATATATTAATTAGATTTGGGGTATTTCATTAGGTAATTACTTTTGTCAGGTAAGGTACACGTACCAGGTTACCATTTGCAGTACAAAGTGAATTCAAAGTTACCTTAGGTAATTACTTTTGTCAGGTAAGGTACACGTACCAGGTTACCGTTTGCAGTACAAAGTGAATTCAAAGTTACCATAGGTAATTACTTTTATCAGGAAAGGTACACGTACTAGGTCACTGTACACGTACCAGGTTACCGTTTGCAGTACAAAGTGAATTCAAAGTTACCATAGGTAATTACTTTTGTCAGGAAAGGTACACGTACTAGGTCACTGTACACGTACCAGGTTACCGTTTGCAGTACAAAGTGAATTCAAAGTTACCATAGGTAATTACTTTTGTCAGGAAAGGTACACGTACTAGGTCACTGTACACGTACCAGGTTACCGTTTGTAGTACAAAGTGAATTCAAAGTTACCATATGTAATTACTTTTGTCAGGAATGGTACACGTACTAGGTTACCGTTTGCAGTACAAAGTGAATTCAAAGTTACCTTAGGTAATTACTTTTGTCAGGTAAGGTACACGTACCAGGTCACTGTACACGTACCAGGTTACCGTTTGCAGTACAAAGTGAATTCAAAGTTACCATAGGTAATTACTTTTGTCAGGAAAGGTACACGTACTAGGTCACTGTACACGTACCAGGTTACCATTTTTTTAACTTGTAACCTTGTGGCTAGTTCATGACCAACCTCTATATAAGGGATGCCTCCTCCATTTCATCTTCACACACTCTCTCTCCATATTCCCCTCGAAGCTCTCTATTTCCTTACTCTCTTCCAAAAATTATTTCGTAAAACTGTGCAAGCTCTCTCTCTAAACATGAGTCAATCTTCAAATTCCGATCATGAGTATGTTCCAATATCAAGCCCAGTAAGTATTTAGTTTATTGTCTTTGTTAATCATATTCGCACTAACATTTCATATTTCAATATTCATCTAACATTCTCTCGACCCTTATTGCAGGATAGTGACTCAACCACTGATTCAGATTGAGATGAATTTGATGAAGCGTTCCGGATCATTATGCACAGATGGATGACTACATGCAAGAGATGTATAATCGAGCTCCGGTGGTGGACACAGGTTACTTATTTCAAACAAACCAGGCCTTTAGGGGTAAAGAAGAAGCGAAAGCTTGGGTAGATAGTGTTGGCCATCCCAACCATATCTACACCATAATTCAAAGTTCTCGGGCGGGCCAAGATTTCCACATAACATGCGAGAGGTATTGGAAACCACGAAGGACATCACGACCTGGTGTCATCAACCGGCGCAGATCATCGGGTTCAAAGAAATGTGGTTGTCCTTTTAAAATTAAGGGGTATTACACAAGCTACGGGTGTTTCTTGCAAGTGGGTAACGGATGGCATAACTATGATCTCGCGCAGAGTGGGCAGAGGGTCATTTTGTGGGAAAACGCCTGACTGAGGCGGAGGAGATTATGATCGACCAGAGAACCAGAGTCGGTGTGCCCCCCTGTGCAATTTATTCCGAGCTCACAACAATCAACCCAGAAACGTCAGCAACAAGGAAAGACATATACAACCGGATACAAAAAACAAAACTAGTAAATAGAGATGGTCGATCTATGGTGCAGACTCTGCTGAGTGACCTAGACAAAAACAACTACTACTACGATTACACTACAGATCCAAGTAAGTCAACTTAGTATGTCTCAAATAACTTCAATCATTTAGGTTTCATCTTAATTTGATAGATAACATGATTATATTTCATAATTTAGATGATCAAACACGACTTGGGTCCATCTTCTTTGCACACCCTACATCTAGATTACTGCTCCATGCGTTCCCGTATGTCATAGGCATTGATGCTACCTATAAAACAAACATAGCAAAAATCCTTTGGTTCAGTTCATCGGGATGACGAGTATAGGCAAAAACTTCAGCATTGCCTTTGCCTTCCTTGTATCAGAATCAACAGACATGTATGTGTGGGCACTTCAACAATTAAGGGACCTCCTCGGGCGGACTACAACCTCTACATTTATCACCGACAGATGTCTGGCCCTGATGAATGCCTTAGATGAGGTATTTCCTGAATCTCATCATCTACTATGTTGGTGGCACATAAGTAGGAACGTTCAGGGGAAAGCTGAGACTTATATGGGTGATAGAGGAAGGGCGGCGGCTGCAGTCCGAATGTGGACTTCGGTTGTCTACTCGAGCACAGAGCATGACTACAACGAGAGGTACGCATATTTCAAGAATACATACCAAAGCTACCCACGTTTCATTACGTATGTTGCATCAGTCTGGGAGAAATACAAGGAAAAATTTGTGGAGGCTTGGGTCAAGAATGTGTTGCACTTCGGCAACACATCGACAAATAGGTAAAATTGTTAATCTTGTAATGTTTAAGATAATACAGTGATTGTTATAGATCTATAAAACTTACTTAAACATTTGATAGGGTGGAGAGTGCACATTCTTCTCTAAAGGCGAGATTAAGGAGTGCTAGACACACTTTGGATGTAATCTTTCCAAAGATTAACGATCATGTGAATACAAGCATCCGGGAGTTAAAAAAGGATTTTGAGGCAGCCAGGACAAAACACAGAAGAGAGCACATGAGGGTTCCAATCGCTGACCTGATCGGGAAGGTTAGTACCCTTTGCTTAGATGAGCTAGTCAAGGAGCTTGGAAGGGCGAATTATGTGCAAATGGACAGCTCAATCTGTGGATGTGACAAGGTAATCCACAAGGTAACCTCTCATGGATTACCTTGCGCTTGTAAATTAAACTACATGCTGGATAGTGGTATACTATGCTCAAAGAGGGATATACATCGTTCTGGTATACCCTAAGCTGGGAGAAACATGAATCGACAATTGATATGGTATCCTACATGGAGGAAGAACAGAATAGATGGCGAGACATAGCTTCTGAGGTAGCACAGTCAGATGATCCTACTCTGATGGCGAAATGTTACAGTCAAATCCAAAACTTCCTTCACCCAGATATGGTGTGCCAATTAGGAGAGCCATTGGAACAGGTTGGGATTGGCAGACCTACCGGGCCCTCAAGACCAAACCGACGGGAACCTTCGTCTTGGGAGCGTAACCGACCAAGGGCAGGCCAGTCACAAGGAGCGCCATCAAATAGAAGATCACGTAATAGAGGATCATTAAATCCGAGTCGATTCCAGCCCCTTGACAACTTCCCATACTACCAGAATTTCAACCCCAACCTATATCAATATATGACTGGGTATATTGATGTTCGTGGAGATGGGAATTGTGGTTTCAGGGTCATTGCTGACTACCTATATTCAAACGAAGAGAGGTGGAAAGATGTCCATGTAGCATTGTACAATCACATGAAGAATCAAGCACCGGCGAATGGACTATACAAGGCCATTTTTAACGAAGGACCGTACAACGGCATGTTAAGAGCACTTCATTGGAATTCAGGAGAGCCAGCACCTCCACATAAATGGATGCACACGGAAATGGGGTTGGTGATCGCGACAAGGTACACTTCGATAGTAGTTTTCTACTCTACTGTCTATGGGGGTGCGGCAAGTGCCACATACCTTCCTATCGATAATTATACCGATCGTGATAGCCCAAGAGGAGAGGTCCACATAGGAATTTGCCCCCAGGGTCATTTCATAAGGTTCGGCATGGTTCATGACTCCCCACTCCCCCCTGTCTATCCGCAGTGGTTCGCTTATAGAGATCCAAACACTGTCGGACCTTGGATTCATCAATTACAATCTAGGTTAGATAGTTGGATCAACGTTGTACCTTAGTTTTTCTTTAACTAGTTGTTGTTGTAACTTAGTCTTTCTTTAACTTAGTTGTTGCAACTTAGTTTTTCTATAAATTAGTTGTTGTAACTTAGTTTCTCTTTAACTTAGTTGTTGTTTTACTCATAATGACTTAAATTTGGTTATTCAAACATCTATTATTTCAAAAAAAAGTGTCTCCCCGTAACATTCAAACTTATTCAACTAAGTTTGGTGAAAAAAAAAATTGTACTGCGAATAGTAAGTATTTGCTATTCGCAGTACAAATTAATTTTAAGTCAAATTAATAATATAAACACATAAAAATGTAATATAAACACATAAAAATGTAATCCAACACTTTTTTTTTACAAAAAAAAAGGTTCCTGTATTGATTCCAACAAAAAAGTAACTAGTAAAATTCGCTACTAATCAACTACAAACTACTTCGGTAAATTTACTTTCCGATATCATTTTTTGAAAAAAAAAAACACAGCGACACATCATTACATGTGTACAACGTCAATATGAATTAAAAAAATTTTGTATTGCGGTGATTAGTAATTTTGTACTGCGAATAGCAACCCCAATAACATATTGTGAACTTTCAAAATAGTTAATTAACTAACAGGAGTATCTTTTAGTGTTTTCCCTACTGTTACCAGTTGTAGTGACATTTAATGAATTTGTGAGAAAATAGTGTATTTCATAACTTTTCATTTTTTCAGCATCATTTCATGTGTTAGCCAAAATATATTATTATTTATACAATTGAAAGAAGAATTATTCAAATTGTCATCTTTTATATATATATAAAACATCTCATATATTTATTCATTATTCAAAAGTTTATTTATTAAATATTTTGAGTAATAAAAATAAATATAATATAAATATATATGTATTTAGATTATAATTAAATAGTTATCTATTTTTTTCTTTATTAATTATTTGATAATCATGTCACCCACCTGTAACGATAATTTCTAGTATAGTAGAGAATACTATCTCCAATGGGTAACCAATAATTTGAAATATACTGTATTTTTAAATTGATTTTCTTTATTACACAAAAAAAAACTAGAATTACAATACTATTTTGCAAACATATAATTCAACTGCCTCGAAGAGAAAAAAATATCCAAGGAGAAGCTGACAATGCACACTTGTCTGATTAATTCTTTTGAAGGACATGCTCATCCATCATGTTATCTTATGTATTCCTATGGTGAGGTCAGAGGATATGGAGATCAAGAGAGGATTGGAGTAGTGCCAAACTGCTTTGAAGACCCTCTTTTGATGGGCTTCGACCGATTGAGAAGGCTTGTGAGCATTATATCTGATATCAAATATGTGAATCTTAGGGTCTGCTGATCCAGAAGTTATGTACAGACCATCAGGAGACCATGCCTGGTTTATCAAGGCAGATTGAGATTCGCTGTTATCCTGCTTCCACCCGAAAGAGTGCAATTCTGTTTGCCGCAGCCTGATGTCAAACAGTCGAAGCTGCTTTTCTGGTGCCCTAGAAACCAAACAAATGAAAGCTCGCTTGGTGATGTTTACTGCCCACTTAAAGGGCATGTGAACGAGCAAAATGCCAAGTAGTAAAATCCATGACAAGATAATCAGAACATCTACTTCCATTTATATCCAGTGTGTAAATAACCAGTTACAAGCAGAAACGCAGTGCGTACCCTGTTTGAACTAAGAACAGATTGAAGTCGCACGGATTAGGAAGGACGCTCATGCATTTGCTTTCTATTTGATGTTGATAACTTGCTCTTCCAGCCGTCAAGTCAAAACCAATTATCCTCTTGTCAGCACCAGCAGAGATTACCACCCGCTTATGGTGCAACCCAGCCACTCCCATTACAGCTGAAGAATGTAAACTTCTGTGCAGAGCCTTTGGCTTCCAGATCTCTTCCCCATCTTTTGCATTCCAGAGAACAGCAGCATGATCACTGCCACCACTGACAAAGAAGACATCATCACTCCATGGCATGAATATTATACTATTCACAATACCCTTCACATGAGGTTTCTGTTCCATAAAAGCCACACGATTTCCCTGCCAATTAAGTGCATTTTAATTAACCTTTACAGAAATGAATAATCATCTCATTCTACTACAAACTAGCTAAAAATAACCATGTTTTCATTTCAAAAGAAGAGTCCTCTCTACAGTTAGAATCATCTTCTCTCTACCAATAGGTTAATGAGATATGTTCTTTAATGCCATCTATCAAAGTGCTAGCACAGAGCACAGCATAACATTTGTCATTTAGAAATTCAGTGCACGCTACAAATGATGATGTAAGCAAGGTCAATGATGCATCTATACCAATCACTTAGGTTGTCACTGATGCCCCTGGTGTCATTATATTTAGGGGAGGGAGGGGGGGCAGGAAATAGTCTGAAAATCTCTAAAAAATGCTGAAAGGAATAGAGACAGGAGGCAGCGGGAGCAAAATTTATTGATCAAAATCCAAAACAAAAAAAAAAAACAGAACATGCGGCATACATATTGCATACTACCTGTGTTTTATTCAGATTAATAACTGCTATTTGATTATCCCCACCATCAGCACTATATGCAGCAAATACACTATTTCCTTCCGGGTGCCAGGCTAAGTCTTCAGGCCATCTCCTATTCTTTGGGGATAAGCACTCAGTAGAGCTCAAAAGGGAGGCGCCCAATCTGTATACAGCATAAATAAAAAAACCGGAAATCATATAAACTTTCCCCTACAACAAATCTTAACTAGGTGAAAGCAACTCTTGTTAAGGCAGACCTAAGTAGATGGTTTGACCACTTTAAAATGATAAATATTCTCCAAAGAATCTTAACTAGGTGACCAACACCACACATGAAATCATATAAACTTTCCCCTACGACAAAGCACTCCATATCATTGATCAAATATACACTCTAATGACAACTACATCGACATGTGGAAGGGTCAAAGGCTTACCCCCTAGCTTGTAGCTGCCACAAGTTGAGTGTCCCATCCAATGCACTGGAACAAAATGCATCATGACAGAGACGAAAAATGAGTTTAGGTTTTTTCATTTACATGAGTAAGATATGTCAGTATGTATGCATGTATAAATACACACACACATATATATATATATATATATATATATATATATATATATATATATATATATATATATATATATGAAGCTCGTGCATTAATTTACAAATGAAATGATCTTCAGTCTAAGAGTGATACGAAAGAAGAGGGAGGGAGGGAAAGAGCACACCTAGTCATGAAAAGATTATCAATGACAGGACAAAGAATGAGGCTTCGCAATTTTCTTTTATGCTGACTAGAGATGTGAGTGTTGGAGTTGCAATGAATCAAGCTAGGTGAAGAGTTCCTCCTTACTGATGGGATCAATTCCATATGTTCCTTACGTTCTGTAAAAAGTTAACAATTAATCAAAAGTGGGTCACCAACAACCGATGTTGTTAATGGTGTATGGCGGCATACTGCAAAAAAAGCCAAAAATCCGCCATAGATTTATGGAATATGGAGGTTGTGGATTATGACAATGGCATGATAGTGAACAAATATATGTTATATATTCATTATTTAACACGATCTTAATAGGGAATAATAAGAAATGTTACATAAGACGTGAAATCATATTATGAAATTAACAAAAGAAATTTTGGACTGAAACGCCAATGACATGTCAAAAAGCAATATCAGCAAAAGTATTATCACACAAGTGCAATAAACTGCCATAATCCGCATATGCCACCATACGGTAGAAGGCCCACAATCCGCCATAGATTTATGGCATACGGTGGTTGTGAATTATGTAGGTGGCATGGCGGTCATGTCATAATCTTTCATATGGCATGACAGTCATGGCAAATTGCAGCCTTCATAACCTGAAATGCTATTTCAGTAAAATGCGGTGGCAGTTATGGCAGCCACCGTGATTTCCATCACGCCATACCGCCATGGCACCACCATCGCCGCAATTTAACAGCAATGCCATCATAATTCCAAAACCACCTTATGAGAATCAAATATCTTGACACAGTCAGGAGACTAGACATTACCAATTTTCCTCTTTGTCCTAGAGGGCTGAATTTCAGTCTGTTTGACCTGCGAATAGGTCTTATGAGGGCTCTCCCTTTTTCGGTTCGTGGCATTGTCAGCGTGAGTTGTAGAGGATATATCAGCTCGTGTATCAGCCCCAGATGACACTAGATGTTCTGGTTTGTATTTGAGGGATTGATCAGAGCGTTTGATCATTTGACTTGGAGTAACTGACGGACGCTCTTTTATGTCCTTTATAGCAGGTCCACTGGCTTGTTCAGATGTCTCGCGCCGAAGATGATCCAACTTGGATTGTGATGCATGTAATTTCCTCTCTGATTCTAGAAGCTGCACATCTTTCGTAGTTAAGTAAAAACTCTGAAAACTAATTACTAGCAGTTAATGTCCCTGAAATAGAGACAGCCACAACAGACACAGAAATACAACAATAAAAGTACTGTAGTTCTGAACAGTGGTCTATCAACTTACAAAATCCTCAACACAAAATTAAGGAGTTGTAGACTTACCTGAATTAAGCAAGGTTTTTAGCAGAACGGTGAAAATGGGCAGCTCCAGAAATATAGAGGCCCAAACCAAACGGTCACATGTCGATTGTCAGGTGAGGAAATTGGAGTTTGAGAGATATATCGAATAATAATGCTCAAAAGTCGAGTTTCACTACATTATTCCAGTTTTATCTTCAATAGGGTCAGTTTTCGCAGTCTGAATACCATATACCAACCTTGCATAATTTAGCATACACAATACAACAAAAAAGTTTGCACAAATTGCAAAACTTGAGATTACTATCACTTTTATGTAATTGACATTATATACAGTTACATTCTATAGAATTTCCGTAGTAAGTCAGCACACAGTGTAACATGTGTACTGGCACAGCTAAGAATGTGCCTATAGGTCTACAAATAATAATTGGGGGAGCTTTACTAGTCTTCCCGTTGGGTGAGCTTTCAAAAGAAAGGATGATAATCATGTACTTGCCTTTTCTTCAACAGAATAAGTTTATGGGTCATTTTCCATTTGACTACATGCCTCCCTGCACTGAGTCACGAAAAAATTACATAGTGCTGTGTCTAATCAAATGTAGTTTATTTTTCGCTCTGCTCTGAACAAACTCGAGGACTAATCCATCACTGATCCTCTGACTATAATGTACATGTTGTTGAGGAAGGAAAAACCACTCCAATTTTACGACTGGACTTGTTTGTCAAACCCAAATATCCATGAGGGCCCATCAACGCTAGTCAGCAATCTGGAAATACAATCTTCCAACCCATCAATCAAACGATTTGATTCAAAATGTTCAGAAACAAATATTGCTCATCTCGGTCTTCAAGCTCAATCGCAATGTCATCTACCTTTATCCCGATTATCACTAAGCGCATGATTAATACAGGATGGAAAATGTAATGATGAAGCAACGTCGGACCATCAATTCCATTTTCTCATAAGATTTCCCGATAATAAGCAGTAACTAGAGTTTTGAGGTAAATAGAAGAAGAATAAGAACGACAATCGAAATACACAATCTGGGGAAAAAGCACAGTAGATACAAAATGCAAGCATAAAGGAAAGAACGCCGCGACAGTGCGAACCTGCGACTTATAAAAGATCATGCGTTTCCGGTTGTGTTCAACTTCTTTGGCTCGGTGCTCGACCAGAGCGACCAACGCTTCCTCGTCGTTTCCTCTGCTAGTCGCATTCTCAGCATCACCAGTACCTCCCATCTCCACCGCCTCTGTCCTGTCCATTCTCAGAGCGTATAATTGTTCAGCTCTAGACTCTAGTTCCCCTCTCCCCTTCCGACAATCCAATTTTCCTATAAAAAGTTGGTAGTGGTGTGACAAACTAATCAAAAATATCTTATTTGCATTAAAAATTATTAGTGATTATAGTTTTTTACAATTCTTTATAAAAGTCTAATATACTATTATACTATTATTATTTGATTGTACATATTTTTTAACCATAAAATAAATGATATTCCATGCAAACAGTTGTGGCAGAAAAGTCAAATCTCATGGGTCTAAAAACAATTTCGATATTAACATATATCAAATTTTAAGGTAATATTTAAATTTTAATAAGTAGGTAGTATTTGTAAATTAGACTCGTTTTTTAATTGATTAAAACATATTACCTGATGGGGTTAGCCTTTAACATGAGATCAAAGAAGTAATTTGTTTCATAACATTAAAAACCTAAAAATAGGTTGACAATAATTGAACTTACAACAATATGTCTCTACCACTGAATTATTATCAACTTTCAATATTTTACTCAATTTTATTTTATTAAAACCATACTTTAAAAAAATATTTTTTATTATCAGAAAAGCTATGGGGTCGGGATCCCACGAGAACCCGCCTCAGTCCGCCCTGCATGCAAAAGATAGGAGGCTAAAATGTGGGATGGTAAAAGTGGGCTAACTTGGGTTGATGGGTTGGGTTGGGTTGAAGCTCACTTATACCCACCCGATTAAAATTGTATTAACCCATATCCGACCTAAAATAATTGGGTTACAAATTTTCAACCCATATCCAACCCATATAAAATCGTTGAACCCAAATTCAATCCGTTTAACCCGTTTAAATACAAGTACTCTTGCTTTTTTGCAAAATGATCAATCGTCCCTAAGAGCATGCAGATGACGGTCATTTATTTCGAACCATTGAGTGTTGTTTTTTCAAATGTCAACATTATGTTAAATGGGTGAATAATCTAACCCATACCCGTTATTTGTGCAGATGAAATGGTGTGAACAGTGAAATTTGTGCGGCTGCAAGAATGAAAGACATATTATTTAGGTTTTCCATCAAATAGTGGATGGTGGATATAGATCATCTAAAAGAATGTATGTGGATTTAAAAAAAATACTTATGTGGGCCTAAAGAAGTGATAGTATTTTTATTTACTATTATACTAATAGTTATATAACTAATACATATCCCAGTAACATATTTACATATTTATCAATTTATTTGTTGTCAATTAAATTAAGTAAATGGGTCGGGTTGAATTTGGGTTAGGACTTTTAACTCATACCCAACTCATATATTTAATTGGTAACCCATACCCGACCTAAAAATTAAATGGATCAATAATCTTAATTCATACCCATTATTTACGGGTTGGGTTTGGGTCTAGATTCCGGATTGGGTAAAAGTTGTCACCCCTAGACTATGTCATACCTCTTTTATCTATTTGATTAGCTTTTAAAATAAATATAAGAGTATGAAAATTTTGAATAACAATGTCTATGCTTGGGACGGAGGATGATGAGAGTGAGGGGTCCGGCTTCTTCAAGCTCTTGGGGTGTCTCTAGTTGTCGTCTTGGGTGCTAGTGTTCGGTTAAAGATTGTGGCATTGGGTTTTTTGTTGTAGGAGCGAATTTGGCTCTTTTGGCTATTGGAGTTTCGGTTGATGTCGGTTATGCTCTGTGTGGAGGCCAGGAGGATTGGCACCAAGCTTTCGTCATCTGTCTGGTGGGTGCAGCTTAGTATTAAGAGATGTACTGGTTTGAGTTGCATCATTGGGATGGAGGAGCTAGGGTGGTTGTGGACTATTGGTTGGATAGACTGGTGAGTCAAAGTGGATGGCTCTACGCTTACCGACTTCTTTGTTCGACGTTGAGCCATCTGATGGGCTAGATATGACGTGTTTCATCACCAAGGTGGGACATTCTCAGTCTGCTTTAGAAATACTTTGTAATATGTTTGACACTTCCGAGAGCTTGTAGGAGGTAGAAATGTGGTTGAGGATGGTCCACATGTTTGGTGTCCGCCCCTCGGAGGTGGATCAAGGCCAACACGGATGCATGCCGGGAGGAGGATAGTTTTTAGTGGTTGGGGTGGTGGTAAAGGATGCAGATGGTGCTTTATTAAGGAAGGGTTGTGGTAGAACATTGCTTCATGTTCCTCAGTGTTGGCGGAGGCACGGGAAGTGGCAAACAGTGTGTAGTTAGGAAGGCAATTAAGGTGTGGCCTATTGGTGATTGAATCTGATTGTCTCCATATGATCCGCCTTTTATGGTCTAGTGTCTCAGACAAACTAAGGGGGTGTTCGATAGCCACCTTTTAAAATTGTTAAAAGCTACCATTTGCTGCTTTTAGGTAAATGCAACTATAGTTAATAAATCACAATGTGACATGTGTACTACAGTTAATATTTTCTGACATTGAGTCAAGATAAGACCCAATTAAAAGATAACACGTGTCTTTACTTTTTAACAAAATGGATTAATGCTCCATCTGCAGCGATCGAACAAGTCTTAAAGGTTGATGCTTTTCTTCATTAGTTGGAGTGAGATAGTAGGGGGTTAGGGTTATCCGTTGGTCTTTCTCAGGCGAGCGGTAAGTCTGTGACCCATTACTTAGCTCATTCTTCATTTTGTTCCTGCCAGCATGATATTGGTTGGTTGTCTTCTTTTCCCATTAGTCTGTGAACTAGAATAAGCCCAATTTGAAATTTAAAACTACTTTTTTTGTTGTGGGCAAAAAATAATTTGATCAACAAAGTAAAATTGTTAGTATGACCAACATTTTGTCATACATAATAATACTTTGGAAAAATTCATGGGATGCCACTCACAAGTTTGTTAATTCATAAATTATCCCATATTTTTAAAAAGTCTTTCCAATACCATAAAAAATAACTTTAATTCGTCGAATACCACAAATTCCTAACACAACACATTTAAAGACCAATAGACCCCAACTTGTTAATAAATAGTTCACAAAATGCCACAAACATTAAAAAAATTTAAAAATAATACATAGCCATGTTTATAGATATTTGGCTAAATGTTTTATAAAAAAAAAATACATATATTATTCTAAAAACATAAAAATATAAAATTATAGTAAATTATATAGTTAAAAAATTAATTATAAATATACAAAAATAGTAAAGAGAATGATTTTTTTATAATAGTACTTTATATTTTTTTAGTAAACACATATAACATCAAAATAATGCATTATAATTTTACACTTTATATATTATTAAATAAGAACACAAAGAAAACAAAATTTAATATTTCCTGCAATATGATATTATATATATATATATATATTAAAGTTTCTAATTTGATAATATATAAACTGTAATAGGTTTGCTACAAGTATATATTATAAGTAATATTGGTATACAAAATAAAGCTTTCATTCTCTTTACTTTTTTTATACTTTTAATTAAATTTGTAACTTTTTTATAATTTTATATTTTTTAATTTTTTGGAATTATATAATATGTATTTTTATTTATCCAACTTTTATCCCATATATCAATAAACTTAAATATTTATTTTTTTAAATTGTTTTATATTTTTTATTAATTTCATGAACTAAAAGATTAATGTGGTATAATAAGAATTGTGTTTATTAACAAGTAGGGATACATTTCAAAAATGTGGTTGGGTGTTTAATGAAAGGATTGAATGGTTTACATGGTTCTTTGGTATATTTTTGAAGTCTATGAATTTTATTCAACTACATACAATCATCACAGACCCGTATTCTGCTATGGATTATGCGTTACCAAGATGTTTTCATATTCAAAGTATAGAGTGTATGCGGGGCATATAGAGTAGAATGCTAAATAACATATTGGTCGGTAGAGCTAAGAAAACAAACACTAACACTTCAGTTCTATTTCAGATTACAAAGTTATTATTGTACAATAATAAAATCGCGATGATCAAATACATGTTTAAATTATACTCACATCTAATGGTATTGCATCATTAGATATTTGCTACCATTTGCAAACGATTTATTTGATGTATTAAAAGCTAAGAAATTAATCCTAGAAATCAACAAATCAATAGACCGTCGGGTTGCAAAAATCCCGGTCGTAGTAGTATAGCAATTTAGAAGCGACCAGGTGTCAATCCACGGGACTTGATAAATAAGTCTAGCCTAAGACATGGGTAATTCAAAAGGGGTTGTTTTTGTTTTGGGATTTAAATAAATAACAAGAAAGAGATGATTAAAATAACAGATACAGGAAAATAAATAACAGATAAAATAAAGTGATAGGTGATATGGATGAACGGGACTCTGGGTTCAGGTTAAAACCGTTTGATCAATTATGTCTACAGGTTAATTAAAGACAGATTGGCAAAATTCCTAATATTTTCTTAAGAGCTAAATCATAGTCTCAGAAGAATTCGTTTACCAGAAATGCGGGGTCTAGTCTAGACTCAAGCAGAAACACATGTAAACGGATTAAGTACGAGGAATAATAATTTGCGTCTGCACGAATAATTAATTAATCCAATCAATAATTCCACGGATATACAGATTAATTTAACCTATCTATTTATCACTTGGTCGGATCAAAATAGATTTAGTAAGACAATTTAATAAACTCATGACATTTATTAAAAAGCGCAAGAATAACATTAATCGTAACAATCCGCAATTAATTAAAACCAGTAAAAAATATAGATTAAAACAAACTGAAATAAACCATCACCCATAGTATATATAGACTACTCACTCATTATTTCAAAGAAGAAAACAAATATTAAAACAAGTATCGAATGTTATGTAATAACTAAGAATATACCAAGAAATAAATAACATGTAACATATATAATGAGTTGAGTTTAGTGTAACCCTTATATGTGTCCAGACCGGTCCGGTTCACTTCAAATCGGCTTGCTCCAGGTGGGTTTTCCTTTTGTCGTATTCGTCCGGTTCTCCTCCGCCCGTTCTTCTTCGAAGTTCACTCTGTTCTTCCTCGCCTTCTCAGATATCTCTCGTCGGTTCTCAATCTCGCATCTCCTCTTCCTTGCTCACGTCAACGATTGATCTTCGATGTCGACAAACCAAAAGCAGGTGGGGAGCAGCTTTTGCGGCGCTCTGGTGAAGGCGAAGAAGATGAAACACTCGGCTTGGTATTTGGAGAATGATGAAGGTGATGAATGGAGATGATGCTCTCTCGGGTGTGAATGGTGAAGGCGACGAAGTTGTTCGTGGATGAAGCTAGTTGTAACGACAGAAGACGGTGAAGTTGTCGGTGAATGGCGAAGATGAAGTGGTTACGGTGGTGGTGTTGTGCCGTGACGGGATGGATGCGGGTATGTGTCTGTTGCGATGGTGGATTATTCTGGAGATGATACGTCCGGGTTTTTCTTCCTCGAAAGTGGTTCCCGAAGGCGACGAGAATGGAGATGGTTGCGTCCGGGTTTCTTTCCTCAGACGTTGGTGCGAGTGGTGGTGAATGGCGTGGTGGTGATGATGAAGATCGGTGGCGTTGAGACGATACAGATGATCGATGGCGTTGAGTGATATATTGAAGACGATGCCTGGATGGTTTCCCGATGAAGATGAATGGTGCGTGATCTGTGGCGTGTCGATGGGATGTAGACGATGAAGAATGATAATGTCGAAGCGACGATGGTGAAGGTGTGAAGGCGTGACGACGGATCGAGGACGGTGGTGTGGTGAGTGAATGCGATGGTGGTGTTGTGAAGGTGCGGGTGTAATCTGATGCTGTGGCGGAATGGACGTGGTGCGAGTATGAAGATGAGTCGACCGTGGTGAGGATGAAGATGATGACGGTGGTCGACGGTGAGGGTGTGAATGGCGTGAGGATGATGACGATGCGAATGGAGACGGTAGTATGATAGTCGTGTGGTACGAGTGTGATGAGGATGATTATGGATGGTGAAGCGAGTCTGGTGGCGGGCGTGTGGCGTGAATATGGATATACAGGTGAATGGTGGTGTCGAGGACCAGAGCCCTCTGATGCGGGCGTGAATCCTTCGTCGATGAAGACCCTCTGTATATTATCCCCAGTGGTATTCTCTAGTGCGATCGATTTAGTACAGCAAACAATAGCTGTTTGTTTTCATTTTATTATTATTTTCTTCTTTTTCCCATCCTTGTAATGTCTGTGCCTCTAGACTTTGTCGGTCGATTACCACTGATCATTTTATCTGCTCCATGTCCATATATATATATACACGCATCAATATCTCCAATATATGTCCGATGACATGTGATGATCAAATTTGATCATGAGTCCTTGCATGATTGTTTTATCAATTAATAATTCTGCAAGTCACATAAATAAAATCCCATATGAATATTTCCGTGCAATATGATAACGATACATATTATATATAATATATATGTATATATGCCAATTTTTCTGCAGTTGTCACATAAAATATATCAGGTCTCATCAGAACACAAATATTAGAAAAACATAAGATAAGTGTGAAATATAAGCCAATTCATTACGAATATTAAAATAAATTAACCCATAAAAGTCTATATATTTCACGCTTATCAAACTTCATCACACTTAGCTTTTGCTTGTCCTCAAGCAAATATAGAATATGACTACTTTTAGGGGCCGTAAAACCGAAACTCAGGATCAACACAATTGCTGATGGAAAACAAGCAAAATGACAATCAAAAGAAAAGTTCTGCTGCTAGCTGTAGGTTTTCGCAAACAGTGAAAAAGAATGAAGTTAAAAAGCATGGAGAAGTTAGATTATAGAAACTGAAACTGAATAGTTTGGGATCCTCCACCATTTCTTTCCTCTAACCTTTGGATGACAAGGGATGTGAAGTAACACCTTATTCCGTGATACCTTTCAACACCACATACTCATGATCAGAATAAGCAAAGATGGATTACACATTTAACTTTCCAAAGTTCATATTTCCTTACATTCCGCATTCACATATTTCATTCATCCCCTCAAACTTTTCTCTGCAACCCTTGTAGGCGGCTTTGGGACTTCTATCCCAGATCATAAACCTTAGTAGATGTGATAAGGCACCCCAAGGACTTATAACCGAATGAAGAGGGCCTGTTTTGGTTCAGAAATTTTAATTCAGATCAGCGGAGTACCTTGCCTTATCCTTTCATTCCAAACTTTCACAACGTTCCCAGACCCCAAACTAGACCAATTTAGTTTCATAATCAGCTAATCCACCAAATTTCAGTGAAAACAGATATAATTTGAATAAACTAAATAAACAAACAACCTAGAGCAGAAAGATTCTTGAGGTGGCCATCAGGCTCGTTTTCAACACTTCCAAAAATTTATTTATTTATTTATTTATTTTTTCTGGCCACTTCAAAGATAATTCTTTCAAAATAAGAGGACAAACAAAACAAATGTGGCATTAAGTGCAATTGTCAATTTAGAAAGTACCTCTACTTCCTTACACTTAAGAGGAGCAATGTCCTCATTGTTCACAAATTAAAACCAAGAAAAGGACTTTCTAATATTGCAAACTCATCAAGGATTTCATTCAGGACAACAAAAATAACCATTAAGCATTATAATTCATCGTAGGCTGAACACAGACATTAAAATAAAGGAAACTGAAACTCCCCTGATATCGTAGATTGAGGTTGGTGCCCTTCCTCACACTTAAGCTCGTGCATGGGGTAGTAGCCTTCCTCACACTTGCGTTCATGCAAGTGTCCAGCCTTGGAGAGCATCAAACACCATAAAAAGTTTTTTTTACCTGTACACACGCACAATTACCACAAAAACGCTAAAGCGTTGCATTAAAAGGACATGGACACCATTGCCACTTCTAAATAGATAAACAAAAATAAACCAGAAAACAAAAACAAAACATAAAGTTAACCACTGGGTTGCCTCCCAGCAAGTTGTCTATCTTTATAGTCTTTGGCTAGACTCTCACTTCATTATCTAGGATTGAAAATAAAAGTTGACAGTGGTGCCAACGGGGATATGAAGTGGCCAGCAATCAGGATTAAACCACCTTGATAAAAAAAAGTGTTACCTCAACAAATAAAGGAAAATAATGCTCCATAGAACCTGGTCCTTGAGAGGTATTGACGGTAACGGGTCTCAAGCAGAAGACCTGGTGCTGATGGTTGTTCTTCCTCAAATTGGAGGATGTAAACATCTTCCTCGTTCAGTTGAGGCTCGACAAGGTTTTGATATTGGCAAAGTGGTGGTGGTTCTTTCTTCTCAAATTCGAGGATGTAAGCATCCTCGTCTTCTGGATAGAGCAAGGAGAAGGAGGAAAGAAAACCGTCTGCAGTAGGGTGTACTCCATCATGAACCGCTTTGCTCCTTGGTTTTTTGCAATATTAGAACTAGCTGAGTTTTTAACTCCGCAATTGTGTCTTCCAAATCAGCAAAGAACTTCAGTTTGTTCATGTAGAAATCTTCTCCTTCAGGTTGTTCGACAACATTGTTTATGATTGTATTGTGTGTGTGGAACACCTATATTCTGCAGGTATTCTGGTTCATCCTCTAACCACAATAGCTCTTGAAATTCAAGACAATTTTCGATCTCATGAGGTCCCGAACAATGTGAGCAATATATATCTTGGGAATAATAGGAATCCCAATCGAATTCCTCCTCACTTGCCATTATTAGTTAGAAATAACTAATAACAGAAATAATTGTCAATCAAATCTTTGCCACATTTTTTTTGAATAAATAAAACGAAATCAATGCAATAAAAATTAAAAAGGACAAAATTAAATTGCAGGAATTTAAATGACGAGGGAATTTAAATGACAATAATTTAAATTACGGAAATTAAATAACTGGAATTTAAATAACAATTAAATAAAGAAACGTAATTAAACAAAAATAAAATTGCTGAAATTAAATGACAAAATTAAATGACAAGGAAATTTAAATGATGATAATAAATAACTGGAATTAAAATGGCAGAATTTAAATGACAGAATTTAAATAACAGAAAAATAAATAGCTGGAAATTAAAATGACAAATAAATAATAAAATAAATAACTGGAATATTAAATATACAAATAAAAACGAACAGTAAATTGCTGGAATAATTAAATGACAGAACAATAGTAGTACAATAAACAACAAAAGAAAATGATAAATAATAATAAGACGAAACAAAAACAAAAATAGCAAACAGAATATTTAGAAACAAAAATAAAACAGAAAAACAAAAATAAAAGAAACAAAATATTATAATATAACAAATGAATTAACCAAGGCTTAGGGACTAGACAAAGTCAAGTCCCCGGCAACGGCGCCATTTTGCAAACTGTTTTTTTATGTATTAAAAGCTAAGAAATTAATCCTAGAAATCAACAAATCAATAGACCGTCGGGTTGCAAAAATCCCGGTCGTAGTAGTATATAGCAATTTAGAAGCGACCAGGTGTCAATCCACGGGACTTGATAAATAAGTCTAGCCTAAGACAATGGATAATTCAAAAGGGGTTGTTTTTGTTTTGGGATTTAAATAAATAACAAGAAAGAGATGATTAAATAACAGACAGGAAAATAAATAACAGATAAAATAAAGTGATAGGTGATATGGATGAATGGGACTCTAGGTTCAGGTTAAAACCGTTTGATCAATTATGTCTACTGGTTAATTAAAGACAGATTGGCAAAATTCCTAATATTTTCTTAAGAGCTAAATCATAGTCTCAGAAGAATTCGTTTACCAGAAATGCGGGGTCTAGTCTAGACTCAAGCAGAAACACATGTAAACGGATTAAGTACGAGGATAATAATTTGCGTCTGCACGAATAATTAATTAATCCAATCAATAATTCCACGGATATACAGATTAATTTAACCTATCTATTTATCACTTGGTCGGATCAAAATAGATTTAGTAAGGCAATTTAATAAACTCATGATATTTATTAAAAAGCGCAAGAATAACATTAATCGTAACAATCCGCAATTAATTAAAACCAGTAAAAAATATAGATTAAAACAAACTGAAATAAACCATCACCCAGAGTATATATAGACTACTCACTCATTATTTCAAAGATGAAAACAAATATTAGAACAAGTATCGAATGTTATGTAATAACTAAGAATATAACAAGAAATAATAACATGTAACATATATAATGTTGAGTTTAGTGTAACCCTTATATGTGTCCAGACCGGTCCGGTTCACTTCAAATCGGCTTACTCCAGGTGGGTTTTCCTTTTGTCGTATTCGTCCGGTTCTCCTCCGCCCGTTCTTCTTCGAAGTTCGCTCTGTTCTTCCTCGCCCTTCTCAGATATCTCTCGTAGGTTCTCAATCTTGCATCTCCTCTTCCTTGCTCGCGTCAACGATTGATCTTCGATGTCGACAAACCAAAAGTAGGTGGGGAGCAGCTTTTGCGGCGCTCTGGTGAAGGCAAAGAAGATGAAACACTCGGCTTGGTATTTGGAGAATGATGAAGGCGAAGAATGGAGATGATGCTCTCTCGGGTGTGAATGGTGAAGGCGACGACGTTGTTCGTGGATGAAGCTAGTTGTAACGACAGAAGACAGTGAAGTGTCGGTGAATGGCGAAGATGAAGTGGTTACGATGGTGGTGTTGTGCCGTGACGGGATGGATGCGGGTATGTATCTGTTGCGATGGTGGATTATTCTGGAGATGATACGTCCGGGTTTTTCTTCCTCGGAAGCGGTTCCCGAAGGCGACGAGAATGGAGATGGTTGCGTCCGGGTTTCTTTCCTCAGACGTTGGTGCGAGTGGTGGTGAATGGCGTGGTGGTGATGATGAAGATCGGTGGCGTTGAGACGATGCAAATGATCGATGGCGTTGAGTGATATATTGAAGACGATGCCTGGATGGTTTCCCGATGAAGATGAATGGTGCGTGATCTGTGGCGTGTCGATGGGATGTAGACGATGGAGAATGATAATGTCGAAGCGACGATGGTGAAGGTGTGAAGGCGTGACGATGGATCGAGGACGGTGGTGTGGTGAGTGAATGCGATGGTGGTGTTGTGAAGGTGCGGGTGTAATCTGATGCTGTGGCGGAATGGACGTGGTGCGAGTATGAAGATGAGTCGACCGTGGTGAGGATGAAGATGATGACGATGGTTGACGGTGAGGGTGTGAATGGCGTGAGGATGATGACGATGTGAATGGAGACTGTAGTATGATAGTCGTGTGGTACGAGTGTGATGAGGATGATTATGGATGGTGAAGCGAGTCTGGTGGCGGGCGTGTGGCGTGAATATGGATATACAGGTGAATGGTGGTGTCGAGGACCAGAGCCCTCTGGTGCGGGCGTGAATCCTTCGTCGATGAAGACCCTCTATATATTATCCCCTGTGGTATTCTCTAGTGCGATCGAATTAGTACAGCAAATAGTAGCTGTTTGTTTTCATTTTGTTATTATTTTTCTTCTTTTTCCCATCCTTGTAATGTCTGTGCCTCTAGACTTTGTCGGTCGATTACCACTGATCATTTTATCTGCTCCATGTCCATATATATATATACACACATCAATATCTCCAATATATGTCCGATGACATGTGATGATCAAACTTGATCATGAGTCCTTGCATGATTGTTTTATCAATTAATAATTCTGCAAGTCACATAAATAAAATCCCATATGAATATTTCCGTGCAATATGATAACGATACACATTATATATAATTATGTATATATATGCCAATTTTTCTACAGTTGTCATATAAAATATATCAGGTCTCATCAGAACACAAATATTAGAAAACATAAGATAAGTGTGAAATATAAGCCAATTCATTACGAATATTAAAATAAATTAACCCATAAAAGTCTATATATTTCACGCTTATCACCATTTTCTACGGTAACATTTCTTATAGCGCTTGTACGACCTCGGGACTGTGTGTGTCTCATCACATGACAACAACTGCGGGCATAAGAACGTGACCAGAACCCAACTTTTCTCACCCAATTTTATGAGCAAACACCTATGAAACATTTAAAATAATAATGTTATAACCCAATGTTTAATTGTATCATTTTGTTTTGTCGCAATCTGATTTCAGTTAGACTTTATATGGTTTAGGATGTAGGAGTCTTTTGAGCTAAAGGAGAGGGCAAGAAGGTATCTTTCCTTCTTCTGTTATTGGTAAGCATTTAAATAAGAAAATTAAATCCTCATTCCTTTACACGTTTCTGATAGTTTCTCATCCCGTTGTGTGTTCTCTCTTTCTCTCTTCAGAGTGTTCTTCCTCCTCTCGTGGTGTGTATGAATTTTGCCTGTCATTGTGTGTTGTGACTGTGTGATTCTATGTGGTTGGTCCTCCTCTGCTGCTTCTCAGTTTTCGGATTCAGGTTTGGGATTGTGGTTTGCAGTTCTGATTTGTTTTGAGGGTTTTTGGCATTTTCCTGATTTTGGGATTTCTGTGCATTTGTGTTGGTGGAATCATTGGTATCTTCTCTGTGTTTGGGTTGCGTCTCAGTGGCTGATTATCCTTTGGATTTGGAGCTTCTTCTGCAATTAATCGAGGTAGGTGGCGAGTGGATTCAGTGGGTGTGTTCGGCTATGGGTGTTTATAATCTGGGAGTTTAGATTGTTGAACTGTTCTACGTAGTTTGTGGCTAATTTTTTTGTCTAATTTACCCTTTGTTTCCATCTGCTAAAAACCCCCATATACTGGTGTTTCTATAAAACTCTGAATCTGTGTTGCAAATTGATGTTTGTTTGGCTCCTCTGTTCGTGTGCTTCGCTGCTTTGAAATTTCTGATTTTTGCACTGTCCGAACGTCTGTCCGAACATGCATGTTCGAAAACCCCTGTTTTGCCTTCTGTTTTCCGTATTTTAACTTCTGTCCGAACTTCCGTTCGAACATGTAAGTTCGGACGGGGTGCGAGGACAAGTCTGGCTTACAAGTCTCGGCATGTGTCCGAACTTGTATGTCTGGACATAAGTTCGGACACACCCTCTCTTCTCCTCTCTTGTTATTCTATTTAATGTTCGACTGTTTGTCCGAACATTGATGTTCGGACACATGTTCGGACGCCACCACATGTTTTTCTTCTCGGGATTTTTCCAAACTTCTAATTCTGTTGGAACACATATCCGGACACCTTTGGTTTTGAGTCTCACTTGTGTCCAAACATTGATGTTCGAACACATTTTCGGACGTATGGTTCTTCTTCTGGTTTAAGTCTCGATTTGTGTCCGAACATTGATGTTCGGACACATGTTCGGATATGCTTCTGATTTGCCTAAACTGCTCGTTTGAGCTCTATTTTGACTTCTGTTTGCGGGGTTGTATTCCCCTAATGAGTATTAAGCTATTTAAACCTCTGCATGGTGCATTTCTGCACACTAATGCTTATACAATTAAGCTTCTATTTTGGACCTAGTAATCTGGTGTGTCTGAGCCGTGGATGGCTGGGTCTAGCTATCCCGCAGTACACTGCGTAGGACGTCCTTTTCTGTTATTTGCCACGGGTGTCCTCCCCCATTCTGTTCATGAATGGTTTTCCTCATTGTGTTCACGGATTCGATCCATTATGTCTGTATACATTGAGGCACTAGGGGTCCACTCTATTTATTTCTGTCTGCTCTGTTTGTAAACCTCTGAACTCTGTATTATGTAGTCTTGACAATTTTGGCTTCTACTATCATTTAGCTATGGAAAGTAATCTCTTCCTTTTGTTTGACCTCTAGACTTTGATCATGCTTTTAAATGTTTTGAGCATGCTTATTAATGAATTTGTCATCTACTGAGCATGTGCCTTGCTCACTCCCCTACTTTCACTAACATTACAGATTGATCAGCGAGGATTCCTCCCCTCTAAACCGTGCCTTAGCTCATTTAAGCTTTTGTTTGAATTTTTAAGACTTTGGATTATTGTAGCCTTCGGGCCCTGGACATAAACTTTGTATTACACTTTGAATTCTGATTTACATTTGGGCCTTTGAATTGTATCTTTGAGGAATAACTTTCTATCCTCTCTACTTTGCATTTATACAAGTGTTGTTTTTACTTACTAGGTTTCGGATATTAGTTAGGAGCCTTGCGTTATTAGGTAATAGATATGCGGCGTTGTAACGTCCCTAACTCCTAGACCAGTTTTGGGGTCGTTACAAATAAAGTGAAATAAGTTAGTTGTTGTAGTTGTTAATTTATTCAAAATTCATTTTCAATGTAAGAAACAAACCACTTGCAAAAAAATATGCTTGAAGATAATAATATATTCAACATAACCTCTACTCATCATCTTCTTGAGGTATTCAAAGCTTATCAATGTCCCAGGTTCTCATCATACTGAAAAGGCCCTTTGGTAGTTGCATCATTAAGTTGTTGGTATGTACACCCATCTCCATCATTCTCTCATAAAATGCATCCTGGAGTTTTGACATGTTCTAACCACTTTGGGTGTACAAGTAAATTTTTTCTCTGAGAATCATTAATCAATGGTAATGGTTGCTTTCCCTTGGACTTTCCTTTTCACACAGACACTCACTTGAGTATTTTCTCACCACCACTTACGTCATTTATCTACTCACCAACACTTCTTTGATTGATCCTCTCATCAACTCTCACTTCACGGTTTCCCTATATGGAGTCATCTGAGGGATCTACCCAAACATGATGTAACAAATAAAAAAAACAATAATGTTAAACAATAATATAACAATTCATGAGATAGATTGAAACATTTATAATCACCCTCATCAATGATAGTTATAAAACCAACTGGTCATGGTAAAATTGAACCCCATCCTTCAATCAGCACTGGTTTTTCATCAATATCACTAGAAAAATGCATTTTCATATCCTTCATTGAATTGTCCAAGTTTACATGAGCATAACATGGAGGGAGACACTTGAAATTTACTGGAGTATGTGGTTCGTTCGGATAGTAGCATAGTACCATAAGCACATCCACATGGATATGGGTCATGAGGGGCACTACAACTTGATAAAGAAGAAGGTTGAGGTAGATTAAAATGACGTTGTTGTTACCTCCTCAATAGCCTTACATACACACTCTCTCTCCTCTCCTCTCCGCGCTCAATAACACTTACTCTTGCTCAATTAGTGCTTCCATGTCATCATCATCTACCTCTCGAGGTTGACTTTGGGAATACATTGTTTGTCGTACCTCTCCCACCTCTCCAAAAACCTCTAGCAACCCCTTGAATTATCCAATAATTGAACTACTTGATTCAGAGGATCATCTTGACTTGAAGCAAAAATATCTATCTCGTCGCTCTACAACTTGAGGATGTTCAACTAAATTAATTAATGGTTATTTAATGTATTTAAAACAACAAACTTATTGTCAATATGTTTAAATATTTCAAAAAAGTCAAATTCTTACAATTTGAAGCACTAATTGTGTTTTCTCAGGTTGAGGGCAGTCCTTTGTCCCTCTTTACTTATTTTTAAGCATCCCAACAAGAAAAATTTCTTGCTCTCTTGCTCTCTTCTTCTACTTTTTTTTAATGACTTCTTTCCGTACTATCGTCATTCTTACGTGTCAGCAAAACCATAATCCTTCCATTGAAGTATGCTGCTCACGTATCCCTTTCGCCCATAAAATACTAATGGACATTCCTTTCCTAGTTTTCTCAAGCTTGTTCTTGCATTTTATATTTAACATATAAGAACACAAATCATAATCAACTCATTGATACTAAACGATATAATATAGTTTTATAATTATTCATTAGAGTATACCCTAATTTCGGCGTCATGTTAGCCTTATAAAATTTCTTCCCAATCTTCCTCAATGATCATGTCGTTATATAACACATATGGTGGCACACTATGTGGGTTTTCCTCTCGTGATGTATTTGATCATTAAACAAATGCCCTAGCACGAGTGGCCTAAAAAGGTCAGATTCTTTCCCTAACATTCCTAATCGAAGTTCTAGACCTAAACTGGTCGTGGAATCGATTACCTTGACCACCTTGTTACCGATGGATCTATTCGAGAAAATTGGAAACAGAGAGAAAGTACGCACTCAGAAAGAAGTTCGGTAAATCTGAATATCATGTCTTATTTCTTGGGTGAACCCCTATTTATAGTAATTTCCAAGCTTTTTAGGCTTGTCAGGCTGTCATCTTGTTTAGTTGCCAGGCTATCATCCTTCGCTCTGCATTTATTGCTTCGTTCTTAGCTATCTGACTAAGTGTGAGTACTTAATCTCTATCTATATTCTGTTCTCCGACCAGTCACATGCGACCGGTTGTTATCTATACTTAGCAACTTCCTACCGGTCATACATGACCGATCGCTATTTACGTCGTATTTCCTTGGTTACCGACCGGTCACAAGCGATTGGTCGCACCTTTCTACTTTACCCTTGTTTCTTTTGACTAGTCATAGGCGACCGGTCGCTACTTACACATCTTTTGCCCTTTTGCCTTTTGCCTCTTTGCAGTGACCGTTGCTGTTTCTTTCATGCTTATCCTTCCAGTCTGGTTTTAGTCATTTTCCTCCGGTTTCTTCTTCTTTTGAGTTAATCTCATTTTTTTCCTCTTCATCAGTCCCACAAGTCTTCTACTTTTGAATTTTTACTGAAGAAGAGTAGAACTTATTGTAGTTGTCGTGGCTATTGGGCGAATAATTTTGAGATTTTTTTTGTTGTTGACGAAGTCTTAGTAGTCGGGTGTCTGCTTTGTCCTTTTCCTTTCTCCTTAGTCCCACAAGTTCTTTTTCTTGCTTCAGCAGAAAAGAGAACTTTTACAGTCCATGCTACGCTCATGCGTGTATTTGTTCTGCGCGCGGACTGCTACTGCGGAATGTGGACGTTTTATTTGTTTCTTCATTGCGTACGTCATCTTTTAGTTTGAATATGCAGAGTCTCTGTCCCCTTTTTCCTGCAAAAAGTAGTTTTTTGTTTTGTAATTGATAGTTTAATTATTTTCGGGCGGGGGGGACTTTTACCGCTTTTTGAAGGCCTTCGAAGGGGGTTGGCTTTTCTCTCTCTTCTCTTCCTTCTCATCTCAATCGCTTAATCGTCGATTTATGTCTCTTGCTAAAAAACCTTCATTCATCTTCTTCCTTCTCTCTTTGCCTATGCTTTCCCCAGTTTTTGCTTTGATCATGGCTTCTTCCAGCTCATCGAAGTCGAAGGTTGTTTTCTCCTCTGCTTTGGACGCCATTCAAGGCTCAAAATTAGGTGACAAATTTCTCCCAACTTTACTGAATCCGAAAAGACCTTTTGCAAAAAATCAGGAACCGCTACCCAGTTCATTAGACGTTTCTTCTTCCTTTGACTCTCTTCTTCGTGATGTCAAAGTCCAACTTGGCACCTGAATTTAACTCCCTTCCTCCGATTCTCACCCATACGAAGATTTCGGCTATGGGTATGTAGTTTACTCTAATTTTTTCATTCGGGGAAATATTCCTCCACACACCCCTTGTTGTTCTCGCATTTTTAGTCCAAAGGTGTTGTTCTTTTGCTCACCTTCATCCTAAAGCCGTAGCCCAACTCCATGCCTACATGGCGCTCTACGTTGAGGCCAAAGTCCGCCCAGTTGCGACCAAATTTATTCAGCTCTTTACTAGCCGAGTTGATCTCGACAGCCTCACACCATTACAAGCCGCGTTGGATACTCGCTCTTTGATTATAAAAAACTTGGTCCGAGATGGAATACCCGGTGGTTCCTTATTGTTCCGCTGCCCGGTCGCTTCCTCTGGGCTCTATATTGCCCTTCAATCGTCAGGGGACGCTTTCTGGAGTTGCATCGCCAAAGTCAGAGCTCCCAATTTCTCGGGTGCTGAAGACGGTGCAGGCGTACATTCATGGAGGATTTCTTTTCACAACGCGGCTGGCTGCACTAGCGCATTCAGAAAGTAAGAAATTTTACCTTACGTCTTGTTTTATGCTTTGGCTCTTTTTCCCTTTCTGCTTATTTCGCGTTTATCATGTTTGCAGATTTTCCACAAATCGGGTCAAAGGTAGGTCCCTTCCGTGATTGGCACTTTATGTCTTTTAAGGTTGGGATCGACAAGGTGGATTATTATGCCTCCCTTGATGTTGCGGAGAAAGAAGCATGGCGCTTGGCGGAGCAGCTTCTTCCTTCAGAAGCAGAGACTAGGAAATGAAATTGAGAGTGCATCAAAAAAGAAAAAGAGAATCTCCAGAGAATAGAGAAATCTCCTAATACTCCAGAAGCCCGTCCCCTGACATTACCAACCAACCAAGTACTTGGTATATGAGTCCAAATTCCAGTCGTCAGGTGTTTCTTCTTCTCACGCCAGGGTCGGGCTAAACCTAAGCCCACAGGAAGAAGCAAATCTGAGTGCGACGACCCCAATTTCGTCTTTTTTCCCTTATTTGTCCAGTTATTTCTCTTCTAGTCCTCCTGCTCCCGGGAGTGCCTTCGAGCACCAAGACCTTTCTCCCGGTCATTCTATCGGAGGTGCCCATTCTGTTTCTGTTTGTTTTGCTCCTTCTTTGTTTTCTATTTATCATTCTTTTATTTTTGCAGCTCCTCCTGCGAATGATATGATATGGATGTATCCAGGCCTGATGCGACCGAGTCTTCTCCTACCTACACCCAGAAGCGCAAGAAAAATCTTGCCTTGAAGGGAAGAATAAAGCATGTTGTGAGAAGCCAAGGCTTCTTCTTCTGATTATTGATGTTGATGCTGCTGGAGGAAGGCTTCCCGAGAAGGCTGCCTCTAGAGAGGTGAAAAAACCTTTTAAAGAGCTGAGAGGGCCTGAGAAGCCCACAGATGTTGCTGGTGAAGTCAGGGTCGATGAAGAGGCCCAGCAGTACCGGAAAGTGCCCGAGAACCTTGAACTTTGTACAAAAAATAGTGAAGATGCTAATACTTCTACGTCCTCTTCTCCTGCTGCGTCCTCTCCTTTCTTATGGCCAACAGTTCCTTTTATGGCCCTGTAGAGAAGGAAGGTTGGTTCTACCATTGCGGCCATCCCCTACCTCTTCTGAACGTCCCAGACTCTACTACATATTTTGACATGTGGAAAGAAGCGATCAAAAAATCCGATTCTCCTGACAGTATCTTTTCACCCCTGAAGACCGTCACATCCGCAAAAGAAAGTTAAGGATAGGAGGTGGTGAAGTGGATGCCATTATGCGCCATTCCTTTCCTTTGGATGGTGCCTTTGACTATATGTGGCAGGGGATCTATTGGGTCCATTCCTTTTATTGTCATTAATTTTCTGCCTCTTTTTTTTTTTGAGGTCCTTGCTTTTATGCGTATTTTTTCCTGTGTTCAGACGGTGGCTTTTGCTCAGAGCATAGAGGTACATATGAAAAATCTACGCTCCAAGCTTCGTTATGAGGAAAGCCAGGCCAACAATGCCCGGACAAGCTGGAGGTGATCCGGTCTTTCCATAACAATTTTGTTGATCATGTTAACACCGAGATAGCCAGCAAGGTGAACTAGCAGACCTTAACATTAAAAAAGGAGCTTGAAAGCACCCGGTTGAAATTACTCGGCAAAGTGATGAGTACGAGGACAAGCTGAAGAAACTAAGGGAGGATAACTTTGCCTTGAAGAGCCGAATCCAGCCCTTGGAGACGGAGCTCGCTTCGCTAAGACAGGTACAGAATCAATTCGTTGAAAAAAGGTGATAAATTACATAATCTTTCTGACCTGGAGAATTTGTTGAGACAGGCCCAAGCCGCTCATAAGCAAGAAGTAACTAGTCTTCTTAACGATAAGACGACACTGTCCGATCGGAAGGATGCTCTTAAGAAGGAAAACAAATTTCTTGAGGAAGAAAAAACGGCCCTTTCTCGAGAGAAAGATGCTCTCCTTGAAGATAAGGGGAATTTGATACAAGAGCTTAGTGACCTTTCTGATGATAGGACAACTTTTGAGAAGGAGCGAGGTTCTTATGAGGAGAGGCTGAAATCAATGGAGGAATCCCTGCTCTCCTTCATTCTGAAAATTCAAAGCTGACAGCGAAAGGTATATTTTTTAGATATATTTTACTTAATTTTAAACATACCTTTCCTTGTTACATACTTGCTTTTTTTCTTTTGTTCAGGTCCAACTTCTGAGAACCTTATGAAGCACGTTGAGAAACTTAATCTTTGGATTGATAGCCTTAACGAAAACTTGATTGCGGCTAACTCAAACTGTGACCGGTATCGAGCTTTGATTCATGACCTTGAGAGCCAAGTCTCCAAACACTCAGCCTTCTCCCGGCGCAGCCAAAAGGAATTGCAAAGGCAGAGCACAACGATTTCTTACCTGAAGGAGTCATTTACCTCTCAGTGCGGAAAAATTGCTAGTGCTTATCATCAGGTAATCTCAAAATACTTCTTGGATAAAGGGGAACTTTGGATGACGATTTTTACAATGAACTGGAGTTCACTGAGATTGTAAAGAAGACCCGTTTTCATGAAGTGCTAGAGAAATTTGGGCGTCTTCCAGGCGAGACATGCTTTGAACCTGGTCAGGCCTCTTTCTTCCTCCCGAGAGTGTTGCGTCTCAAGTTGGCATGAGCCTACACCGTCCTGCTAACAAGAGCAAGTCCTCTGAGAGTGTTTCCAATCCTGGAAACGAGCCTGGTGCGAAGGAGACTGTTGCTGCAGATTCGTCTACTGTGAAAGAGACTTATATTTTACCTTTTGATTACTTGAATCCTTCCCCTTTTTGTAAAGTATTTTATACTTCCTCAAATGTTTCTTTTGGAACCTCTGTTACTTTTATTATTGGAATTTACACGGAGTGACCGGTTTTCCAATAGTTTCGACTGAACTCATAAGTAAAGTAAAAAATAGGTAGGATGACCGGTCATTAGTGACCAGTCATTGTTTTTGAGCTATGATCGGTCACTACTGCCCGTTCGTTGCTTTTGTTTACATAAGTAAAAGATGACGACCAGTCGTTAGTGGTGACCGGTCGTGATTTCTCTTTAAAAATATTTCCATTTTTGCTTGTAGTAGCCGAAGAATGGTTTTATTTCTCAACTTTACTTGTAGTAGCCAAACGATGGTACTTGTGGTTATACCCTTCTAAAGAACTTTTAGAAGGGTTACCAGGGTACGGTGTGGCATCCCACACCTAATGACTCACCCATTACAAGCGACTAGAGCTCCTAATGCTTCTAGAGATGGGTTTTTTGTTTTTCACACTAGGTCAGCCGCGACGTCCTGATACAAGGTGTTTTTATGGCATTACAGCCTTCAGCACATAGGCTGGGTGTTTCTTTCATGGTGTTGTAGCCTGCAGCGCATAGGCTGGGTGTTTCTTTCATGGCGTTGTAGCCTGCAGCGCGTAGGCTGGGTGTTTCTTTCATTCTTTCCAAAACATTTCCTTTATTGATATAATCAAATCAGATTTTACATATAGAATTTCTTTAGACACTCTGCGTGCCAAGAATGTGGCAACTCGTATCCTTCAGCGTTTTTCAAGTGGTACGAAGCTCGACCGGTTTTTTCTGTGGATGATGTATGGACCTTCCCATTGAGGATCAAGTTTCCTTGGTTGCTTGAATTCTCGAAGGACTAATTCCCCTGGGATAAAACTTCGTTCCTTTATTTTGCGATTGAAGTATCTTTCAACTTTGCTTTTATCTTTTGTCATCTTTACTTCTGCTGGGCGGCTCTTATTTCTTCAAGTAAATCGAGATGATCCTTTATCCCTTCATCGTTAAGCTTTTCATCATAAGATTCCCATCGAATTGACAATAATGACATTCAGCTGGAATATTGCTTCTAGTCCATAAGTTAACCTGTAAGGTGTTTCTCCTGTAGGTCCTTCTTCTATTGTTCGGTATGACCAGGGAACGTGGGTGTAGCTCCGCCATCTTCCCTTTTTTCATCTAACCTCTTTTTTAAAGCCTTAACAATTTGACCGTTCGCATTCTCAACCTATCCATTAGCTTATGGGTGTGCCACTGATGCGAACCTTAGGTCAATGTTCCATTCTTCACAGAACGCCCGAAAATTGTCATAGTTAAACTGGGCTCCATTATCTGTTATTATGGCTTTGGGCAAGCCAAAACCTGCATACCATATACTTCCAGATGAACTCTTGTGATTTTTTAGCGGTGATGGTTATGGTTAGCATTGCTTCTACCCATTTTGTGAAGTAGTCGATGGCCACATATATAAATTTGAATCTTCCGGGAGATGCCTCCGGGAAAGGGCCGACAATGTCCAGCCCCCACATGGCAAAGTGGATTAGAGATAGGATGACCTTTTTGTACAGCTGCGGGATTGTGAATTTTGTCACCATGTTCCTGGCACTTGATACATTTCCGTATGTGTTCCTTGCAATGTTCTTTTATTTTTGGCCAAAAATATCCAAGCCGCTTGATTTTGTGAGATGTGGCTCTTTCTCCTTGGCGATTTTCATAAATTCCTTCGTGAATTTCTTCAATGAGTCTATTACCTTCTTTTGTGGTGATACACTTGAGGGCAGGTCTCGCAAAAGATCTTTTATAGAGCTGGCCATCCTCAAAGAAGAAGGATGTGGCCCTCCTCTTCACAGTTTTTGCTTCTTTTTTCTTCTAAGGGTAACTTCCCTTTGAGTATGTATTCAGTGATTGGTGTCATCCATGTTTCCACTGATCCCAGCAGGTCGATAGTGAGTATCTGAGTTTCATCAAGACTTGAATTAGTTTTGAATTCCAGCCATACCTTATCTGGGACTTTCTCGGCTCGGCCATGCTGGCTAATTTTGCTAAAGTATATGATTCGACATTCCTTGCTCGAGAGAGGTGTTTTAACTCACATCGTGAGAAATGTGCTTTTAACTCCTGGACTTTAAGCAGATATTTCCAGAGTTTCTCTTCTTTCACCTCGTAGATGTTGTCACTCTGTTTTGCCACAAGCATAGAGTCCGAGTATACTTCTAAATCTGCGTTAATTATAAGATAATGAGCTTCTTTTTCTTTGGGATCATAATTTGATGTATTTTAGAGATATGTTTATTATATTTCTTTTTGGAACCTACTGCCCCTAGGGCAGTAGCGATTTCTAATCCCTGGATGAGAGCCTCGTATTCTGCTTCATTGTTGATGACCTCGAACTCTAGCCGGAAGGCATAATTAAGGTTCTGTCTGTCTGGGGTTTGGACTACAATTCCTGTATGTGCCCCTGTTTTTGCACCGGGCTCTATCGACTAGAATAATGAAAGGGTTGAGAAACTTCTTCTCCTCTTGGTCGAAGCTTGTTTCGGTTATGAAATCTGCCAATGCTTGCGCTTTAATTGCCATTTGTGGCAGTAAGTGGTTTCATACTAAGTGAGTTCGACTGTCCAACTCACCATACGCCCAGACGCATTTGGATTGTTGGCTATCTGTTTTAGCGGCCAGTTAGTTGACATGTATTCGATGTAATTGGAAATAGGGATGCAGCTTCCGGGATGCAATCACTAGGGCAAAAAGAATTTTTTCGATATTAGTGTAGCACCCTTCTATTGCCGTCAAAATTTTTCCAGTATAATAAACTGAATTTCCTTTTCCTCCTCTTCCATTACTAGAACCACTGCCCACTGCCCCGCCCTTGGAAGCAGATAGGTAAAGATAAAGATCTTGATCGGGAGCAGGAACACCCAGCTTGGAAACTCCCGGAGCATTTCTTTGATTTTTTCAAAAGCTTCGACACATTCTTGCCCCCACTGGAACTTATTATTTTTCCTCAAGATGTTAAAAATGGGATTGTCTTCTCTTGATGCTTTGAGCAGAATCTACTTAGAGCTGTGAGCCTTCCATTAAGAGCTTGCACATTTTTGATATTTTTTTGGAGGTAAAAGGTCGAGGATGGCTTGACTCTTTCCCGAATCTACTTCGATCCCACGTTGCCCAACTATGAAGCCAAGGAATTTTCCCTTTATGACTTCAAAAACACATTTTTCTAGATTTAACTTGATTTGATACTTATCCAGCGTATCGAGTGTTTCCTCAAGGTCTTTTATGTGTTGCTCTTTCGAGGTACTCCTCACAACTATATCATCAACATAAGCCTCCACAATGCGAGTGAGTTGGCCCTGGAAAACTTTGTCAATCATTCTCTGAAAGTCGCCCCTGCGTTCTTTAGACCAAAGGGCATTACCTTATAAGATGTTCCTTCCTGCTGGGTAATGAAGGAAGTTTTTATGAATCAATTTCATTCATTTTTATTTTATTATAGCCTGAGAATGCATCTAAAAAACTTAGCACAGAACTCTGGGCTGAAATGACCAATCGGTCTATTGATGGTAGAGGATGGAAATATTTTCGACATGATTTATTCAAATCTGTGAAGTCTACACACATCCTCCATTTTCCGTTTGATTTTTTAACCATGACAACGTTAGCTAACCATTTGGCGTATGATACCTCCCTGATGAAAACTGCTTGAGCAATTTCTGGACTTTTGCTCGAGCGGCCAAGTCTCTTTCTCTCTTCGATTACCCTCTTCTCTTTTTGCCTGATGACCGGGTGCCTGGGATCTACCTGGAGATTATGCTGGATAACGTTTGGGGTCTATCCTAGGCATTTCTTCTGTGCTCCAAGCAAACATTGTCCTTCTTTTTTCCAGGAATCTCATTAGATGAGTCTGTTCTCCAATGTTAAATGCACTTCCAATTTTAAAGAATTTAGAAGGATCAGTTTTCAGATATACCTCTTGGAAGGTCACTGGGAGCCTCATAACTCTTTGTTTTTTTTCCGCCCGGTCTTGGGGGAGGGGGAGCTCTCCCCTGAATTCCGTGTCTGATCCAACCGTTTTGACTATTCCTTCTTTGGGTAAGCTTTCCATGATACGAACCTCACAGACCCGAGCCATTTTTTGACTTCCTCTTATGGTCACCAGTCTACCTGATCTTGTTAGGTATTTCATTTTCAGATGGTGCGTGCTACATATGGCTCTGAAAGCATTTATGCCCGGTCTCCCTAAGTACATGTTATATCTGGAAAGGCCGGTCATAATGAAGGTTGTTAGCTTTTCCGTTAGTCTTTCATCTCATTGGCCAAGGGTGACAGTAAAATCAATGATGCCTGTTAATTTTGCAGAGATCCCTTCTATGAACCCTCCCATACTACTGCTGAGTATGGTTTGATCTTTTCTTCAGGTATTTCAAGCTTTTTTACCGCCTCAGCCGAGATCACATTGGCCCCTGCCCCACTATCGACCAAAATTCTTTACATCATGCGATCGTTCACCTGTGCTCTGATAACAAGTGGATCATTGTGTGGATAAAGAACTTCATCCTCGTCTTCTTCGGTGAAGTATATTGGGGGGAAGCTTTTCTTTTTAGCGACCTTCTTCTCAGGAAGCTCTTGGTGTACTTCGTGGATATGTCTTTTTCTTTCATTTGGAGTTAGTGGTCCTACTTCTGAAAAGAGGCCTGTAAATTTTCTTAGGAGAAGTTTTTTATTAGCCTTTCTTTTCTTTTCCTTTTTGAAGTTCCTAGTATATTAAAGGATAAGAAGAGTAAATGATATAATAGAGGACAATGTAATAACAGAAAGAATGGATGATACTCTTACTTTATTCTATGATAAAGAAAATTCCATGATTTTCTTAGTTTTAAGAAAGAAGAAATCCTACTCCCTTTATCACCGACCTGTGATCATTCCGAAGGATTTACTGTGGTCTAATTCTGGATGCACCTCCTCCTCCTGTCGGGGCCGGGAGTACTGGTTGTTAAATTTGTCTTTGTTGTCCAACCTGTTGTTTTCCCTTCTTCTTATTTTCTTCAATTATCCACAGCTCTTTGGCAAGATTTGCACAATTGACGGTTCCATGATTTTGTGCCCGTGATATTCACAAATGCTACTACCGGGACTTCTCCTGGCAGGGGCTCTTTGGGAGGGGGAAGAAGGCCTTCTTTTACAGCAGCTGTATAATTCCCTAGGTCAATATGCGTAACCGGGAAAACTCTCGTGCTTTGATATTGTGCTCCTTGGGAAGAAGTAGCGGTCGGGGCAACTGGAGCCTTGTAGTATGGCTTGTATCTTGATCCTCCACTAGACGTGCTCCCAGATGTAGGTCCCCCTGTCTATCCTCCCTTTTTCTCGCTCACAAATGGAATCTTGAAGCTACTAATCAGCTCCTTAGCTTTACTCTCAGCGATCTCTGAATTTAGGAAATCATGGATCACCTCTGTAACACCCCTACCGCTAATACCGTCATTACCGTCCAATCTCCTTATACGTCCTTACTCACGCAGCGGATACATACTTACACCACGGAGGGTGGTACAGTGTCGTTAGCCACCCACGTGACTAACAAGGCTGCTACTACATACAACATCGGTCTCATGGACCGGAATATCCGAGTGCTACACAAATACAATCCTTACTACAATTACAACCGGGTACTACAACTTCCATTCAATACCATACTCCATTACAATGCCATACAATACAATATAACATACCGAGTTTACTAAGTTCCAAATACAATTGCAACACTTCCTCCAAGTTCATACATACTTATTAGGAGACTACATCTACCCATTCCTCACAACTACTAACTTCCAATACCTATGGTGTACCCCTTGGTACACTTCTACAACAAAGGCTACAAGCCTTATACAATTCACTACTATCTACATTTCACTCTAGCCGTCCAAATATAGCTGTCGGTCTAATACTGTGATCATATCCGCTTCGGGTACCTGCACACTAAAAATGGTGCCCCAAGGGGCTCAGCTTACGCTGATATGATAACCGCATACCCCGCGTACTAGCGAGGGTACGCCGACCACTTGGTCGATTACATGCAATTCATTTTATTCATACATACATGCATACATGCTTTCATACATAATACTACAATACTTTACGCAAGGAATACATACATACACTTCAGTACATACAAGGTAAACCATACAAGCCAACCGATACTTACTTACCTTTCCCGAAATACAC
Organism: Limonium bicolor; assembly: GCA_023374045.1. NCBI lineage: Eukaryota > Viridiplantae > Streptophyta > Magnoliopsida > Caryophyllales > Plumbaginaceae > Limonium > Limonium bicolor. The sequence goes on from CM041779.1 coordinate 279,832,361, forward strand.
AATACATACGCAATACATACACAATACACCATACTTGTTAGCTCCATTTGTCCACCCGGGTTAATCGGGTGGAGATTACTCTTTTACTCGGGGTCAATGACTTACACCAGCCAAGACCATTACTCATACAATACTTTACATACTTACTACTTACTCAAGTCAATCGTCGGGACCTCCGGCCCGGGGACTACTCTGTCCCACCACCGGGATTTACTTGGTTCACTAATCCAGGATGCTACCCATTTAAGGGGTTTGGGCCGTGGACAAGTTTTAGAACCAGGAATCGGATCCAACCTCTTGTGTCTCCTCATCCTCACGCGTGGCCGAAACTATATCGGACTTCTACTCATTCTAATTTACTCAATACTTACGTTAGGAGTTAGGTAGTTAGGAATGAGTAGAATTCATTCACATCCAAACCACACAATAATTCAATACTCCGATACACATACAAGGTATAATACATTACACAAATACACTACAAGGTACATACACACTTATCTTCATCCATTCGTTTCATGAATTATACAAACTATTGTTCAAGACAGTTATATCAAGAACAATATAAACAAGCACAAGTAAGTGCAATAAAGTCCGATTCATGCATTTATCTTATTTAGGTGATCAAATAAGCACACAAATCGGGGTAACCAGGTTAGGATACAGAGCGTGAAGAAATCATACCTTTTACTGAAATTTACTTTTACCGGGTGTTCCCTTGTTCCTTTGGTTCACTCTCATTCCTCGAGTCTCATTCTCGAACCAATGACTACATGTCAAATGATTCCTTTAATACTAAGCATTACAATACATACATAGTTACTACTCCCGTACTTACCCTGTTGTCCCGTTATTTCGGTTTAACTTAATGTGTCCTTAAACTTACAACTTGTTTAATCACTCCTCATACTTGTTTACACTTCTTAGGGCCTTTATAGGTCACCAAACAAGGCCTTAAAAACTTCTAAAACTATTACCAATCAATCCCCCATGTTTAGAACCCTTAAAAACACTCTCTGCTGAATTCTGGGGGTGGTCCGGGACTTGGTCCGGACCCAAAGTCCCGAACCAACACATTAGCTAACTCTCGGCGCTTATCTTACACTGGTCCAGGACTTGGTCCTGGACTAAGGTCCTGGACCACAACCTGTTTTGAGTCTCGAGATGATTTTTGATGCGGTCCGGGACTTGGTACATATCCTAAGTCCCGGACCCTGCTAAAAACTACTACTTAGTGGAATTTTCAACCCCTAATCAACCCTTAATCCACCTCCAATCATTCCATAATCTTTCCACATGTTTTATACATGTTTAAGCACACTTAAACACTCACTAAAACTCCTTAAATCCATGGTCCAATACTTACTCAACTTCTTGCTCAAATTCTACAAATTTCCATTCTCATTTTCACACTTTGCACACTTGTGCATTCCTACACTTCTCTTTACATTTAGCACTTTGTTCTAACTTCATTTTACCATTCCAATTCATTTCCAAGCAATACACTATCAATTCCCAAGTCCAACACTCATTTCACTAAATCTTGCACATTATTTCCTCCTAACTTCTCCAATGCAATTTAACACTCTTTGCTACAGATTTTACATCTTTTAATTCACATACTACAACTACTACTCCATAGTTACTAAACATATCTACTAACTCCAATACACACCTTGGTTCTCCCATTCACCAAGTCATCCAATAATGCACAATTCCTACCAAAATTTTGCCATAGTTCACCTACAATTTCCACTTATCCACATACATACTTTCTTGCCAAATCATCCCTATTCTAGCCACACCCATACAAGGGTCCTACCAGCACTCAAAACAATTCTCAATACATCAATACTCCATTAATCAACAATACTAATACACATACACATTACGTTGGCTCCAAGGCCTAATTTCACATACTTGCTCACAAATTCTCAAACTTCCACAACTACAACACTAATACATTATTTTGGGTTCTTTAATTAGTTTTTCCCATTCCTACTCTAATGCATTTAAAATTTAGCATTAAGAAGGAGCTCTTACCTTGAGCTTATAATTCCTCCTTTCTTTTCCAATTCTCCTCCTTCTCTCTTTCTTGCACAAATCAGCCATATGGGGAATGGAGTTGCCAAACTCCATTCCCATCACCCAAAGCACACAAAACAAGTGCAATTAACATACTAACCCTTAGATTAATGCTAGTCCATTGAAATGCTTAAAACAAGATTTCAGGGTTTACCTTTGGAGTGTTTTAGGAGGGGTTTTAGGCCCTTGGTTCAAGAAGGTGATTCCTCCACCATTGAAAGGTTGAATTGATGCTCAAAAGAGAGAGGAAAATAGAGCATTACAAGAGGGTAGAAATCGGTTACACTAGAAGGTGGAGAAAACTTGAGTTTTTCATGGAATTTTTACCATAATGGAGAGAGGGGACTCCAAGCTACACATTGATGCTATTTTCTTCACCAATGGGGTATACCCACGAAAATGAACTTCATCATTTTGGAATTTTAAAAAGAGATAAGTGTAGAGGATGATGAGGAGAGTAAGAATATGTAATTATTTTTACATTTGAAGCTCACATGGAGGTAGAGCATGGAGATAGAGTGGAGAAGCCATTGTTGTTGTGGGGAGCTTCCAAAATCGCCCAACCAGAGAGAGAGAGGGCAGAAATCGGCTGAGAGGAGGGGTGAGGAAGAAAGAGAAAAGAGGGAAAGAGAAATGAGAGGAGAAAGAGAGTGTAAGTTGCTTTTTACTTTTTCTTCTTTTTACTTTTTGACTTGTTAATTAATAAACTAGTCTAGTGTGTGTGTGGGGTTTTTGACTAATTAAAACCGGCCCTACACATTAATACCAGTTGGAGCTTTTTCGGCTTTACAGAAGACGCTCGTTAATTTACCCGGTTTTGGTACTATTCACTAACCGGGCCCGTTTTTCGGAATTTTCTCGTTTATTTAATTTTATTGGTTATTAAGCTTCCATTAATGCTTAATAATAGTTATTTAATGATTTATAATTTTTACGGGTTTGTTTGACCACTCAAACTCACGTTTTCGGGTTTTCTCGAAAAACGTGCGCTAAAGCCCTATTAGCGTTTTAATACATTATTTGGATCCGTTTTCTTCGGGAGTTGTTCCCATATATTATTTAGGCCTTATTAAGCCTTTAGAATCCATATAATACTCTAACTGCGGTCTCATACCTCCTATGGTTATTTAACACTTATTTAGCGTTTTTCGCTTTTCAAGCGTTTCATCATTTCTTTTGGATTTATTTTTCCTTACTAATATTACTTAGGTGTTATTAGGCCCTTAAATACATATTAGAATTATTTTAATCTCTATATTTAAGTTTGGGGTATTTCAATCTACCCCCCTTAGAAACTTTGTCTACAAAGTTGCTCAAGGTTATAAGGTTACTATACTCACTCATTCATACATGTCTAATGCCAAAGTCATACATTCCACCTCCTTACAAATCCCAAATCCGTTACTCAAGGTCCCTACTTCCCATACCATACAAATGTACCATTATTACTCCAATCCGCATTACATCCAACCATTTGGTTCCACATTACAAAATTTATACATACAGTGCAAAGCTATCCCCAAAGCAATGCAATACACATTACAATCCCGCAGGCACTCCGGTCATCTAGACACAGGACTCCATTATGTCCTGCTGCCCTAGGAATAATACAATATGATATACTACCACATTCTCCGGTATAAACTTCTAACAGATCCTTAATCTCCAGTCTAAGGAAAATTCTTTTACAACTACTAATTAAAATTTTTTCTAAACACACAACTCCAAATTCCAATTTATATTCATTACTTCTATCCTATGTGTGATTCTTGTGACCACTTGAGGGGAGCTTCAAGAATCATTCGACCCTGATGTGATCAGCACCAGTGTTGAACCATCTTTCCACCCCAATTTGTGTTCAGTTTCCCTCGATCTGATCAGGATCAAGTTCGACTTCTCACATCAGTTTCAAACCATCAATAGTTTAGTTATTTTCATTTTCTATCTTTTTACTCTTCCTAGTCATAATTACAAATTCATACAACTCCAAGGGATGGGATTCAGTCCATCAATCATCCTCAATCTACTTCCCAAATACTTACCTCGAAATTCAAGGCCTAAGTGCTCATTTCATCAACCTGCGCTACTTTCATCCTACTCTCCATTATCTCAAATATTCTAACTAAGGAATACAATACCTATTGAATCCGGTCATCCTCAATTTACTTCCAATATATACCTAGGGATACACTACTCCTAGACTTCATTCATCTACTACTCTCAATCGTTTCGTACTATTTCTTTAAGGAATATAATACTTATGGAACTCCGTCCACTACTCATTACTCTTCTTTACCAATACTTTTACACTGGGGTTACAAGATGGGTATATTCGCCCTAGGGTATTTGCATCTCTAGTGCCTAATTACCACAATTACAATGTGAATGAATACTTATGTTTATTTAACATAGTACCAATCATCAATTCGATTCTCATTTGTGCTATGCACATTATAGTTTAAGTGTTTTATTCATGAAACTTACATTAAGCGGTTTTCGCTCTACCCCCCTTAAAAGGGATTACGCCCACGTAATCTACCATATGTTATTATTATTGAACATTGGTTACTTAGTTCGGCTCTTTGAAGCATTTAGCTTCACTACGGTCTATTATATAATGTACTTTGGTCAAAGGGTCTTAACCGTACTAATGGTTTAGTCCTTGCACCAAGAATTCCTATATGAGTTTATTTAACTCATAATTAATTATGGTTCTAGCCTATCAGGCTTCAAGGCATTAATAGTTATTCTATTATACTTACTAGGTACATTAACCTCTTAGCTAGGGCCCACTAGCTTCTGCTGCGCGACCCTGATAACTTGGGTTATTCACCCTTTTTGTTATCCTTAATGTGCTACACATCACCTTTTTATCCCTCTATCGCGGGAATAAGGTTATTAAACAAATGTGGTATTCTTTTACCGTACTTGGACTCGATGAGTTTTAGATTTATGTCCAGCTCTACTCTGGCAATCTATTATACATACTATTCAGACTCCCTCCCGCGATTATTCGCTAAAGCTCCTCCGACTTATTGTCGGGTAGGTTAAGTCACCACTTACTGTAGTGCTTCCTTTGTGTCAATAGCTTCTGAATTATACTAGTTTCTTCTCTGGTTCAGTACAAGTGTTCTTTCCTGGTGTGACCTTGCATTTCTATGCGTCGGTCCTAGTGACTTTCCTCAGTCTTCTTCCACCTTTTATTCTAATGGAATTCACATCTTGTGATTGTTAGTGTGCTTTACACTCTTCATGCTTCTTTGGCCTTAGGCCGCACAGTTTGCTGCTAAGCTTGCTTAACTAGCTTATGCCGTGTTTGTTGCGGAAAGAAGGGTTTACTACTATTTACGTTCTCCATATTCCTGCTATCCCACTAGGTCCTTAGCTGCACAAATGCAATACCAAAACACTTAGTCATACAGAGTGCAGAGGCGTAAACACTTGGCAGTAAGTCACTTATGTGATAGGAATGAATATTTCTGCCTGTCTTCTCATACTATACTCCGTGTCATTGACTAACTACTTCCTCATAGCGGTCGCTTGTTGCGTACCGTATTCTTACTCGCTATACAACATCATTCTTACGGTCTTGTTACTGTGGTAGCTTCTCTTTACTCATTGCCATTGTCGTTGGTACCATTTCCTTATGGTGTGAATACACTGAGGGTTTCCAATGTTCGTGTGTATGACGGTTGTCGTAGCATACCGCAATATTACTATCTTCCCAAGGTGGAGATGTTTTATTTTAAATTAGGTTTCATGTGTAGGTTAGCTTACCTCACATTTCTTCACCATTTATGATACAATTTACCAGGCACCGTGGTTGACAATGGATGAAGTAATTTATCGGTTATAAGCTCTCTAGAGCATTGGTCATTCGTGGTGTCCAGTGTGCATTCACATTGGTTGTTCTTGACAATTGCTGTCTTTCTAGTGCTGAGCATTGGTTATAGGCTCTAGCTGTGCAGTTTTACTTTGTATGTACACCACCGGGACATCCCAAGAAACTTCGACGGTTTTCTGGTCCCGTTCTCCACTTGGAGAGTATTCTATCACTGATAATGAAAGTTCTTGTTGAGAGGTTTGTTTCCACTCATAAGTCTCATGATAAGATTACTAGGTTAGCATCTGTTTATGTGCTGCATATGGAGTATACTTATTCCTTCAAGTCTTTATGCTCTTTGAGCTATATGCTGCTACAACCCACATTATACACGTTCTGTGTTTGTTTCTAAACCGACTCTTCTTCGGTTTTCACAGTTGTTCTTAAAGCCTTTTTCTAGGCGTAGTGGTTTGGAAATCTCATTTCCTTATTCAATTGTCTCTTGGCAATAACTACATGCACGAGCTTTATTGTTATAGTAGATGGAAGCCTTTTCTAAGGGTTCACATCATCGCCGCATTGATGGTTTTCGGCTAACTAGGGGTACCTTCCCTTGGGTTTCTCGTAGTGTCCAAGTGTGGACTAGGCCATTGTTGGCATTATTACGATTCTTATGCCTCTGTGCTACCATTGCTACAGAGGCATGAAAAGCAATTTAAAGCTTCGTCAACTATATACTAGAGTGATGCTCTAGTGACAGTGACATTGAGATAGCCATCACTCCACGCCACTCAGGATGTTGAGCTCAAATTGGGTGGTTCAGTTGTCGATTTATTTGTCGTATGAAGCAATATCTCTTGCGAGTCTTGTTATTAATGGTGTGGGTTTTGCAACCGTTTAAGTTTACATAACGTAGTTGGTTTATGGCTTCTGAGCCTTATTGCTGCAAGCTATGCTCTTTGCAAGCTGCTTATACATGTTTCCACTCCTTGTATACCCCATGGGTTGGAGGTATTACTGGGCTCCATGGCAAGTCGTGGCATCACGCTTCCGTTCATAGGAGGCCCTTTAGGCATTCTGGTGTTGCTCAGTGCCTTCTTGTAATTTAGGGTATTTCCTGTTAAGTGAAATCCCTTCGGTGTCCTAACCGAGTGTTCGTCCTAGCTTCCGTCCTGTATCTTGCGTGTATGCTTGTGCTCGACTGTTGTTAACTCAGACACCCTTCGAGGATTGCTCCTGGTGTTGTTGGTTATGCCGTTACATCCGGCTAGTGTTTATGATATGTTGTGACCACTATACCACCTCGTGGTAGTATATTTGAGCTATTCCCTTTAGGGTTATAACATCTCCCGTTCTTGGGTAGACTATTTATACTTGCTCCTAGTGCTTAAGACTAGGTTTAATATACTCTTCAACGATGGATTATACTTCGTGGTAATCTTGTAATCGCTTTTGGGAACTCCGTCCCGTTTGTTGTGCATCGTTGTGTTCACTTTAGGCATTTGCCTTACTGTGTTTAGGCTGGGTATCCCTTCCAGCTGTCATGTACATGCTTGAAGTCTTTGAGACATATTCTATGTCTATACTTATTTGTCTGTGCTCTTCGCACTTCCTAATCCTCATTCCTTATCTTCAGATGGATTCTCTGAGTTCTTTTATACTTATTACTTAGTTAAGTTCCTTCTCCTTGATCGTCCGAGGTGTCCAGCTGTTCTGGTTTGAACTTACTCATGGTCCGTAGAACGGAGTTGACTACTTCCCGTGTTTCGTACACTACATGTATACATACGTGGGGTACCCTGTTGATACGTTACCACTTACCCGACTATCTGTCAGGCCCACAAGCTCCTTCGGAGTGCGGTCGTCCCACATCCCGCAATTGGGTACACTCGTAGTGCTCATCACACGCCTAGGTGAAGTATTCTATTGTCAACACCTCTTGTATCATTCTATGATACTCACCGTAATTCTATTGGTTTGGTTTTAAAATTCAAGGTTCAAAAGAAAGGTTGCGTTTTGAAAGAAAAATTTGGGTTTTGAAAATTGTAGCTCGGTGTTAAAAGCAGTTCTCCATGGCATAGCCATGCTTGAGGTCTTGACCAAGTCCAGCTTCTTGCTGACTGGTATGTCCTTTGTACAATGGTCACGCCGTTAGGCCTTTCCAAGGTTCCATTCTTCCAGTTTTTAGGATGTGTGATCCGTAGTCGCTTCATTGCTGTCACGGTACATTACTAAGTACTTGTGGTGCGTTAGGGTTCCTCCACATGTTTCTGTTCTTCCTGCACTTGCCGTGGCAAGTGCGTGGTACTGGTGGTTTTTTGGGTAGACCTATACCGGTCACGGTATGGTTTCCACTTGTATTTGGGTAGTCTTGTTGACTCCTCCCTTGATCTTATTGATCTATGTTTGGGATACTCGATCTTCTTAATAACTTCTTAGTGATCTTGACATGGCTGTCTTGATCAGGGTGCTTCTCCAACTCCTTGGAGATCCCTATTTAATTGTTTCGTGTTCTTCTTTGTTGCTCGTTCCCACACGGTTCCCGTGGTTACCGCGCCTTAGCTTGTTCAGGCACTACCTTCATAGTCCTATCGGATTATATTACGTGAATGTTTTTGTAGCTGTCTGAGCTATGTTGGCCAGGTATTGTAACCCTCTTGGCATTGTAGTTTTGGAGTTACCCACTCCCGAATACGTTCTTAGTTAGCTAGCATACCGTTGATAGTGCTGTTAAGCTGAACTGTCCCGTAGACTTGTGTCTCGGGTTTTGTTACTGTTCCTTTTTCCGCTCCGTTACACGCTTAGTGCTTCTTTTCCTGCTGCTGGTTGACTAGCCAGGCTTCGCAACTGCTAAGCATGTCGCCCCATGCTGTTGTAAGTTGTAGCCTCCTTGTGGCTGAGGTACTCATTCCACCGCTATTTAGTGCGGGTAGTGTTGTTCAGCCGAGAACTATCACCGGGACTTTCAATTCTTGGAATCTACTATATGTTAGTTCTTGTTTACCGTAGGGTGGTTTCACAACTGCCAGATCGGGTTTCCCCGAGTATGAGAGGACTGTCCTTCTCTCTGGCGTTCTTTCCCAAGTTATACAGTGGGGATGCGGTGGGCGGGACTGGTATTGTAGGTATCCGGTACACACCGGTGGTTCCTATCTAGCATATCTCTAATGCTAACACTCAGCCCTTAGCCATAAGCTTCTAATTCCTAACTCGGTATTTCCAGTCATCAGAGCGAAGTATCGCTCTGATACCACTTTTTGTAACACCCCTACCGCTAATACAGTCATTTCCATCCAATCTCCTTATACGTCCTTACTCACGCAGCGGATACATACTTACACACCATGGAGGGTGGTACATTGCCGTTAGCCACCCACGTGACTAACAAGGCTGCTACTACATACAGCATCGGTCTCATGGACCGGAATATCCGAGTGCTACACAAATACAATCCTTACTACAATTACAACCGGGTACTACAACTTCGCATTCAATACCATACTCCATTACAATGCCATACAATACAATATAACATACCGAGTTTACTAAGTTCCAAATACAATTGCAACACTTCCTCCAAGTTCATACATACTCATTAAGAGACTACATCTACCCATTCCTCACAACTACTAACTTCCAATACCTATGGTGTACCCCTTGGTACACTTCTACAACAAAGGCTACAAGCCTTATACAATTCACTACTATCTACATTTCACTCCTACTCGCCGTCCAAATATAGTTGTCGGTCTCTTACTGTGATCATATCCGCTTCGGGTACCTGCACACTAAAATGGTGCTCCATGGGGCTCAGGTTACGCTGATATGATAACCGCATACCCCGCGTACTAGCGAGGGTACGCCGACCACTTGGTCGAATACATGCAATTCATTTTATTCATACATACATACATGCTTTCATACATAATACTACAACACTTTACGAAAGGAATACATACATACACTTCAGTACATACAAGGTAAACCATACAAGCCAACCGATACTTACTTACCTTTCCCGAATACGTAATACACAATACATATACAATACATACGCAATACATACACAATACACCATACTTGTTAGCTCCATTTGTCCACCCGGGTTAATCGGGTGGAGATTACTCTTTTACTCGGGGTCAATGACTTACACCAGCCAAGACCATTACTCATACAATACTTTACATACTTAATACTTACTCAAGTCAATTCGTCGGGACCACCGGCCGGGGACTACTCTGTCCGACCACCGGGATTTACTTGGTTCACTAATCCAGGATGCTACCCATTTATGGGGTTTGGGCCGTGGACAAGTTTAAGAACCAGGAATCGGATCCAACCTCTTGTGTCTCCTCATCCTCACGCGTGGCCGAAACTATATCGGACTTCTACTCATTCCAATTTACTCAGTACATATGTTAGGAGTTAGGTAGTTAGGAATTAGTAGAAGTCATTCACATTCAAGCCACACAATAATTCAATACTCCCATACGCATACATACAAGGTATAATACATTACACAAATACACTACAAGGTACATACACACTTATCTTCATCCATTCGTTTCATGAATTATACAAACTATTGTTCAAGACAATTATATCAAGAACAATATAAACAAGCACAAGTAAGTGTAATAAAGTCCGATTCATGCATTTATCTTATTTAGGTGATCAAATAAGCACACAAATCAGGGTAACCAGGTTAGGATATAGAGCATGAAGAAATCATACCTTTTACTGAAATTTACGTTTACCGGGTGTTCCCTTGTTCCTTTGGTTCTCTCTCGTTCCTCGAGTCTCATTCTCGAACCAATGACTACATGTCAAATGATTCCATTAATACTAAGCATTAAAATACATACATAGTTACTACTCTCGTACTTACCCCGTTGTCCCATTATTTCGGTTTAACTTAATGTCCTTAAACTTACAACTTGTTTAATCACTCCTCGTACTTGTTTACACTTCTTAGGGCCTTTAAAGGTCACTAAACAAGGCCTTAAAAACTTCTAAAACCATTACCAATCAATCCCCCATGTTTAGAACCCTTAAAACACTCTCTGCTGAATTCTGGGGGTGGTCCAGGACTTGGTCTGGACCCAAAGTCCCGGACCAACACATTAGCTAATTCTCGGGCTTAATTCTTACACTGGTCCGGACTTGGTCCTGGACTAAGGTCCCGGACCACAACCTGTTTTGAGTCTCGAGCTGATTTTTGATGCGGTCCAGGACTTGGTACATATCCTAAGTCCCGGACCCTACTAAAAACTGCTACCTAGTGGATTTTTCAACCCCTAATCAACCCTTAATCCACCTCCAATCATTCCATAATATTTCCATGTTTGATACATGTTTAAACACACTTAAACACTCACTAAAACTCCTTAAATCCATGGTCCAATACTTACTCAACTTCTTGCTCAAATTCTACAAATTTCCATTCTCATTTTCACACTTTGCACACTTGTGCATTCCTACACTTCTCTTTGCATTTATCACTTTGTTCTAACTTCATTTTACCATTCCAATTCATTTCCAAGCAATACACTATCAATTCCCAAGTCCAACACTCATTTCACTAAATCTTGCACACTATTTCCTCCTAACTTCTTCAATGCAATTTAACACTATTTGCTACAGATTTTACATCCTTTAATTCACATACTACAACTACTACTCCATAGTTACTAAACATCTCTACTAACTCCAATACACACCTTGGTTCTCCCATTCACCAAGTCATCCAACAATGCACAATTCCTACCAAAATTTTGCCATAGTTCACCTACAATTTCCACTTATCCACATACATACTTTCTTGCCAAAATCATCCCTATTCTAGCCACACCCATACAAGGGTCCTACCACACTCAATACTTCAATACTCCATTAATCAACAATACTAATACACATACACGTTACGTGTGGCTCCAAGGCCTACAATTCACATACTTGCTCACAAATTCTCAAACTTCCATAACTACAACACTAATACATTATTTTGGGTTCTTTAATTAGTTTTTCCCATTCCTACTCTAATGCATTTAAAATTTAGAATTAAGAAGGAGCTCTTACCTTGAGCTTATAATTCCTCCTTTCTTTTCCAATTCTCCTCCTTCTCTCTTTCTTGCACAAATCAGCCATATGGGGAATGGAGTTTCCAAACTCCATTCCCATCACCCAAAGCACACAAAACAAGTGCAATTAACATACTGACCCTTAGATTAATGCTAGTTCATTGAAATGCTTAAAACAAGATTTCAAGGGTTTACCTTTGGAGTGTTTTAGGAGGGGTTTTAGCCCTTGGTTCAAGAAGGTGATTCCTCCACCATTGAAAGGTTGAATTGATGCTCAAAAGAGAGAGGAAAATAGAGCATTACAAGAGGGGTAGAAATCGGTTACACTAGAAGGTGGAGAAAACTTGAGTTTTTCATGGAAATTTCTACCTTAATGGAGAGAGGGGACTCCAAGCTACACATTGATGCTATTTTCTTCACCAATGGGGTATACCCACGAAAATGAACTTCATCATTTTGGAATTTTAAAAAGAGATAAGTGTAGAGGATGATGAGAAGAGTAAGAATATGTAATTATTTTTACATTTGAAGCTCACATGGAGGTAGAGCATGGAGATAGAGTGGAGAAGCCATTGTTGTTGTGGGGAGCTTCCAAAATCACCCAACCAGAGAGAGAGAGAGGGCAGAAATCGGCTGAGAGGAGGGGTGAGGAAGAAAGAGAAAAGAGGGAAAGAGAAATGAGAGGAGAGAGAGAGTGTAAGTTGCTTTTTACTTTTTCTTCTTTTTACTTTTTGACTTGTTAATTAATAAACTAGTCTAGTGTGTGTGTGGGGTTTTTGACTAATTAAAACCGGCCCTACACATTAATACCAGTTGGAGCGTTTTTCGGCTTTTACAGAAGACACTCGTTAATTTACCCGGTTTTGGTACTATTCACTAACCGGGCCCGTTTTTCGGAATTTTCTCGTTTATTTAATTTTATTGGTTATTAAACTTCCATTAATGCTTAATAATAGTTATTTAATGATTTATAATTTTTACGGGTTCGTTTGACCACTCAAACTCACGTTTTCGGGTTTTCTCGAAAAACGTGCGCTAAAGCCCTATTAGCGTTTTAATACATTATTTGGATCCGTTTTCTTCGGGAGTTGTTCCCATATATTATTTAGGCCTTATTAAGCCTTTAGAATCCATATAATACTCTAACTGCGGTCTCATACCTCCTATGGTTATTTAACACTTATTTAGCGTTTTTCGCTTTTCAAGCGTTTCATCATTTCTTTTGGATTTATTTTTCCTTACTAATATTACTTAGGCGTTATTAGGCCCTTAAATACATATTAAAATTATTTTAATCCCTATATTTAAGTTCGGGGTATTTCAATCTACCCCCCTTAAGAAACTTTGTCCTCAAAGTTGCTCAAGGTTATAAGGTTACTATACTCACTCATTCATACATGTCTAATGCCAAAGTCATACATTCCACCTCCTTACAAATCCCAAATCCGTTACTCAAGGTCCCTACTTCCCATACCATACAAATGTACCATTATTACTCCAATCCGCATTACATCCAACCATTTGGTTCCACATTGCAAAATTTATACATACAGTGCAAAGCTATCCCCAAAGCAATGCAATACACATTACAATCTCGCAGGCACTCCGGTCATCTAGACACAGGACTCCATTATGTCCGCTGCCCTAGGAATAATACAATATGATATACTACCACATTCTCCGGTATAAACTTCTAACAGATCCTTAATCTCCAGTCTAAGGAAAATTCATTTACAACTACTAATTAAAATTTTTTCTAAAACACACAACTCCAAATTCCAATTTATATTCATTACTTCTATCCTATGTGTGATTCTTGTGACCACTTGAGGGGAGCTTCAAGAATCATTCGACCCTGATGTGATCAGCACCAGTGTTGAACCATCTTTCCACCCCAATTTGTGTTCAGTTTCCCTCGATCTGATCAGGATCAAGTTCGACTTCTCACATCAGTTTCAAACCATCAATAATTTAGTTATTTTCATTTTCTATCTTTTTACTCTTCCTAGTCATAATTACAAATTCATACAACTCCAAGGGATGGGATTCAGTCCATCAATCATCCTCAATCTACTTCCCAAATACTTACCTCGAAATTCAAGGCCTAAGTGCTCATTTCATCAACCTGCGCTACTTTCATCCATTACTCTCCATTATCTCAAATATTCTAACTAAGGAATACAATACCTATTGAATCCGGTCATCCTCAATTTACTTCCAATAATATACCTAGGGATACACTACTCCTAGACTTCATTCATCTACTACTCTCAATCGTTTCGTACTATTTCTTTAAGGAATATAATACTTATGGAACTCCGTCCACTACTCATTACTCTTCTTTACCAATACTCTTACACTGGGGTTACAAGATGGGTATATTCGCCCTAGGGTATTTGCATCTCTAGTGCCTAATTACCACAATTACAATGTGAATGAATACTTATGTTTATTTAACATAGTACCAATCATCAATTCGATTCTCATTTGTGCTATGCACATTATAGTTTAAGTGTTTTATTCATGAAAACTTACATTAAGCGGTTTTCTCTACCCCCCCTTAAAAGGGATTACGCCCACGTAATCTACCATATGTTATTATTATTGAACATTGGTTACTTAGTTCGGCCTCTTTGAAGCATTTAGCTTCACTACGGTCTATTATATAATGTACTTTGGTCAAAGGGTCTTAACCGTACTAATGGTTTAGTCCTTGCACGAAGAATTCCTATATGAGTTTATTTAACTCATAATTAATTCGGTTCTAGCCTATCAGGCTTCAAGGCATTAATAGTTATTCTATTATACTTACTAGGTACATTAACCTCTTAGCTAGGGCCCACTAGCTTCTGCTGCGCGACCCTGATAACTTGGGTTATTCACCCTTTTTGTTATCCTTAATGTGCTACACATCACCTTTTTATCCCTCTATCGCGGGAATAAGGTTATTAAACAAATGTGGTATTCTTTTACCGTACTTGGACTCGATGAGTTTTAGATTTATGTCCAGCTCTCTGGCAATCTATTATACATACTATTCATACTCCCGCGATTATTTGCTAAGCTCCTCCGACTTATTGTCGGGTGAGGTTAAGTCACCACTTAACTGTAGTGCTTCCTCTGTTTTCAATAGCTTCTGAATTATACTAGTTTATCTGGTTCAGTACAAGTGTTCTTTACTTGTGTGACCTTGCATTTCTATGCGTCGGTCCTAGTGACTTTCCTCAGTCTTCTTCCACCTTTTATTCTAATGGAATTCACATCTTGTGATTGTTAGAGTGCTTTACACTCTTCGTGCTTCTTTGGCCTTAGGCCGCACAGTTTGCTGCTAAGCTTGCTTAACTGGCTTATGCCGTGTTTGTTGGTGGAAAGAAGGGTTTACTACTATTTACGTTCTCCATATTCCTCGCTATCCCACTAGGTCCTTAGCTGCACAAATGCAATACCAAAACACTTAGTCATACAGAGTACAGAGGCGTAAACACTTGGCAGTAAGTCACTTATGTGATAGGAATGAATATTTCTGCCTGTCTTCTCATACTTATACTCCGTGTCATTGACTAACTACTTCCTCATAGCGGTCGCTTGTTACGTACCGTATTCTTACTCGCTATACAACATCATTCTTACGGTCTTTGTTACTGTGGTAGCTTCTCTTTACTCATTGCCATTGTCGTTGGCACCATTTCCTTATGGTGTGAATACACTGAGGGTTTCCAATGTTCGTGTGTATGACGGTTGTCGTAGCATACCGCAATATTAGTATCTTCCCAAGGTGGAGATGTTTTATTTTAAATTAGGTTTCATGTGTAGGTTAGCTTACCTCACATTTCTTCACTATTTATGATACAATTTACAGGCACCGTGGTTGACAATGGATGAAGTAATTTATCGGTTATAAGCTCTCTAGAGCATTGGTCATTCGTGGTGTCCAGTGTGCATTCACATTGGTTGTTCTTGACAATTGCTGTCTTTCTAGTGCTGAGCATTGATTATAGGCTCTAGCTGTGCAGTTTTACTTTGTATGTACACTACCGGGACATCCCAAGAAACTTCGAGGGTTTTTTGGTCCCATTCTCCACTTGGAGAGTATTCTATCACTGATAATGAAAGTTCTTGTTGAGAGGTTTATTTCCGCTCATAAGTCTCATGATAAGATTACTAGGTTAGCATCTGTTTATGTGCTGCATATGGAGTATACTTACTCCTTCAAGTCTTTATGCTTTTTGAGCTATGTGCTGCTACAACCCACATTATACACGTTCTGTGTTTGTTTCTAAACCGACTCTTCTTCGGTTTTCACAGTTGTTCTTAAAGCCTTTTTCTAGGCGTAGTGGTTTGGAAATCTCATTTCCTTATTCAATTGTCTCTTGGAAATAACTACATGCACAAGCTTTATTGTTATAGTAGATGGAAGCCTTTTCTAAGGGTTCACATCATCGCCGCATTGATGGTTTTCGGCTAACTAGGGGTACCTTCCCTTGGGTTTCTTGTAGTGTCCAAGTGTGGACTAGGCCATTGTTGGCATTATTACGATTCTTATGCCTCTGTGCTACCATTGCTACAGAAGGCATGAAAAGCAATTTAAAGCTTCGTCAACTATATACTAGAGTGATGCTCTAGTGACAGTGACATTGAGATAGCCATCACTCCACGCCACTCAGGATGTTGAGCTCAAATTGGGTGGTTCAGTTGTCGATTTATTTGTCGTATGAAGCAATATCTCTTGCGAGTCTTGTTATTAAATGGTGTGGGTTTGCAACCGTTTAAGTTTACATAACGTAGTTGTTTATGGCTTCTGAGCCTTATTGCTGCAAGCTATGCTCTTTGCAAGCTGCTTATACATGTTTCCACTCCTTGTATAACCCCATGGGTTGGAGGGATTACATGGGCTCCATGGCCAGTCGTGGCATCACGCTTCCGTTCATAGGAGGCCCTTTAGGCATTCTGGGGTTGCTCAGTGCCTTCTTGTATTTAGGGTATTTCCTGTTAAGTGAAATCCTTCGGTGTCCTACCGAGTGTGCGTCCTAGCTTCCGTGCTCTTATCGTGACGCCTTGCTCGACTATTTTTAACTCAGACACCCCTTCGAGGATTGCTCCTGGGTGTTGTTGGTTATGCCGTTACATCCGGCTAGTGTTTTATGATATGTTGTGACCACTATAACCGCCTCGTGGTATATTTGAGCTATTCCCTTTAGGGTTATAACATCTCCCGTTCTTGGGTAGACTATTTATACTTGCTCCTAGTGCTTAAGACTAGGTTTAATATCCTCTTCAAACGATGGATTATACTTCGTGGTAATCTTGTAATCGCTTTTGGGAACTCCGTCCCGTTTGTTGTGCATCGTTGTGTTCACTTTAGGCATTTGCCTTACTGTGTTTAGGCTGGGTATCCCTTCCGCTGTCATGTACATGCTTGAAGTCTTTGAGACATATTCTATGTCTATACTTATTAGTTTGTGCTCTTCGCACTTCCTAATCTTCAGATGGATTCTCTGAGTTCTTTTATACTTATTACTTAGTTAAGTTCCTTCACCTTGATCGTCCGAGGTGTCCAGCTGTTCTGGTTTGAACTTACTCATGGTCCATAGAACGGAGTTGACTACTTCCCGTGTTTCGTACACTACATGTATACATACGTGGGGTACCCTGTTGATATGTTACCACTTACCCGACTATCTGTCAGGCCCACAAGCTCCTTCGGAGTGCGGTCATCCCACATCCCACAATTGGGTACACTCGTAGTGCTCGTCACACGCCTAGGTGAAGTATTCTATTGTCAACACCTCTCTTGTATCATTCTATGATACTCACCGTAATTCTATTGGTTTGGTTTTAAAATCCAAGGTTCAAAAGAAAGGTTGTTGTTTTGAAAGAAAAATTTGGGTTTTGAAAATTGTAGCTCGGTGTTAAAAGCATTCTCCATGGCATAGCCATGCTTGAGGTCTTGACCAAGTCCAGCTTCTTGCTGACTGGTATGTCCTTTGTACAATGGTCATGCCGTCAGGCCTTTCCAAGGTTCCATTCTTCCAGTTTTTAGGATGTGTGATCCCGTAGTCGCTTCATTGCTGTCACGGTACATTACTAAGTACTTGTGGTGCGTTAGGGTTCCTCCACATGTTTCTGTTCTTCCTGCACTTGCCGTGGCAAGTGCGTGGTACTGGTGGTTTTTTGGGTAGACCTATACCGGTCACGGTATGGTTTCCACTTGTATTTGGGTAGTCTTGTTGACTCCTCCCTTGATCTTATTGATCTATGTTTGGGATACTCGATCTTCTTAATAACTTCTTAGTGATCTTGACATGGCTGTCTTGATCAGGGTGCTTCTCCAACTCCTTGGAGATCCCTATTTATTTGTTTCGTGTTCTTCTTTGTTGCTCGTTCCCACACGGTTCCCGTGGTACCGCGCCTTAGCTTGTTCAGGCACTACCTTCATAGTCCTATCGGATTATATTACGTGAATGTTTTTGTAGCTGTCTGAGCTATGTTGGCCAGGTATTGTAACCCTCTTGGCATTGTAGTTTTGGAGTTACCCACTCCCGAATACGTTCTTAGTTAGCTAGCATACCGTTGATAGTGCTGTTAAGCTGAACTGTCCCGTAGACTTGTGTCTCGGGTTTTGTTACTGTTCCTTTTTTCTTTTCCGCTCCGTTACACGCTTAGTGCTTCTTTTCCTGCTGCTGGTTGACTAGCCAGGCTTCGCGACTGCTAAGCATGTCGCCCCATGCTGTTGTAAGTTGTAGCCTCCTTGTGGCTGAGGTACTCATTCCACCGCTATTATTTAGTGCGGGTAGTGTTGTTCAGCCGGGAACTATCACCGGGACTTCCAATTCTTGGAATCTACTATATGTTAGTTCTTGTTTACCGTAGGGTGGTTTCACAACTGCCAGATCGGGTTTCCCCGAGTATGAGAGGACTTTCCTTCTCTCTGGCGTTCTTTCCCAAGTTATACAGTGGGGATGCGGTGGGCGGGACTGGTATTGTATCCGTACACACCGGTGGTTCCTATCTAGCATATCTCTAATGCTAACACTCAGCCCTTAGCCCTAAGCTTCTAATCCTAACTCGGTATTTCCAGTCATCAGAGCGAAGTATCACTCTGATACCACTTTTTTTAACACCCCTACCGCTAATACCGTCATTACCATCCAATCTCCTTATACGTCCTTACTCACGCAGCGAATACATACTTACACCATGGAGGGTGGTACATTGCCGTTAGCCACCCACGTGACTAACAAGGCTGCTACTACATACAGCATCGGTCTCATGGACCGGAATATCCGAGTGCTACACAAATACAATCCTTACTACAATTACAACCGGGTACTACAACTTCGCATTCAATACCATACTCCATTACAATGCCATACAATACAATATAACATACCGAGTTTACTAAGTTCCAAATACAATTGCAACACTTCCTCCAAGTTCATACATACTCATTAAGAGACTACATCTACCCATTCCTCACAACTACTAACTTCCAATACCTATGGGGTACCCTTGGTACACTTCTACAACAAAGGCTACAAGCCTTATACAATTCACTACTATCTACATTTCACTCCTAGCCGTCCAAATATAGTTGTCGGTCTCTTACTGTGATCATATCTGCTTCGGGTACCTGCACACTAAAAATGGTGCTCCATGGGGCTCAGGTTACGCTGAATATGATAACCGCATACCCCGCGTACTAGCGAGGGTACGCCGACCACTTGGTCGAATACATGCAATTCATTTTATTCATACATACATGCATACATGCTTTCATACATAATACTACAATACTTTACGAAAGGAATACATACATACACTTCAGTACATACAAGGTAAACCATACAAGCCAACCGATACTTACTTACCTTTCCCGAAATACGCAATACACAATACATATACAATACATACGCAATACATACACAATACACCATACTTGTTAGCTCCATTTGTCCACCCGGGTTAATCGGGTGGAGATTACTCTTTTACTCGGGGTCAATGACTTACACCAGCCAAGACCATTACTCATACAATACTTACATACTTACTACTTACTCAAGTCAATTCGTCGGGACCTCCGGCCCGGGGACTACTCTGTCCCACCACCGGGATTTACTTGGTTCACTAATCCAGGATGCTACCCATTTAAGGGGTTTGGGCCGTGGACAAGTTTAAGAACCAGGAATCGGATCCAACCTCTTGTGTCTCCTCATCCTCACGCGTGGCCGAAACTATATCGGACTTCTACTCATTCCAATTTACTCAGTACATACGTTAGGAGTTAGGTAGTTAGGAATTAGTAGAAGTCATTCACATTCAAGCCACACAATAATTCAATACTCCCATACGCATACATACAAGGTATAATACATTACACAAATACACTACAAGGTACATACACACTTACCTTCATCCATTCGTTTCATGAATTATACAAACTATTGTTCAAGACAATTATATCAAGAACAATATAAACAAGCACAAGTAAGTGTAATAAAGTCCGATTCATGCATTTATCTTATTTAGGTGATCAAATAAGCACACAAATCAGGGTAACCAGGTTAGGATACAGAGCATGAAGAAATCATACCTTTTACTGAAATTTACGTTTACCGGGTGTTCCCTTGTTCCTTTGGTTCTCTCTCGTTCCTCGAGTCTCATTCTCGAACCAATGACTACATGTCAAATGATTCCATTAATACTAAGCATTAAAATACATACATAGTTACTACTCTCATACTTACCCCGTTGTCCCATTATTTCGGTTTAACTTAATGTCCTTAAACTTACAACTTGTTTAATCACTCCTCGTACTTGTTTACACTTCTTAGGGCCTTTAAATGTCACTAAATAAGGCCTTAACAACTTCTAAAACCATTACCAATCAATCCCCCATGTTTAGAACCCTTAAAAACACTCTCTGCTGAATTCTGGGGGTGGTCCAGGACTTGGTCTGGACCCAAAGTCCCGGACCAACACATTAGCTAACTCTCGGGCTTAATTCTTACACTGGTCCGGGACTTGGTCTTGGACTAAGGTCCCGGACCACAACCTGTTTTGAGTCTCGAGCTGATTTTTGATGCGGTCCGGGACTTGGTACATATCCTAAGTCCCGGACCCTACTTAAAACTGCTACCTAGTGGATTTTTCCAACAACCCCTAATCAACCCACCTCCACCTCCAATCCCAATATATTCCACATGTTTGATACATGTTAAACACACTTAAACACACTCACTAAAACTCCTTAAATCCATGGTCCAATACTTACTCAACTTCTTGCTCAAATTCTACAAATTTCCATTCTCATTTTCACACTTTGCACACTTGTGCATTCCTACACTTCTCTTTGCATTTATCACTTTGTTCTAACTTCATTTTACCATTCCTTCATTTCCAAGCAATACACTATCAATTCCCAAGTCCAACACTCTTTCACTAAATCTTGCACACTATTTCCTCCTAACTCTTCTTCAATGCAAACACTCTTTGCTACAGATTTTACATCCTTTAATTCACATACTACAACTACTACTCCATAGTTACTAACATCTCTACTAACTCCAATACACACCTTGGTTCTCCCATTCACCAAGTCATCCAACAATGCACAATTCCTACCAAAAATTTGCCATAGTTCACCTACAATTTCCACTTATCCACATACATACTTTCTTGCCAAAATCATCCCTATTCTAGCCACACCCATACAAGGGTCCTACCAGCACTCAATACTTCAATACTCCATTAATCAACAATACTAATACACATACACATTAAGTCTGGCTCCAAGGCCTACAATTCACATACTTGCTCACAAATTCTCAAACTTCCATAACTACAACACTAATACATTATTTTGGGTTCTTTAATTAGTTTTTCCCATTCCTACTCTAATGCATTTAAAATTTAGAATTAAGAAGGAGCTCTTACCTTGAGCTTATAATTCCTCCTTTCTTTTCCAATTCTCCTCCTTCTCTCTTTCTTGCACAAATCAGCCATATGGGGAATGGAGTTTCCAAACTCCATTCCCATCACAAAAGCACACACAAAACAAGTGAAATTAACATACTAATCCTTAGATTAATGCTAGTTCATTGAAATGCTTAAAAACAAGATTTCTAGGGTTTACCTTTGGAGTGTTTTAGGAGGGGTTTTAGCCCTTGGTTCAAGAAGGTGATTCCTCCACCATTGAAAGGTTGAATTGATGCTCAAAAGAGAGAGGAAAATAGAGCATTACAAGAGGGGTAGAAATCGGTTACACTAGAAGGTGGAGAAAACTTGAGTTTTTCATGGAGATTTTTACCTTAATGGAGAGAGGGGACTCCAAGCTACACATTGATGCTATTTTATTCACCAATGGGGTATACCCACGAAAATGAACTTCATCATTTTGGAATTTTAAAAAGAGATAAGTGTAGAGGATGATGAGGAGAGTAAGAATATGTAATTATTTTTACATTTGAAGCTCACATGGAGGTAGAGCATGAAGGTAGAGTGGAGAAGCCATTGTTGTTG
This sequence comes from Limonium bicolor, assembly GCA_023374045.1. Taxonomy (NCBI): domain Eukaryota; kingdom Viridiplantae; phylum Streptophyta; class Magnoliopsida; order Caryophyllales; family Plumbaginaceae; genus Limonium; species Limonium bicolor. The sequence goes on from CM041779.1 coordinate 279,854,867, forward strand.
TGGGGAGCTTCCATAATCGCCCAACCAGAGAGAGAGAGGGCATAAATCGGCTGAGAGGAGGGGTGAGGAAGAAAGAGAAAGGAGGAAAGAGAAATGAGAGGAGAGAGAAAGTGTAAGTTGCTTTTTACTTTTTCTTCTTTTTACTTTTTGACTTGTTAATTAATAAACTAGTCTAGTGTGTGTGTGTGTGTGGGCTTTTGACTAATTAAAACCGGCCCCACACATTAATACCAGTTGGAGCGTTTTCGTCTTTTACAGAAGACGCTCGTTAATTTACCCGGTTTTGGTACTATTCACTAACCGGGCCCGTTTTCCAGGATTTTCTCGTTTATTTAATTTTATTGGTTATTAAGCTTCCATTAATGCTTAATAATAGTTATTTAATGATTTATAATTTTTACAGGTTCGTTTGACCACTCAAACTCACGTTTTCGGTTTTCTCGAAAAACATGCGCTAAAGCCCTATTAGCGTTTTAATACATTAATTGGATCATTTTTCTTTGGGAGTTGTTCCCATATATTATTTAGGCCTTATTATGCCTTTAGAATCCATATAATACTCTAACCGCGGTCTCATACCTCCTATGGTTATTTAACGCTTATTTAGCGTTTTTCGCTTTTCAAGCGTTTCATCATTTCTTTTGGATTTATTTTTCCTTACTAATATTACTTAGGCGTTATTATGCCCTTAAATACATATTAGATTTATTTTAATCCCTATATTTAAGTTCGGGGTATTTCAATCTCAGCTAATTCTCTATGAGTTTTTGGTGCCTTGGTTGATATTTTGCCAGCGAGTTGTGGTTGGGACAGGCCATTGCCAAAGGCCTTGATCAGAATCTTCTCGTCGATATCATCGATTTCGGCCACTTGCTTGTGAAAGCGCTCACTATACTCCTTCACAGTTTCTCCCTTCTTTTTCTTTATGTCCATGAGTTCTATCATCTCTCTTTTCACCTTCTTACTGGCAGCGAAGTATTGCTGAAATTCTTCCGTCAGTTGTTTAAAGCTTGAGATAGACTGAGGAGGCCTAGTAGAGATCCAGCCCATCGCTCTCTTTGAAAGCATCCCTGGAAACAGATTGCATAAGGCGAGGGAGCTAATTCCTTGTGTATTTATGGCGAACATGAATTTCTTGATGTGTTGCGCAGGTCCCCTGTTCCATCATATTTCTTGACAACCGGGGCAACAAAGTGAGGAGGAAGCTTGGATTTCCTAATTTTCTCAGTAAATGGATAGAGGCTCATGTAGATTGAATCATCTTTTTCATTTTCTTCCTCAATAGTAATCGAAGTTTCTCTTCGTGTTTCTTTCCTTCCTCTGTTACTTCCTCCGGAGTCTCGATTCTTCAAGAGCTCGATTGCCTCAGTCATCTCCTCCCATTTCCTCTGGTAATCCTCATCTCTCTACATCAGTTCTTGCTACAAAAACTCAATGCCCTCCACGATCCTTTCGTCGATCGCTCTTGTTAGGCTTTTAACTATATCTTCCAAATCTTTCTTAGTAATGGCGTTTGGAGCTTCCGCCCTTTCAGCTTCAGTAGCAATTGGATCGATGTTCCCAGCGTTAGCCTGTGGAGTCTTCCTAGTTCTTGGTGCCATTTCATACCTGGTCCTACAAAAAACATGATCGTCGATTTTAGATCCTTTGTTTCTAAACATTGCTAAGAACCGTCTCTTTTTGAAGTGGACTCGTGGTTGCTAGATCTTTGAGCTGTTCGTTTCCCACAGACGACACCAATATGAAAAGGTCATATTCCTTCCCTAACATTCCTAATCAAAGTTCTAGACCTAAGCTTGTCGTGGTATCAAATTACCATGTTACTGATGGATCGCATTCAAGATAAACTTGGAAATGGAGAGAATGTAACCACTCAGAAAGAATTTCGGTAAATCTGAATAGCGTGTTGTATTTCTTGGGGTGAACCCCTATTTATAGTAATTTCCAAGCTTTTTTAGGATTGCCAACCTATCATCTTGTCTAGTCGACAAGCTGTCATCCTTCGCTCTACATTTATTGCTTCGTTCTTAGCTATATGACTAAGTGTGAGTACTTAGTCGCTATCTATATTCTGTTCTTGGACCGGTCACATGCGACCGGTCGTTATCTATACTTAGAAACTTCCTACTGGTCATACATGACCGGTCGCTATTTACGTCATATTTCTCTTGGTTACCGACCGGTCACAGGTGACTAGTCGCACCTTTCTACTTTACCCTTATTTCTTTGACCGGTCATAGGCGACCGGTCGCTACTTATGTCATATTTCTCTTGGTTTCATTCATACTTTCTTCCATGTTTATTCTTTCAATTCATTGTCTTGTTTTTCATGTTCTTGTTGATGTCTCAGTGGGATTTATCAAGATGCCCTAACATGCTTGCAAAAGCAGTTGTTCAGTCTCCACCACCTCCGAAATATTAGTCCCATAATAAATCAGTATCATATTCCTTCTTCAGTTTCAGCCCGCTACTAGGTCTTATGATCTTTTGAATGCAAAAGCTTTATGAACCTTAGTCTACAGCTAGACATTATCACTATCACTTAGCTTCTCATCACATTGAGAGTCAACTTCGTCCAAATCACATTCCATGATTAATGTTTGGACCAAACCTCGCATATCCATGTGTTATTATCAGTGTCATCCAACTCATATAAACTTGTAATCCTCATACTCTTAATGAAAGTTTATCTATCTGTTCATGGACATAGGTGTGTTTGGACTGAACCATGTGTATTCTTTTATTTATATTTTCATTATATTATCTTATGGTTCTTCTTCGGTAACCATGATGATTCTCAGCACGATCGTGGGTAAATGAGCTTGAAATGATAACACATGTTTTGGTTCAATGTGTTTTCTTTATATGTTTGTTGGTTTCTTATACATATTAGATGAAGTTAATCGTCATGGAACCGAATGTCCGCATCACAAAGATAGTCGATACACAATCGGTTCCAATTGAGCATCGACGAACTAAAATCCAGATCCTAAAGTTGAAGTGCCATACTGAAATTCAAACTCCCACCAATAAAGAGCAACTAACCTACAAACTAGCTTGGTTGCGGGTCAACGGTCTAACTTCCCATACCATCTGTAGATCAAACGAATATCTTAGGTAATGACATAAGGCTAATCAAGCTCGGTTGTCAGACAATTAGCATTCGTGGCTCAAATCCTAAAATCCTTTAAACAGTACTTTTTTTTCATTGTAAAAACTAATGGAGTCCCCTTATTACCTCTGCCCGGATCTCTTTAGATAGTGAAGCGGCGTTGGTGACATCGCTGGAATTGATGTCACTGTGACATCATTAATCTCAGCTGTTGGATTAATCTTTTTCTTCATCCAACGATTTGTATCCATTGTAGGAAAAGAAGGGGTGTATTTGTAATCTCGCATGTATGTCAGGGGTACACAAGGGTATTTTTGTAAACTTCCCTCCTATCAATAAAGATATCACGTGCGATTATTTTAGGTCCCCCCCCCCCAAAAAAAAAGGGTTTATACCTATCACATTTATAGCGAATTTTCTAGACCATCGACTAGAAGCTCATTAATTTCAGAGTGTTGCTGGGGCAAAAGTCTCATTTTGTCGTTAATATGTTGGCACATTATAATTTTGCCTATTATCCTCTATTTAGTTCGTTTTTCATTCTACTACACAATGTCGACGGTTCATAGTTGATTGATGACAGAGTGCAAATTGGACCTTCAGACGTTGCGCGCTGGAAACAATCATGTTTGATGTTGAACAGAATGGGTATAATTTCTATAGCAATTATGCACGGAGGGTTGGATTTACAGTACTTGTCAAAGGTTCAAACGCATGCAGGTATATCAAAAGGGTTACCCCTGTATGGCCGTATGTTTTTCTTGTTTGTAAGCAAGAAGGTACCTAAAGAGAAATAACAGAAAGAACCTTAAATATCTTAACAAGATGGGTTTTGACATTAATGAACCTGAATGTCAGGCAAAGAGGCATTATGCAAAGGAAAGGTGTGGATGCAAGGCTTTCATTTGATGAATGGAAATATCCAATCATAGAATGGATGGGTGACACAATGGGCACGTACTAATTCCCCAACTACTACGGTGATAAGTGTGAAATATATCTACTTTTAGGGCTATAATTCTTCATATTTTTACAACAATTCATGCCATATTTCTCACTTATCATATGTTTTTCCTTAGATTTATGCTTTGATGTAAACTGATACATTTTATGTATATTATGCAGTGAAAAGTCTAGGAAATGCATAGATTATCTCATGAGGATTCCAACTCAACAAATGGGGAGCGAATCGGAGCTAAAACGAAGAATCTAGGCCCCGTCGAAGTTACGTCCGGACTTGCGTCCTAACGTATGGGTCGGACACGACACAAGAGGCGCCCGGACGCATCAGAGAAGAAGACCGCGCGACGCAGACAGAGGCGTCCGGACATACAAGTCCGGACGCATGTCCGGACGCGACCGACTCAGAAGTCCAACGTGCGATTTTTATCAAAATCGGAAGATAAAACCTTTTATGTTTATCTCAATCGTCATCGCTGCTCTATATATTAAGGAAGGGCGTACGCATCAATCCCATGCCTAGTCCGAGAGGGGGCTTATGCCTCCAGATCCATCCCCAATACTCACCATACTCCCATCCATCGCCATCACCTTCATCCATCCTCACCGTACACCACACCACTGCTCACCTCCATCACCATTCATCGCCCACCATCACCACTTCCATTAAACCATCACCCATCCAGCCTAATACACCACCATACACTTCCACCAGCCACGCACCACCACCGTCACACACCACCACCATTATCACCACTACTTCCACATATTATTCTTGTTACACTTCAATGTCTTTCTCTTTATTTTGTTATTTTTATATTTATGTTTGAGTAGTTAGACTAGCTCCCCGGATTGGGGTAGCAAACTGGATCTTTATGTTTTTTTTATAATCTTTTCTCTAGTTTATTAATGCAGTAGTTTCATTCCAATTCTTCATGCACTTTAATTTTCTAGCTAATTATTAAAGCAATATTTGTAGTTTTCTAATCAACACGCGAGAGCTGAGATAGATAACAAGACATAGGAATTAAACCTGATTAACGACTAGAAGCGTGACCCCGCCTATAGGTTAATCGGTCTCAAATAGAATCTGTTCTTTATGCAATTAGTTGTGTCCGGATTAGAGCATTAGTCTGCTGCTAGTTCTAGCAATTGGTTAGGATTCGTTAGACTTAGTCGTTGACGAATTAATTATAGTTTTTGAGTTTATTGCATAATTAGGGAAGAGTTTATTAATAGATTAAAAAGTGAAGGTTTGCAGAACAATCCGGGGTGCTTCCTTTTATTTAAAGTTTTACTGTTTATTTATTTACTTAGTTTATTTTGATTATTTTATTATTTTATGCCAGTTTGTTGAGTCATTCTTTGTATTAAATTAAGTAAAACCTAAAAAAGTAACATTTCCTGTTTTCTTAGTTTAGTTTCTCAGTTAGTAAATAAATTGTCAATTAATTGAACGAGGTCCCTGAGATCGACAACCCCCACTAAATTCACTATTCCACAAAACGATAGGTACACTGCCAAGGTAGAAGTATAGTAACACATATTTCTGCTACATACGGTCTAACAGATCTGTTAACCTTGAAGTGGGCCTGCAAGCGGAGTTGAATGCTAGTATTGGAGTTAAACTTGATACCTCATACAAAATTCTTGTTGCCAGTGGCGGGGTTCAGAACCTTGGTTGCTCCAGAGTCGACCTCAAAAACCATCTGCGTACAAAGAGACAGAAGGATATGAATTCAATGGAAGGCGCAAGTCAACAAGATTACTTCAGGCGTTTTGCCAAGGAAACTCCTGGATTTCACTACGACATACAATATGACTCGCACAGACATGATTACCAACATCTTTTGGGCTGATCATAGAATGGAGATGGATTATTCGTTGTTTGGTGATTCAGTCACGTTTGACACAACCTTTTGAACTAACAAAGCGTACAAGCCTTTAGGTAATTAATTTTGGTTAATTTTATCTGAGTGTTTATGCGATGGCGTGTGTACTCATGTTGATTCTGAAGTTTACTTTGTTTTGAAAACAGATCATGTCCTGATTAGTGTCAATATGTATAGACATATTAAGTTGAGCTATATAGCAGATGTATTGATCTATTAATACAAGTAATCATCAGGACATGTCTTGAAATTGTAAGCATTAATTGAGATGATTTTTACAATTTTGTTATGAATTATCTTACACTCTAGGAAATGACTGGCAGTGATGGAGAACAATATGTGGACAAGCATAATAGAAGAAATATCTACATAGTAGCCCTTTTACTCCTTGTTGTTATATCAGGCCGTCAAAGTGGTTGAAAATATGAATGAATATGAGATATAGTTGATGATATTTATTAGGTAACAGTTTTGTGTATACATTGACATCTATGAGTACTGTAACTGTTGAAGATATTGTCTGAATTCACCTGATCGAACAGCTCAATGAGATGTATATATAAAAATTCTAATCAATTGTTGTTTGTCAGTGGTTTTTACATACTCCTAAATATTTGTACCTGCTTTGTTACTAACTTACTTCTTCTTTAGCTAATTTTGTGGCGTTTAATCACCACCGTCAAATCATTTTTGTTCGGGGCTGCACTATTATTCGATGAGACGATACCTTCATTTGAATGGCTATTCCAGGCTTTTCTCAAATGCATGGACAATAAGGCACCTGGCCCTATCTTCACAGACGAGGATGTTGTAGTGGAGTTTTACCTTATGGCTCACAAGTGTTGATTTTTCTCCTCCAATGCTTCGGTCATACTAGGAAAAGAGGTGAGAAGTGAGTTCATGTGTGGATACAAGGGTAGAACATGATTAAAGACTTAAAACTCAAATTTTGAAGGATTTACCTTAGATAGAAAAACTTGATACATTTCGGCCATGAAGGGATGTGGAACACACCAAGGTTGTGTATGAAAAGAGTGAAGAAAAGTGTGTTAGAAGATGCTAGGAATTCAGCCATGTAAGGAACAAAAGAAAGGATTGGAAGTTTAGAGCACATTTTACCTTTGTCTTGTTGAACTTGATCTAGAATCTTTCTCCACATTTTTGTACAGGTTTTTAGCACCAAAAGATTCAGATTTTCTAGCCTAACAAGAGGGAAATAAGTGTATAAAGTTCTTGCTTTGTTAATGGAGAAATGAAGGAGTTTAGGACATTTTCTTACCTTAACTTGGATGATATTTGTTTAGCTTTTCACCATTGATTCTCTTCTGATTTTTTGTCCATGCTTGGATATTTTTGATCAAGAAATGATTTGGAAGTGGGGCATTTTTTGAACAAGAATAATGGATATTTAAGAGTAAAGAGTGAAAGAAGGTTAGTTCACCATTAATGGCTTCCTTGGAGCTTGAATAAGGAGATGATGGAGAAGGCTGGCTGCTTTCGACTGGGAGAGAATGAAGGAGAGGGAGCTGATGGTAATAGCATGGGCAAGGGAGAAATGGTGGAGGGAATGGGTATAGTAAGAGAGTAGTCTTATTTTAGGTGTTAGGTGTGTAAGGCTAGTAGTACTTTGTACTCTTATTTTATTTAGCTTGCTTTTTTGGTCTCATTTCCCCTCTCTTTTACATCCGGCTACACACCCCTTTCATTTTGAAATTCCCGCCCAACACTAGGGGAAATATGAGGTTCTTTTGTAATTTTTGAAACTTGTAATGTTAAGATGTTACATGTTGTGTCTTTGGACTTATTTGATGTGTTAGGTTGTAACATGTATTGTTACCTTGTCTTAAGGTGTATTCCTTGTGTTTTTAAGTTCTAGGTATACTTTATTGTTTATTTTAATTATATAAAGTATACCATATAATTTTATCACATGATTTGTGATCTTATCTTATGTATTAATGTACTATATGTTACATTAACTTTAGGAGTTGTTTCCTCCTTATGCATACTCCCTCTTTGGTCCATTTTTTATGTGAGACTTAGTGCTCATTTCAGACTTTACATATTTGTTTATATGTGTAAGTTTAGAGGTTATAACATGCCTTGGTGAATTTGGCTCAGTAGCCTTTCCTTTAATGATTAAACGTTGGTTTAAATCCCTTGATTAAATTAACCCCTCTTTAATTAAGGTGATTAATGTTTGGGGTATTTCATTATGAGGTTGTAAACGTTGTAACTTGTGAGCGATTGTGTGGTGGTTTTCATAGGGTTAATATAGGTATAAGTGAATGGTTAAGATCTATCACTATAAATAGATCTAGTAACTCGTAGCATAGAATCATCCAAACTTGTGGGGATCACATCCAAGAGAGTCAAGGTTAGTTCTATGGTAGCTCAAAGGGACTTGGGTAACAACACCAAGGGAAACATGGGAACACGGGTTGATGTGTTGGTTGGGTAAATCCTCATGTAAACATGTAATCCTCATCCTCTTAATGAAAATTGCTCTATCTTTTTCCGTGGGCGTAGGTCGTGTTTGGACCGAACCCCGAATATCCTTGTGTCACTAGTTTCATTACGTTATCTTGTGATTCTTCTTTGGTAACCATGACGATCTCACCAACATCTTGAGAAAATGGGCCCGAAATCCTGATAGCCTATGATCGATGGAAATAGAACTTCATCTTTAAAATCCTTCAAGCCATGGGCTTTCCCTCCAACTGGCTATCTTCTGTTATGAACTCCATCTCTTCAATTAGGTGTGACATCCTTGCTAATGGTTCTCGTGGTCAATTCTTTCACCAGATTAGGGGTATTAGACAGGGAGACCTTTTATCTCATTTCCTTTTTTCCTGGTCTAAGAGGCATTGTCTAGCTTCCTCAACTATTCAGAGAGCACAGGTAGTTACAAAGGGATTAAGATGAATTATGGATGTCCATCAATCTCTCATTTGGCTTTTGCTGATGGCATAAAATTATTTTGGATGGCTTTGATAGACAATGTCAATTTCTTCAATGACAATGTGCACACGTTTCTCCAAGCTTCTGGTCACCAAGTGATTTTGAAGAAATCAAAGATCTTGTATAGTAAGAAAATAAACTCTTATCTTAAGTCTCTAATTACCAATATTTTGGATGTTAAAGAAGCTCCCCAATTCTCAAAAAATCTGGATCTTCCTTGAATATTGGAAGAAAAAAAAATCTCATATATATGAGTACATTATCTCAGCTATCCAGAATAGATCTCTTCTTCTTCATCAGTTCATGTCTCAAGCTTCTAATATTATTATTGACTTAAGTGTTTTACAAGCTAATACATGTTATGCTATGTCTCTATTTCTTCCCCTCAAATCCATTATCTCTAAGCTTAATTTTATAATCTTTAGGCTTTGGTGGAGAGGAGATAAGAGTTCTAAACCAATGCACTGGTTGATATGGAAGAGTGACTATAAAACTCGGGATAAAGGAGGCCTGGGTTTAGAGCTTTCTAGGATTTCAATAAAGCCTTACTCATTAAATAGCTTTGGAGGATCCTATCTCATCCACATTCTCTTTTGGTTAAATCTTTGAAATGCTTGTATTTTCCTAATGGTTGTATCACACAAGTTGTTCTCTCTTACAAGGCTACTTCTATATGGAAATCTCTCGTCCCTAATATTGCCCTTCTTAAGTTGAGCATTAGATATCAATTGAGAAAAGGGATTTTATCCTGTTCTGGGACTCTCCTTGGATGCTTAGGCCGAGTTCGTTCTCCATAATTTCCCCAAACCTTCCCATAGTCTTGATAACTATTTTGTCTTTAATCCTGATAAAAATACCTGTAATTCTATGCTTCAATAAATGCATCTTCCTTTGTAGAGTGAGTATATTTGTAGCAGAAATATGTGACTATCTCTACCTAGACAGTGTACCTATCGTTTTGTGGAATAGTGAATTGAGTGGGGGTTGTCGATCTCAGGGACCTCGTTCAATTAATTGACAATTTATTAATTAACTGAGAAACTAAACTAAGAAAACAGGAAATGTCACTTTTTCAGGTTTTACTTAATTTAATAAAAAGAATGACTCAAAAAATTAACATAAAATAATAAAGCAATTTGTTGAAGACTTGGTTTTGCAGATGATTTCCTACTCACTCATAGTTGCACTACAGCGCTACTAGCCCTCAAGATATTCCAGTTCGAGTAGCACTGCACAAACACTTCCACTTCTACTTCCGATCAACCCTTGGCATGGACTCATAATGCAGAACCGGTCGACTCCGATATTTAAGCAAACGTGGAAGACATGCCTTATGGAGATCGTGGATCAGCAAGTGGATGCCGATACTTGCGCACTTAAATCTAAAGACTTGCTCCACGAATCAAGTTCCGATATTTTAGGATGTCTCTAGGTTGTATATAAGTGTACAATTGTAATGAGATACATACGCATCCGAGATTAAGCTTTAGAGAGAGAAAAAGATAGCTTTGAGAGACGCAATATTCTGAGAGATCTTAGTGTGACTTTGTCACTTTAGCTTAGGTATTTATTACCTAGAGAGCACACAAAACACTCCCTTTATTCCTTGTTACACATTGATCTGCGCCTAGAGTAGAGCGAGTGTTGGATGAGACAGAATACCTCTGTCGAATCCCAAGATAGGAAGCTAAGTTGTAATTCACATTGAATTTCAATACAAGCAAAATCCTATATTGTTAGGTTTAAACAAAAGCTTTCGCGTTATCATCTTTGGCAAATACTTATCTCCAAACAGGGTTGGTTTGAGACTAACACCTCAGACCTACTCGGTCAGCACCCCGATCCTACCAAGTGGTATCAGAGCCTGCGTTGGCTGACAAATCTCTCAGAATGGCGGAAATCTCAAACTCCAACAATAACAACAGGATGCAAGTGGAGAACCCAAAGTTAACCTCCACGAACTACAACATGTGGAAGAATGAGATGGAGTCGCACCTCCAGTCCCTCAACCAACAAATTTGGACCGTAGTAACCAAAGGCAACTTTCCAGTACCTGAAGGTAAAGATCCAACCTCTTACACAGCTGAAGAGCGAAGATGTGTCAAGCTAAATGCCCAGGCTGTACGAGTGATCTACACAAGTCTACCTCCACTGGAAAGAAGAAGAGTATATCACATCAAAGTGGCTAAAGACATCTGGGATCACCTCCGAGTTGTCCACGTAAGAAACACTGAACTTTGAAAGTAAAAAATTCAAGAACTGAAGAAAGACTACGAAAACTTCATAGGAAAACCCGGGGAGTCTCTCAGCGACATGCTCGCCAGATTCACTGAACTAACTGCCACCATAGAAGAGCTTCAGATTTGAGAGTCAAATGAAAACATCAACAACAAGTTCCTGGATAGCCTAGGGGAAGAATGGACCGAAAGTGTCATCTCTACAAAAGCCTCAAAAAGCTTAGAAAAATGGACTATGTCCGATCTGGGGTCATACCTACAGTCCATCAACAAATATAAGATGAATGTTAAAAACAGAGGTAACTCTTCTCTCTCAAATCACACCGTATCTTATTCTAATGTCAATCAGGCTTTGCAGGTGAAAACCCCTAGTCAAACATCAGCTCTGCAGCACGAGTCTCTCTACTATGAGACTACTCCTACAAAACAGGATCTAATTCAACAACTGCGTGACACCCTGATCGACGGCATAATCGAAGAAGGCTCAGCGAACACCTTTGAGGAAATGGTCATGCTGGTAAAAAAATTTAAGAGATGCATGCGTGATCAATCAGACAAGAATGGTCCAAACAGGTTGGTCAAAATCAGAGTCGGCCATATCAGTCGTACAACCAAAATCAACAAGGAAATACTGGAACAAGAGATCGAGTATGCTTTAAGTGCTTGAAACCGGGTCACCATGCCAATAATTGTTGATTAAAGAAGAAAGACGATTGAGAACAATCATCACTGGTGGCTAATGCAGCATGGGGAGACTCCGACTCGAAAGAACCAGAGACTGGGACGTCTAGATTAATCTGCCTCATGGCTTACAAAGATCAGGTATGTAAGACTCCTTCTTCTGAGGTAATCTCAAATTTCTCAGAATCATGCACTGTCCCCTCTTTAGATCTATCTACTAATTTATAGATCCGAATCCCCCTGAATTCAATCTTACGGAAGGGCAAGAGAGGATAGCATTACTCTATGTAGAAATACATGTGCTAAAAGGTCATGTCAATAATGACCGTCTCAAACTCCAAAAATCTGAGCAAAATGTTGAAAAACTCGAAAGCGAGTTACGAGATGCACATACTATCACCAGTTCCTTGAAAGACCAAATCATGTCCCTACAGAAAAATCTCAAGGAAAAGAACTGCTCCAAAGTCCTAAAGAAATCTCTCAAACCTATTACCTTTGTTCGTGAGGTTGCTGCCATGAAAAAACCAAAATTCTTTGAAAACAAACTTCGTGAGTCAAATGAAAGGCAAGCCAAACTCGAGAAGGAGATCGACTCCCTGACCATCGCATTTAAAAAGGCGCAGATGGATTCTGTCTCATCATCGAGTCCTCCTCCCTGGCTGAAAAACAAAGGTAAGGTAAACCTGCCCAAGATTGTGTCAAAACCTAACGATCTTCGACGAAGAAAAATTTAAAAGAAAATTTTGAGAACAAATTTCGTTGGCGAAAGAAGTATGTTCATCTTCCTTCATTGTTGATTTGTGGTTAATGTGGATACGACAGACATATTCACACTTCATGTCACAAGCTTAGTCGTGATCTATCCTTTAATATGCAACACATACATACTCTGTCGGAAGCCCGACGTAATCATAACTCTTTTGCATCAAAGAGGGAACCCAAGTTTGCCTGGGTTCCCAAGTCTAACCATTAATTGTTTTACAGGGAGAGAAGACCGTGGACAATGACTCTTGGTTTCTGGATAGTGGATGCTCACGACATATGACAGGAGACCCTGACAAGTTCACGACTTTATCTCAACACTATGGAGGAAAAGTCACTTTCGGCGATAATGCTCATGATGAAATCATTGGTATTGGAACCGTCGGCAATCCCTCCTTGTTCAAAATAGAAAATGTTAATTTAGTAGATGGTCTTGGACACAGTCTTCTAAGTATCTTCAAATATGTGATCTCTCTAATGTTGTTCTCTTTTCAGCATCAGATTGCAAAATCTTTGATGAGAAAACAGGTCTTCTTAAAGCTACTAGTATAAGGGTGAATAACCTTTACAAGCTATCTCTTGAAAATCCGAACCTAGATGGAACTCTTTGTCTCAGTGTACAGGATAAAAATCAATCTTTATGGCATTCCCGATTAGGTCATGCACATGAGAAGTTGCTGAACAAGATCAAAAACGGTAATCTCGTTGTTGGTCTTCCTAAGATAAACTTTCAGACTGACTCACTCTGCCCAACATGCGTACAAGGTAAACATACTAGGGCTAGCTTTCCTAGCAAACCTGAGATGTCTACCACATCCCCGTTAGATCCATTACATATGGATCTATGTGGCCCAATGCGAGTTCAAAGCAAAAGTGGTAAGAAATATGTCCTAGTCATCGTGGATGACTACTTGCGCTGGACATGGGTACTCTTTCTTAAAACCAAGTCGGAGACATTTTCTGAATTTGAAACCTTGTTTCACATGATTACTAACAAACTGTCTACCTCAGTCCAAACATTACGTTCTGACAATGGTACGGAATTTTGCAACATACAATTGTCTGAGTTTTGCAGGTCAAAAGGAATAGTGCATCAGACATCAGCTTCCCGTACTCCACAACAAAACGGAGTGGTGGAACAGAAGTACCGCACTCTAGTGGAAATGGCGAGAAAAATGCTCATTGATAGTAGCCTACTGTTGGAGCATAAATATGTCGCTGAGATAGTCAATCACTTCGAAGGAGTCACTCGTCCTCGACAAAACATAAAGAAGACGTCGGCTTCACAATCACAACAGAGTCTGCACATAACCTAGAAGCATGATCGACTCCGTCTCACCGTTGCGATATTTAAGGAATGAAAGTGTCAACACTTAAACTCCTCAATGGGCAAAAGGTGCTCAGTTGACTCCGAAGTTTACGCTTGAAGACTGGCGCAACACCCTCAGCACGCGCCCACGAAGATAGTTCCGACATTCAAGGAACTAACTCTTTTAGCCGTTGTACTTAGAAATAGTATAAATAGGAATTTAATTGTAAGTTGTAAGTGTGCTTTTCTGATTGAGAAATTGTGAGAGATTAGAGAGAGAGCTGCTTTCCGATTTAGAGAGAGAATTAGTACCAAATTCAGTTAGAGCTTATAGATAGACTCATTCTAGGTAGGACCTAGTTTCACTACGCTTATCATTGTGCTGATTAGAAATTGTATTGGGTGAGTGAGTGAAAACCACGAAGTAGATTTTATCTACGAAGTGGGCATTGTAAGTTGTTTTGTTTTGACCAGAAAATAAAATGGCTTATTTTGTGTATCTTGCTGAGTTCCACTGAGTCCGTCAATCTTTCAAGCATCGTTCCAGTTTAGTTCTTCTGAGTCTATCTTACATTACAACTTCAAGCAACTACTTATGCATACTTAGTTCGACTAAGTGTTTCCATATTATCAGTACTTTCACATACTTAGCATGATTGAGTCAAACATCTCACAGGCTAACACCTTGAGTGGTTTGAGTAGCCATCGATCCTACACGTGGTATCAGCCTGAGTCTAGCAGACAATCAATCAAACAGCAATGGCAGACCTCTTCGCCAATCAAAACAACAAGATGCATTTCGAGCATCCCAGGATCATATCTACAAACTATGATCATTGGAAAAATGAGATCAAACAATACATTGAGTCAGTCAACTCCGAATTGTGGGAGATAGTCATTGGAGGAGATCTCGTAGTTAATCCAGATCGATCTACATGAATTGCTGCAGATCGAAAAAGGTATGAGCTAAACCATCAAGCGACTCTAGCTATCTACACCTGCATGTCCATTTCAGAACAAAGAAGAGTCAATCATTGCAAATCCGCAAATGAAATCTGGACTCTCCTCCAAGCCACTCACGAAGGAGTCGCCGAACTCAAGAAATGCAAGGCTCAAGAACTCTGAATGGATTATGAGAACTCTCTGCAATAACCTGGTGAGTCTTTGGAAGATGTACTCGATCGTTTTATCTATAACAACTACTATGTAGGAAGTCAATATTCTACCGGATAGAGAGAGTGTCTTGCACAAGCTGTTAGACAGTCTCAGAGAAGAGTGGGCAGGGACTGTGATCTCCACCAAAGCCTGCAAAGATCTCTCTAAATGGAGCTGTCAGGACTTGGGATCTTACCTGCAGTCTGTAATGTATCTTCTTCTTCTTCTTCTTCTTCTTCTAGTAAAGCTATTACATTAAATGACCAAGCCTTGTAGGTTAACTCAACCCAGCACAGTCAAGAAGGTGCCTATATCGCTGACAACCAAATCAGACAAGCTAAGGCTGAATTGGTGGACATCATAGTCGAAGAAAGTGAGGCTGAGACTAGTAAAGAATTTTCGGAAATTCATGCGTAATCAGCCAAATCGACAGAGTCGGTCATTCTTGAATACCTCCAAACAGGTCTTCAACTCTGTCACCTGCTTCAACTGCAACGAACCCGGTCACTTCAAGAAAGAATGTCCTCTCCTTAAAAATCAGTTTGCAAAACCTCAAGAGAGATCACTGATGGCATCCATTGGTTGGGGAGACTCGGACTCTGACGACCAAGATGCGGAATCAAGCAGTCTAATTTGTCTCATGGCGCATGATACAACTGAGTCCATGATCCCTGACAACGAGGTAACTCGCTCTCATCTTGAGACAGATCTTTACCGTATATCTCCTATGGGTTTTATGACTTTGATTGCTAAAATGGTTTCTGAGACTAACTCTCTTAAGGATGATCTCAACAGAAAAATCACCGAGTTAACTGAGGAACTCGAGATTTCAAAAGGACTTATGTATGTTTGAGAGATGAAGTTGAGGAACACAAGACTATTTCCTACTCTACTCACTTAGGCTAGATCTGCAAGACTCTAGGCGACATGTTGACTCCCTTACAAAGGAGCTTAACATAGTCAAGAGTCTTACAGAATCTAACCAAAGAGAACAGGAAGAGTCACTTACCCAGACTGACTCTCTCAAACATGATCTCACTGTTTTTCCTGACAAATGTTGTGCCCTTCAAAATGAGTTGAATAGTTCTGAATCCAAAGTCATTTCCCTAAACTCTTATGTCAAACAACTTACTCAAAAGCTGAAACAAAAAGAGCACGCCCTCTCTCCAAGCCATTCAATTTCATCAAACAGGTCACTTCCTCCGAATTACCTGAGTGGGCCAACTCCAAGATCAAGGAAGTCAGTCAAGATCGTGACGATCTCTGACAGAAAGTAAAAAAACTTTTTGAAGAGATTGTCAATATAAGATCTGGGGTTAGAACCACTCAATCCAAGCCCAAGTGGCACAAAAGAAAATTTGACATTCCAAAAAATATGTCCAAATCCAACAACAAACCCAAGCGCCAACAGCAAAAAGAAAATTTTAATTCGTGGTGGAAAGGACAACAAAAAATACGTCAATCTTCCACCTACCAAGATCTGCTGTTATTGTGGAAACCTAGGACATCGGGACAGTGCATGTGACAAATTAAATAGAGATCTTTTGTTCAACCTTAAACGTGTCAGATTGATTCTTGAAGCTCGAGAAAAGTTAAAACAATCTGGTTCAAAAAGGGAACCCAAGTACATCTGGGTTCCCAAAACTAACAAATGATCTCCTGTTTTGTAGGTGAAGGTGAATGAAGACTACTGGTACTTAGATAGTGGATGCTCCCGTCACATGACAGGAGACCCAAATCAATTCAATTCGCTTTCATCCTACAAATGAGGTAAGGTTACTTTTGGAAACAACAACCAAGGTGAAATCATGGGAGTTGGATCTGTAGGTAACCCCTCCAAATTCAAAGTGGATGGAGTCCATCTGGTCACTGGACTTCAACACAGTCTGTTAAGCATTTCTTAAATTTGTGATAGATTTAATTAGGTACTTTTCTCATCTTCGGATTGTAAAGTTTTCAATGAGCGTACAAGATCCCTAAAAGCCATTGGACGTAGAGAAGGAAATCTTTACAAAATGTGCTTAGTCTTAATGTTCATTCTAAGAATCAACTGCTATGGCACACCAAACTCGGTCATGCAAACCACCGGTTGTTGAATAAACTCAAAACTAAGGACCTAGTTGTTGGTTTACCCGATACAAACTTCAACACAGACTCCGTCTGTGAAGCATGTGTAAAAGGTAAACACACTCGGTCATCCTTCAAAAGTAAATCAACTCTCTGTACTAGCTCTCCATTTGAACTGCTTCACATGGATCTTGTTGGTCCTATGCGTACTCAAAGTCGAAGTGGTAAGAGGTATATTTTGGTCATTGTCGATGATTATTCTAGATGGACTTGGGTAATTTTTCTTTCTACTAAGGATGAAACCTTCACTGAGTTTGCCAAACTTCATAAAATTCTAATCAACAAATTCTCATTCACACTGAAAACTCTGAGAACTGTCCAGGGAACTAAATTTTGCAACAAGTCTTTTGATGAGTTTTGTAGGGATAAGGGAATCGACCATCAGGTCTCATCCGCAAGAACTCCAAAGCAGAATGGAGTCATTGAACCCAAGAATAGGACATTGGTCGAGATGGCGCGTACCATGCTTATTGATAGTCAACTGGCTCCGTCCTACTGGGCAGAGGCAGTCAATACAGCATGTTATGTGCTTAATCGTGTCTTAATTCATCCTTTTCTACACAAGACTCCCTATGAACTTCTTCGACAACGCAAACCAAATATCATTCATCTCAAACGTTTCGGTTGTTGGTGTTACATACACAATAATGGTAAGGAAAACCTGGGTAAGTTTTCACCCAAAAGTGATGAAGGTATATTTCTGGGATATTCTTCTAAAAGCAAAGCTTATCATGTCATTAATTTGAGAACTCAGTGCTTAGAAGAAAGCCCTCATGTCACACCCTCTCCTACTCTACATCGGAAATTTCAACAGGCCCCTGCACATCATCCTGAAAATATTATCTCAGATCCAAATTCAGGCGTCCAAACTCGTCTTCAAGCCATGCAAAACCTATGTTCCTTTGGTGCCTTTCTTTCAAGTACTGAACCAAAAATGTCAAAGAGGCTTTACTTGTTAGCGACTGGGTCACTGCTATGCAGGAGGAACTTAATTCCCTTCAACGATATGCTGTTTGGGAATTAGTCCCTCGACCCTCGCATCAACAAACTTTTAGTACTCGAGGGATTTTTCGTAATAAACTTGATGATGTAGGACAAGTTTATAGGAATAAAGCTCGTTTAGTTGTACAGGGTTACAATCAAGAAGAAGGGATTGACTATGATGAGACCTTCGCACCTGTAGCACGCCTTGAAGCAATCCACATGCTCATTGCGTTTGCTGCATTAAAAGGTTTCACACTTTATCAAATGGATGTCAAGACATCCTTTCTTCATGGTTATATTGATAGAGAAGTCTACGTCGAACAACCCCTAGGGTTCACAGACTCCGTCCATCCTGACTACGTTTACAAACTATGTAAAGCCCTTTACGGACTCAAACAAGCTCCGTGTGCCTGGTATGAAAGACCTCTTCAAATCTCCTACAAAATGGTTTCTCACAAGGTAATTTAGACAAAACACTATTCATACTTCATTCATCACATGACCTACTACTAGTACAAGTTTATGTGGATGATATTATTTATGGGTCTACAAGTAACACCCTCTGTGAACGTTTTGCTAACCTTATGAAAAAGGAGTTTTCTATGAATGGTTAGGTGAACTTTGGTTCTTCCTAGGCCTACAAATTCAACAGGAGAAGGACAGGATCAAGATCCACCAACAGAAGTACATCAAGGAACTCCTTGGAAAGTACAACCTTGCAAACGTCAAAAGCATGTCCTCTCCTAGCTACACAACTTCCAAACTTCATCTTGATGACAATGGAGTCGGTGTAAATGCCACAGAGTACAAAGGGATGATAGGGTCCCCCCTTTACCTAACTGCCAGTCGCCCAGATATCCTTCACACAGTCTGTCTTTGTGCCCGCTTTCAAGCAGCACCAAAACAGTCTCATCTCAAGGCAGTCAAACGTATCTTTCGATACCTCAAAGGTACAAGTACTCTGTATCTATGGTACCTTCGTTCTCCTACTTTTGATTTATCTAGTTTTAGTGATTCTGATTGGGCTTGTTCCCTCCAAGATCGAAAGAGTACTTCAGGTAATGCCCAATTTCTTGGTCTTTGCCTAGTTTCATGGTCCTCTAACAAGCAAAACTCCGTTGCACTCTCCACCGCTGAAGCAGAGTATGTCTCTGCTGCAGCATGTTGCTCCCAACTCCTTTGGATGAAACAACAGTTGCAAGACTACCACATCACTCAAGCTCAAATTCCAATCATTTGTGATAATAAAAGCACCATAAAAATCTCTGAAAACCCAGTCCAACATTCAACAACCAAACACATTGAAATACGCTTGCACTTCTTGAAGGACTGTGTTGAAAAAAGTTAATCCAACTTGACTTTTTCCCCACTGAAGATCAACTTGCCAATATCTTTACTAAACCACTGCCTACAACAAGGTTTGAGGCACTTCGCTCCGCAATTGGAATGACTTCGTCTACCTATGCGGTTGTATCTCCTTTCTTCTAACGCAATCGTCAACAGGTATGTCTTTAAGTTGCATTGAGTTAGTCCATGTCTGTGAATAAACCTATCAAATGTGTTATCCTTGCATCTCTCTCTGGTTCTGTCACTACACGCACACGTCAGCGATCCTCAACTATACCTGTAATCCTCGCCCTTAATCTCTCACACCTATCCACTATTACATGCAAAAACCCTGCACCTTCTGCACGCCCACAGCAGCCTATAACTACGCCTTCTCATCACCCAGCCTCACTCATTCTTTCTCCCGCTCACTCTCACTCCACCTTTTACCATGGCTAGCATCAACTTCAATGGCATCATTATTCCAGATGAAGTTTTTTGAGATCCATTACGCCTCCAAGCATACCTTTCAACAAATGGCCACCCCTCCAACAAACCTCCACCACCGCCGTCACTCTATCCCCCACCAAAATAGAAACACCACCCTCACCTTCAAACACAGCCTCCCCAAAAGCCACACCACCATCTGCTGTCCCAACAGAGGTGCTCGACACCAATGCTGAGGAAATCACCCCCATCAAAACCCTTTCCCCACTAGCCAAACCCCGCTCACCGTCTCCACCTCCACAACCGTCAAACCCTACCACCCAAGACCTAACCCCAACAACAACACACTCCGACCTAGCAAATCAATCCCCCGTGAAATCTGTAACCCCCACACCACCACCTTCTCCCAAACCCAAAACCAGAAAATGAAAATCTACAGTGAACCGTCCCACCACCAAACGTGTCCTTCGCTCAAACCAACGGGCTCCCCCTGCATCGTCGCCCGCAGTTTCCTCCATGTCTGGTGAGTCTTCCCCAGTTCAAGAAACACAGCCAGCGACAGCAGTAAGCCATGAAACCTCCACAAGAGCTACTTCAACTCGTTCTCTGAAGCCACCCAAGCCAACTCGACGAAGTGCCAAGATCGACCCCTTTACACAACACTACATGCTCTCCGGCCCCGCGGCGGATCGTAATTTGGTTTAGGGTAATTACCTTGACTTTTCTTGGGCTTTATCCACTCATCTAGGTGAACTTGTCAAATTGTTAGAAGTTCAAGGATGGACCCATCTTTTTTCGAAAGTTTCAGAATGGTACTTGCAAGAATCTCTACATTTCTATCAAAACTTGGTCATTCGTAATGGTTCTGCACAGTCCTTTGTCAATTCAAAAGCTATCTTCAAAAACTGTCTGAGGTCCTTGGAGTCCCCCTTGCCGGTCTACAATTTTATGACAAAGGAGTCCTTCCTGATATTCCCAGAGTCCCACACACCAAAATTTACAGATTTTTCTCATCAAAAAGAAAAGTGGGTTCTCCGATTCCAAGGGGTGATCTCTCTATCCTCCATCAACTCCTTCATATTCTTGTTATAAAAAATAATGTTCCACGAAAAGAAGGAAATGGAACGGCAAATTGTCTTGATCTGTCCATCATGTACTGCATCCTCAACCATCATCCTCTAAATTTGGCCATCATAATTCTAAATCATTTGGCTCACTCTGTCGATACTCTCAAGCACTCCCTAGGCTATGTCTTTTGGCTTCCTAAGGTATTTAATATTTCCAGGTACCGCTGAAGAAATCAACCCCAGAGTGTATCGAGGAAGTGGACACAGTCAACTTGAGGTACTTGAACATGCTCACCTCCATCGACAAGACTCAGCTGCTGCCTCCTCCAACTCCCGTTTCCGCGCCTCAGAGCTCAACACCGCAAGAAACGGCCGAGCACGATAGACTCCTTCCTCTCTAGGAGAAGGTCGATCGACTGATCACTCTAGAAGGAGAGCTGGCCCAGTGCACCACAAAGATGATGGAGAGACTCACTGGCCTGGAGAAAGCCGTGTCCGCGATGCAGGATGCCATACTGGAACTTACCTCTACCGTTAACCCACTCCCTGCTAAATAGATAACACCCCCCCTGTGCGTGTGTGTGTAGTGCTAGGACTTAGGCTGGTTGTAAGTTCTAAACACTTTTGTTTTTGGATTGTTCATGGCTACTAACACTGACTCTCTATGACTGCAAGGCTTCCCCTCTGATGAAAGCAAAAGGGGGGAAACAGTGAATCCCGTCTGGTGTACGAGCAACTCTAACTGCATTTTGAATTGCTTTAAGTTTTTGCTGCTAGTTTATGTGGTTTCACTAGTACAAAACAGGCCTACCGCAGCGCCCCTATTGCAGCGGTTGTAAGAGGAACCATTGAAATAGGATGTTTTAAAATTTTCGCGTCACCTACCGTAGCGGTTCCTAGCTAACAACCGCTGCGGTAGGTGACGCGAAAATTTTAAAACGTCCTATTGCAGCGGTTCCTCTTACAACCGCTGCAATAGGGGCGCCGTGGTAGGTAGGTCAATTTTTTCAAAAAAAAAATCCCGCTTATTCTTTTAAAAATTTCACTATCCCGCGTTTTTAAAAGCCTATTGCAGCGGTTGTTAACTAGGAACCACTGTAGTAGGTAGGTCGATAATTTTTTAAAAAAATCCCGCTTATTTTTTTAAAAAATTTCACTATCCCGCTTTTTTTAAGCCTATTGCAGCGGTTATTAGCTAGGAACCGCTACAATAGGTAGGTCGATTTTTTCAAAAAAAAAACCCGCTTATACTTTTAAAAAATTTCACTATCCCGCTTTTTTTAAGCCTATTGCAGCGGTTGTTAGCTAGGAACCGCTGCAATAGGTAGGTCGATTTTTTCAAAAAAAAAACAAATCCCGCTTATTTTTTTCAAAAATTTTGCTTTCCCAGTTTTTTTAGCCTATTGCAGCGGTTGTTACTAGGAACCGCTGCAATAGACTTTTTGTTTTAATATAAAGTTTCTCCTCTGTTAACTGACGTTAATTATGCTCTGCGCTCTCCTTCTTCTGGCCGCGGTGAACAAGGAACAACTCTGCGCTCTCTTCTTCTCTTCACTCACGGTCGATGGCGAACAAGGTACGCATGCTCTGCACCCTCTTCTTCTTTCACTCATTTATTCTTATTCTCTTCCCTCATGGTAATATGCTCGAACTTATCTTTACTTCGGTAATTTTCTAACCCTAACTGAGAACAAGATGCTCTGCGCCTCCATTAATATTCTCGCGCGGTAATTTTGCAACCCTAACTGGCGAACAAGAACATATATGCTATGTGCCTCTTTCTCTTCTCATATCTACACCTCTTTTACTATAATTTTGGAAATCTGGTAGGTGGACGAGGAAGAAGGGTTGCGCCCCTGTATTCTCATCTCACGGTAATTTTGCAACAGGTTTGGAGAACAAGGAACATGTTGTGCGCCTCACGGTAATTTTGCAACTTGATCTGGTGAAAAAAGGAACATATTTTGCGCCGATTCTGAACTGGTGAATGGCTGCGCGAGGAAGAAGATGAAGCAGAATTTTTTTTTAAAAAAATACCTACGACAGCGGTTCCTAGCTAACAACCGCTGCAACAGGCTTGTTTATATTTTCAGAAGCCCACCTATGGCAGCGGTTGTTAGCTAGGAACCGCGGCCATAGGTAACCTACTGCAGCGGTTCAAAAACCGCTGAGATAGGTCGAGACCCTATCGCAGCGCACCTCATCACAGCGGTTCTAGAACCGCTGCGATAGACCCAAAACAACCGCTGCGATAGGTCTATTTTGTACTAGTGTTATCTGATTACTATACTTGTGCTTATTACTTTATCATGCTCTTGCTTGCTTGAAGTATCTCAAGGATCAAGGGGGAACTACAATGGAGTCACTTGACTCTCACTTTATCTGCTTCAATTAAGGGGGAACTTCGACAGGTTCGGTTCCCCTAGGTCTTTGTGTTTTGTTTTCAGGATCACCTCAATCGACCCACTCGGGATTCACGAAGGTTTGCTATCATCAGCAACAAGAGGGAAACTGTTGGAGCATAAAGATGTCACTAAGATAGTCAATCGCTTCGAAGGAGTCACTCGTCCTAGACAAAACACAAAGAAGATGTCGGCTTCACAATCACAATAGAGTCTGCACATAACCTAGAAGCATGATCGACTCCGTCTCACCATTGCGATATTTAAGGAATGAACGTGTCAACACTTAAACTCCTCAACGGGCAGAAGGCGCTCAGTCGACTCCGAAGTTTACGCCCGAAGACTGGCGTAACACCCTCAGCACGCGCCCACGAAGTTAGTTCCGACATTCAAGGAACTAACTATCTTAGCGTTTGTACTTAGAAATAGTATAAATAGGAATGTAATTGTAAGTTGTAAGTGTGCTTTTCTGATTGAGAAATTGTGAGAGATTAGAGAGAGAGCTGCTTTCCGATTTAGAGAGAGAATTAGTACCAAATTCAGTTAGAGCTTATAGATAGACTCATTCGAGGTATGACCTAGTTTCATTACGATTATCATTGTGCTGATTAGAAATTGTATTGGGTGAGTGAGTGAAAACCACGAAGTAGATTTTATCTACGGAGTGGGCATTGTAAGTTGTTTTGTTTTTACCAGAAAATAAAATGGCTTATTTTGTGTATCTTGCTAAGTTCCACCGAGTCCTTCAATCTTTCAAGCATCGTTCCAGTTTAGTTCTTCCGAGTCTATCTTACATTACAACTTCAAGCAACTACTTTCGCATACTTAGTTCGACTAAGTGTTTCCACAATATCAGTACTTCCGCATACTTAGCACGTGAGTCAAACCATCTCACAGGCTAACACCTTGAGTTGGTTTGAGTCAGCCATCCGATCCTACACCTACCCGCCTCATACTGGGCTGAAGCAATCAACACAGCTGCATACATACTGAATAGGGCATCCATCCATCCGTTTCTAGGTAAAACACCGTACGAGATCCTCTAACGACAACCTCCTTTAGTAAGAAATCTATGCCGTTTTGGATGTCACTGCTTCATTCATAACAATGGCAAAGATAACCTAGGCAAGTTTGCCTCCAAAAGCGATGAAGGAATCTTCCTTGGATACTCATCCCAAAGCCGAGCTTATAGAGTACTCAACAAACGTGCAAAATGCCTTGAAGAAAGCCCTCACATACGCTTCGAAGAACTTTCAGACTCTGGTGATTGTGAGAATGACCCCCAAGTACCTCATGAAGATTCACAAGATACAACATTCATCAAAATACCTGTAGCAACCATTCTTTTTCCACAAACACCTCTCCAGACAGATTCCTCCTCTGACAGCGATGATGACCCTGATGATTCGTTCAAAGATGCATCACCTATTCCCACTGATGACCCACACACTCAAACCACACCCACTCCTCCAGATCAACAGACACTAGAAATCTCCTCTACCCCACAACCAAGCTTCAAAAGAAAATTCCAACAAGCCTCCGCTTACCCAATAGACCAAATACTAAGTGACCCAACCAAAGGTGTTCAAACACGCAGCGAAATTCATCGAAATATCTATGCATTTAATGCCTTTATCTCCACAATCGAACCAAAAAATATCCAACAAGCCCTAGGAGACCATGACTCGATCTTAGCAATGCAAGAAGAGCTACACTCTCTGCAACGCCATTCAGTCTGGCGACTTGTTTCTTGCCCCATAAACCACAAACCAATCGGTACCAAGTGGGTGTTTCGAAACAAACTCGATGATCAAGGGAATATCTCTCGCAACAAAGCTCGACTTGTGGTACACGGATATGATCAAGCAGAAGGGATCGATTATGATGAAACATATGCTTCAGTCGCTCGAACTGAAGCTATTCAAATACTTGTGGCATATGCAGCCCATCGGGGTATGAAGTTATATCAAATGGATGTCAAGACTGCATTCTTACACGGTTATATCGACAGGGATGTTTATGTTGCTCAACCTCCGGGATTTGAAGATCCCATTCACCCCGAATATGTCTACAAGTTAGACAAAGCACTATATGGACTGAAACAGGCTCCACGGGCATGGTATGAACGTCTCTCATCTTATTTGTTGTCTCATGGATATATCAGAGGTAAGGTTGACAAAACTCTTTTTATTCTCACCAAAGGTGAAGACATACTTATGTTCAGATATACATGGATGATATAGTTTATGGATCCACCAATCCTGAATTATGTACTTTCTTTTTCGATCTAATGAGTAAGGAGTTTGAAATGAGTGCCCTAAGAGAATTGAAATTCTTCTTAGGTCTTCAAATCAATCAACAAGAAAATGGCACTCAAATTCATTAACAAAAATACATCCAAGAGCTACTCGTCAAATACAAGATGCAGGACTCCAAGGCAACTCCTACTCCGATGTCCGCAACTGAAAAACCACATCTCGATGAAAAAGGGATCGTTGTTGATGCAACACTATATCGAGGTATGATAGGTTCTTTGTTATACTTAACAACAAGTCGACCTGACATTCTCTATGATGTATGTCTTTGTGCAAGATTTCAGGCAAATCCCAAAGAATCCCACTTGCAAAGTGTAAAGCAAATCTTTCGCTGTCTCAAAAGCACACAGGACATGTACCTCTGGTATCCAAGTACTCCTGACTTCACTTTAATGGGTTACAGTGCCTCTGACTTTGCAAGCTCTTTGTTAGACAGAAAAAGTACCTCCGGCACAGCACCATTTTTTGGGCTATGTCTTGTAGCCTAGAGCTCTAAGAAGCAGTGTAACACCCCTACCGCTAATTACACCATTAACTCGTAATCGCCTCGTTCATCAATACAATTGTAGCGGATAATTCCTTTACACACAGGGGGTGAAACAATGCCGTTAGTCACCCAGGTGACTAACAAGGCCCAATAATAACAGTACCGGTCTGATGGACTAGAATTACCCGAGTAATTATATGAATACAATTCTCAAACCGACTCTAAGCCGAGTCATGTACATTCCATTTCTAAACTGAGTCAATTCAAAACAACTATACCGAGTTATCACTTCCTCTATGCGGATAACATATTCGGTCTTACCCTACTAATACATACATTTACAAATGTAGCTACACCACTACCCATGTTTAACCGCAATTCTCGTCCTACTCTCGAACGGTAATCATCTCCATCATTCCTGAAAAAGAATGGGTGGCCCCAAAGGGGCTCAGCACCTTTGTTGGTATGGTAGACATGCAACCCGCTACTACCGGGTCACACCCAACTAATTCTCATCTTAACATGCGATTGATTTTATTTAAATCAAAACATGAAGTGAAATGAACATACAACATGCTCGCAATCAACAAGTATACAAGCAATAGAGTACAACCGACAAGGATATCACATCAAGTTAATTTGACTTATTTAGCTTGTTATTAAAGCCTTGAGAATCCCTATCTCAAGTAGGACTCATTCTCATTATTCACTAACTTATCCATTCCAACTGGATAGTTTTACTTGTCTCCTAGATCTATAGACACTCTCGGTCTCGATCTAGGTTTCTCAATTATTCTTCTCTTGAATAATTCTTAAGTTAAGCCGCTTAGGCCTCCGGGCAGAGACACATATAGATCTCATCATCGGGCTTTTACAATCTCAACACGGAATTAGAAACATTCTTTCGTGTCTCCTCTTCCTTAACCCATAATACCCAGCTTACCTCTTTAGACGGGTAAGCTCTGCCAGTCTCACTCCAATCGGGCACCACTATGTGGCACATGGCCCTGTAACAAGGGAGTTCGACCACGAAATCAGAAACAAACGCTCTGTTGTTTCCTCTTCCTTGCACGCGTAACTCACAATCCCCCTAACCCAACTCTCAGGTTAGTAATAGTAATAAATACTCATATTTATATATATTAGTCAGTAGCATCTCTCTTGATGCCATCTCACAACTTTAGGAGGTTTTTCCTAATTCATTGTATTCACCGATTTAAGGGTCGTCCCTATACTTCCATTACTTAGAAGTTATGATTATTTTCTCACATTAAGTCACCTCCTCATATAGGATGTCGACTAATCATTAAATGTGAGTTCACTAGTCCTGTGTATCTCTTTCCTCATTTAGAGTAAATTCATAAGTTTGAGTTATCGTTGTTCACTAATCGACAGTTCTCATGTGTTTTCCACGTTTAATTTATCTCATGGTTCAACTCCTTCTATGAGTCACTAACCAACCGTTATTTAATTTCAGGACGGTCTACAACACTAAGTTAGACCACACATTCAAGCAAGGATGGTTAACACATACAACATGCATCAAGATATATACATCAAATGCATTAAACATTTTAGTGCTTTTATCTTATTAGGTCGGCACACATAGCAAGCAATTCACAAGTCGAGCGCAACTCGGCAGGACACAAGTTGCAAGAAAACCATACCTTTCACCAGGGAATTACTCTAGCGTGTCCTCTTACGTTCCTTGGATTATTCTCGAATCACTGATAACAGTTCAGGTGGTTCTATCAACATCAAGACAATACGGTATGTA
Source organism: Limonium bicolor (assembly GCA_023374045.1). NCBI lineage: Eukaryota > Viridiplantae > Streptophyta > Magnoliopsida > Caryophyllales > Plumbaginaceae > Limonium > Limonium bicolor. Next base: position 279,882,868 of record CM041779.1, read on the forward strand.
AACGACTATTACTCCCATATTTAACCTCGTTGTCCCGTTAATCTTAACTTTGCTCAAGTTTCTTAAGTTCTCACTTACACATTCAATCTCACACTTGTTCAATCATCCTAATGACCTTCACATGTCACCAAACAAGTCCTAATCATCATCTAATACCATTACTAATCAATTCCCCATCGTAAAATTCCATTTATAAACATTCTGGAGCATTTTGTGTTGGTCCGGGTTTGCGTACTTGTTTGCAAACCCGGGCCATCCCTTTGATCAACTTACTGCCTTGTTTTTGTGTTGGTCCAGGTTTGTGTACCAGTTTGTAAACCCGGACCAATACCAGCGACAAACAATCTGTATAGTTTAAGGGGTGATCCGGGTTTGCGTACTTGTTTGCAAACCTGGACCAAGGCTGGTCTGTTACATTTGACAGTTTTTAAATCTGTTTCAACTTCAATCTTTTGCCCATTTCTTCCCAATCTTCCCACATGTAATATAGCATGTTTTAGCACCTTTTAAACACTCCTTAAACCTTCCTAAACCATTGGTCAAATTCTTTACTAAATCTTGATCAATTCTACCAATTTACACTCTAATTTCCTGCACTTTGCAATCTCAGTTCTAGGTTCCAAAATGCATATTTGCTCACCACGTTTCCAACTCAATGGTTTTCTCATACCAATTCCTTTTGACCATACCATCCATTCCTAGTCATTTTCATTTCCAATACCCAAGTCCATCCTTCATTTTCAAGGTCCTACACACTAAGCCTTCTCTAGAATTTCCAAGACACTCCAACAACACTTTTGCTACAGATTTTCATACCACCAATTTCCATCCTTAAACTAGCATTTCTAGGGTGATTAACCAACCAAATTCACCCCTTTCAACTCCTAGTTAGCCTTAGGTTCTCCAAGCTCGTAAAGTCACCCAAACCACTTAATTTCTACAGAAATTTCGCCATAACTTCCCTACAAATCTAACATGCCCAAATGCATTATTTTTGTTCACCTAAACCAATTCAAAACTCACCAAACCCATTGTGGGTTCTACCAGCATATAATTCATCCAAATCTCATCCACAATTCACCAACCATAATATAATGTAATATCTTAATCATTGGCTCCAAGGCCCTTAAATCAAACAACAATTCACAATTGCACTAAGAGAATTACAATTCTCTCTTTAGTCACCCAAATACCTTTCTAGCATATATTTGGTTCAATCAATCAATTACCCATCCCAAAATTTCTAGAACATTTAATATGGATATCAAGGTAGATTGTTTACATTTAATTCTCAAGTTCTCTTTCTCACTTCTCTTCTTTCTCTCCTCCATTTCTCTTGACTCCAAAATCGGCCAAGGGCAAATCACTTGCCAATTTCTAAACCAATATTCAAGGAGGGAATGGGACTAAGTAAACACTTAGACTCATGAAATAGCCCTAGAATTCAAGAAGAGGGCTTAAAGCACAAAATTTAGGGCATTACCTTTGAAGCCCTAGAATCGATTTTGCCATGAACCAAAGGAGAGTTCCAACCATCCTTTTGTAGCTTGGATAATTGCTTACACAAAACAAAGGACAAGTCACCATAGGGAGCCAAAATCGGCTGAAAGAAGAAATGGAGGAAACCATGGATTTTTAGAGTTTCTCTTACCTTAAATGAAAGAGGAGGCAACCTAGCTCCTTAAAATCTGATTTTCTCTTCAAATGGGGCTATACCCATGGAGGCTAACTTCAACCATTTGAGATTTTGAAAAGAGGGAAAGATAGCTCTTGATGAGAGGAGTAAGAATATGTGTTTATTTTCCCATTTAGAGCCTTGTAGTGGCTTGTACAAGGGAGAGAAGTGGAGAGCTGGAAGAGGGGCTGCAAATCGCCATTGGAGCTGCTTCAGAACGAGAGGGAGGAGAAAGGGAGGGTGGAGCCGGCTGGGAAGGAGAAGAATATGAGAGAGAGGGAGAAAAGGAGAATATGTACTTTTTTTTTTACGTTTTCCCTTTTTCTCTTCTTTTAGCTAATTAGCTAGTTGATTAACAAATAAGGGAGAGTGCTGAACACTCTAATAAAACCGCCACTCTTATATTAATTGGGCAGGGGCATTTTCGTCTTTTCACAAGAAACACTCGTTAAATTCCTGGTTTTGACACTATTCACTAACCGGGCCCGCTTTCCGGGTTTTTCTTGTTTCTTTAATTTTAATGGTTCTTAACCTTCCATTAATGTTTAATTACATTTATGTGATCAACTATAATTTTTACGGGTCCATTTGACCACTTAAACTCATGTTTCCGGGTTTTCTCGAAAAACGTGCTTTAAAGCCTCGTTTGCGTTTTTAACCCACTATATGGATCCGTTTCCTTCAGGAATTGTTACCACTTGTTATTTAGGCATAATTAAGCCCTAGGAATCCATCTAGGACCCTCATCGAGGTCATATGCCTCCTATGGTTGCGTAACACTCATTTTTACATTTTATGCTTTTTAAGTGTTTTCTCTTTTCTTTTGGTTTTACTTTCTTCACCAATATTCTTTAGGCACTATTAGGCCCCTAAAAATCATATTAGAATAATTTAATCACCATTTTAAGTCCGGGGTATTTCAAACAGAACACACTAGCATTGTCATCTGCTGAGGCTGAATATATCTCTACAGCTGCTTGCTGTGCACAGATACTATGGATTCAACAGCAACTATAGGACTATCTAATTCCTCCCTCTTGCACTACCATTTTTTGTGATAACAATAGTGCTATTGATTTATCTAAAAACCCAGTTCATCATTCCAGGACAAAGCACATTGAGATTCGTCACCACTTCTTAAGAGATTGCGTTGAAAAAGGGTTGGTACAACTAAATTACGTTCCCACTTCTGATCAACTTGCAGACATATTCACCAAACCACTGCAACGAGGTCCTTTTGAAACTCTGCGTTCACAACTTGGTATGACTCGCATGACTTAGCTGAGGTTGTATCTCCTTCTCTTGTTTAACCATCAATTGGGTAATATGCATGAGTATGTCTAATGACCGAGTATAACTGTCAAACAAGAAACACCAGAGCATTAAAATTTCATATTTCATACGCGAAAAAACAACCCGCGAAATTCAAGCCCCTCAATCCGCTACCATCTTTCTCGCCCAATCAGAATATTTTAACTTGACACAGACGACAAGTCTATATTCAGACGCTACACCACCAATACCAACTACCCACCGCCCCTCTTTCCTTCTTCTTCTACCTAGCGCACGCTGTCCAAGCCTTAAGCCTACTCTTATTTTTCCGATTTCGACCACCACCGTAACCACAACCCTCTAAGCCATGGCAACCAACCCAGATTCAAACCCAAACCTTAACTTTTCCAACATCGACCTCCCTAAAGATCCATAACTCCTTCAAGCATAAATCAACAGACTCTCTGCTCTTCAAGCCAAACAAACGCCTACCTCCACCTCCGCCTCCACCGCCGCAGCCCCCGAAATGTCCATTGACACCCAACCCCTACCCACTCCTCTGCCAACACCTCCACTGAACCCACTTTCGTAATAAATCCCACCACTTCGCCACAAAAATTGGAAACTACACCCTCCCGAACCAAGAAGTCATCACAACCCACAACTCTAATCATACCCACACCCGACACCATAACCAAATCTCCGCAGCCTGAGAACATTCAGTTTGGCTCCATCAAACCACCAGCTGCACAACCATCTGAAAATCTAAAACCCAACTCCCCCACCAAAGATTCTGATAATCCTGAAAACAAAACAGTCTTTGAAGCTCAACACTTTGCCCCTGAACAATCATCACCCCCAAAGAAAACTCGTCGTTCTAAAACCACTGCCCCCCGTCCTCTAACCACTAGAAATCTTCGATCCAGAGCCAAAATCCAAATGACATCTTCTACGTCAACTCCTGTTGTCACGGTTGCTCCACCTTCACCGGTAGTCGCAGCACCTCCTCAAGAGAAAACAAGAAGCGCCACCAACTCCTCTACTCTAGCAGACTCAGACACCGGGACTACTTCTACAAGAAAGAGACTACGTCCTCGGGCCGAGTCAGTCCCTCCAACACCAACTCCACGACTAGGTCTGATCGATACCCAAACGGCGGTCTACTCTCTCCCTACTGATGACTCCGCTGAGTCACGCAATCTGGTCAAAGGCAAGCTGTTGGATCTCGAATGGCTTCATTCGATGGGCTTCAACATGTTTAAAGAGATGCTCCGCTTCCAGAATTGGATCCACCTGTTCCACGGCATTCAAACATTCCACGAGGAAGAGGCCTACTAGTTCTACCAAAACTGCGTCATCATAAAAGGGAAAATCATGACCGAGGTACATGAGACTGCTATAATCCTTGATTCTAAAACTTTAGCAACTCATTTGGCCATACCAACTTCTGGTTTAGAGTTTTATGATAGAGCTGGCTTTCCCAATCTAGGGTTTGTTTCTGCACAAGAAGTTTATGACTATTTCCTTCTAAATAGCCGTGTCGGTCACTCTTTAGACCGACCCGCTTTCTCAAATATACACCAAATGCTTCACACTTTGGTGATTAAAAACCTTGTGCTTAGAAAGGAAGGAAACCCATTCGTTCGGCCTCTTGACCTTGCCATTATGTACTATTTAATCCACCAACAAAGAATAAACTTACCCCAACTCATCCTCAATCACATAGCCTCAACCATCTCTTTACCCCGACACTATCTGAGGTACATCTTCTGGTTACTGAAAATTCTTACCCACTGCAGCATCTCCTTTGATCCTTCCAAAGCCAGTCGTATCACCAAAACTGACATATTAGGTCAGATTCCATACAACAAAACTCCATCATTTCAGATCAAGTCTGTCTCCAAACCAAATCCTCCATCCAAAAACTACCTGCTCCAAAACCAACTCCCGTTCCCGACACTTTAAATCTCACTAAAAGAGTTACTGTGATTGAAGAAAAGTTGACCACCTTGGCATCAAAGATAAACTTGCTCATCGACGTCCTCAACAACAACTACAAGAAGACGATGGACATCTTTGAAGGAGGGGTCAAGCATTTGGCTGAGGAGTTCAGAGAGTGTTTCGCTAAAGAGCTTGCAGCAGCAAACAATGAGGAGGAAGATAAGGTTTCAGTGGAAGATGGAGAGATGGCTGCTGATACAGGCGTGGACCGAGGAGATGTCTAACACTTACCCCACCCCCTCCTAACCCATAGTACCTAGGATGACTGACTATTTGAACTGAATTCTACTTTGCTTTGGTAGTTTTTGTAAGACACTAACATACTCTATTTTTGGATAATGCTTGTGCGTTTTCCCCTGATGTTGGCAAACGGGGGAAGCGGTGTATCCCGCGGCTGGTTTATGCGGGCAACTATGTGTGGATACCGAGTGCCTCTGAAGGCCTCACTATGCTTTAGATTGGTTTTACTTTTGTCGAGTAGATTATGAGTAGTCTCGTACTTTAGTACTATTAGCCTTTTTTAATTGTGTTATCTTAAGGGGGAATATATGCTTAAGGGGGAACAAACAGTGAGTTTTTCTCCCAACATATTTGCTCTACTGTGTTCTGTGATATTTTTCAGGTACACCTCCTAAAAGGTTCGCGCTGGATACACTGAGTTTGCCATCATCAGCAAAAAGGGGGAATTTTGTTGAAGACTTGGTTTTGCATATGATCACCTCCTCAGTCATAGTTACACTGCAGCGCTACTAGCCCTCAAGATATTCCAGTTCGAGTAGCACTGCACAGACACTTCCACTTCTACGTCCGATCAACCCTTGGCGTAAACTCATAACGCAGAACCGGTCGACTCTGATATTTAAGGAAACGTGGAAGACATGCCTTATGGAGATCGTGGATCAGCAAGTGGACGCCGATACTTGCACACTTAATCTAAAGACTTGCTCCACGAATCAAGTTCCGATATTTTAGGATGTATCTAGGTTGTATATAAGTTTACAATTGTAATGACATACATACGCATCCAAGATTAAGCTTTATAAAGAGAGAAAAGATAGCTTTGGGAGACACAATATTCTGAGAGATCTTAGTGTGACTTTGTCACTTTAGCTTAGGTATTTATTACCTAGAGAGCACACAAAACACTCCCTTTATTCCTTGTTACGCATTGATCTACGCCTAGAGTAGAGCGAGTGTTGGATGAGACAGAATACCTCTGTCAAATCCCAAGATAGGAAGCTAAGTTGTAATTCACAATGAATTTTAATACAAGCAGAATCCTATCTTGTTAAGTTTAAACAAAAGCTTCCGCGTTATCATCTTTGGCAAATACTTATCTCCAAACAGGGTTGGTCTGAGACTAACACCTCAGACCTACTCGATCAGCACCCCGATCCTATCACAATTAAAACAAACTAGGTAAATGATTAAAGATTATAACTCTGAATAAAAGGGATCACCCAGATTGTTTTGCAAACCTTCACTTTCTAATCTATTAATAAACTCTTCCCTAATTCTGCAATAAACTCAGAGACTATAATTAATTCGTCAACGGATAAGTCTAACTAATCCTAACCAGTTGCTAGAACTAGCATCAGACTAATGCTCTAATCCAGACACAACTAATCGCATAATGAACAGTTTCTATTTGAGACCGATTAACCTATAGGCGGGATCACGCTTCTAGTCGTTAATCAGGTTTAATTTCTATGTCTTGTTATCTATCTCAGCTCTCACGTGTTGATTAGAAAACTACAAAGATTGCTTTAATAATTAGCTAGGGAATTAAAGCGCATGAAGAACTGGAATTAAACTACTACATTAATGAATTATTGAAAAGGTATAAAATAATATAAAGATCCAGTTTTCTACCCCAATCCGGGGAGCTAGTCTAACTACTCAAACATAAATATAAAAATAACAAAAATAACAAAGAATGACATAAAACGAAATAAGACAAAGGGCAGAGAAAACTCCAGTTAGCAAGTTTGACTCTGGTTCCTCGCTCCGACTCCGTTAGAAATAATATGTAACAATGATAAATTTTGGGAGTGGTGCGATGGTGGTCTCCTGTGGTGTGGTGGTGCGGTGATGAATGTGGGTTCTGGTTTGAAGAGAAAAGGATGAGGCGTGAGCCACTGGTGTGAGGCGTGGAGCTCCCCTCTCGGGTGTCTGCATACGGCGTGGATATGGCCCTAGTTTTATCTTATTATATAAGCAGCCCCCCCCCCATGTTGAATCAGATTTCTTCCTTTATCTCTAGTGCAGCGATGAGTATAATTTTGTAATTGAATAATAATATCCATCATAATTATTGAATCAATGTAGAGAATAATGATATTCCGCGTGAGAGTATGGTGCACAGTAATCCATCTGATGCATGAGTGCTCCAGTCATTTTGCACTTGCCGCCCACTTGAATAATTATTTCCAGCAATGATTTATCTTTAATGGTCTGGGCGATATTTACATGTCCAGATCCGGACATTAAGCTGGACCGGAATATGTAAGTACTTGTCCGGCCATCCATATTTGAACGTTTGTCATGATATAACTTCAACAGGGCTTAGATTCTTCATTTTAGCTCCGTTTGGCTCCCCGTTTGTTGCGTTGCGAATCTAGTGAAGTGAAGAATGCAATCCCATGACTTTTACCTGCATTTGACACATAAAATATATCAGTTCACATCAAAACATTAATCTAAGGAAAAACATATGATAAGTGAGAAATGTGACATGAATTTTTATGAAAATAGGAAGAATTAAAGTTCTAAAAATAGATGTATTTCTTACTTATCAAACTTCCTCACACTTAGCTTTTGCTTGTCCTCAAGCAAATAAATAATAAAACTATCTCTAAGGTTGTTGTATGGAACCTCAAGATCGAATGAGTGTAGAAGGAAATCAAGCGAAATGGCAAACAAAAGAATAATCCTGCTTGACTGTAAGTTTTTACAAACAGTGAAAAAGAACAATTATGTAAAAGCATGGAGAAGGTTGATTGCATAAACTAAATATAGGATAGCTTGGGATCTTCCACCAATTTCTTTCCTCTAACCTTGGATGACAAGGGGTGTGAAGTAACACCTTATTCCGTGATACCTTTCAACACCACGTACTCATGATCAGAAACAAAAAAATTAAACTTCAATTTACTTTTCTTTTGCATGCAAAAAATTTCTTCTTCAAGAAATGTATACAAAACAAACGAATTTTTGAGAATTGCACAGTTATTCTGTAACCCAGACTTTTCTCTCTATTCCTGTAATGGTGTTGGGCCAACTATCCCAGATCCCGAGACCTTAGGTAGATAGGTGTTAAAGCACCCCTAGGACTTAATAATCGGATAGACGATGCCTGCTTTTTTTAGTAAAATTTTTTATCAGCGGAGTACCTTGCCTTATCCTTTAATTCCAAACTTTCACGTCATTTCCAAAATCTCTAACTAAACTAATTCAGTTTACACAATCAGCTAATCCACCAAATTTCACTGAAAACATCAATAGTTTGAATAAAAACAAGTTAGATTAGACAAACAGCTTTAAGCAAGAGAACTCTTGAGGTTGTCACCTGGCTCAAATTCAAACTTCCACAAACATTTTCACCTAAGAATTCGATATTTATAAGCACTCAGAGAAGCGATTCTCTCAAAGCAAGTGTGGCATTTAAGTGCAACTGGCATATTTTCAGGGAAAGGTCTATACTTCCTCACACTTAAGAGAAGCAATGTCCTCATTGTTCAAATATAAAAATCAAGAAAAGAACTTTCAAAATATGCCAGACTCTTGAAGAATTTCATTCATGACAATATGAACTGATAAAATAAATAAGCATTAAAAGCATTGTAGGCTGAACACAACATTAAAAATAAAGAAAACTGAAACTCCCCTGATATCGTAGATTGAGGAAGGTTCCCTTCCTCACACTTAGGATCGAACAGTGGGGGTAGCATCGTTCCTCACACTTGCGTCCAGCAAGTGTCCAACCTTGGAGAATAGAAAATACCATAGAAAGTTTTACCTGCACACACTTAAGAAAACACCACATAATGTTAAAAGCGTTGAATTAGTAGCACATACTCCATTGCCACTTCTAAAAAAGAAAAAAAAAGAAAACAAAAATAAAACATAAATTTAACCACTGGGTTGCCTCCCAGTAAGTTTCCCGTCTTTATAGTCTTTGGCTAGACTCCCGCTTCATTATCCCGGGTCAAAAACAGAAGTAGACAACAACTTTGCCGGAAAAACGATGTGGGCAGCAATCATTAGCATACCACCTGGATCAAAACAAAACGTTACCTCAGCAAATAAAATAGGAAAATAAATGCTCCACAAAACCTGATGTTTGAGGAGATAGTGCCGGTAACGAATATCGATTAAAGACCAAGTGCTAATGGCTTCTCTTCCTCAAATTGAAGAATGTAAACATCCTCTTATTGTTGGTGAGGCTCTTTGGGATGAGTGCGAAATCGATGACCAGTTGGAGCTGGCTCTTCCTTTTGAAATTTAAGGATGCAGACATCTTCCTCAAGTGTTAAAGGCTCTATGGAAGATTCTTGTTGGCAGACAATTGCAGAGGAAGCTTCAATTTCTTTGTAACACCCCAACTCATATAACTGTGATTATCGCATAAACCTCCTAACATATATATTAACATCGCAGCGGATAAACTACAAAAGTCGGTGTTACTGCCGTTAGTCACCCACGTGACTAACTAGGCATACTCCATTACCCAGTTTCTAGCTACGGTCTGACAATCCAGAATATACCGAACTTAAGTATTTACAACCCTTAACCAAAATACACAACATGAGTCTCAAGTATCTCAAACTCTAACATAGTTTACAACAACCTCTAATATCAACAAACGAGTGTACACAAACAACCCGTATACAAAAGTAAAGCCCATAGTAAGTCTACCCGCTCCTACTCTCAAGGTGGGTCTTCTGTGGACGTTTACCTGAAAAATTAATATGGATGCCCCGAGGGGCTCAGCATCTCGCTGGTATGATTAACGTGTAGCCCCCAAGCTAACGGGGCTACGCACGACTACTTTGTCGTAAACATGCGATTGATTATTCATACAACATTTATAAGAAGTATAATAAACCACAACGCAAACATATGAAACAATTCATAGCTCAACAGTTCGAACATTGTCATGGACATTCATTAGATAAGTGAGTTAGCTCTTTAACTCCTTAAATTGAGAATTATACGATTCTCACTTCAATCTTCATCTCAAATAAGTCAACCGTTCTTTAATTAGATTTGGTTATACTTAGACCATTGCTTATTTTTGTCGGGTCAAAAGTAACCCTAGCCAGCGAGCTATTAACTCCATTGGTTTAAATAAGACAATGCTTCTTAAATTGGGATTTAGGTGATCCCACTGCACCCTCTTAATATGCCTTCCACCACGAACAGAAATTCGAGATGGCCAAGTCTATATGTCGACTCTAGGCGACAAGTCTGAAGACAAGTCTTAATGAAAACTGGATCTGATACAGATACCGACCTCCTCCTTCAAACACATGTGACCGGACCGTCCCGGATTCCTCACCCCTCACAAGTTCCAGTTAGTAGAAGTCTCGAAGACATAATTTTGTTAGTTAAAGCTTTTCCGGGTATTAACCAACCAATAACGGGGAGTGTATTATGTTCTCATGTAAATGTTTACCAAGCATAGTTAGTAAATGAACTCAAAGATATGTCGTGTTAGTATAACAAACATGCAATAAAATACAGTAAACCGGTTGCATGCTTTATCTTGTTTAGTCAAAACATTTAAACAAACAGCACACATGCCGAGGGACACCTCGTTAGGAAGCAAGCTACTAGAAAACCATACCGTTCACCGTTGGTCGTTCGGTAGCCTATTCTCCTCGAGAGTCCAAATACTCAAATCCTATAACATTCATCCAATCGGGCGGTTAATTACTTTTAATTAACCTAGTTTATTCAATCACTAACGATTCCCGATTAATAACCACTGAGTCATTGTAGTTTAGTCTTAATCACACAAGTTAATTATCTCTCATTATATCTTGTACTTGTTCACACTTATAATGACCATAAAATGTCACCAAACAACACCTAACAATCATATAATAACATTACTAATCAATCTCATCCATTTCCCCTCTTAAAATAACTCACGGTTGCAATTTTTGTTTGGTCCAGGTCTTGGTCCGGACCTATAGTCCTGGACCAATTTGTCTAATGTACTATCGGCTGGAAAAATGAGCTGGTCCGGGTCTTTGTACCGACCCCAGGTCCCGGACCAGTACTGGAGCTAACTTTCGGCAGTTTTTAAATGTTGGTCCGGGACTTATTACTAGACCTAGATCCCGGATCAACTTAAACATGAATTTTCGGCAGGTTTTTAGTGCTGGTCAGGGACTTTATCCAAGGACCAAGTCCCAAACCATACATTAAATTGTTAAATTTTACAGTTTTGAACATCATTTCACACTTGTTCTTTTGTCCAATTTTCTTCTAATCTTTTCTCATGTATACCTACATGTTCTAACACCATTTTAGCACTTTAAACCCTCCTAACTCATTAACCAACTCTTCACTAAATTCCTTGATCAATTACTCAAATTCTTACTCTTTTTCCCTAACCCTTGCAACTTAATTCCTTAAGCTTCTAAGATGTAAATTTTGCTTACAACCATAACTAACCCAATTGTTTCCACACAACCATTTAGACCACACCTAATGCATTATTAGTCATCTTCACCTCCTTTACTCAAAATTATCAAGGTTATGTTCTCTAGTTCATACCTAAATCCTCACAAGACATAATACATCATTTCCTACTGATTTTGCACTAGTCTTAACATTTCTCATACCATGATTTTGGCGTGTTAAATCCACCCATCTAACCTCTAATTCCTCCTAGACAACCCTAGGTCATTCTAATCCTCAAGAACACCTTAGTTTATTTATTTCCACCTAATTAATCCTTAATGAATCCTAGTAAGTTCTAGGTCATAGTAATTCATTAGAACACTTAAAACACTTGGTTTTTTAACCAAATTTTGACATAGCTTCCCTACTCTATTATTACACCCAAACACATAGTTTTCCTTCCTAAACATCCCAAGACAATCCAATCCTTAATGGATGTTCTCTACACACAATTTACACTCAAACTACATCAATTCAAATATAATGCATAAACTTAAATTGCTTGGCACTTAGGCCCTTAAAAGACATGGCTCTTAGGCCCTTAAATGACATAAATTTAAACACTAAATTTCCATCATTTAGCTATAAACCTGTATTTACACACATCAATCCCATATGCTCTTGTAATTCACCTTATGATTATTTTACTAACTTATTTACCATTGGCTCTTTAGTCACAAGTTCACAAGTATGATCATGTTATTTCCTAGGTTATATAATCCATAATATAATGTAAGCTCTAGGCTACATTTTGTATCAAACTAAACACAATTCCTTAAGACATTAAAACTACATTATGGTAAGTCATTTACCTTATGTTTTTCAAGCCTTTCTCTCTTTCTCCTTTCTTGTATTTTCTGATTGAAAACGTCCAAGGGGTTTGTTCACTTGCTAAACTATTACCCAATGATCAAAGGAAGGTAATGAGTGTTAAGTAAAACACTTAGACTCATGGAATCATCTCTAGATTTCAAAGGAGTGCTTAATGCACTAAAATAAGGATTTACCTTATGAAACCTAGGAAGGTTTTTCTGTAGAGAATCAAAGCAAGGCTTGAACTAAGCCATTGGAGCTTGGAAAATGACTAATATCATGAAAGAAACAGATCACAATGAGTTGCCATTTTCGGTTAAGTAGAAAGGAAGGAAAAGATGAGTTGTTGTGCTCTTTCTTACCTTAAACCAAAGAGGGTATAAACTAGCTCTTGAAACTGAATTTTCCTCTTCAAATGGAGCTCCTTAAATGGAGTCCAACTTCTGGTTTTGGAATTTTGAAAAGAGAGGATGGAAGGCCTTGACTTAACTAGCACAAATATGCACTTGGTTTTGGATTTGGAGCTTGGAGTTGCATTTGGCAAGCAAATGAAGTTGATGAACTATGGAGTGCTGCTTCAACGTTTTCTTGGGAGGAAGAAGATGAATAAAAACGATGGAGAAGAAAGGAATGAGAAGGGAGGAGAGAGGTATTCTAAGGTAAGATATTTGGTAAAAGCAAATAGTACTTTCTTTCCTTTCCCTCTTCTTTTCTAAATGTGCTGGCCATTGGTGATGACTCACCTATCTAAAAACCGGCCCTCCTCCCTTTCTTAGATATTTATGGACTTAATTTGACCATTCACTAATTAAAGGGGATTAAAGTCTTAATTGAGCACTATTTGGTCACTATTCATAATTAGTGCACAAATTTGTGAAATGTTTGGTTTCTCATTGATTTAGGCTTCCTAATGTGATAATAAATAGTACACATGTTGATTAAGGTATAAATTTGGTCATTTAGCCACTCAATACCCATTTCTAAGACAATTTTTCAAAAATGTGCTTTAAGGAGTCTTAAAGCACAATTTGTGTTTTAACTTGTTTTTGAGCTTAGTTTTCTTTGGTAATTGATTTAACATGTTCATTAGAATGTTAACAAGTTCTAAGAATGCTCTTTGGGTCCTAATCAAGGTTACACCAGGTCTAGAGCAAGTATTTGCTTAAATTGTCTTTATAATGTTTTCTTGTGTTTTCTATGTTTTGAATTGTTTACCAATGTTTCTAAGGCATGATTTAGCCTTATTATATCATAATTTAACATTTAATTAACATAGATAGGTTTGGGGTATTTCAATCTACCCCCTTAAAAGAACTTTGTCCCCAAAGTTCACATGTATCTTAAATCATTAAAACACACGGATATCTTAATACCATAAATTATATTCACATACATAAACCTTTAGACTCATATGGTCTGCTACAAAGTACAATACACAAAGTACCATACACACCTCATACATAAAACCAAGCAAACGACAAACAACACAACGTGATTGTTCGTTTACTAACTCAAAAGCAAAGAGGCTCTACCCCCTTAAAAAGGGGTACACCCCATACCCTATACAGACAATCTAGTCAGTAAACAGTGAAGGGTACTTCACTCTTATCCTATCCTCTAACTCCAAAGTGGCCTCTTCGACATCCTGGTTAGACCAGAGAACCTTCACCAGTCGCACTGACTTATGGCGAGTGTCCCTAGTCTTAGTATCCAAGATCCTCTGAGGGGTCTCCACTGATCGCATAGTCGGCTCTAAGGATAATCTCTCCGGCTGCAAAACATGAGAGGGGTGGTGCATGTACTTCTTAAGCTATGAAACATGAAAGACATCATGCACTTTACCCAGCTCAGCAGGTAAATTCAACCTATAAGCAACTGGGCCCACCCACTCCGTAATCGTGTAAGGACCTACAAACTTCGGGCTCAGTTTCCCCTTCTACCCAAATCTAAACACACCCTTCATCGGTGAGACTCACAGAAATACCTGGTCGCCCACTGTGAACTCCAGGTCTCGTCGTCGAACATCAGCATACGACTTCTGCCTATCTTGAGCAGCCTTCATGTTCTCTCGGATTTGTTGAACCTCAGCCTGAACTTGCTCTAAGTACTCTGGTCCTATAATGACCGCTTCACTTGACTCATCCCAGCAGGGTGGTGTACGACATGGTCTACCGTACAACACTTGGAAAGGTGCCATCTTGATCGTAGCATGATAGCTATTGTTGTATGAAAACTCGATCAGATGCAACTTCTCAATCCAACTGCTCTGGAAGTCCAAGGCACATGCCCTCAACATGTCCTCAAGTGTTTGAATTGTACGCTCAGTCTGACCATCTATCTGAGGGTGGAACGCGGTACTCAACTTCAATTCGGTACCCAGCGCTTCCCATGTAGCTCTCCAGTAACTCTAAAGGAATCTGGTGTCTCTATCAAATACAATGGTCTTTAGTACCCCGTGGTGCCTCATGATCTCCTTGTCCAACAGCTTTGCAAGCATAGTTACCTTCCAGGTGTCCTTCATCGGAATGAATCAGGCTACCTTGGTCAGGCGATCAACTACTACCCATATCACGTTTAGACCTCCCCTGGTAGATGGGAGTCCGACCACGAATCCATGGAGATATCATGAAACTTCCACTCTGGAACTGGCATCGATTGCACCATCCTGCCCGGTCGTCGGTGCTCAAATTTCACCTTCTGGCAAGTGAGACACCTCAGTACGAACTCGGTAACATCTGCCTTCATCCCCGACCACCAGAAGTACCTCTTCATGTCTTTATACATATTGGAGGCTCCCAGATGAATGGATAATGAAGAAAAGTGGGACTCTCATAGGATGCGCTCCTTCAGATCAGCGCTGCTTCGTGGAATGCATAAACGGCCCTTAAGTCTGATCAGATCATCATCATGTAGTCTGAAATCGTATTTCTGACTCTCAAACGTGCCCTCTGTCAGCTTTTGTCTGACCTTTCTCATATAGGCATCGCTCCTCTGAGCCTCTCGCACCTCATCAACCAAGCTAGAAGAAGCGAGTAGCGAATGAAGTGAGTGTGCTCGACGGCTCAGGGCGTCAGCTACAACATTGGCCTTCCCTTCTTTGTACTGGAGGTCAATGTCATAGTCTTTCAAGAATTCTAACCATCTTCTCTGTTGAAGATTCAACTCCTTCTAAGTGAATATATATTTCAAACTCTTATGGTTGGTGTAGATAGTCACACTAACCCCGTACAAGTAGTGGTGTCATATCTTCAAGGCGAAGACTACAGCTCCCAACTCCAAATCGTGTGTGGGGTAGTTCTCCTCATGTGTCTTCAGCTGGCGAGAGGCATAAGCGACCACCTTGCCATGCTGCATGAGTACGCAACCCAATCCCCTGCCGGATGCATCACAATAAACCTCAAAGCCCTCCGTACTGTCTAGAATGGTCAGAACAGGTGCAGAAGTCAATGAGTCCTTCAAACTCTGGAATGAACTCTCACAGTCATCCGTCCATACGAATGGTGCATCCTTCTTCATCAGACTGGTCATCGGCTTTGCGACCTTAGAGAAATTCTTCACAAATCTGCGGTAGTAACCTGCCAAATCGAGAAAGCTTCTGATGTCGGTAACTGTCTTCAGTCTAGGCCAGGTGCGTACAACATTAATCTTTGCTGGATCTACAGAGATCTCAGCATCCGAGATGACATGACCAAGGAAAGAGACCTGGTCAAGCCAAAACTCGCACTTGAAGAACTTAGCATAAAGCTGGTTCTCCCTCAGTATCTCCAAAACTCTCCTCAAATGATTATCATGCTCATCTCTGGACTTTGAATATATCAATATATCATCGATGAAGACAACAACCGAATTGTCCAGCTGCTCTCTGAACAAATGGTTCATCAGATCCATAAACTTCACCGGTGCGTTCGACAAATCGAACGGAATCACTGTAAATTCGTAGTGGCCGTATTGTGTCCGGAATTCCATCTTCTCAATGTCATCTTTAATGGATATCTGATGGTACCCCGATCTGAGATCAATCTTGGAGAACACAGACGCCCCCTTCAACTGATCAAACAAATCGTCTATGCGTGGTAGCGGGTACTTGTTCTTCACTGTGACTGCATTCAACTCTCTGTAGTCGATGCAGAGGCGGAGGCTGCCATCCTTCTTCTTAACGAAGAGTACTGGCACTCCCCATGGTGAAACACTAGGTCGCACAAACCCTTTGTCGACTAGGTCTCTCAGCAGTTCTTTCAATTCATTCATTTCAGCCGGAGCCATGCGCCAAGGCGCCTTAGCTATCGGTCCGGTCCCTGGCAGTAGCTCGATGGTGAACTCAACCTCCCGTGCTGGTGGCATGCCGGGTAGTTCCCTAGGAAAGAGATCAGGAAACTCCGACACCACTGGTACATCGGGGTCGTACTCGGGGTCCCTCTCTATGTCCTGAACATAGCAAAGGTATACTTCTCCCTTCTTCCTCAATTCTTTAAACATAGTCATAGCGGAGATGATCTTGGTCGAAGGCTCTTTGGGTCTCTGACGGTATGATATTGTAACCCCAGATGGACTCCTGAGTAGCAGTCGGTGCTCAGCGTAGAGGATACGACCCTTGTGCCGCTCCAACCATTTCATCCCGAATATCACATCAAACCTAAATCTTTGAACTCGATCAAGGTGGTAGGAAAGTCTTCACCCTTGATTCTGATGGTGGCTGCTCGGTAGTAACGAGTGCATCGAGCCTTCTCCTTAGACGGGAGCGTAACTGTGAAGTCCGGTAGCTCGTCAGTGTCTAGCCTCAACCTCCTTGCAAATGAATACGATATGAAGGTATGCGAGGCCCCTAAGTCGAAGAGCACTGACGCATCAACGCCATTGATCGGAAAGGTACCGGTGAGGATAGTACCGCTTTCGCCGGTCTGTGCCTCTATAAGAATGCTTAGTGTACCTTCCGTACCGAGTCCACAACCTATTGTATTTCACAAGCTTTCATGAGTATTGATGGTATAACAAGAGTCGTAACAATAATATGAACAACACTGTTATTTTATTAATAACCATCCTTTTTACATCTTGGGCTTCCTTCATTACAACATACTTAAAGTATTACATGGCTAATACTGCCTAAAGGTTAGGTTTAGTCGCCTCGGTCTCATATGCGTAGCATTGATTACTGCTGACGGTGTTGTATTAAGCTTGATCTTCTTAATACCATGATAACATTCTTGACTCTCCACCCGTGATTAACACATCTCCTGATTTAAGTACCAACTTCTTGGCACGGTCCACATGCTTCTGCTCGCCATAAAGGAACTCAGCGTCGTCTCCAATGGACCAAGACACTACGGGTATCCCTTTTACAAGAGACTCCGATGTCTCGTCCTCATCTTGATGTAATCCAAGTCGTCCTTCTTTTTCATAGAAGTTGACGATGCATAAGTCTCCTTGTATGTCTGGGATCGGGTCAGCTTCAAGTTGCTGAGCGATCTCCACGGCTTATGTAACAACCGGATGGAATTCTTCGGGTATCTCCGGTGGTGATGCTCCATCTTGTGCTCTCATATTCTGGTATGTCTTGGCATACGGGTTCCAATCCTTGCCTAGGCTCATCATCCTTAATTTCATCTTTGATCCTCCAGGGTATTCTAGTGTATAGAAACCTCCCGGTCCCACTCCTAACTGACTGCATCTCCTGATTATGGCTATTTATGCTTTGGGTGTCAGGCATCCCCTTAATAAAATCATACCTGGGTGGATAACCTAACACTGATCTTTCGGGATCTCTCGGGTTTCGATGTCGGTCGCTTCCAGGTTAAGTGTTAAAGGTATTGGATAACAAATGTTGAAGTTTCCTAAGGTGGTAGTAAGCTATATCTTACTTAAGTTCTAATTAAATACTAGAATCTTATCTAACTCAAACATTCACTCAAACATGCATGAAATGCGGTAAGCAAGCAGTTTTATCTCTTAATGGGTTATAGAGATACCTGGTCACGATGAGGGTTCAGCCTCATCCTCCCGGTCCACCATGTGTAGAGTAGGCCCAGACTTCTAGCCATCCTAGGGTCCCTTGCCAGTAGCAGGATGTGACGCCTTCGAACCATCGGATCCGGCCTTCAGTGCGGCCTTACCCTTGCCCTTGCCCTGAGTGTCGGGTCGGTAGGCTCTACTCTCGGGATTCTTGTAACATTCGTAGGCTCGATGTCCGAGTATCCCACAGAAGTTGCACTCCACCTTGTTGCCCTCACAGTCGAGTCCCGGGTGGTCCTTGTGACACCTACCACAGTTATAATGGTGTTGGTAGCTCCCGGACTCAGATTCTAATGGTATACAACACTAGTAATAGGTTCTCAAGGTTTCTAATCGATTGCTAACTCAAATTAAGGTGTACTCATTACCCTTTGGCGCTTTCGAGCGCAGAGGTTTTGCGGCTATAGCATAGGTTAGCTTAAGAGGCTCTTCAGTAGCCTTGTCTTTCTCTCTCTTTCCCTTTGAGCCCTTCTGGGACTGATGTTGGTATTTTGCTTTCTTGTACCCACCTTGCCCTGGATTATCGGCGCCTTTACCAGCAGACTTCCTCTTCGAAGCATTGTCCCCGTCCCTTAGCTGGACGGTAATCTCAACCTTTACAGCGGCATGATAGCACTCCTGCAAGGTAGTATAGCTCGCCGACCCCATGCCATAGTGGAGTCGGTGGCTTAGCCCGCCGTAGAAGCGGTCTACCAAGATCTGGTCTGAGTAACCAAGTCCCGGTAGAAGACGAACGAGAGCGGTGAACTCCAAGTAGTAGTCGTCCACCGTCATCTTGTCAGTCTTCTTCAAAGCATCCAACTGTAGCCGCTTCTTAGTCTGTACATGGGTGGGATAGTACTTGGCTCTCAGCAAGGCCGTCAACTGCTCCCAGCCGAAGTCGGGGTTGACCACATGCTCGGCCCTTACCAACTTCCACCAATTTCCTGCAGCACCCTTCAAGTAGAACGCAGCAAGTCGCACCTTGATTCTAGCAGGAACATCAAGGGTCTCGAAGGAGGTCTCCAGCTCAGAGATGTACACCTCAAGCTTGGTGGGATCAGTCTCCCCTTTGAACGGTGGGGGTCGAAGGTCAGCAAGTCTTCACCCAGTTGGGTTCCCGGGGCTGTGGCGGTGGTGCGCCGGGCTGGTATCCCATGTGCCCCAGGGCGGCAGCAATGATCCCAGCTATAGTCTGCCCACCCGGTATCTCGGTAGCCTCTTCACCTCGGCCACGGCCTCGGCTTCTCTCCTTCCTAACATCTGAATAAGCATAAAGCACATTAGGCTTGTGATTACAAAGGTCTCGGTTCACGAGTTTATAACGTCCTTGAACGGTAAAGACGATCCACACTTATTAGTGGTTATCTGACTCTTCTCACACTAACCATCTCACAACCTTAACCCATAGCTCATATTTTGTTTCGGTATCTACCTAAGTTCGGTATTTCTAGTAATCAGAGCGTAACTACGCTCTGTTACCACATTTTGTAACACCCCAACTCATATAACAGTGATTATCGCATAAACCTCCTAACATATATATTAACATCGCAGCAGATAAATTACAAAAGTCGATGTTACCGCCGTTAGTCACCCACGTGACTAACTAGGCATACTCCATTACCCAGTTTCTAGCTACGGTCTGACAATCCAGAATATACCGAACATAAGTATTTACAACCCTTAACCGAAATACACAAAATGAGTCTCAAGTATCTCAAACTCTAATATAGTTTACAACAACCTCTAATATCATCAAACAGGTGTAGACGCACAACCCGTATACAAAAGTAAAGCCCATAGTAAGTCTACCCGCTCCTATTATCAAGGTGGGTCTTCTGCGGACGTTTACCTGAAAAATTAATATCGATGCCACGAGGGGCTCAGCACCTCGCTGGTATGATTAACGTGTAGCCCCCAAGCTAACGGGGCCACGCACGACTACTTTGTCGTAAACATGCGATTGATTATTCATACGACATTTGTAAGAAGTATAATAAACCACGACGCAAACATATGAAATAATTCATAGCTCAACAGTTCGAATATCGTCATGGACATTCATTTGGTAAGTGAGTTAGCTCTTTAACTCCTTAAATTGAGAATTATACAATTCTCACTTCAAACTTTATCTCAAATAAGTCAACCGTTCTTTAATTAGATTTGGTTATACTTAGACCATTGCTTATTTTTGTCGGGTCAAAAGTAACCCTAGCCAGCGAGCTATTAACTCCATTGGTTTAAATAAGACAATATTTCTTAAATTGGGATTTAGGTGATCCCACTGCACCCTCTTAATATGCCTTCCACCACGAACAGAAATTTGAGGTGGCGAGTCTATATGTCGACTTTAGGCGACAAGTCCGAAGACAAGTCTTAATGAAAACCGGATCTGATACAGATACCGACCTCCTCCTTCAAACACATGTGACCGGACCATCCCGGATTCCTCACCCCCCACAAGTTCCAGTTAGTAGAAGTCTCGAAGACATAATTTTGTTAGTTAAACCTTTTCCGGGTATTAACCAACCAATAACGGGGAGTGTGTTATGTTCTCATACAAATGTTTACAAAGCATAGTTAGTAAATGAACTCAAAGATATGTCGTGTTAGTATAAAACAAACACGCAATAAAATACGGTAAACTGGTTGCATGCTTTATCTTGTTTAGTCAAAACATTTAAACAAACAGCACACAAGCCGAGGGACACCTCGTTAGCAAGCAAGCTACAAGAAAACCATACCGTTCACCGTCAGTCGTTCGGTTGCCTATTCTCCTCCGGAGTCCAAATACTCAAATCCTATAACAATCATCCAATCAGGCGGGTAATTACTTTAATTAACCTAGTTTATACAATCACTAATGATTTCCAATTAATAACCACTGAGCATTGTAGTTTAGTCTTAATCACACAAGTTAATTATTTCTCATTATATCTTGTACTAGTTCACACTTCTAATGACCATAAAATGTCACCAAACAACCCCTAAAATCATATAATAACATTACTAATCAATCCCATCCATTTCCCCTCTTAAAACAACTCACGGTTGCAATTTTCGTTTGGTCCAGACCTATAGTCCCGGACCAAGTTGTCTTATGCACTCTCGGCTGGAAAAATGAGCTGGTACGGGTCTTTGTACCGACCCCAGGTCCCGGACCAATACAGGAGCTAACTTTCGGCAGTTTTTAAATGTTGGTCCGGGACTTATTACTAGACCTAGGTCCCGGACCAACCTAAACATGAATTTTTGGCAGGTTTTTAGTGCTGGTCCGGGACTTTATCCAAGGACCAAGTCCCGGACCATACATTAAACTGTTAAATTTTACAGTTTTGAGCATCATTCCACACTTGTTCTTTTGTCCAATTTTCTTCTAATCTTTCCTCATGTATACCTACATGTTCTAACACCATTTTAGCACTTTAAACCCTCCTAACTCATTAACCAACTCTTCACTAAATTCCTTGATCAATTACTCAAATTCTTACTCTTTTTGCCTAACCCTTGCAACTTAATTCCTTAAGCTTATAAGATGTAAATTTTGCTTACAACCATAACTAACCCAATTGTTTCCACACAACCATTTAGACCACACCTAATGCATTATCAGTCATCTTCACCTCCTTCACTCAAAATTCTCAAGGTTATGTTCTCTAGTTCATACCTAAATCCTCACAAGACATAATACATCATTTCCTACTGATTTTGCACTAGTCTTAACATTTCTCATACCATGATTTTGGCGTGTTAAATCGGCCCATCTAACCTCTAATTCCTCCTAGACAATCCTAGGTCATTCTAATCCTCAAGAACACCTTAGTTTATCTATTTCCACCAAATTAATCCGTTATGAATCCTAGTAAGTTCTAGGTCACAGTAATTCATTAGAACACTTAAAAACACTTGGTTTTTAAACCAAATTTTGAAATAGCTTCCCTACTATATTATTACACCCAGACACATAGTTTTCCTTCCTAAACAACCCAAGACAATCCAATCATTAATGGTTGTTCTCTACACACAATTTACACTTAAACTACATCAATTCAAATATAATGCATAAACTTAAATTGCTTGGCACTTAGGCCCTTAAATGACATGTCTCTTAGGCCCTTAAATGACATAAATTTAAACACTGAATTTCCATCATTTAGCTATAAACCTGCATTTACACACATCAATCCCATATGCTCTTGTAATTCACCTTATGATTATTTTACTAACTCATTTACCATTGGTTCTTTAGTCACAAGTTCACAAGTATGATCATGTTATTTCCTAGGTTATATAATCCATAATATAATGTAAGATCTAGGCTACATTTTGTATCAAACTAAACACAATTCCTTAAGACATTAAAACTACATTATGGTAAGTCATTTACCTTATGTTTTTCAAGCCTTTCTCTCTTTCTCCTTTCTTGTATTTTCTGATTGAAAATGTTCAAGGGGTTTGTTCACTTGCTAAAATATTACCCAATGATCAAAGGAAGGTAATGAGTGCTAAGTAAAACACTTTGACTCATGGAATCATCTCTAGATTTCAAAGGAGTGCTTAATGCACTAAAATAAGGATTTACCTTATGAAACCTAGGAAGGTTTTTCTGTAGATAATCAAAGCAAGGCTTGAACTAAGCCATTGGAGCTTGGAAAATGACTAATATCATGAAAGAAACATAGCACAATGAGAAGCCATTTTCGGTCAAGTAGAAAAGGAAGGAAAAGATGAGTTTTTGTGCTCTTTCTTACCTTAAACCAAAGAGGGTATAAACTAGCTCTTGAAACTGAATTTTCCTCTTCAAATGGAGCTCCTTCAATGGAGTCCAACTTCTGGTTTTGGAATTTTGAAAAGAGAGGATGGAAGGCCTTGACTTAACTAGCACAAATATGCACTTGGTTTTGGATTTGGAGCTTGGAGTTGCATTTGGCAAGCAAATGAAGTTGATGAACTATGGAGTGCTGCTTCAAAGTTTTCTTGGGAGGAAGAAGATGAATAAAAACGGTGGAGAAGAAAGGAATGAGAAGGGAGGAGAGAGAAGAGAGGTATTCTAAGGTAAGATATTTGGTAAAAGCAAATAGTACTTTCTTTCCTTTCCCTCTTCTTTTCTAAATGTGCTGGCCATTGGTGATGACTCGCCTATCTAAAAACCGGCCCTCCTCCCTTTATTAGATATTTATGGACTTAATTTGACCATTGACTAATTAAAGGGGATTAAAGTCTTAATTGAGCACTATTTGGTCACTATTCATAATTAGTGCACAAATTTGTGAAATGTTTGGTTTTTCATTGATTTAGGCTTCCTAATGTGATACTAAATAGTACACATGTTGATTAAGGTATAAATTTGGTCATTTAGCCACTCAAAACCCATTTCTAAGATAATTTTTCAAAAATGTGCTTTAAGGAGTCTTAAAGCACAATTTATGTTTTAACTTGTTTTTGAGCTAGGTTTTCTTTGGTAATTGATTTAACATGTTCATTAGCATGTTAAAAAGTTCTAAGAATGCTCTTTGGGTCCTAATCAAGGTTACACCAGGTCTAGAGCAAGTATTTGCTTAAATTGTCTTTATAGTGTTTTCTTGTGTTTTCTATGGTTTTAATTGTTTACCAATGTTTCTAAGGCATGATTTAGCCTTATTATATCATAATTTAACATTTTATTAACATAGATAGGTTTGGGGTATTTAATTCTTCAACCTCTCTGAAATAAACTACCTCTGGTATCTCTACTGGTTTGTAGATAGGCTCAAACAAAATATTCTCAATCATTGGATAGTCGGGTTGAGTTGAGGTTGGGGAGGGAGGGCAATATAGGTCTTCAGCATGTCGCTCAGCCTCTTCATTAGACTCCTCTACAGCTTAAAAAATAATAGGCTTGGAATGGTTTTCACCCATCAAAGTCTCTGCTTGAATTTGGTCCACTAGGTCCGAATAACTTTGGCTACGGGAGAATTCCACTTGCTCTTGTGCTAACTGCTGTGATATCTGATTAAGTTGCCTTTCCCATGTCTGGTTTATGACTTCTTGCTCAGCAAATTTGGCATCTATATTGGCAAACCTAGCATTAGTTATTTTTCTTTGCTCTAGGAGCTCCTCCAGCATACTCTCTATCCTGCTCATGTCCTCCTTAGGAGGCTTCTGATAGGCATAGAATTGCTCGAACTCCATTTGCATTCTGGTGAAACGACCCCTATTAACCATAAATACAGCGGAAATAAAACTCTAAGGCGATTACAGACCATCGGGTTCCAAACACCCGGCACCAAACCTCACCAATTACAACTTACAATCTACAAAAAGCTACGGTCTGAACTCGAGAAAAACTTAAACACAAACATAAGAAAATTAAACACATTAACACTCTCCACACAACCTACCCATCTCCAATCACTCATGTTGCGTGGCCACCTGTAAATCAATTGTACCTGCAAGATGAAACCAAGAGCCCACCCCGGGAGGGTGAGTCAGTTCCCATGGAATGGACTGGTAATTCTCCAAAACAATCTTTTAAATAAACCTCTTCAAAATAAACAGTAACTTGAAATTAAAACTCTGAAAGTAAGCGGGAAACAAGGCACTTTAAAGCACCAAGCCAAAGATAACAGTTAAGGATAAGATAACGATAGAAAGGTAAAGTTAGAGAAACAAAATCACATCATGTGTTAGTGAACTCCCATTTCCTTAGTTAACCCAATTCCTATTGGAGTAGAAAACTCAGATAGTCACAAAGGAATCGGAATGATAAAACAGATCCAAAACCAAGAACTCAAGAGTGGAATAGTTTCAACTGGGAGAGATGGCCCCCACCGCCATACGTCCTTTAGGACGGGGATATACAGCTCCTCACTGTTTATCACGTCCACTAAGGACAGGGGATATACAGCCCCTCATCTGTTAACTACGTCCACTAAGGACAGGGGATATACAGTCCCTCTCTGTCTACAAGTCCCTTTTGGGACAGGGATATACAGCCCCTCATGTCTATCACGTCCACTAAGGACAGGGGATATACAGCCCTCAGATCTATCACGTCCCTTTCTGGGACAGGGGATATACAACCCCTCACTGTCTATCACGTCCCTTTCTGGGACAGGGGATATACAACCCCTCACTGTTACCATTGAAGACGCGCGCACGTCGAAACCTCAAGAACCCGCTCATGGATGAAATAGTATCCAGAGTCAAAAGAAAGATTTCCAAGATTGACCTTTTTCCAAATTCCCACTAGATCACCAACTACCCAGAGCAATACCAAAACACTCAGTCCTACAGAGTGCAGAAGCGTAAACCCTAAGCAGTCAATGTCTAACGGGGCACCAAATAGAGGAACCAATACCCAAGTGAGTTTCACATCCAAGGCTCAGTTAGTCATACAGGCTGAGTTAGTCACACAACCATTTCCTTTTTAGAAATTCCTCTTAAAGTCAGTTAGCGTTTTCCAAAACATTCCACAAGTCAATCAGCAAAAATATCAGAGTACGAGAAATCGTACAAAACATTCCATAAAGTCCAAAACACAACAAGCTGAGTACGAGAAATCGTACAAAACATTCCATAAAGTCCAAAACACAACAAGCTGAGTACGAGAAATCGTACCTGGTCAACGCTGTAGCAGTTCTAGTAAACTTGTGCAAACATTCAACAATTCTCTGAGGAACATTGAAGATAATTTGCTATCAATAACTTGTACCCTAAGTTAAACTTATATAAATTCCTCTCTCTTATTTCCAAATCCCAATTATCTTATAAGCCCTCGCTTATGTGTTATGTATAATCTTTGAGTTATCTAAGAATGTTGTATATCCCAAGGTGGTAAAATCAAGGAATGTATCTTATTAACACCTGCTAACTGACCACTCATATCCACTTTATTCATATTTAACCACAATCCTCACATTCAAGACTTTTGAGACCTTTATAACACAAATGTGTTTACATTATATAATTAAATCTATAAATTCCAATAGAAATCTTAAGCTGAATACCTTTATTCTTAATTTAGAATAAACATTATATTATGACCTATGATAGATTCATCCCATAATACTATACTATTATTTCACAATGTAATGATTATGTATTTTATCAATATCTACTAGATAATCCATTGTGATAAGTTTTCCCCTTAACTTAATTAAGATACATCTTGTATATTGGAACCATAGTGTTGTAGACGCATTATATCATAACCTAATTGAGTTACTAACTCATTTATCTTATCTTTAGTCCAGAAAGACTTTTTATTACATCCAGCTAATAATCTTGACATAAGATGTTAAATTACTTTTCATCTTGAAACAACTATATTATAGTTAACTTAGACTTATCGAACTCTTACATTTAGTATTCACAAGGTACATTATTTGCTTAATTACTACCTATATAATAAGGTGTTTAAATATAACCTTTTATGTATCCTTACTTACCTTTAATCTCCTAAATATTTTATTTTTACACCCATTCACTCTATAGACTATGTATAATCCTTTTGTACTAAACTTCAATAAACTTAAGCCTTAAATACGTTTTAAATTAATGGTGGCCATCGGGTCCGGTTCTACCCGGAACCGATTGGAACCGGAACCGGCCGGGAACCGGTGGGAACCGGAACCGGAACCGAACCGCCTCAGCCGGTTCCGAATACGAATACATGTTTTGAGATTCGGGCCCGGAACCGGAACCGGAACCGCTCGGAACCGGCTGGAACCGCTTGGAACCGTCGTCGGATTCGGAACCGGGAACCGGAACCGGAACTGCAACCGGTGGAACCGGAACCGGAACCACCCCGGAACCGGTTGAAGTTACCGTTGGAATCGGGCCAAAATGACGTCGTTTTGGGTCTCGGGCGCGCGCTCCTCTGAAGAAAATAGTCGTTAGATCCCAAGCACGCGCATTGCAATATGAAGGCCAACATCATGATTGGTATGAGATGAATGGGGATAACACCACTTAGGACTTCTATCTTCTAATATTTTAGAATGTATTAGTAATTTAGTATTACTTTCTTTCCATGTAATCTTTTTTTTAAGACTTGCAAATTGAAATCATGTAACCTCTTAGTAGCTGTACTCTTTTTCCTTATTAAGGTTTTCTCAAAGGGTTTTTACCTAATAAGCTTTTATGAGGCAGTGAATCATATAATAAAATTCTCTTTGTTCCTTATTTTTTGTAAATTCAATAAAATTTCCTAATTCTTTGTTTCTTACACATTTAAGATTATAAACTTGAAGAATAACCTATCTAAGAGTAAAGTGGATGAAAAGAGCAACGTGTGCGCTCAAACGGATCTCAAATCGGAGCTAAAACGAAGCAACTGGAGCCGATCGAATCTTTCCGGAACCGCTCCGGAACCGGTCGGAACCGATCAGAACCGGAACCGGCCGGAACCGGTTTTTTGACCGAATCCGAAGCGAATCCAGATTTTAGAACCGGAACCGGAACCAGAACCGCCCAGACAGGTTCCGAATACGAATACACATTTTCCGGAACCGGAACCGGTGGAACCGGAACCGGAACCGGAACCGGTGGAACCGGACCCGTGGCCACCATTATTTTAAATTGTTTCACAAAACCTAAGGTTTCAAAGGAATAACTTAATAAATTAATTCCCTTTATTGTATTTAGGATGGACAATATATCTACATGGAGTAGAATGTATCAAAGAATTAAATTCTGGTTCGTAAGCGAAATTGTTAATTATATGAAAATTCTCATATTTTATATTCAAATAACCTATCATTAATTCCCATTACCGTAAAGTATATCAATATAATATCTGATGTAACTTAGTTTTATCTAACAAAAGGTTCAAAGGTTTTAAGTATCAAATTCCTATTTATAAACCTTCTTTAAATTCTAACTACTAAATACCTCACTTAATTGTAAACTCACACCCTAAGTATTGGTAATAAATGTTATAAATGTATTTCATATGGCTTATCTAATGCCAGGAAACTTAAGGATAATTATTTAGATAAATTTCCAAATCATCGTTTAATATAGAATATATCATAATCCTTATAATGATTCTATCTTAAAACATTAAGTTATATTTCACTACCATAAATGTTAAGAAATGATTAAATCTAGACTTACTAATCCACCTCACATTTAGATGTAAAAGTATTTTACTTATCTTATTATGGTTTTATATTAAGAATATTTAGATGTAATCGTATTACATTAGTTTATCATTAATTATAGAATAAAATCTATTTGTGCAATATTTTATGTAATCTAATCACAATTTTTCCTAAGTATTAACTTATTAATTACTTAATCCCAATTTTAGATTCACATTCTGATCATTGACAAATAATACTATACAAGTATTTTAATATGGTTTACATATAAACCTTGGAAATTCAAAGGTAACTCTTTAAGCCTAATTCATTACTATAATTTAATACCACCTCATATAATATTCTTTTATTGGTATTATGTAGGGGTTTAGTTTAACTTATTAATTCCTTCGTATTATATTTCCTATAAGGTATTTAATTTTATTATGTTTACTGTGTATATATTTATATATACTTGGATTTGTACAAAACATTATTTATGTAGTTTTATTGTATTTAATTATTTATATTAACTTTTACACACACCTACATCCAAATATGGTTAATAAAATAAAGTATTTTCCTTAGTTCCAATTAAGTATATTAACTACCATATTATATAATTAATATAAATGTAGATTAATTTAGCTCCTTGATTTAACCTAAGTTACTATTTTATTTCTTTTACTATATGTGTAAATATATATATATATATATATATATATATATATATATATTTCCTTAGTTTTAATTAAGAATATTAACTCCCATATAATATAATAAATAAAACGTTAAAAATAATTATATTCCTTGATTTATATAAGTTCCCACTTAAATATGTATATATACATATATGTAAATAATTTCACTTCCATTAAAAACTAATACCTAAACATTTATAAACTTACTGTTATAAAGTGTTAATTTAGTGTTCCATATTTTTCCCAGCTTAAAAAGTTTATTAACAAACCATACTTTAATTTTTGGTTACATTTAAAACTATATATTATAAGTTATTCTTATGAAAAACTCATAAACACGATTTTTAAAACCATTTATCATTGCCCAAAAATTCCCAAACTTAATATACAGTAACTATAACATTTTAGACATATTATAAAATTTTTATTTCATAAAAATATCTTTTTAATTTAGCCAAATAATTCCAGAAAACCCGTAACTTGCAAAAATCATAACTTATGTTTAAAAACTCCAAAACCATAATAATTTACATCAAAATAAACTAGATTAAATAAGGAATCTATGGTTAAAATTTCAAGTCAAATTACATTAGAGAAGATATTTAAATTAACCCAACAAGTTAGGACTATTTACTGGAATTTATAAAAACCTTTATAAACTTATTCTGGAATGTTTTAATCTCGGCCGTCCAATCTTTTAAAATGAGATCGGACGGCCCCTGTACTCCGAGTTCATCAGCGAAGATAATAAGCAGGTTGAGTACTAAATCACAGATATCTCCTAATCTACAGAACGAAATCAAGTGATTCTTGTTTCTATGGATTCGAAATCGAATTCCGGTTCTATTGATGTCAATTTCCCCAATTATAATGCAGTATTGAAATACCCCAAACTTAGATATGGTGTTTAAATGATAAACTAAGATATAAGGAGGCTAAATAATGCCTTAGAAAAATTAAGAAACATTTCTAATCAAAGAAAATATAAGGAAACACCAAAAGAGCAGTTTAAGCAAAAACGTGCTCTAAGCTTGGAGAGACATGGGAGAGTACCCAAATATTGTTTTAAGACCTTAGTAATACCCTAATGGTCATTTTAAATCAATTACCAAAGAAAACCAAGCTTGAAAACAAGTTAAAACACAAAATGTGCTTTAAGGAGTCTTAAAGCACGTTTTTGAAAAATTGTCTTGTAAATGAGTTTTGGATGGCTAAATGTCCATCATTACTTTTTAATTAACATGTGTACTATATAGTATCACATTTGGAAGTCTATATCAATGGGAAATCAAAAATTTCACAACAATGTGCCTTGTTTTGGTGAATAGTGAATTAATTATGCTAGTTTATAACATAAGTCTATATAAGTGAGACATTTGGTCAACAAAGACTTAAGTACCCTCATTATTAAAAAGGGGGCCGGTTTCTTAGGAGGTGAGTCACCACCTTCATGAGTTATTAAGCAATTAAGAAAGCAAATAAGACTTATAAAGCATAAAGTACTATTTACCTTTTAACATAAATATCACATTTTACTTACCTCTCTCCTCATCTCCTCATTTCTTCTTGTTTCACACGGTTTCTTCAAGCTCTCTCCCTTTTCCATTAACATGAAGAACAACTCCATGCTAGCTCCATCTAGCTTTGCCCACATCTTGCTCATTTTAGCTCCAAATCCAAAACAAAATACATATTCTTCTTAGTTAGCTCAAGCTCCTTCTTTCTATCTTTTCAAAACTTCAAGAGCTTCATTTTGGTGCCAAGTCAAACCACCATTAGAGGAGGAAATTCAAGTTTGGAGACTCCATTGGCATCTCCATTCTCTTAAGGTGAAGAAAGTGTAAGAAAATCTAGGTTTCCACCATTTTCTTCACATGTCCGAAAATATATACTCATGGAACTCCATGTTTATGCCTTGTTCTAGCTTGTTTCTACTCTTCAAAGGAGAGAGGAGGTCCTTCTTGCTTCATATCCAAGCTTGTCTTGAGGAACTAAGGTAAAACAATCAATTCAAAACCTTAAAACACATTTTAACCTAGGTTTTATTCCTTAAGGTAAATGTGTTGTTTAGTGCTCATTAGAGTTATTGGACATTGTTTAGAACATTGGCAAGGAGATACACATTGGTGACCGAGATTGAACAAAGAAAAACCTAAGGAAGAAAGCTTTTAAGCTTGTAAAAGAACAAGGTAAATTACTTACCTTAAGGTGTTTTGTTGTTTAAGGAAATGGGATTTAGGTATATGATGAGTTTAGTGTAGAGTTTATATTGGGAAGGTGTTATAAAACCTAGAAGAAACAATGACTATACTTGTGAACTTGTGACTAAAGAGCAAATGAGAAGAAGAGATAGTTAAAACAATGTGGAGATGAATTACAAGAAGCATTTTATTTCAATGGGAGCCTTGTTGAGTGTATTCGCAGGTTGAAGGCAAATATATGTGGAAATTCAGTGGTTAAGATTATTGTCATTTAAGGGCCTAAGCACCAAGCATTTTGAGTTTAAGCAATATATGATGATGTGGTGAAGTTTTAGTGTAAATTGTGTGTTAAGGTGTTGTGATGAGAATTTGTGTGGTATTGGTTGTTTGATGGAGAAAAACCATGTATTAGGAGGTATTATATACTAGAGAACCCATGGCAAAATTTAAAGGAGAGCTTAAGTGTTTAAGATATTCTAAGGGAATTTAATGACTAAGGAAGTACTAGGATGTTCTATAGGTTGTCTTGATGAAAAAGGGTGAAGTTAAGGTGTTCTAATGACTTATAATGACTTAGGTATCACCATGGAGGATTTGGGAATCAAGAGAATGTATTTGAGTATTTAGGATTTAGGCAAATATTGGTAAACAACTAGGAAGGAAATAATGTGTTGATGGATGGAAGTTTAAGTTGTGAAGGAACATTAAGTAAATGCATAAGAGAGTTTTGGATAGTGAGAGATGCTTGGGAGATGATGTTATAGTGGTGAGGAAAACATTTGGCATAGTGGTTACATTAGGTATGAACCACCACCTAGAAACCTAGAGGAAAGCATTACAAGTGTTAGCATAATTACAAGGGAAAATGTATAATGATTAAGGTGAAACTTGGTGAATGATTTAATGTGTTTGGAGGATACTCTAAGGTGGGTTTAAGGGTCTAAATGATGTTAGAACACATTGGATGGCTTGAGGAAAGGTTTAGTGAAGATTTGGCAAAGTTTGGGCATGATTTAGTGGCGTCCGACCCAGGGGTCCGACCCAAGTTTGGGTCGGACGGCCTCTGTTTAACGCCAGGGAAAGGTTCTGGAATGGTCCGACCCAGAGGTCTTGGGTCGGACATGGGTCGGACGGGTGATTTTTTAAAGGGCAAATAAGTTTCTGGAATGGTCCGACCCAGAAGGTTGGGTCGGACGTGGGTCGGACATGGGAGGTTTTAGAAGACGGAAAGTTTCTGGAATGGTCCGACCCAGAAGGTTGGGTCGGACGTGGGTCGGACATGGGAGGTTTTAGAAGACGGAAAGTTTCTGGAATGGTCCGACCCAGTTGGTTGGGTCGGACGTGGGTCGGACATGTAGGGTTTTCCAAACCCGAAAGTTACTGGAATGGTCCGACCCAGAGGGTGGGTCGGACGGTGGGTCGGACGGCCCTTAACACTTAAAAAAAAAAGTTTGAATTCTAAGAATGATAAATGGTGATAAGGTATACCTTTGGTAGGGTGATAAAGATTGTGACCCTAAGAACTTAAGGGCTTAAGTTAAGTTAAGTTAAGTATAAATAATAATGTTTATAAAGTTAAGCTTGTAAGCAAAGTGGCAAAGACTTGAGAGGTTATTGAATGGGAATCTTAAGAGACTAAGTGAGTTAAGCAAGACGCAAATAACTAATGACCTAAAAATGAATGAATGTTTTAGGTTTGTGAATTGGGACCCCGAAGAAGGATAATCAAACAACGATCGACGGTGAACGGTACAATCCTTCTTGTGACCTGCTTGCTAACGAGGTGTCCCTCGGCTTGTGTGCTATCTGTTTAATTGCTATGACTAAAACAAGATAAAGCATGCAACCGGTTATATTTATTCTCGTTGTGTTTGTGTTATCTTTACACTAACCCGCGAGACTTGAGATGGTTACTAACCAAGTCTAGTACTTACTGAGTTAAGAATAAGAGTTAAGTTTGAAGGTTGTTGGTTAATGCCCGTTAAGGCTTAGCTAGCACATGGTGTTTAAGATGTCTACTAACTGGAACTTGAGTGAGGAAACCCGGGACCGATCTCCGGTCATGCATGCTAAGGAAAAAGGGGGACGGTATCTGAATCAGATCCGCCCTCCGCTTAAGGACTTGTCTTCGGACTTGTAGCCTAGGGCCGGTTGCCGGCTCAGCTACGCTGGACTCCCGTCCAGAGTAGGTGGCATTAAGATGGTGCGGTGGGATCACCTAAATCCCAGGTTCGAATTAAGCTACAACCAATCCCTTCCAGGAAAGGTTTGTATACTGAGGTTAAGATTAAGATTGAGATTAAGATTAAGGTAAGGTAAGGAAATGAGATTAAGGAAATGAGGACTAAGGAGGGGGTTACTAACCCACTTGATAAGGGAACGCTTGAGACGTTCATTGTTTGTGAACTATATATGTTCATCTGTGGTTATTGTTATTGCACTTCATATTATGCTTGTGTATGTAATCAATTCCATGCTATCGACAATTAGTCGTCGTAGCCCCGTTAGCTTGGGGGCCATGAGAGGGTGTACCAGCATTCGTGCTGACCCCCTCGGGGGCTATTTTTACACTTGCAGGTAAGAGACCCATGAGGACGCACTACAAGAGTAGGAGCGGTTAGACTTAGGGTGGGACATTTATTTTGAGTTCGGGTTGCGCCTGTGCACCCGACTGTTTATATTAAACTGATGTAAGTTTGGGATTATGTTTAAGATACTAGTACTCGGTCGGTTGTGGTATTGTGAATGTTGATGTTTTGAGTTGGATAAGTATTGTAAACATTAAAGCCGGTATATTCTAACGATCAGACCGTGGCAAGGTCCAGGTGTTATTTATTTCCGCTGCGACACATTCGATTAAGTGTTCAGTTTGCGATAACCACGATAGGCTTTGGATGGGGTGTTACAAAAAGTGGTATCAGAGCGTAGTTACGCTCTGATCAAGAAATACCGGACATGAGTAACCACCGAGTTAGGATATAAGTTAAGGAATAAGTGATGGGTTAAGGGTGTGAGAAGTTAGAGTGAGTAGAGTCAGATGACCACTAATAAGTGTGGATCGTCTTTATCGTCTACGGACGTTATAAATTTACTAACCGAGACGGTGGTGAATACAAACTAATGTGAGTTGTGCTTGTTCAGATGGCAGGACGCCCTAGAGGAGGCCGAGGTCGCGGCCGGGGTGAGGATACTTCAGGGATACCTGGAGGGCAGACGATCGCAGAGATCGTAGCTGCCGCTTTAGGGCACATGGGCTATCAGCCTGGTGTGGGTGCACCACCTCCACCGCCACAACCTAGGGAACCAAACTGGGTGAAGAGTCTAGCAGATCTTCGACCCGCGCATTTTAAGGGGGAGACCGATCCCGCCAAGCTTGAGGCGTACATCTCCGAGCTGGAGACCGCCTTCGAGACCCTTGACGTCCCTGCTGGGATCAAGGTGCGCCTAGCTACTTTCTATCTGAAAGGGGCGGCAAGCGATTGGTGGAAGTGTTACGCGAGGGATATCGGTGGTTTTGTGTAGAGAAAGGTCAATGGGAGCAGTACACCGCCTTGCTACGAGCAAAGTACTACCCCGCCCATGTCCAGACGAAGAAGCGCTTGCAGTTGGATGCGCTTAAGCAGACGGACAAGATGACAGTGGACGAGTATTACTCAGAGTTCACTGCCTTGCTCCGTCTTCTGCCAGGTCTTGGATATTCTGACCAGATCTTGGTGGACCGCTTCTATGGCGGGCTTAGCCATCGACTCCGCTACGGCATGGGGCCGACGAGTTACACTACCTTGCAGGTAATAAGAATGATTGAGATTTGAGTAAGTGATGAATAAGATTTAGATTATGAGAAATAAGTATGACTAATACCATGTAAAAGCAGGAGTGCTATCATGCCGCTGCTAAGGTTGAGATTACCGTCCAGCTGAGGGACGAGGAGAATGCTAAGAGGAAGAGTGCTGGTAAGAGCTCAGAAAGTCAAGGGCAAGGAGGGTACAAGAAACAAAAGTACCAGCCTTAGGCCCAGAAAAATCAGAACCCAAAGGGGAAGGAGGAAAAGGAGAAGGCTTCGGAAGAGCCATTGAAGTTGACGTATGCTATTGCAGCTACACCCCTGCTCTCTAAGGCGCCAAAGGGTAAGGAAACTAACAATGAATGAGTTAAGAAATAAATTAGTAACCGTTTGAGATATGAGAATTGATATTGTGAATCAACAGGATCTGAGACTGAGAGGGGAGCCGGTGGTGGATACCAGCGACACTTCATCTGTAGATGGTGTCACAAGGACCACCCCGGGCTCGACTGTAAGGGGAATAAGGTGGAGTGCAACTTCTGTGGAGTCTACGGGCATCGAGCGTATGAGTGTTACCGGAACCCTGCTAGCAGAGCCTATAGGCCCGACACCAGGGGCAAGGGCAAGACCGATCAGGGAGCTGATCTGACGGTTAGAGGAAAGTGCAGCAGCCGGCGGACAAGAACCCACGGGTGACCCAGAAGACGGGGCCCACTCTACACATGGTGGACCGGGACGATGAGCCTGAGCCCTCATCGAGGCCAGGTACCGCTATAACCATTTAGTAATAAAAACTACCTGCTTACCGCATTATCATGCATGTTTGGTGAATAAATGAGTTAAGTAAAAATAAGATGAGATTAGAACTTAAGTAAGATATGACCTACTACCACTTTAGGGAGATTCAACATCTGCTACCCAATACCATCCACATCTAACCCGGAGCACACCGACATCGAAACCATAGACTTTCCAACCGAACAATGTCAGGTTATCCGCCCAGGTATGATTTTATTAAGGGATACCTGACACCCGAAGCACAAATAGCCATCGTCAGGAGATGCAATTAATTAGGAATGGACCGGGAGGTTTTTACACACCGAGTACCCAGGGGGAGCAAGGATGAATTAAAGATGATGAGCTTGGGCAAGGATTGGAATCCGTTGTCTATTTATGCCAAGAATTACCAAAACCATGAGGAGCAAGATGGAGTCTCACACCCGGGAATACCCGAAGAGTTCCACCCAGTCGTTACACAGTCGTGGGAAATCGCTCAGCAGTTGGAGGCTGATGAACCGATTCCTGACATCCAGCAGACATTTGCATTGTAAACTTCTACGAGAAGGACGAGAAACTGGGACTACACCAGGATAAGGACGAGACAACGGAGTCTCTCGAAAGAGGGATACCCGTAGTGTCTTGGTCCATTGGAGATGATGCGGAATTTTTATACGGCGAGCAGAAGCGTGCGGACCGAGCAGATAAGATAGTACTTAAGTCAGGTGATGTATTAATTTTGGGAGGAGAATCAAGGATGTTATACCATGGGATTAAGAGAATCAAGCTGAATACAGCACCATCAGCAGTAGTCAATGCGACCCATATGAGACCAGGAAGATTAAACCTAACCTTTAGACAATATTAGCCATGTAATGTTAGAATGAGATGAGAAATGAGATGTAAGATTGAAGCACATGTTGTAAACAGGATGGTCATGAATAAAATAACAGTGTTGTTCATATAAATTGTTACGACTCTTGTTATACCATCAATACTCATGAAGCTTGTGAACACAATTAGGTTATGGACTCGGTACGGAAGGTGCACTAAGCATACTTACAGAGGCACAGGCCGACGCCAGTGGTACTATCCTCACCGGCACCTTTCCGATCAATGGGATTGAGGCATCAGTTCTCTTCGACTCAGGGGCCTCGCATACCTTTGTCTCTGCATCATTTGCGAGCAGGTTGGGGCTAGACGCTGATGAGCTACCCGACTTCACGGTTACGCTCCCGTCTAAGGAGAAGGTTCGATGCACTCGCTACTACCGAGGAGCCACCATCAGAATTAAGGGAGAAGACTTTCCAGTCAGTTTCATTGAGTTCGGTAAGCTAGGATTTGATGTTATCTTCGGGATGAACTGGTTGGAGCGGCACAAGGGACGTATCCTCTGCGCCGAGCATAGATTGCTGCTCAGGAGTCCGTCTGGGGTAACAATATCATACCGCCAGAGGCCCAGAGAGCCTTCGACTAAGATCATCACCGCCATGGCAATGCATAGAGAGTTAAGGAGAAAGGAAGAAGTATACCTCTGCTATGTACAAGACATAGAGAGAGACCCTGAGTTCGACCCCGACTTACCGGTAGTGTCGGAGTTCCCCGACTTATTTCCACGGGAACTGCCCGGCATGCCACCCACTCGGGAGGTAGAGTTCACCATTGAGCTGCTACCTGGTACCGGACCGATAGCCAAAGCACCATACCGTATGGCTCCGGTAGAAATGACTGAGTTAAAAGAACAATTGAAAGAATTGTTAGATAAAGGATTCATTAGACCAAGTGTGTCACCATGGGGAGCGCCAGTCCTCTTCGTGAAGAAGAAGGATGGTAGTCTCCGCCTCTGCATCGACTACAGAGAGCTGAATGCAGTGACAGTGAAGAATAAGTACCCACTACCCCGCATTGACGATCTGTTCGATCAGTTGAAGGGAGCATCTGTGTTTTCCAAGATTGATCTCAGATCGGGGTATCATCAGATAGCCATTAAGGAGGGAGACATTGAGAAGACGGCATTCCGGACACGATACGGCCACTATGAGTTTACAGTGATGCCGTTCGGTTTGTCGAACGCACCGGCGAAGTTTATGGATCTGATGAACCGCTTGTTCCGGGACCAGCTGGACAAGTCGGTTGTGGTTTTTATTGATGACATTCTGATATATTCGAAGTCTAAAGTTGAACATGAGGAACATCTGAGGAGGGTATTGGAAATACTGAGGGAGAACCAGCTATATGCTAAGTTCTCCAAGTGTGAGTTTTGGCTTGACCAGGTTTCCTTCCTAGGTCATGTCATCTCAGATGCTGGGATCGCAGTGGATCCAGCAAAGATTGATGTCGTACGTACCTGGCCAAGGCCGAAGACTGTTACCGACATTCGGAGCTTTCTCGGTCTGGCAGGTTACTACAGGAGGTTTGTTAGAGATTTCAGCAAGGTCGCGAAGCCGATGACCAGTCTGATGAAGAAAGACGCACCATTCTTGTGGACAGTTGACTGTGAGAGATCATTTCAGCGCTTGAAGGACTCACTGACCACTGCACCGGTTCTGACCATTCCAGACGGTACAGAGGGCTTTGAGGTTTATTGTGATGCATCCGGCAGAGGGCTGGGTTGCGTGCTCATGCAACATGGCAAGGTGGTGGCATATGCCTCACGCCAGTTGAAGAAACATGAGGAGAACTACCCCACACATGATTTAGAGCTGGGAGTTGTAGTCTTCGCTTTGAAGATATGGCGCCACTACTTATATGGGGTTAGTGTCACGATCTACACCGATCACAAGAGTTTAAAATACATATTCACTCAGAAGGAGTTAAATCTTCGACAGAGGAGATGGTTAGAGTTTCTGAAAGACTATGACATTGACCTCCAATACAAAGAAGGGAAGGCCAATGTTGTAGCAGATGCCCTGAGCCGTCGAGCACACTCACTCCATTCGCTAGTTTCTTTCTCCAGCTTGGTTGATGAGGTGCGAGAGGCTCAGAGGACAGATGAGTATATGAGAGAGGTCAGACAGAAGCTGACAGATGGTACCTTTGAGAGTCAGAAATACGACTTCAGACTTCATGATGATGATCTGATCAGACTTAAGGGCCGATTATGCATACCACGAGGCAACACGGATCTGAAAGACCGTATACTTAGAGAATCACACTGTTCTTCAGTTTCCATCCATCCGGGAGCCTCTAAAATGTATAAAGACATGAAGAGATACTTCTGGTGGTCGGGGATGAAGACAGATGTTACCGAGTTCGTCTTGAGGTGTCTCACATGCTAGAAGGTGAAATTTGAGCACCGACGACCGGGCGGAATGGTACAGTCGATGCCAATTCCGGAGTGGAAGTTCCATGATATCTCCATGGACTTCGTAGTTGGGCTTCCACCTGCTAGGGGAGGTCTCAACATGATATGGGTGGTGGTAGATCGCCTTACCAAAGTAGCCCGATTCATACCGATGAAGGATACTTTGAAGGTGACCAAATTAGCTGAGTTATTTGAGAAAGAAATCATGAGACATCACGGCATACCAAAGACCATAGTGTCAGATAGAGATACCAGATTCCTTTCGAGGTACTGGAGAGCTACCAGAGAAGCGTTGGGTACAGAACTCAAGCTGAGTACCGCGTTCCATCCTCAGACAGATGGTCAGACTGAGCGTACTATTCAGACACTCGAGGACATGCTGAGAGCATGTGCCTTAGACTTCCAGGGCAGTTGGATTGACAGATTGCATCTGATCGAGTTTTCATACAACAACAGCTATCACGCTTCGATCAAGATGGCACCTTTTCAAGCGTTGTACGGTAGACCATGTCGTACACCGCTCTGCTGGGATGAGTCGAGTGAGACGGTCATTATAGGACCAGAATACTTAGAACAAGTTAAGGCTGAAGTTCAGCAAATCAGAAGAACATGAAAGCTGCTCAAGATAGGCAGAAGTCGTATGCTGATGTTCGACGACGGGACCTGGAGTTCGCAGTGGGCGACCAGGTATTTCTGCGAGTTTCACCGATGAAGGGTGTATTCAGGTTTGGGCAGAAGGGCAAATTAAGCCTGAAATTTGTTGGTCCTTATGAGATTACGGAGCGGGTGGGCCCGGTTGCTTACAGGTTGAATTTACCTGCTGAGCTAGGTAAAGTGCATGATGTTGTTCATGTTTCACAGCTAAAGAAATACATGCACCACCCCTCCCATGTGTTAGAACCTGAGAGGTTGACTTTAGAACCGAATATGAGATCCGTGGAGACTCCTCAGAGAATCTTGGACAGTAAGACTAGGGACACTCGCCATAAGTCAGTGCGACTGGTGAAGGTTCTCTGGTCTAACCAGGATGTCGAAGAGGCCACGTGGGAATTAGAGGATAAGATGAGGGCGAAGTACCCTTCTTTATTACTGACTAGATCGTCTGTATAGGGTACGGGGCGTACCCCTTTTTAAGGGGGGTAGAGCTTCCTCGCTTTTGAGTTAGGAAACGATCATGTTTGTCGTTTGTTTGGTTGTTTAAGATGTGAATTGTGTAAGTTGCTACACTTCGGTGTAAGTTTGAGTTATGTATAATACTTATGTATTGTATTTGAGATTGACCTTTGAGTCTTGAGATGTATGAATGTGAATATAAGATGTGGTATTAAGATTAAGAGAACTGTGTACCGTGAATGGTTAAGCACATGTGTGAACTTTGAGGACAAAGTTCTTTTAAGGGGGGTAGATTGAAATACCCACCACTTAGATATGGTGTTTAAATGTAGCAACAAGATATAAGGAGGTAAATAAATGCCTTAGGAAACAAGAACATTAAGAAGCATTTCTAATCAAAGAAAATATACAAGAAGAAAACACACAAAGAGCAGTTTAAGCACAAAACGTGCTGCTAAGCTTGGAGAGACATGGGGAGAGTACCCAAATATTTTTTTAAGACCTTAGAATACCCTAATGGTCATTTTAAATCAATTACCAAAGAAAACCAAGCTTGAAAACAAGTTTTAAAACACAAAATGTGCTTTAAGGAGTCTTAAAGCACGTTTTGAAAAAAGTGTCTTGTAAATGAGTTTTGGATGGCTAAATGTCCATCATTACTCTTTAATTAACATGTTTTACTATATATTATCACATTGATGCGAAGAGTCTATACAAGGGGAATCAAAAATTTTCACAACAATGTGCTTGTTTTGGGATATTGAATTAATAAGCTAGTTATAACATAAGTCTATATAGTGAGACATTGGTCAACACAAGACTTAAGTACCCCCTATTAAAAAGGGGGCCGGTTCTCTTAGGAGGGGAGTCACCACCTTCATGAGTTATTAAGCAATAAGAAAGCAAATAAGATTATAAGCATAAAGTACTATATTACCTTTAAATAAATATCACATTGTACTAACTCTCCTCCCATCTCCTCATTTCTTTTGTTTCACACGGTCTTTCAAGCTCTCTCCTTCTCCATTAATGTGAAGAACAAACTCCATGCTAGCTCATCTAGCTTTGCCCACATCTTGCTCATTTAGCTCCAAATCCAAAACAAAATACATATTCTCTTTAGTTAGCTCAAGCTCCTCTTTCTTCTTTTCAAAACTTGCAAGAGCTTCATTTTGGTGCCAAGTCAAACCACCATTAGAGGAGGAAATTCAAGTTTGGAGACTCCATTGGCATCTCATTCTCTTAAGGAAAGAAAAGTGTAAGAAAATCTAGGTTTCACCATTTCTTTCACATGTCCGAAATTATACTCATGGAACTCCTGTTTATGCTTGTTCTAGCTGTTTCTACTCTTCAAAGGAGAGAGGAGGTCCTTCTTGCTTCATATCCAAGCTTGTCTTGAGGAACTAAGGTAAAAACAATCAATTCAAAACCTTAAAACACATTTTAACCTAGGTTTTATTCCTTAAGGTAAATGTGTTGTTTAGTGCTCGTTAGAGTTATTGGACATTGTTTAGAACATTGGCAAGGAGATACACATTGGTGACGAGATTGAACAAAGAAAAACCTAAGGAAGAAAGCTTTTAAGCTTGTAAAAGAACAAGGTAAATTACTTACCTTAAGGTGTTTGTTGTTTAAGGAAATGGGATTTAGGTATATGATGAGTTTAGTGTAGAGTTATATTGGGAAGG
Organism: Limonium bicolor; assembly: GCA_023374045.1. Taxonomy (NCBI): domain Eukaryota; kingdom Viridiplantae; phylum Streptophyta; class Magnoliopsida; order Caryophyllales; family Plumbaginaceae; genus Limonium; species Limonium bicolor. The sequence continues at coordinate 279,924,945 of CM041779.1, forward strand.
TGTTATAAAACCTAGAAGAAACAATGACTATACTTGTGAACTTGTGACTAAAGAGCAAATGAGAGAAGAGATAGTTAAAACAATGTGGAGATGAATTACAAGAAGCATTTTATTTCAATGGGAGCCTGTTGAGTGTATTCGCAGGTTGAAGGCAAATATATGTGGAAATTCAGTGGTTAAGATTATTGTCATTTAAGGGCCTAAGCGCCAAGCATTTTGAGTTAAGCAATATATGATGATGTGGTGAAGTTTTAGTGTAAATTGTGTGTTAAGGTGTTGTGATGAGAATTTGTGTGGTATTGGTTTTTGATGGAGAAAACCATGTATTAGGAGGTATTATATACTAGAGAACCCATGGCAAATTTAAAGGAGAGCTTAAGTGTTTAAGATATTCTAAGGGAATTTAATGACTAAGGAAGTACTAGGATGTTCTATAGGTTGTCTTGATGAAAAAGGGTGAAGTTAAGGTGTTCTAATGACTTATAATGACTTAGGTATCACCATGGAGGATTTAGGAATCAAGAGAATGTATTTGAGTATTTAGGATTTAGGCAAATATTGGTAAACAACTAGGAAGGAAATAATGTGTTGATGGATGGAAGTTTAAGTTGTGAAGGAACATTAAGTAAATGCATAAGAGAGTTTTGGATAGTGAGAGATGCTTGGGAGATGATGTTATAGTGGTGAGGAAAACACTTGGCATAGTGGTTACATTAGGTATGAACCACCACCTAGAAACCTAGAGGAAAGCATTACAAGTGTTAGCATAATTACAAGGGAAAATGTATAATGATTAAGGTGAAACTTGGTGAATGATTTAATGTGTTTGGAGGATACTCTAAGGTGGGTTTAAGGGTCTAAATGATGTTAGAACACATTGGATGGCTTGAGGAAAGGTTTAGTGAAGATTTGGCAAAGTTTGGGCAGATTTAGTGGCGTCCGACCCAAGTTTGGGTCGGACGGCCTCTGTTTAACGCCAGGGAAAGGTCTGGAATGGTCCGACCCAGAGGTCTTGGGTCGGACATGGGTCGGACGGGTGATTTTTTAAAGGGCAAATAAGTTTCTGGAATGGTCCGACCCAGAAGGTTGGGTCGGACGTGGGTCGGACATGGGAGGTTTTAGAAGACGGAAAGTTTCTGGAATGGTCCGACCCAGAAGGTTGGGTCGGACGTGGGTCGGACATGGGAGGTTTTAGAAGACGGAAAGTTTCTGGAATGGTCCGACCCAGTTGGTTGGGTCGGACGTGGGTCGGACATGTAGGGTTTTCCAAACCGAAAGTTACTGGAATGGTCCGACCCAGGGGTGGGTCGGACGGTGGGTCGGACGGCCCTAAACTTAAAAAAAAAAGTTTGAATTCTAAGAATGATAAATGGTGATAAGGTATACCTTTGGTAGGGTGATAAAGATTGTGACCCTAAGAACTTAAGGGCTTAAGTTAAGTTAAGTTAAGTATAAATAATAATGTTTATAAAGTTAAGCTTGTAAGCAAGTGGCAAAGACTTGAGAGGTTATTGAATGGGAATCTTAAGAGACTAAGTGAGTTAAGCAAGACGCAAATAACTAATGACCTAAAAATGAATGAATGTTTTAGGTTTGTGAATTGGGACCCGAAGAAGGATAATCAAACAACGACCGACGGTGAACGGTACAATCCTTCTTGTGACCTGCTTGCTAACGAGGTGTCCTCGGCTTGTGTGCTATCTGTTTAATTGCTATGACTAAAACAAGATAAAGCATGCAACCGGTTATATTTATTCTCGTTGTGTTTGTGTTATCTTTACACTAACCGCGCGAGACTTGAAATGGTTACTAACCAAGTCTAGTACTTACTGAGTTAAGAATAAGAGTTAAGTTTGAAGGTTGTTGGTTAATGCCCGTTAAGGCTTAGCTAGCACATGGTGTTAAGATAGATGTCTACTAACTGGAACTTGAGTGAGGAAACCCGGGGACCGATCTCCGGTGGCATGCTAAGGAAAAAGGGGGGACGGTATCTGAATCAGATCGCCTCCGCTTAAGGACTTGTTCGGACTTGTAGCCTAGGGCCGGTTGCCGGCTCAGCTACGCTGGACTCCCGTCCAGAGTAGGTAGGTGGCATTAAGATGGTGGGGGATCACCTAAATCCCAGGTTCAAATTAAGCTACAACCAATCCCTTCCAGGAAAAGTTGTATACTGAGGTTAAGATTAAGATTGAGATTAAGATTAAGGTAAGGTAAGGAAATGAGATTAAGGAAATGAGGACTAAGGAGGGGGTTACTAACCCACTTGATAAGGAAACGCTTGAGACGTTCATTGTTTGTGAACTATATATGTTCATCTGTGGTTATGTTATTGCACTTCATATTATGCTTGTGTATGTAATCAATTCCATGCTATCGACAATTAGTCGTCGTAGCCCCGTTAGCTTGGGGGCCATGAGAGGGTGTACCAGCATTCGTGCTGACCCCCTCGGGGGCTATTTTTACACTTGCAGGTAAGAGACTCATGCGGACGCACTACGAGAGTAGGAGCGGTTAGACTTAGGGTGGGACATTTATTTTGAGTTCGGGTTGCGCCTGTGCACCCGACTGTTTATATTAAACTGATGTAAGTTTGGGATTATGTTTAAGATACTAGTACTCGGTCGGTTGTGGTATTGTGAATGTTGATGTTTTGAGTTGGATAAGTAATTTGGATAAGTATTGTAAACATTAAAGTCGGTATATTCTAACGATCAGACCGTGGCAAGGTCCAGGTGTTATTTATTTCCGCTGCGACGCATTCGATTAAGTGTTCAGTTTGCGATAACCACGATAGGCTTTGGATGGGGTGTTACAAGTATTAATCGAGTTTCGAATTCAGTTCGAATGTTAGGGTTTATATTAGCTACAGAGTACGATTCGAATTCAATTCTGCAAATTCCTCCTAACCTAACACGTAATTGACTAAATTGGAACATGGATTAGGTCGGAAACATGACTACGAACAGCAATATCGGAGCAATTTGATCGGAGACTCACCGGAGTTGTGCGAATTGAGTGATTTCGAAATCGGAAATCTGGAAAAATATGAACTTTGAGCAGTTTGTGGTGCCAACTTCGCAGATCTATAACTAGCAGTACAAAACGAGTTAAGCTATGATTAAGGGCTCATTGGAAAGAGCAAACTTAGATCTACGTATTGATAGCAAGAACTAAACCTAACTCGCACCATACAGAAAGAAATTGAAGTCGCAAAACATGAGTTTACCTTACAGTTTCGGTATTATTTTATGTGTTGGCGAACCCGAAACTTTAGACCTCTATATCTCCCAACTGGTTACGAATCGGACTTGGGCATAAACATGAAAATTGTAGAGGGATTAGAGATCTTTACAATGAGCTAAAGAAATCGAATTTTGGTTGAGAGACGAAGGAGTTATGATCGACGCAAGTTACCTGAAATCGATGAGAACTGGAATTCTGGAAACACGTTTCGCAAGGGGCCAACTTTAGGTCATATTTGCGGCTGATGTATAACGAATTAGGGTATGTGTGAGTAATGGTTGGAAAGAGGACATTTTGAAGAGAATGAAGAAGACGGCATGGAAAAATATGGGAGATGAGTGAGATATAGCCGTCCAAAGTTAGGGCTAAACACTGAATTCTGTTATCGAAATTCAGGGAAAGAATTGGCTAAGTGTGGCGACCCGTGACAGAGTGACACGTGGCATCTTTCAAATTTTTGATTCAAAACTTCAATCTAGCATAACTTTGGCTAGGATGATCCGTTTTTGACGTTCTTTTTATCGATCTTCATGGTTGTCCATAACCTATTTATTGGTATAGGTTTCATGGCCTGGTTTGACCATTCTCAAAATGTACCCTATTAATACAATGCTTACCGTCCAATCTCCTTACACATCAGATACACGCAGCGGATACATACTTACATCCCGTGGGTGATACAATGCCGTTAGTCACCCACGTGACTAACAAGGCTATACGTCTACATACAGCATCGGTCTGATGGACCGGAATCCGAGTACTACCCATCTATATTACATACTCCATTCATCAATCAATACAACAATGCTCCATTCAATACTTACTCCTCCGTAATCCATACATTACAATATACTTAACCGAGTCTACTAGGATCCTTATACAATTTAATATATCTTCCAAGTTCATACATGCTCACTAAGAGTCTACATCTACCCATTCCTCACAACTACTTACTTTCTAAGTACAAGGGTGTGCCGCCGGTCTCTACCTTGACCACATCCGCTTCGGGTACCTGCACACTAAAAACGTTCCCCTAGGGGGTCAGCTTTCGCTGCGCATGATAACCGCTACCCCGCGTACTAGTGAGGGTACGCGACCACTTGGTCGAATACATGCGGTTCGTTTTCATACAAACATACATGCATACATGCTCTTATACACAATATTACAATACATTACGCAAGGCATACAACAACATACATCATTACATACAAGAAGTACAACATAAACCATCCAATACATACTTACCTTTTTCCGAATTAACACATACAATTACATACACAACATACAATACTAGTTAGCTTCATGGTCCACCCGGGTTAATCGGGTGGAGATTACTCTTTTACTTGTTACTTCATACATACGCATACATACTCATACTCATACATACTTACGGATCCATATATTACTTTACTTACTCAAGTTAAGTCGTCGGGACCTCCGGCCCTGGGGACTACTCCGTCCCACCCCGGGATTTACTTGACTCACCAATCCGGGATGCTACCCATTTAAGGGATTTGGGCCGCGGACCAGTTTAAGAGTCAGGAATTGCAGCCAACCTCTTGTGACTCCGCATCCTCACGCGTGGCCGAAACTATATCGGACTTCTACTCTTCCAATTTACTCACTTAAGTAGGAGTTAGGTAGTTAGGAATTAGCAGAAGTCATTCATACAAGCCACATACACAACTACATTGCTCATACCCATTCATACGAATCCAATATAATATTTAAGTACAATACAAGATTCGAATACCATTCATCATCATCTATATTTCATGAATTATACAAACTAGTGTCAAGACAATAAATATCAAGAAAACATAAGTCAAGCACAGGTAAGTGCAATATAGTCCGATTCATGATTTATCTTATTTAGGTGAAATAAGACATAAATCGGGGTAACCAGATTAGGAAAGGGCATGAAGAAATCATACCTTTCACCGTTGTACTTGTATCCCAACGTTCCTCCGTTGTCACAAATCATATCCTAATATATACATACAGTTGAATGAAATAATCTATCATAACTTAACCCGATTACTCTACGTTTACTAATCCATACTAACGTCTGCATTACAATACTTATATTTACTTACTTATTCCTATTTATTAACAATGGTTTAAACACTATATATGCACATATGTATAGGTGGGTATACATATACATTGTATATATATAATAAATTATTTAATAGTTTAAATTAAATTTTTTTTGTATGACTCGACCGACCTTACCCAGGGTCGGTCCAAGGTCGGTCGAAGTCAGTAGGATAATCGCTGGAAAAACAGGGCCGACCGACCTTGCAAGTCCGGTCCCAAGGTCGGTCCATTCCAGTGAGTTACTGACGTGAAATTTTTAGCCCCGACGACCTTGCAAGTCCGGTCAAAGGTCGGTCCATTCCAGTAACTTACAAGACGGAAAAATTTTGTGTCGACCGACCTTGCAAGTCCGGTCGTAAGGTCGGTCCATTCCAGTAGGTTACAGACGGGAGAATTTCTGGTACAACGAACTTGCAAGTCCGGTCGCAAGTTCGGTCCATTCAAAGAAGCTTTCCCGTCTTTGTAAATCTGGGCTCGACCGACCTTGCAAGTTCGGTCCCAAGGTCGGTCCGGCCCCAGTATTTGCATTTTTATTTCTGTTTCCAGTTTTATACTTTGCCCATTGCTTCTCCAATCTTCCTACATGTAATCCCACATGTTTAAACACTACCTAGGCCCTCCAAATTGCCTTAGTTCATCTACCAAACTCCTTACCAAATCCATCAATCAACTTACACAATTCCATCACTTCCCTTCCACACTTACAACAGTTTTTCATCCTTCAATGCTACAGATTTTTAAACTCCATTCTACCATCCATTACTTCTCAACCAATGCCACTATTAGCATCCTAAATAACTCATCTCACCATGACAATTCATTTCCAAGCAATTTGCACCTTCTATACCCAAGTTCCAACATTTACTTTACCAAGTCTTATACTCTAGTTCTTCCTAGTTTCTCCAAGGCATTCCTTGCACTCTTTGCTACAGATTTTGCACCCTAGTACTCCCATACTTCAAATATCATTCCATGGTCATTAGACATCTCTACTAACTCCAATACACACCTTGGTTTTCCCATTCACCAAGTCATCCATACATATACATATTCCTACCAAAATTTTGCCATAGTTCCTCTACATTTCTTACTTCTCCACATATGTGTTTCCTCATCAAACTCATTCCTAATCTAGCCAAACCACACGGGTTCTACCAGCACACAAACAAAGTCTTAGTACACCATTACTTCCTCAATCCACATTACTAATGCACATACACAATACACTTGGCTCTAAGGCCCACAATTCACATACTAGTTCACAAATACTCAAACTTCCACAATTACATTACTAATACATTATTTGGGTTCTTTAGATTGGTTTACCCATTCCCATTACTCTAATGCACTAAAATTTAACATTAGTAATGAGCTCTTACCTTGAGCTTTTAATTCCTTCTTTCTTTCTCATTTCTCCCTTTTCTTCCTTTCTTGCCCAAATCGGCCATGTGGGGAATGGAGTTGCCAAACTCCATTCCCATCACCTAATGAACACAAAACACTACAATTAATATACTAACCCTTAAATTAATGCCAATTCATTGTAGTGTTTGAAATGAAATTTCTAGGGTTTACCTTTGGAGAGTTTTAGAAGGGGTTTTAGCCCTTGGTTCAAGAAGGTGAATCCACCACCATTGCTAGGTTGATGTTTTGCTCAAAGGAGAGAGAGAAAACAAGGCATTACAAAGAGGCAAAAATTGGTTATGGAGTAAGGTGGAGAAAACATGAGTTTTTCATATAGATTTTTACCTTAATGGAGAGAGGAGACTCCAAGCTTTACATTGGTGCCATTTTCTCTTTGAATGGGGAAACCCATGGAGATGAACTTCCTCATTTTTGGATTTTGAAAAGAGAGAAGTGTAGAGGATGATGAGGGGATTACAAATATGTAATTATTTTTGTGATTGGAGCTCACATGGAGGTAGAGCATTGGAGAGAAGTGGGAGTTGCCATTGTTGTTGTTGGGGGAGCTCCAAAATCGCAGCCCAAGGGAGGAGGAAGAGGGAGAGTACGATGGAGGGGGAAGAGGAAAGAGAGAGGTGAGTGAAAATGTGAGAGTGAGGTGAGAGGGAAGGGAAATAAAGTAGTTTTTACTTTATTGTTTTTTGCTTTTTGGCTCTCTTATTAGTTAGCTAGTTACATGTGTGTGTGAGGGAATTATTTGACTGATAAAAACCGGCCCCCTACAGTTTTATTAGCTGAAGCGTTTTTCGTCTTTTACAGAAAATGCTCGTTATTTTACCCGGTTTAGGTACTGTTCACTAACCGGGCCCGTTTTCCGGAATTTTCTCGTTTCTTTATTTTTATTGGTTATTAAGCTTCCATAAATGCTTAATAATATTTTTTTAATGACTTATAATTTTTTACGGGTTCGTTTGACCACTTAAGATCACGTTTTCGGGTCTTCTCTAAAAACGTTTGTTAAAGCTCTATTAGCGTTTTAATACATTATTTGGATCCGTTTTCTTCGGGATTTGTTCCCATATATTATTTAGGTCTTATTAAACCTTTAGGATCCGTATAATACGCTAACCGAGGCCTCATACCTCCTATGGTCATTTAACGCTTATTTAGTGTTTTTCGCCTTTTAAGCGTTTCTTTATTTCTTTGGATTTATTTTTCCGTACCAATATTAATTAGGTACCATTAGGCCCTTAAATACGCATTAGATTAATTTTAATACTTATGTTTAAGTTCGGGGTATTTCAATCTACCCCCCTTAGGAACTTTGTCCTCAAAGTTGTTCGAGGTTATGGGATTGCTATACTTACTCATTCATACCCGTCTATGCCAAAGGTTATACGTTCCTCCTTCTTACAATTCCTAAATCCATCCCTCAAGGTTCCTACATACCGTACCATACCAATATACAATAGTTACTCCAATCCGCGCTACTACTAACTATCTGGTTCCTCATTACAAAGTTCATACATACATACATACAGTGCAAAGCTATCCCCAAAGCAATGCAATACACATATATACAATCCCGCAGGCACTCCGGTCATCTAGACACAGGACTCCTCTATGTCCCGCTGCCCTTGGAATAATACAACATACTACCTTACTATCTTCTTCGGTACACACTTCTAGCAGATCCTCATTCTCCATACTAAAGGAAATTCTTTCACTACTACCAATTAAAAATTTTCTAAAACATACAACTCCATATTCCAATTTATATTCATTACTTCTATCCTATGTGTGATTCTTGTGACCACTTGAGGGGAGCTTCAAGAGTCATTCGACCCTGATGTGATCAGCATCAGTGTTGAACTATCTTTCCACTCCAATTTGTGTTCGGTTTCCCTTGATCTGATCAGGATCAAGTTCGACTTCCCACATCAGATTCAATCAAACAAATAATTTAATTGTTTTCATTTTCTATCTTTTACTCTTTCTAGTCGTAATTACGAATTCATACATCTCCAAAAAATGGAATCCGTCCATCAATCGTCCTCACTCTACTTCCCAAATGCTTTACTCCATGGTTCAATCCTAATGCTCATTTCATCAACCTTCACTACTTCCATCCATTACTCACCATCATCTCCAATATTCTAACTAAGGAATACTATACTTATAAGATTTAGTTGACTTCAATTGTTTCAAATATTTTACTTACGATTCCACTACTCATAAACTTCATTCATCTACTATCCTCATTCATTTCGTACTACTTCTTCAAAGGTTACAATGCTTGTGGAGCTCCGTCCACTACTCATTACTTTTCTTTTACTAATACTCTTACATTGGTGTTACAAGATAGATATATCCATCCCATGGTATTTGCATGTCTAATGCCTAATTACCATAATTACAATATGAATGAGTACTTATGTTTATTTAACATAGTATCAATCATCAATTTGGTTCTCATTTGTGCTATGCACATTATGGTTTATGTGTTTTATTCACAAAACTTACATTAGGCGGCTTTCGCTCTACCCCCCTTAAAAGGGATTACGCCCACGTAATCTCCCATATGTTAATATTAAACATTGGTTATTTAATTCGGGCAATCTGAAGCGTTTAGCTTCACTACGGTATACTATATAATATGCTCTGGTCAAAGGGTCTCAACCATACCAATTGTTCAGTCCTTGTACCAATAATTCCTATATGAGTTTATTTAACTCACAATCAATTTGGTTCTAGCCTATTAGGCTTTAAGGCATTAATAGCCAATCTCGCATACTTACTGGGTGTATTACATGCCTTAGCTAGGGCCCACTAGCTTCTGCTGCGCGACCCTGATAACCTTAGTGCTTAATTCACTCTTTGGTTATTATAGATGTGTTACTCATCGCCTTTTATCCCTTTTTGTGGGAATAAGGTTTACAAACAAGTGTGGTATTCTTTTACCGTCTTTGAACTCAACGAGTTTAGATTATAACCAGCTTCCTGGTAATCTATTATACATACTATCCGTACTCTCACGATTATTCGCTAAGTTCTTCCAACTTATTGTTGGCGAGGCTAAGCCACTATTTAGTTATAGTGCTTCCTCTGTTGTCAATGGCTTCTGGATTACACCAGTTCTTCTGGTTCAGGACAAGTGTTCTTTACTTGTATGACCTTGCATTGATATGCGTCGGTCCTAGTGACTTTCTTAAGTCTCCTTTCACCTTTTTATTCCACTGGAATTCACATCTTGTGATTGTTGGTGTGCTTTACAGTTTTCGTGCTTCTTTGGCCTTAAGCCGCACGGTCTATTGCTAAGCTTGCTTAACTGGCTTATGTCATATTCGTTGGTGAAAAGAAGGGTTTACTACGGTTTACATTTTCCATATCCCTAGCCATCCCATTAGATCATTGGCTGCACAAGTGCAATACCAAAACACTCAGTCATACAGAGTGTAGAGGCGTAAACGCTTGACAGTAAGTCACTTATGTGATAGGAAGGAATATTTCTGCCTGTCATCTCGTACTTGTACTCCGTGTCATTATCTGCTACTTCCTCATATCGGTCGCTTGTTGCGCACCGTATTCTTACTCATTATACAACATCGTTTTTACTGCTTCTGTTACTGTGATAGTTTCTCTTTACTCATTGCCATTGTCATTGGCGCCATTCCCTTATGGTATGAATACCCTAGGGTTTCCAATGTTCGTGTGTATGACGGTTGTCGTAGCATACCACAATATTAATATCTTCCCAATGTGGAGATGTTCTTCCATTTTAGGTTTCGTGTGTAGGTTAGCTTACCTCATATTCCGTCATCATTTGTGATACAATTTACCAAGTATCTTGGTTGACCAAGGATGAGATAACTCATCGGGTCATAAGCTCTCTTGAGCGTTAGTCATTCGTGGTGTTCAATGTGTATTCACATAGGTTGTTTTGACAATTATTGTCTTCCAGTGCTGAGCATTGGTTATAGGCTCTAGCTGTGTAGTTCTACTTGTATGTACATCACCGGGACGTCCCAAGAAACTTCAAGGGTTTTCTGTCCCGTTCTATCATTGGTAAATGAAGTTCTGGTTGAGAGGCTTGCTGCCACTCATAGGTCTCATGACAAGGTTTGCTATGTTGGTGTTTACACAATGGTCCACTATATGTTTGGGTGCATATGGAGTATGCTTACTCCTTTAAGTCGTAATGGTTTGGAAATCTTATTTCCTTACTCCATTACCCCTTGGCAATATCTATTGCGTGGTTTTATTGTTATAGTAGATGGAAGCCTTTTCTAAGGGTTCACATCATCACCGCATTGGTGGTCTTCGGTTAACGAGGGGTACCTTCCCTTGGGTTTCTCGTAGTGTCCAAGTGTGGACTAGGCCAATGTTGGCATTATCATGATTCTTATGCCTCTGTGTACAATTGCTACAGAAGGCATGAGGGTAATTAAACTCCGTCAACTGTATACTAGACTGGTGTTCTAGTGACAGTGACACTAAGGTGGCCATTACTCCAAGCCACTCAGGATGTTGGGTTTGAACTGAGGGTCCAGTTGCTGATTTCTTGTCGTATGAGGCAATATCTCTTGCAAGTCTTGTTATCAAATGGTGTGGGTTTTGCCACCGTTTAAGTTACATAACGTAGTCGGTTTATGGCTTTTAAGCCGAATTACTGCGAGCTATGCTCTTTGCAAGCTGCTTATACATGTTTCCACTCCATGTATACCGTCATAGGTTGGAGATATTATTGGGCTCCATGGTAAGTCGTGGCATCACGCTTCCGTTCATAGGAGACTCTTAGGCAATCCGGTGCTGATCAGTGCCTTTTGTAGACTAGGGTATTTCCTGTCAAGTGAAATCCCTTCGGTGTCTTAACCGAGTGTTCGTTCCAGCTCCTGTATTCTTATCTTGACGCTTTGTTTGGCTGTTGTTAATCCAGTCACCCTCAAAAATTGCTCCTGAGTGTTGTTAAATGGTGCTGTTACATCCGGCTAACGTTTATGATATGTTGTCCACTGTATCGTCTTGTGGTATTGTACTTGAGTTGTCCCTTTTGGGTTATGACGTCTCCGTCCTTGGGTAGACTGTTTACGCTTGCTCCTAGTGCTTGAGTCTAGGTTTATATATCCTCTCCGATGATGGATTATATTTAGTGGTAATTTAGTGATCGCTCTTGGGAACCCTGTCCCGTTTGTTGAGCATTGTGGTGTTCACGTTATAGGCGATTGCCTTGTTGTGTTTAGGCTGGGTATACTTCCCAGCTATCATGTATTTTCTTGATGTCCTGAGACATATCCAATGTCTATACTTACTAGCATGTGCTCTTTGCACTTCCTAGTTCTTATTCCTCATCTTCAGATGGATTCTCTGAGTTCCTTTATGCTTGATCCTCTGAGGTGTCCAGCTGTCCTGGGTTGAACTTACTGATGGTCCGTAGAACGGAGTTGACTACTTCCCGTGTGTCGTACACTACATGTATACATACGTGGGGTACCATGTTGATACGTTACCACTTACCCAACTATATGTCAGGCCCACAAGCTCCTTCGGAGTGCGGTTGTCCCACATCCCGTAACGGGTACACTCGTAGTGTTCGTCACACGCCTAGGTGAAGTATTCTATTGTCAACTCCTCTTGTATCATTCTTTGATACTCACCGTAATGTTGTTGGTCTGGTTTAAAAATCCAAGGTTTTAAAAGAAGGTTTGTGGTTTTCAAAGAAAAACTTTGGGTTTTAAATTTATGGTCCGGTGTTAAAAGAAGTTCTTCATGGCATAGCCATGTTCGAAATCTTGACCAAGTCCAGCTTCTCGCTGACTGGTATGTTCTAAATACAGTGGTCGGGCCGTTAGGCCTTTCCAAGGTTCCATTCCTTCAGTTTCAGGATTTGTAATCCCATAGTTGCTTCATTGTAGCCACGGTACATCACTATGTACCTGTGGTGTGTTAGAGTTTCTTTACGTATCTCTGTCCTCACTGCACTTGCCATGGCAAGTGCGTGGTACTGGTGGTTTTTGGGTAATCCTATACCAATCTTGGTAGGGTTTCTACTTGCGTTTGGTAGTCTTGTCGACTCTTCCCTTGATCTTATTGATCTATGGTTGGGATACTCGATTCCTTAGGTAGCTTCTTGGTGGTCTAGACATGGCTGTCGTAGATCTAGGTACTTCTTCAATCCTTGGAGATTCCCACTCTGCTTGGTTTAGCGTCGTTCCTTGAGGCTCGTTCTCATACATCTGTGGTGGTTACTGAGCCTTCCTTGTCTAGGCACTACTCTTGTAGTCCTATTGGATCATATCCTATGGTCGTTCTTGTAGCTGTCTGAGCTATATTGGCCGGGTATTACAACCTTAATGGCGTCGTAGTTTTGGAGTTATCCGTCTCCGACTATGTCCTTAGTCAGCTAGCATACCGTTGGTGGTATTATTCAAGTATTACTATCCCGTAGACTTGTGTCTCGGGTTCCGTTACTGCTCCCTTTTTCATTTCGTCGCATGGTTAGCGCCTCTTTCCTGTTGTTGGTTGACTAGCTAGGTTTCGCGACTGCTAAGCACGTCGCCCCATGCTGTTGTAAGTTGCAGCCTCCTCGTGGTTGGAGTGCTCATCCTACCGCTATTAAGTGCGGGTGTCGTGGTTCAACCGGGATCCATCTCCGGGACTTCCAGTTCTCGGCATCAACTACGTGTCGGTTCTTGTTTACCGTGTGATTGTTTCACAACTGCCAGATCGGGTTTCCGCCGAGTATGAGAAGGCTTTTCTTCTCTATGGCGTCCTTTGCCAAGTTATACAGTGGGGTTTGCGGCGGGCGGGACTGGTATTGTAGGTATCCGGTACTCACCGGTAGTTCCTAACTAGCATATCTCTAATGCTAACACTCAGCCCATAGCCCTAAGCCTCTATTTCCTAACTCGGTATTTCCAGTCATCAGAGCGATACTTCGCTCTGATACCACTTTTTGTAACACCCCTACTATTAATACAATGCTTACCGTCCAATCTCCTTACACATCAGATACACGCAGCGGATACATACTTACATCCCGTGGGTGATACAATGCCGTTAGTCACCCACGTGACTAACAAGGCTACTACTTCTACATACAGCATCGGTCTGATGGACCGGAATCCCGAGTACTACCCATCTATATTACATACTCCATTCATCAATCAAATACAACAATGCTCCATTCAATACTTACTCCTCCGTAATCCATACATTACAATATACTTAACCGAGTCTACTAGGATCCTTATACAATTATAATATCTCTTCCAAGTTCATACATGCTCACTAAGAGTCTACATCTACCCATTCCTCACAACTACTTACTTTCTAAGTACAAGGGTGTGCCGCCGGTCTCTTACCTTGAACACATCCGCTTCGGGTACCTGCACACTAAAAACGTTCCCCCTAGGGGGTCAGCTTTCGCTGCGCATGATAACCGCATACCCCGCGTACTAGTGAGGGTACGCCGACCACTTGGTCGAATACATGCGGTTCGTTTTCATACAAACATACATGCATACATGCTCTTATACACAATATTACAATACATTACGCAAGGTATACACACATACATACACTTCATTACATACAAGAAGTACAACATAAACCATCCAATACATACTTACCTTTTTCCGAATTACACATACACATTACATACACAACATACAATACTTGTTAGCTTCATTGGTCCACCCGGGTTAATCGGGTGGAGATTAATCTTTTACTCGTTACTTCATACATACGCATACATACTCATACTCATACATACTTACGGATCCATACTTACTTACTCTTACTCTTACTCAAGTTAAGTCGTCGGGACCTCCGGCCCTGGGGACTACTCCGTCCCACCTCCGGGATTTACTTGACTCACCAATCCGGGATGCTACCCATTTAAGAGATTTGGGCCACGGACCAGTTTAAGAGTCAGGAATTGCAGCCAACCTCTTGTGACTCCGCATCCTCACGCGTGGCCGAAACTATATCGGACTTCTACTCATTCCAATTTACTCACTTAAGTTAGGAGTTAGGTAGTTAGGAATTAGCAGAAGTCATTCATACAAGCCACATACACAACTACATTGCTCATACCCATTCATACGAAATCCAATATAATATTTAAGTACAATACAAGATTTGAATACCATTCATCATCATTCATATATTTCATGAATTATACAAACTAGTGTTCAAGACAATAAATATCAAGAACAACATAAGTCAAGCACAGGTAAGTGCAATATAGTCCGATTCATGCATTTATCTTATTTAGGTGATCAAATAAGCACACAAATCGGGGTAACCAGATTAGGATACAGGGCATGAAGAAATCATACCTTTCACCGTTGTACTTGTATCCCAACGTTCCTCCGGTGTTCACAAATCATATCCTATTATATATACATACAGTTGAATGATTAATCTATCTATCATTAACTTAACCCGATTACTCTTACGTTTACTAATCCATACTTACTAAGTCTTGCATTACAATACTTATATTTTACTTACTTATTCCTATTTACTTAACAATGGTTTACTTACCTATATATGCACATATGTATAGGTGGGTATACATATACATATGTATATATATATATATAACTATTATTTAATTTAGTTAAATTAATTTATTTTTTTTGTATGACTCGACCGACCTTACCCAGGGTCGGTCCCAAGGTCAGTCGAAGTCAGTAGGATAATACGCTGGAAAATTACAGGGCCGACCGACCTTGCAAGTCCGGTCCCAAGGTCGGTCCATTCCAGTGAGTTACCTGACGTGAAATTTTTAGCCCGACCGACCTTGCAAGTCCGGTCGCAAGGTCGGTCCATTCCAGTAACTTACAAGACGGAAAAATTTTGTGTCGACCGACCTTGCAAGTCCGGTCGTAAGGTCGGTCCATTCCAGTAGGTAACAGACGGGGGAATTTCTCTGGTCCGACCGAACTTGCAAGTCCGGTCGCAAGTTCGGTCCATTCCAGAAGCCTTCCCGTCTTTGTAAATCTGGGCTCGACCGACCTTGCAAGTTCGGTCCCAAGGTCGGTCCGTTTTTGCATTTTTATTTCTGTTTCCAATTCTATACTTTGCCCATTGCTTCTCCAATCTTCCTACATGTAATCCCACATGTTTAAACACTACCTAGGCCCTCCAAATTGCCTTAGTTCATCTACCAAACTCCTTACCAAATCCATCAATCAACTTACACAATTCCATCACTTCCCTTCCACACTTACAACAGTTTTTCATCCTTCAATGCTACAGATTTTTAAACTCCATTCTACCATCCATTACTTCTCAACCAATGCCACTATTAGCATCCTAAATAACTCATCTCACCATGACAATTCATTTCCAAGCAATTTGCACCTTCTATACCCAAGTTCCAACATTTACTTTACCAAGTCTTATACTCTAGTTCTTCCTAGTTTCTCCAAGGCATTCCTTGCACTCTTTGCTACAGATTTTGCACCCTAGTACTCCCATACTTCAAATATCATTCCATGGTCATTAGACATCTCTACTAACTCCAATACACACCTTGGTTTTCCCATTCACCAAGTCATCCATACATATACATATTCCTACCAAAATTTTGCCATAGTTCCTCTACATTTCTTACTTCTCCACATATGTGTTTCCTCATCAAACTCATTCCTAATCTAGCCAAACCACACGGGTTCTACCAGCACACAAAAAAAGTCTTAGTACACCATTACTTCCTCAATCCACATTACTAATGCACATACACAATACACTTGGCTCTAAGGCCCACAATTCACATACTAGTTCACAAATACTCAAACTTCCACAATTACATTACTAATACATTATTTGGGTTCTTTAGATTGGTTTACCCATTCCCATTACTCTAATGCACTAAAATTTAACATTAGTAATGAGCTCTTACCTTGAGCTTTTAATTCCTTCTTTCTTTCTCATTTCTCCTCCTTCTTCCTTTCTTGCCCAAATCGGCCATGTGGGGAATGGAGTTGCCAAACTCCATTCCCATCACCCAATGAACACAAAACACTACAATTAATATACTAACCATTAAATTAATGCCAATTCATTGTAGTGTTTGAAATGAAATTTCTAGGGTTTACCTTTGGAGAGTTTTAGAAGGGGTTTTAGCCCTTGGTTCAAGAAGGTGAATCCACCACCATTGCTAGGTTGATGTTTTGCTCAAAGGAGAGAGAGAAAACAAGGCATTACAAAGAGGTAAAAATCGGTTATGGAGTAAGGTGGAGAAAACATGAGTTTTTCATATAGATTTTTACCTTAATGGAGAGAGGAGACTCCAAGCTTTACATTGGTGTCATTTTCTCTTTGAATGGGGAAAACCCATGGAGATGAACTTCCTCATTTTTGGATTTTGAAAAGAGAGAAGTGTAGAGGATGATGAAGGGATTACAAATATGTAATTATTTTTGTGATTGGAGCTCACATGGAGGTAGAGCATGGGAGAGAAGTGGGAGTTGCCATTGTTGTTGTTGGGGGAGCTCCAAAATCACAGCCCAAGGGAGGAGGAAGAGGGAGAGTACGATGGAGGGGGAAGAGGAAAGAGAGAGGTGAGTGAAAATGTGAGAGTGAGGTGAGAGGGAAGGGAAATAAAGTAGTTTTTACTTTATTGCTTTTTGGCTCTCTTATTAGTTAGCTAGTTACATGTGTGTGTGAGGGAGTTATTTGACTGATAAAAACCGGCCCCCTATAGTTTTATTAGCTGGAGCGTTTTTCGTCTTTTACAGAAAACGCTCGTTATTTTACCCGGTTTAGGTACTGTTCACTAACCGGGCCCGTTTTCCGGAATTTTCTCGTTTCTTTTTTTTTATTGGTTATTAAGCTTCCATAAATGCTTAATAATATTTATTTAATGACTTATAATTTTTTACGGGTTTGTTTGACCACTTAAGATCACGTTTTCGGGTCTTCTCGAAAAACGTGCATTAAAGCTCTATTAGCGTTTTAATACATTATTTAGAGATCTTTACAACGAGCTAAAGAAATCGAATTTTGGTTGAGAGACGAAGGAGTTATGATCGACGCAAGTTACCTGAAATTGATGAGAAACTGGAATTCTGGAAACACGTTTCGCAAGGTGCCAACTTTAGGTCAGATTTGCGGCTGATGTATAACGAATTAGGGTATGTGTGAGTAATGGTTGGAAATAGGACATTTTGAAGAAGAGAATGAAGAAGACGGCATGGAAAAATATTGGGAGATGAGTGAGATATAGCCGTCCAAAGTTAGGGCTAAACACTGAATTCTGTTATCGAAATTCAGGGAAAGAATCGGCTAAGTGTGGGCGACCCGTGACAGAGTGACACGTGGCATCTTTCAAATTTTTGATTCAAAACTTCAATCTAGCATAAATTTGGCTAGGATGATCCGTTTTTGACGTTCTTTTTATCGATCTTCATGGTTTTCCATAACCTATTTATTGGTATAGGTTTCATGGCCTGGTTTGACCATTCTCAAAAAGTCAACTCTAGCAAGGCTTAATAAGCTTTAAGGTTTCTAGAATTTTATATTGACTTTTATGTTTCAAAACAATGTTCCAACACTTCCTAAAATCTTTATAATATATTTGGAGTGTTTAGAAATTTTCCTAAGATTTATTGACTTATAAATCTTATTATTAAATTCATGATACTATATAATAATGTATAATAATTAGGGTTAAATAGGAGAAAACCCCTAAATAAATTTCACAACTCCATATAATAATTTAATATTCATAATTCCATATAATAATTTAATTTTTAATAAAAGAAATCCCCTAAATTAATATAAATTAATTTAGGGGTATTTCAGTATATCCCCCTTAAAAGAAACTTCGCCTCGAAGTTTAACAATCAACCAATAGGCACTCACACCGCTTCGGGTGTGCTGAGACAATAACAATTCCAATGAAATTACATACCATTCCAATCCTTTATTTCCATTTCAACATTCCACTCGAGAGTACCGAAACCAAAGTACCGAAATCAAATCAAAGTGAATCAAAATATAAACTGAAACAAAACACAGCACAAACGTGACAAAGTACTGTGCCACAACATAAACTACGTACATACATACACCTCTCACACTACTAATACTGTTCTCCCTTTACTAACAATGCAACGAGGCATAATCCGGATGAGATAACGAAGGAGGAGTATGCCAGCATATCCCCCTTAAAAGAGCTAAGGTACGCCCTCGTACCGCTACTAACGGCACATTCAAAGAATTCAACACCTTATTAACCAGCTTTGTTGTGAATTTACTGCACCGTTGATTTTATCTATGATCGTTACATATATCTGTATCTCTTGATTGTTATGTAATTGTATTTCCTTGGTGGTTATAAAATTTTATCTTATGATTATTATCCATTCATTTAATGACTGATACGAATTATATGTCCATATATGATCATTTATCATATCAATTATATTACCAAGCTATAAACCAGGTGTAACGTACTTGAGTAGTTTAACATAATATTCCCGATCATATAATAATCCTCAATAATCTTCCAAAATTATCTTCAAAGGTTTATTAGTCAACCATATGTTAAAACTCTATAAGATAAATATTTTCTGTGACTTTTCAAGTTTCAATTGTTTTTATAATTAACTATCGTATTTTAGACGATTCATTCAGTGTTTACTTTATAAAATTTACTTATTATATAACTTCACCCAAGGCAGAATTTTAGGAAGTTCTTCCAAAATCTGATTCCTTTACCTTAAAATTTATATATTATATATTTTTTTAAGGTAGGGACTCTATATAAAATTTTAAGTCAAATGAGCTAATCTAATGAAAACTCACTCACTCTTGGTAATTATTTTTCTTAAGGTTTGTTCTATGTAAGTATTCTCCTGATTATTAAATCTTAGTACTCCCTTAGACAATGGTGGCTTTTGTAAATATCACTCTTAGTGTGACTTCCAAGATTTTATCTATGTATAAGGTTAAACTTCTAAATAAACATGAGGATTTCCAAATCTTTAAGTAACTCTCAATTTTTCACTAGACACTCAATACTCCAAGTATTTAAGGCTCAATATTTAGTTTATTATTACTCATGTGTTTTCACTCCATAGGTAAGTATTTTTCACCAAGGATTTAACTCGGTAAACTCTTTACATGCATGAATTTAGTACTGGATCTTAATATACGAGTTTTGAACTGTTCATTGTGGCTAGTAATGAAACATGCCTAGCTCAAGATTCCATGATGGTAACGTCTTACCACCACTTCCCCTCAAGTTCAACACAATCCATCACCTGCGTAGAAGATTATTTACAGTTAGATGACAAGTCTTGTCTAGCCCCTAAACTTCTAGAAGTGGGTGTGCACCCCCACTACTTTTAGCCTAGGAGTTCGTCGCACCAGGAACTTCCCGTAGAGTGTTAGGTTTATGTGTTTTCTTTCTAAAGTTAACATAGAGTTTTAATGTGTTTTACAAGTTCAGATGTTGATCTTTTCTAATACGCTACTAGTTCTTGTTAGCTTAATAATTTTCTAGACTTAAGATTTATCTTAAACATTATCTTTAGGTAATAAATTGATACCAAGTAGTTTCATGAGATTTATTTTCAAACTTTAAAGGAGTTGAAGTACTTTCACATAATACTAATTTAGTTATGTAAAGTTCTATTTGTATACTGTTTTCAACCAAAAGTATTCTTTAAAATTCTAGGAATTTGTGTACTAGTTTTTAAAGGATTGCATTTTTAGCAATGTATTCTCCATGAGTATGCTTTTGAAAAAATAGCTTAATATTTGGTTTATCTCAACCAAAATCTTATTGTACTTAATATAGGATGTTCCAAACTTATATATATATATATTGTAGTTTATTGTTGGAACGGTATAACAACATATCACACTCAACAGACATTCACAAAAGAAAAGTGTGTAAAGGAATCGTTCTCAATTCCAAAAAGGGTTAGGAGTCGTGCCTTACTGGAGTCCTCACTTCCCAATTCTACCCCAGTTCCTCAGTTTTAAGTGCACCAATAATCTAAGTATTTCACTCGGCTTGTTTTCTCGGGTTCAGAGCGTAACTACGCTCTGATACCAATTTCTGAAACGCCCCTATTAACCATAAATACAGCGGAAATAAAACTCTAAGGCGATTACAGACCATCGGGGTCCAAACACCCGGCACCAAACCTCACCAATTACAACTTACAATCTACAAAAGCTACGGTCTGAACTCGATAAAAACTTAACACAAACATAATAGAAATTAAACACATTAACTCTCCACACAACCTAATCCCATCCCAATCACTCATGCTCTTCGTGGCCACCTGTAAATCAATTTGTACCTGCAAGATGAAACCAAGCAGCCCACCCCGGGAGGGGTGAGTCAGTTCCCTGGAATGGAACTGGTACAATTCTCCAAAACAATCTTGTAAACATAACTCTTCAAAATAAACAGTAACTTGAAATTAAACTCTTGAAAGTAAAGCAGGGAAACAAGGCACTTTAAAATCACCAAGCCAAAGATAACAAGTTAAGGATAAAGATAAACGATAGAAAAGGTAAAGTTAGAGAAACAAAATCACATCATGTGTTAGTGAACATCCATTTCCTTAGTTAAACCCAATTCCCATTAGGAGTAGAAAAACTCAGATAGTCACAAAGGACTAGGAATGATAAAACAGATCCAAGAACCAAGAACTCAAGAGTGGAATAGTTTCAACTGGGAGAGATGGCCCCCACCGCCAATCACGTCCTTTTAGGACAGGGGATATACAGCCCCTCACTGTTTATCACGTCCACTAAGGACAGGGGATATACAGCCCCTCTCTGTTAACTACGTCCACTAAGGACAGGGGATATACAGCCCCTCTCTGTCTACAACGTCCCTTTTGGGACAGGGGATATACAGCCCCTCACTGTCTATCACGTCCACTAAGGACAGGGGATATACAGCCCCTCACTGTCTATCACGTCCCTTTCTGGGACAGGGGATATACAGCCCCTCACTGTCTATCACGTCCCTTTCTGGGACAGGGGATATACAGCCCCTCACTGTTACCATTGAAGACGCGCGCACGTCGAAACCTCAAGAGCCCGCTCATGGATGAAATAGTATCCAGAGTCAAAAGAAAGATTTCCAAGATTGACCTTTTTCCAAATTCCCACTAGATCACCAACTACCCAGAGCAATACCAAAACACTCAGTCCTACAGAGTGCAGAAGCGTAAACCCTAAGCGGTCAATGTCTAACGGGGCACCAAATAGAGGAACCAATACCCAAGTGAGTTTCACATCCAAGGCTCAGTTAGTCATACAGGCTGAGTTAGTCACACAACCATTTCCTTTTTAGAAATTCCTCTTAAAGTCAGTTAGTGTTTTCCAAAACATTCCACAAGTCAATCAGCAAAAATATCAGAGTACGAGAAATCGTACAAAACATTCCATAAAGTCCAAAACACAACAAGCTGAGTACGAGAAATCGTACAAAACATTCCATAAAGTCCAAAACACAACAAGCTGAGTATGAGAAATCGTACCTGGTCAACGTTGTAGCAGTTCTAGTAAACTTGTGCAAACATTCAACAATTCTCTGAGGAACATTGAAGATAATTTGCTATCAATAACTTGTACCCTAAGTTAAACTTACATAAATTCCTCTCTCTTATTTCCAAATCCCAATTATCTTATAAGCCCTCGCTTATGTGTTATGTATAATCTTTGAGTTATCTAAGAATGTTGTATAGCCCAAGGTGGTAAAATCAAGGAATGTATCTTATTAACACCTGCTAACTGACCACTCATATCCACTTTATTCATATTTAACCACAATCCTCACATTCAAGACTTTTGAGACCTTTATAACACAAATGTGTTTACATTATATAATTAAATCTATAAATTCCAATAGAAATCTTAAGCTGAATACCTTTATTCTTAATTTAGAATAAACATTGTATTATGACCTATGATAGATTCATCCCATAATACTATACTATTATTTCACAATGTAATGATTATGTATTTTATCAATATCTACTAGATAATCCATTGTGATTAAGTTTTCCCCTTAACTTAATTAAGATCTACATCTTGTATATTGGAACCATAGTGTTGTAGACGCATTATATCATAACCTAATTGAGTTACTAACTCATTTATCTTATCTTTAGTCCAGAAAGACTTTTTATTACATCCAGCTAATAATCTTGACATAAGATGTTAAATTACTTTTCATCTTGAAACAACTATATTATAGTTAACTTAGACTTATCGAACTCTTACATTTAGTATTCACAAGGTACATTATTTGCTTAATTATTACCTATATAATAAGGTGTTTAAATATAACCTTTTATGTATCCTTACTTACCTTTAATCTCCTAAATATTTTATTTTTACACCCATTCACTCTATAGACTATGTATAATCCTTTTGTACTAAACTTCAATAAATTTAAGCCTTAAATACGTTTTAAATTGTTTCACAAAACCTAAGGTTTCAAAGGAATAACTTAATAAATTAATTCCCTTTATTGTATTTAGGATGGACAATATATCTACATGGAGTAGAATGTATCAAAGAATTAAATTCTGGTTCGTAAGTGAAATTGTTAATTATATGAAAATTCTCATATTTTATATTCAAATAACCTATCATTAATTCCCATTACCGTAAAGTATATCAATATAATATCTGATGTAACTTAGTTTTATCTAACAAAAGGTTCAAAGGTTTTAAGTATCAAATTCCTATTTATAAACCTTCTTTAAATTCTAACTACTAAATACCTCACTTAATTGTAAACTCACATCCTAAGTATTGGTAATAAATGTTATAAATGTATTTCATATGGCTTATCTAATGCCAGGAAACTTAAGGATAATTATTTAGATAAATTTCCAAATCATCGTTTAATATAGAATATATCATAATCCTTATAATGATTCTATCTTAAAACATTAAGTTATATTTCACTACCATAAATGTTAAGAAATAATTAAATCTAGACTTACTAATCCACCTCACATTTAGATGTAAAAGTATTTTACTTATCTTATTATGGTTTATATATTAAGAATATTTAGATGTAATCGTATTACATTGGTTTATCATTAATTATAGAATAAGATCTATTTGTGCAATATTTTATGTAATCTAATCACAATTTTTCCTAAGTATTAACTTATTAATTACTTAATCCCAATTTTAGATTCACATTCTGATCATTGACAAATAATACTATACAAGTATTTTAATATGGTTTACATATAAACCTTGGAAATTCAAAGGTAACTCTTTAAGCCTAATTCATTACTATAATTTAATACCACCTCATATAATATTCTTTTATTGGTATTATGTAGGGGTTTAGTTTAACTTATTAATTCCTTCGTATTATATTTCCTATAAGGTATTTAATTTTATTATGTTTACTGTGTATATATTTATATATACTTGGATTTGTACAAAACATTATTTATGTAGTTTTATTGTATTTAATTATTTATATTAACTTTTACACACACCTACATCCAAAATATGGTTAATAAAATAAAGTATTTTCCTTAGTTCCAATTAAGTATATTAACTACCATATTATATAATTAATATAAATGTAGATTAATTTAGCTCCTTGATTTAACCTAAGTTACTATTTTATTTCTTTTACATATATGTGTAAATATATATATATATTCCTTAGTTTTAATTAAGAATATTAGCTCCCATATAATATAATAAATAAAACGTAAAAATAATTATATTCCTTGATTTATATAAGTTCCCACTTAAATATGTATATATACATATATGTAAATAATTTCACTTCCATTAAAAACTAATACCTAAACATTTATAAACTTACTGTTATAAAGTGTTAATTTAGTGTTCCATATTTTTCCCAGCTTAAAAAGTTTATTAACAAACCATACTTTAATTTTTGGTTACATTAAAAACCATATATTATAAGTTATTCTTATGAAAAACTCATAAACACGATTTTTAAAACCATTTATCATTGCCCAAAAATTCCCAAACTTAATATACAGTAACTATAACATTTTAGACATATTATAAAATTTTTATTTCATAAAAATATCTTTTTAATTTAGCCAAATAATTCCAGAAAACCCGTAACTTGCAAAAATCATAACTTATGTTTAAAAACTCCAAAACCATAATAATTTACATCAAAATAAACTAGATTAAATAAGGAATCTATGGTTAAAATTTCAAGTCAAATACATTCGAGAAGATATATAAATTAACCCAACAAGTTAGGACTATTTACTAGAATTTATAAAAACCTTTATAAACTTATTCTGGAATGTTTTAATCTCGGCCGTCCAATCTTTTAAAATGAGATCGGACGGCCCCTGTACTCCGAGTTCATCAGCGAAGATAATAAGCAGGTCGAGTACTAAATCACAGATATCTCCTAATCTACAGAACGAAATCGAGTGATTCTTGTTTCTATGGATTCGAAATCGAATTCCGGTTCTATTGATGTCAATTTCCCCAATTATAATGTAGTATTAATCGAGTTTCGAATTCAGTTCGAATGTTAGGGTTTATATTAGCTACAGAGTACGATTCGAATTCAATTCTGCAAATTCCTCCTAACCTAACACGTAATTGACTAAATTGGAACATGGATTAGGTCGGAAACATGACTACGAACAGCAATATCGGAGCAATTTGACCGGAGACTCACCGGAGTTGTGCGAATTGAGTGATTTCGAAATCGGAAATCTGGAAAAATATGAACTTTGAGCAGTTCGTGGTGCCAACTTCGCAGATCTATAACTAGCAGTACAAAACGAGTTAGGCTATGATTAAGGGCTCATTGGAAAGAGCAAACTTAGATCTACGTATTGATAGCAAGAACTAAACCTAACTCGCACCATACAGAAAGAAATTGAAGTCACAAAACACGAGTTTACCTTACAGTTTCGGTATTATTTTATGTGTTGGCGAACCCGAAACTTTAGACCTCTATATCTCCCAACTGGTTACGAATCGGACTTGGGCATAAACATGAAAATTGTACAGGGATTAGAGATCTTTACAACGAGCTAAAGAAATCGAATTTTGGTTGAGAGACGAAGGAGTTATGATCGACGCAAGTTACCTGAAATCGATGAGAAACTGGAATTCTGGAAACACGTTTCGCAAGGTGCCAACTTTAGGTCAGATTTGCGGCTGATGTATAACGAATTAGGGTATGTGTGAGTAATGGTTGGAAAGAGGACATTTTGAAGAAGAGAATGAAGAAGACGACATGGAAAAATATTGGGAGATGAGTGAGATATAGCCGTCCAAAGTTAGGGCTAAACACTGAATTCTGTTATCGAAATTCAGGGAAAGAATCGGCTAAGTGTGGGCGACCCGTGACAGAGTGACACGTGGCATCTTTCAAATTTTTGATTCAAAACTTCAATCTAGCATAACTTTGGCTAGGATGATCCGTTTTTGACGTTCTTTTTATCGATCTTCATGGTTTTCCATAACCTATTTATTGGTATAGGTTTCATGGCCTGGTTTGACCATTCTCAAAATGTAACACCCCTACTATTAATACAATGCTTACCGTCCAATCTCCTTACACATCAGATACACGCAGCGGATACATACTTACATCCCGTGGGTGATACAATGCCGTTAGTCACCCACGTGACTAACAAGGCTACTACTTCTACATACAGCATCGGTCTGATGGACCGGAATCCCGAGTACTACCCATCTATATTACATACTCCATTCATCAATCAAATACAACAATGCTCCATTCAATACTTACTCCTCCGTAATCCATACATTACAATATACTTAACCGAGTCTACTAGGATCCTTATACAATTATAATATCCCTTCCAAGTTCATACATGCTCACTAAGAGTCTACATCTACCCATTCCTCACAACTACTTACTTTCTAAGTACAAGGGTGTGCCGCCGGTCTCTTACCTTGACCACATCCGCTTCGGGTACCTGCACACTAAAAACGTTCCCCCTAGGGGGTCAGCTTTCACTGCGCATGATAACCGCATACCCCGCGTACTAGTGAGGGTACGCCGACCACTTGGTCGAATACATGCGGTTCGTTTTCATACAAACATACATGCATACATGCTCTTATACACAATATTACAATACATTACGCAAGGCATACACACATACATACACTTCATTACATACAAGAAGTACAACATAAACCATCCAATACATACTTACCTTTTTCCGAATTACACATACACATTACATACACAACATACAATACTAGTTAGCTTCATTGGTCCACCCGGGTTAATCGGGTGGAGATTACTCTTTTACTTGTTACTTCATACATACGCATACATACTCATACTCATACATACTTACGGATCCATACTTACTTACTCTTACTCTTACTCAAGTTAAGTCGTCGGGACCTCCGGCCCTGGGGACTACTCCGTCCCACCTCCGGGATTTACTTGACTCACCAATCCGGGATGCTACCCATTTAAGGGATTTGGGCCGCGGACCAGTTTAAGAGTCAGGAATTGCAGCCAACCTCTTGTGACTCCGCATCCTCACGCGTGGCCGAAACTATATCGGACTTCTACTCATTCCAATTTACTCACTTAAGTTAGGAGTTAGGTAGTTAGGAATTAGCAGAAGTCATTCATACAAGCCACATACACAACTACATTGCTCATACCCATTCATATGAAATCCAATATAATATTTAAGTACAATTGCAGACGTTATATTGTGAGTGGTTTAAGTGGTGTAATTATTAAAAGAAAGAAAAGAAATTAAAACCCAAAATAACCGTCGGGCTGCAAACAAATCCCGGTCGCAGTAGTATAGTGAAATGTAAGCGACCGGATATCGAACCACGGGACTAATGTACATATTATAGTACCTAAGCGTGTCACAAAGAGGGGGGATTAATTGACTTGTTAAATATAATAAAAACAGTTAATAAAATTAACTAAGTAAGCAAATTAACTAAACGGGACTCTGGTTCAGATTAATATTATCTGCTCTTTCATGCTATTCCTACTGGTTTAATTATAATTGTTTGGCAAAATTCCTTAAATTATCCTAAGGACTAAGTCATAGCCTCATAAGAACTCGTTTACCAGAAATGCTCGGTCTAATCAAGGTTCGAGCACTCTTATGTAAACGGACATTAAATTCCAGGAAATATAATTGCATCTGAAAATACTAACTCATTAAATCATAATAGAGCTTTCTCCAAATTTATGGCTTAATCAACCTATCTATTTATCACCTGGTCTGATCAAAATAGACTTAGCAAGCAATTTAATAAACTCATGACATTTATTAAAAAGGCGAGAGATGAGCTTTAAGCGTAACAAACTCATTAAATTAAAACCAGTAAAAACATTGCATAATTAATACAGAATATAATAATTATTCCCAAAGCGTACGTAAACTAGCCTAACATATTAAATAGAATAACAGAAACAAGAATGATAGAAATCATCCGTAATCACTCCGTCTCGCTCTGTTATTTTGTGTATGTAGGCTAGAGGTGGATTTGGTGGACTGTAAAATAAATAAAATGGAGAAGGCGGAAGGAGAGAAATGAGATGGTGGTGAAGTGGTCGTGGATCGATTGGTGAATTTGTGTGTGATTTATTGGGTGAAGCTCGTGGGTTTATATAGAAAAAGGAAGAAGAAAGCAGAGAAAATAGATGGACGCGTGAGCGAGCAAATGATTGAGGCGGTGGGAGATTGAGCTCATTGATTGCTCACTGATTGAAGGGGACAGAGCGTGTGCAGAGGCGTGAATTAAGGTAGGCGCAGACAGTGGACGAGTTGCAGACAGTCGGCGCGAGTTGCAGACGAAGACGGAAGACGGGCGAAGAAGATACTGGTCGCGAGGCACAACCGCCTCCAAAGGAGGCGGTCTCCTCCTCTCCTGTCCGCCAATAAACCAGGCGGTAGCCTGTGTCTCGTCCGCCTGATAAGGAGGCGGTCTCCTCTGTGTCGTCCGCCAGTTATCAGGCGGTAGCCTGAGTGATGTCCTCCGGTTGCATGTGAGAGATCCGCTAGTTATTGGGCGGTAGCCCGTGTGTTGTCCGCGAGGCGGTTGCGCCACTCTAGTCCGCCAGTTATCGCGACGTCACAGTGTGACTTATTCCTTCCAACTTCGACCGGCTCTAGATTGTTGGTTTGGGCTCCGTTTTTCGAGCCGTTTGCGCCTATGTGTTCGTCTCTTTATCTACTTTAGTCCCAGCTTGGTTTTCCTCATGTTAAACCAATAAATTAGTGAGATTATAATAAAACATAAACTAGAGGAAAACTAACCAAAGTGGAGAAATGAGCAAGAAAAGTGTTAATATTATATATGAAATACACCTATAAAACACGCTCATTTGGACACTTATCAACAATACAAGATTCGAATACCATTCATCATCATTCATATATTTCATGAATTATACAAACTAGTGTTCAAGACAATAAATATCAAGAACAACATAAGTCAAGCACAGGTAAGTGCAATATAGTCCGATTCATGCATTTATCTTATTTAGGTGATCAAATAAGCACACAATCGGGGTAACCAGATTAGGATACAGGGCATGAAGAAATCATACCTTTCACCGTTGTACTTGTATCCCAACGTTCCTCCAGTGTTCACAAATCATATCCTATTATATATACATACAGTTGAATGATTAATCTATCTATCATTAACTTAACCCGATTACTCTTACGTTTACTAATCCATACTTACTAAGTCTTGCATTACAATACTTATATTTTACTTACTTATTCCTATTTACTTAACAATGGTTTACTTACCTATATATGCACATATGTATAGGTGGGTATACATATACATATGTATATATATATATATATAACTATTATTTAATTTAGTTAAATTAAATTTTTTTTTTTGTATGACTCGACCGACCTTACCCAGGGTCGGTCCCAAGGTCGGTCGAAGTCAGTAGGATAATACGCTGGAAAATTACAGGGCCGACCGACCTTGCAAGTCCGGTCCCAAGGTCGGTCCATTCCAGTGAGTTACCTGACGTGAAATTTTTAGCCCGACCGACCTTGCAAGTCCGGTCACAAGGTCGGTCCATTCCAGTAACTTACAAGACGGAAAAATTTTGTGTCGACCGACCTTGCAAGTCCGGTCGTAAGGTCGGTCCATTCCAGTAGGTTACAGACGGGAGAATTTCTCTGGTCCAACCGAACTTGCAAGTCCGGTCGCAAGTTCGGTCCATTCCAGAAGCTTTCCCGTCTTTGTAAATCTGGGCTCGACCGACCTTGCAAGTTCGGTCCCAAGGTCGGTCCGGCCCAGTATTTGCATTTTTATTTCTGTTTCCAGTTTTATACTTTGCCCATTGCTTCTCCAATCTTCCTACATGTAATCCCACATGTTTAAACACTACCTAGGCCCTCCAAATTGCCTTAGTTCATCTACCAAACTCCTTACCAAATCCATCAATCAACTTACACAATTCCATCACTTCCCTTCCACACTTACAACAGTTTTTCATCCTTCAATGCTACAGATTTTTAAACTCCATTCTACCATCCATTACTTCTCAACCAATGCCACTATTAGCATCCTAAATAACTCATCTCACCATGACAATTCATTTCCAAGCAATTTGCACCTTCTATACCCAAGTTCCAACATTTACTTTACCAAGTCTTATACTCTAGTTCTTCCTAGTTTCTCCAAGGCATTCCTTGCACTCTTTGCTACAGATTTTGCACCCTAGTACTCCCATACTTCAAATATCATTCCATGGTCATTAGACATCTCTACTAACTCCAATACACACCTTGGTTTTCCCATTCACCAAGTCATCCATACATATACATATTCCTACCAAAATTTTGCCATAGTTCCTCTACATTTCTTACTTCTCCACATATGTGTTTCCTCATCAAACTCATTCCTAATCTAGCCAAACCACACGGGTTCTACCAGCACACAAAAAAAGTCTTAGTACACCATTACTTCCTCAATCCACATTACTAATGCACATACACAATACACTTGGCTCTAAGGCCCACAATTCACATACTAGTTCACAAATACTCAAACTTCCACAATTACATTACTAATACATTATTTGGGTTCTTTAGATTGGTTTACCCATTCCCATTACTCTAATGCACTAAAATTTAACATTAGTAATGAGCTCTTACCTTGAGCTTTTAATTCCTTCTTTCTTTCTCATTTCTCCCCCTTCTTCCTTTCTTGCCCAAATCGGCCATGTGGGGAATGGAGTTGCCAAACTCCATTCCCATCACCTAATGAACACAAAACACTACAATTAATATACTAACCCTTAAATTAATGCCAATTCATTGTAGTGTTTGAAATGAAATTTCTAGGGTTTACCTTTGGAGAGTTTTAGAAGGGGTTTTAGCCCTTGGTTCAAGAAGGTGAATCCACCACCATTGCTAGGTTGATGTTTTGCTCAAAGGAGAGAGAGAAAACAAGGCATTACAAAGAGGCAAAAATTGGTTATGGAGTAAGGTGGAGAAAACATGAGTTTTTCATATAGATTTTTACCTTAATTGAGAGAGGAGACTCCAAGCTTTACATTGGTGCCATTTTCTCTTTGAATGGGGAAACCCATGGAGATGAACTTCCTCATTTTTGGATTTTGAAAAGAGAGAAGTGTAGAGGATGATGAGGGGATTACAAATATGTAATTATTTTTGTGATTGGAGCTCACATGGAGGTAGAGCATGGGAGAGAAGTGGGAGTTGCCATTGTTGTTGTTGGGGGAGCTCCAAAATCGCAGCCCAAGGGAGGAGGAAGAGGGAGAGTACGATGTAGGGGGAAGAGGAAAGAGAGAGGTGAGTGAAAATGTGAGAGTGAGGTGAGAGGGAAGGGAAATAAAGTAGTTTTTACTTTATTGTTTTTTGCTTTTTGGCTCTCTTATTAGTTAACTAGTTACATGTGTGTGTGAGGGAGTTATTTGACTGATAAAAACCGGCCCCCTACAGTTTTATTAGCTGGAGCGTTTTTCGTCTTTTACAGAAAATGCTCGTTATTTTACCCGGTTTAGGTACTGTTCACTAACCGGGCCCGTTTTCTGGAATTTTCTCGTTTCTTTATTTTTATTGGTTATTAAGCTTCCATAAATGCTTAATAATATTTATTTAATGACTTATAATTTTTACGGGTTCGTTTGACCACTTAAGATCACGTTTTCGGGTCTTCTCGAAAAACGTGCGTTAAAGCTCTATTAGCGTTTTAATACATTATTTGGATCCGTTTTCTTCAGGATTTGTTCCCATATATTATTTAGGTCTTATTAAACCTTTAGGATCCGTATAATACGCTAACCGATGCCTCATACCTCCTATGGTCATTTAACGCTTATTTAGCGTTTTTCGCCTTTTAAGCGTTTCTTTATTTCTTTGGATTTTTTTCCTTACCAATATTAATTAGGTACCATTAGGCCCTTAAATACGTATTAGATTAATTTTAATCCTTATGTTTAAGTTCGGGGTATTTCAATCTACCCCCCTTAGGAACTTTGTCCTCAAAGTTGTTCGAGGTTATGGGATTGCTATACTTACTCATTCATACCCGTCTATGCCAAAGGTTATACGTTCCTCCTTCTTACAATTCCTAAATCCATCCCTCAAGGTTCCTACATACCGTACCATACCAATATACAATAGTTACTCCAATCCGCGCTACTACTAACTATCTGGTTCCTCATTACAAAGTTCATACATACATACATACAGTGCAAAGCTATCCCCAAAGCAATGCAATACACATACAATCCCGTAGGCACTCCGGTCATCTAGACACAGGACTCCTCTATGTCCCGCTGCCCTTGGAATAATACAACATACTACCTTACTATCTTCTTCGGTACACACTTCTAGCAGATCCTCATTCTCCATACTAAAGGAAATTCTTTCACTACTACCAATTAAAAATTTTCTAAAACATACAACTCCATATTCCAATTTATATTCATTACTTCTATCCTATGTGTGATTCTTGTGACCACTTGAGGGGAGCTTCAACACAACCATTTCCTTTTTAGAAATTCCTCTTAAAGTCAGTTAGCGTTTTCCAAAACATTCCACAAGTCAATCAGCAAAAATATCAGAGTACGAGAAATCGTACAAAACATTCCATAAAGTCCAAAACACAACAAGCTGAGTACGAGAAATCGTACCTGGTCAACGCTGTAGCAGTTCTAGTAAACTTGTGCAAACATTCAACAATTCTCTGAGGAACATTGAAGATAATTTGCTATCAATAACTTGTACCCTAAGTTAAACTTACATAAATTCCTCTCTCTTATTTCCAAATCCCAATTATCTTATAAGCCCTCGCTTATGTGTTATGTATAATCTTTGAGTTATCTGAGAACGTTGTATAGCCCAAGGTGGTAAAATCAAGGAATGTATCTTATTAACACCTGCTAACTGACCACTCATATCCACTTTATTCATATTTAACCACAATCCTCACATTCAAGACTTTTGAGACCTTTATAACACAAATGTGTTTACATTATATAATTAAATCTATAAATTCCAATAGAAATCTTAAGCTGAATACCTTTATTCTTAATTTAGAATAAACATTGTATTATGACCTATGATGATTCATCCCATAATACTATACTATTATTTCACAATGTAATGATTATGTATTTTATCAATATCTACTAGATAATCCATTGTGATTAAGTTTTCCCCTTAACTTAATTAAGATCTACATCTTGTATATTGGAACCATAGTGTTGTAGACGCATTATATCATAACCTAATTGAGTTACTAACTCATTTATCTTATCTTTAGTCCAGAAAGACTTTTTATTACATCCAGCTAATAATCTTGACATAAGATGTTAAATTACTTTTCATCTTGAAACAACTATATTATAGTTAACTTAGACTTATCGAACTCTTACATTTAGTATTCACAAGGTACATTATTTGCTTAATTATTACCTATATAATAAGGTGTTTAAATATAACCTTTTATGTATCCTTACTTACCTTTAATCTCCTAAATATTTTATTTTTACACCCATTCACTCTATAGACTATGTATAATCCTTTTGTACTAAACTTCAATAAACTTAAGCCTTAAATACGTTTTAAATTGTTTCACAAAACCTAAGGTTTCAAAGGAATAACTTAATAAATTAATTCCCTTTATTGTATTTAGGATGGACAATATATCTACATGGAGTAGAATGTATCAAAGAATTAAATTCTGGTTCGTAAGTGAAATTGTTAATTATATGAAAATTCTCATATTTATATTCAAATAACCTATCATTAATTCCCATTACCGTAAAGTATATCAATATAATATCTGATGTAACTTAGTTTTATCTAACAAAAGGTTCAAAGGTTTTAAGTATCAAATTCCTATTTATAAACCTTCTTTAAATTCTAACTACTAAATACCTCACTTAATTGTAAACTCACATCCTAAGTATTGGTAATAAATGTTATAAATGTATTTCATATGGCTTATCTAATGCCAGGAAACTTAAGGATAATTATTTAGATAAATTTCCAAATCATCGTTTAATATAGAATATATCATAATCCTTATAATGATTCTATCTTAAAACATTAAGTTATATTTCACTACCATAAATGTTAAGAAATGATTAAATCTAGACTTACTAATCCACCTCACATTTAGATGTAAAAGTATTTTACTTATCTTATTATGGTTTATATATTAAGAATATTTAGATGTAATCGTATTACATTGGTTTATCATTAATTATAGAATAAGATCTATTTGTGCAATATTTTATGTAATCTAATCACAATTTTTCCTAAGTATTAACTTATTAATTACTTAATCCCAATTTTAGATTCACATTCTGATCATTGACAAATAATACTATACAAGTATTTTAATATGGTTTACATATAAACCTTGGAAATTCAAAGGTAACTCTTTAAGCCTAATTCATTACTATAATTTAATACCACCTCATATAATATTCTTTTATTGGTATTATGTAGGGGTTTAGTTTAACTTATTAATTCCTTCGTATTATATTTCCTATAAGGTATTTAATTTTATTATGTTTACTGTGTATATTTATATATACTAGGATTTGTACAAAACATTATTTATGTAGTTTTATTGTATTTAATTATTTATATTAACTTTTACACACACCTACATCCAAAATATGGTTAATAAAATAAAGTATTTTCCTTAGTTCCAATTAAGTATATTAACTACCATATTATAAATTAATATAAATGTAGATTAATTTAGCTCCTTGATTTAACCTAAGTTACTATTTTATTTCTTTTACATATATGTGTAAATATATATATATATATATTCCTTAGTTTTAATTAAGAATATTAACTCCCATATAATATAATAAATAAAACGTAAAAATAATTATATTCCTTGATTATATAGTTCCCACTTAAATATGTATATATACATATATGTAAATAATTTCACTTCCATTAAAAACTAATACCTAAACATTTATAAACTTACTGTTATAAAGTGTTAATTTAGTGTTCCATATTTTTCCCAGCTTAAAAAGTTTATTAACAAACCATACTTTAATTTTTGGTTACATTAAAAACCATATATTATAAGTTATTCTTATGAAAAACTCATAAACACAATTTTTAAAACCATTTATCATTGCCCAAAAATTCCCAAACTTAATATACAGTAACTATAACATTTTAGACATATTATAAAATTTTTATTTCATAAAAATATCTTTTTAATTTAGCCAAATAATTCCAGAAAACCCGTAACTTGCAAAAATCATAACTTATGTTTAAAAACTCCAAAACCATAATAATTTACATCAAAATAAACTAGATTAAATAAGGAATCTATGGTTAAAATTTCAAGTCAAAATACATTCGGTAAAATATTTAAATTAACCCAACAAGTTAGGACTATTTACTGGAATTTATAAACACCTTTATAAACTTATTCTGGAATGTTTTAATCTCGGCCGTCCAATCTTTTAAAATGAGATCGGACGGCCCCTGTACTCCGAGTTCATCAGCGAAGATAATAAGCAGGTCGAGTACTAAATCACGGATATCTCCTAATCTACAGAACGAAATCGAGTGATTCTTGTTTCTATGGATTCGAAATCGAATTCCAGTTCTATTGATGTCAATTTCCTCAATTATAATGCAGTATTAATCGAGTTTCGAATTCAGTTCGAATGTTAGGGTTTATATTAGCTACAGAGTACGATTCGAATTCAATTCTGCAAATTCCTCCTAACCTAACACGTAATTGACTAAATTGGAACATGGATTAGGTCAAAAACATGACTACGAACAGCAATATCGGAGCAATTTGACCGGAGACTCGCCGGAGTTGTGCGAATTGAGTGATTTCGAAATCGGAAATCTGGAAAAATATGAACTTTGAGCAGTTCGTGGTGCCAACTTCGCAGATCTATAACTAGCAGTACAAAACGAGTTAGGCTATGATTAAGGGCTCATTGGAAAGAGCAAACTTAGATCTATGTATTGATAGCAAGAACTAAACCTAACTCGCACCATACAGAAAGAAATTGAAGTCGCAAAACACGAGTTTACCTTACAGTTTCGGTATTATTTTATGTGCTGGCGAACCCGAAACTTTAGACCTCTATATCTCCCAACTGGTTACGAATCGGACTTGGGCATAAACATGAAAATTGTAGAGGGATTAGAGATCTTTACAACGAGCTAAAGAAATCGAATTTTGGTTGAGAGACGAAGGAGTTATGATCGACGCAAGTTACCTGAAATCGATGAGAAACTGGAATTCTGGAAACACGTTTCGCAAGGTGCCAACTTTAGGTCAGATTTGCGGCTGATGTATAACGAATTAGGGTATGTGTGAGTAATGGTTGGAAAGAGGACATTTTGAAGAAGAGAATGAAGAAGACGGCATGGAAAAATATTGAGAGATGAGTGAGATATAGCCGTCCAAAGTTAGGGCTAAACACTGAATTCTGTTATCGAAATTCAGGGAAAGAATCGGCTAAGTGTGGGCGACCCGTGACAGAGTGACACGTGGCATCTTTCAAATTTTTGATTCAAAACTTCAATCTAGCATAACTTTGGCTAGGATGATCCGTTTTTGACGTTATTTTTATCGATATTCATGGTTTTCCATAACCTATTTATTGGTATAGGTTTCATGGCCTGGTTTGACCATTCTCAAAAAGTCAACTCTAGCAAGGCTTAATAAGCTTTAAGGTTTCTAGAATTTTATATTGACTTTTATGTTTCAAAACAATGTTCCAACACTTCCTAAAATCTTTATAATATATTTGGAGTGTTTAGAAATTTTCCTAAGATTTATTGACTTATAAATCTTATTATTAAATTCATGATACTATATAATAATGTATAATAATTAGGGTTAAATAGGAGAAAACCCCTAAATAAATTTCACAACTCCATATAATAATTTAATATTCATAATTCCATATAATAATTTAATTTTTAATAAAAGAAATCCCCTAAGTTAATTTAAATTAATTTAGGGGTATTTCATCTGGTCTGCTCACCTTCCCACCAATAAGGGTGTCGATAAGACGATTGTTGTGGTTGGTAATAATCTTGTCGCCTGAATTGGTTGTAACTTTGAGTACCCGACTGATTATATCTGTTCAAATTTTGCTCTATATTCATTATTGTAATCATCGTTTCCAACTATGTCAGCACTCTCCTCAACTCATCCATGTTGTCCTCCATCATTAGCACTTAGCCTACAACAACAAAAATAAAGAGAAAAAGTAGAATAGAAATAAAAATAAAAAGGAAACACAAAGACAAAATTAGCAAATAAAATAACAAAATATAAACAAAGGAGAATTGCTAAATAAATAACAAATGAAAAAACAAAAATAGAAACGGAAAATAAAATGTAAAATTAACTAAGAATACACAAATAAATAAAATTAGTCCACCGAAAATTGAAACTACAATAATCAAACTAGGTAAACGGCGCCAAAAACTTGTAGTAGAAATATGTGACTATCTCTACCTAGGCAGTGTACCTATCGTTTTATGAAATAGTGAATTGAGTGGGGGTTATCGATCTCAGAGACCTCGTTCAATTAATTGACAATTTATTAATTAACTAAGAAACTAAACTAAGAAAACGGGAAATGTCACTTTTTCAGGTTTTACTTAATTTAATAAAAAGAATGACTCAACAAGTTAACATAAAAATAATAAAGCAATTAAAACAAACAAGGTTAATAATTAAAGATTATAAGTCTGAATAAAAGGGAGCACCCGGATTGTTTTACAAACCTTCACTTTCTAATCTATTAATAAACTCTTCCCTAATTCTGCAATAAACTCAGAGACTATAATTAATTCGTCAACGGCTAAGTCTAACGAATCCTAACTAGTTGCTAGAACTAGCAGTAGACTAATACTCTAATTCGGACACAACTAATCGCATAATGAACAGTTTCTATTTGAGACCGATTAACCTATAGACGGGATCACGC
The DNA here is from genome assembly GCA_023374045.1 of Limonium bicolor. NCBI lineage: Eukaryota > Viridiplantae > Streptophyta > Magnoliopsida > Caryophyllales > Plumbaginaceae > Limonium > Limonium bicolor. The sequence goes on from CM041779.1 coordinate 279,963,196, forward strand.
TTTTAGTCGTTAATCAAGTTTAATTCCTATGTCTCATTATCTATCTCAGCTCTCGCGTGTTGATTAGAAAACTACAAAGATTGCTTTAATAATTAGCTAGAGATTTAAAGCGCAAGAAGAACTGGAATTAAACTACTGCATTAATAAATTAGTGAAAAGATTATAAAATAAATATAAAGATCCAGTTTTCTACCCTAATTTGGGGAGCTAGTTTAACTACTCAAACATAAATATAAAAATAACAAAAATAACAAAGAACGACATAAAACGAAATAAGAGAAAGGACAGAGAAACTCCAGTTAGCAAGTTTGACTTCGGTTCCCCGCTCCAACTCGTTAGAAATAATATGTAACAATGATAAATTGTGGGAGTGGTGCGATGGTGGTCTGCTGTGGTGTGGTGGTGCGGTGATGAATGTTGGTTCTGGTTTGAAGAGAAAAGGATGAGGCGTGAGCCTTTGGTGTGAGGCGTGGAGCCCCCCTCTCGGGTGCGTCTGCATACGGCGTGGATATGGCCCTAGTTTTATCTTATTATATAAGCAGCCCCCCCCCCCCCCCTCATGTTGAATCAGATTTCTTCCTTTATCTCTAGTACAGGGATGAGTATAATTTTTGTAATTGAATAATAATATCCATCATAATTAGTGAATCAATGTGGAGATTGATAGACCGCATGTGAGTATGGTGCACAGTAATTCATCTCGTGCATGAGTGCTCCAGTCATTTTGCACTTGCGGCCCACATGAATAATTAAATCCAGCAATGTTTCATCTTTAATGGTCTGGGCGATATTTACATGTCCGAATCCGGACATTAAGCCGGACCGGAATATGTAAGTACTTGTCCGGCAATGCATATTCGAACGATTGTCACGATATAACTTCAACAGGGCTTGAATTCTTCATTTTAGCTCCGTTTTGCTCCCTGTTTGTTGCGTTGCAAATCTAGTGAAGTGAAGAATGCAATACCATGACTTTAACCTGAATTTGACCCATAAATTATGCCAGGTCACATCAAAACATAAATCTAAGGAAAAATATATGATAAATGAGAAATATGACATGAATTGTTATGAAAATAGGAAGAATTAAAGTCCTAAAAATAGATGTATTTCTAACTTATCAATATTGCTTTTATCCTCATTAGTTATACCCAAAATGACCGTTAGATCTGGCACTACTCTAAAAATAACTTCTACAATGTTAAATATCGGTTTTATTTACTTCAATATATAATGATAAGTCTTCTTCTGCCAAGGACTATACCAATATCAGCAACAAAAATCCTTCATAACATTTGTCCTGCGAGAGTTAGACTGGTCCATTGGAATCAATGTGGAGATTGATATGCCGCGTGAGAGTATGGTGCACAGTAATCCATCCGGTGCATGAGTGCTCCAGTCATTTGGCACTTGCGGCCCACTTGAATAGTTAAATCCAGCAATGATTTATCTTTAATGGTCTGGGCGATATTTACATGTCCGGATCCAGACATTAAGCCGGACCGGAATATGTAAGTACTTGTCCAGTCATTCATATTCGAACGTTTGTCACGATATAACTTCAACAGGGCTTGAATTCTTCATTTTAGCTCTGTTTTGCTCCCCGTTTGTTGCGTTGCAAATCTAGTGAAGTGAAGAATGCAATCCCATGACTTTGACCTGAATTTGACACATAAATTATGCCAGTTCACATCAAAACATAAATCTAAGGAAAAATATATGATAAGTGAGAAATATGACATGAATTGTTATGAAAATAGGAGAAATTAAAGTCCTAAAAATAGATGTATTTCTAACTTATCAATATTGCTTTTATCCTCATTTGTTATACCCAAAATGACTATCAGATCTGGCACTACTCTAAAATTAACTTCTACAATGTTAAATATCGGTTTTATTTACTTCAATATATAATGATAAGTCTTCTACTGCCAAGGACTATACCAATATCAGCAACAAAAATTCTTCATAACATTTGTCCTACGAGAGTTAGACTGGTCCATTGGAATCAATGTGGAGATTGATATGCCGCGTGAGAGTATGGTGCACAGTAATCCATCCGGTGCATGAGTGCTCCAGTCATTTTGCACTTGCGGCCCACTTGAATAATTAAATCCAGCAATGATTTATGTTTAATGGTCTGGGCGATATTTACATGTCCGGATCCGGACATTAAGCCGGACCGGAATATGTAAGTACTTGTCCGGTCATTCATATTCGAACGTTTGTCACGATATAACTTCAACAGGGCTTGAATTCTTCATTTTAGCTCCGTTTTGCTCCCCGTTTGTTGCGTTGTAATTCTAGTGAAGTGAAGAATGCAATCCCATGACTTTGACCTGAATTTGACACATAAATTATGCCAGTTCACATCAAAACATAAATCTAAGGAAAAATATATGATAAGTGAGAAATATGACATGAATTGTTATGAAAATAGGAGGAATTAAAGTCCTAAAAATAGATGTATTTCTAACTTATCAATATTGCTTTTATCCTCATTTGTTATTGTAACACCCCAACATACAACAACATACTTAACATTAAACTACAGCGGAAAATACACATCATCACATAACTTAACTCATCGGTGTTACACGCCGTTAACCACCCACGTGGCTAACAAGGCTAACATTTACACAACTGTATCGGTCTGACGGACTAGATCCCCGAGCAACTATACAATACTGTCTCCTTTATCAACACCAACACTCATTTTACAAATACCTTCCAACTGTACCGAGTATTTACAACTAATGCCGAGAACAATTTCGGTCTTACTACACCTACAGGTTACAAGTAATTACATCAATTACCCGTACGCAACAACTACCCCGTCCTACTCTCGAACGGCTTCCAGCTCCTTGTACCTGAAATAGGAAAAGAAGAGAAAGGGTGGCCCCCAAGGGGCTCAGCACCTTTGCTGGTATGGTAATCCCGCAGCCCACATGCTACCGGGCCACGCACAACTAATTGTCGTCTTAGCATGCAGTTGATTACATTTAAATCAAGCATGTGAAACAATTACTCACAACACGACACTTTTCACCCCAATGGGCTTAACAGATACAACTCATTTATACTTAACCAATCACTCTTTGAGTTCATCAACCCTATAGTATTTCTCCTCTAACGGAGCTATTACCTTAACAGACGACATTTACCCACTATCGGGTTTCCACAAACGTCCCTTTTACATCCTAGGAATCATATCCATGATCCTCATATTTCACTTCTAAGCAACATATAACAACACATCACAATAACTTTGCAACATACAAATAACACATACATAACGGGTACGGATCTCTTAGGAACCGGCCCAAACATAGTTAATACACTGGTGAGCCTAGAGAATGTTATCACCCCATGTTAAGCTCGTTATAACAAAACTCATTACCCCCCTAATAGTCGGACGAGTAACTTACCTAAAGATGGATCGGATTTAGTGACCCGAACTCACCACACAAAACATGTTCCCCCTAAACCGATCGTAAGTCAGAATAGCTAAGCTTTGGGATAAGCTAATGGGAGATCATAACCCGTGAGGGAAACAACCATAACAGAGAGAAGGGTAAAGCTAAAAAGGATACCCACTCCCAAACAACGCGCGACCGGCCAAACCGGATTCCTCACTACTGTTAGTACATACTTACTTTTAATTTTTCGTTAGAACTCCACTACAGAGTCTATCGTACTTACACACCATACAGTATCACTCTTGGGTTAAACATACAAGGGAGATCCCTACATTCACATACACATACCACACATTTAACTCACGCATAGCCGTGGTTAGAACGCCCCACGGTTCGGGTCGTTTAATCCGAATACCAAACTCCCATGTGATCCTAGACTCAGTTAGTTAAGGTTAACACTTCCGAGGTTAAATGGTATCGGAGTTGAACACGCCACATAAATGAATTACTGTAAACTCATCACATGTTTTATCTTACAACGTGGCAAACATACAGAAAAACACATTGGCATACAAGCCGGTGTAATCCGTTAGGACACAGGTTGCAAGAAAACCATACCTGTCACCGGAGTCCACTTTATCATGTCCATTTATGTTCCTCGAGCAATTCTCGAACAACTGACAACATCACACGTACTTTTATTAACATCGGGGTAACACGTTTGTTTAAAGTCTAAAGCCCTAGACTTACTCCCATAAACTTAGTTAAATAACTTGACACTTTTAACTTGTTTTACTTTCACATTTTATTCCAACTTCTCACCCACCAAATTGTCATTATAACTCACCAAACATGTCCTTAACAACCTTACAACATCATTACTTATCAATCCCCATCTTTACACATCATTTTTATACCTTAAACAACATTTTTAGAGTGGTCCGGGACTTGGTCCTTACCTTAAGTCCCGGACCAACACATTAGGAAAACCTTCGGCGTATTTAGCAGGGTGGTCCGGGACCTTGTACTCACCCCAAGTCCCGGACCAAACCAGTGGTGCACTCTCGGCCTATTTTCATGCATAGTCCGGGACTTGAACCATAACCTAGGTCCCGGACCAAACCTACAGAATTGTTAAAATTGCATTTTTCAAGTGTTGTTGCCTTAGTTCTCCACCTCCATTAATTGTATAAACTTACCATATGATCTTAGGTATATTCTAATGCCAAAATACCACTTCGATTCACCTTAAAACCTTACCCAACTTGTTACTATTTTTTCTTACAAAATCTCTTAACACTTGTAACATTTCTCATTTGGTTTTCTAAGTGGTGTTTCACCTATGATGACCACTACACCAAAATGTTTCCTTACCATCACAACATCATCTTCCAAACATCTTTTAAACACTTAAAACTTCTTGTTCATTAACCAAATTTTGCCATAGCTTCCTTTGTATTACCTCACACCAAAACCTACAGTTTTTCACCTTAACATCACCCAAGAACACTTAATCACTCAATACACATCCTTGTACACAAACACATGGTTTTTCACCCATTAATCTCCAAAGACATACACCTTCACCAAAGACACCTTCATTACACACAACTAAACCTCAAGCTACACTACATCACAATATAGTGCATAAACTTAAATTGCTTGACACTTAGGCCCTTAAATAACATAAATCTTAAACACTGAATTTCCACAATATATTGCCTTTCACCTGCAAATACAAACAGCAATACGTATGTCTTTTACTAGTCCCTTTGAGAACATTTTTCTAAGTCATTTACCATTGGCTCTTTAGGTAGTTTCAACAAACAACATACGTTCATTTTCCAAGGGAATTACAAGCTATTTTTGGTTAACACAATTACCTCCTTTCCTCACAATTTCTTTCTTGTTTCTGAAATCGGTAAGGATATTTGCTTGCTTGTCAACTTAGAACTTGAAGAGAGTTGGAAACGTGTCAAGAGAGGACTCCACCCAGTCCTTGAAAGGTTGGAATGAAGCTAGAACAAAGCAACGTAAGGACTCCATTTAAGGAAAATTTTCGAACAGCACATAACATGGAGGAAACACCATTTTTCTTTGAGTTTCCTTACCTCGAAGCAAAGGAGCACAATAATACGTGAAAAGATGAGCTCAAGCTCCCTCCATGGAAATTCCTCTTGGCACCAAAGTGGATCTCTTGAAGATTTGAAAGGACTAGGTCGAAGAGCTTGACGAGACTAAGAGATCGGTGGTCTTAGTTTTTAATTTGGATAAGTGAGCAAGGAGTTACATGGATTTGAAGATGGCATATGGTGCTGGTGCTGTACTATCGTGAAAGAGAGCAAGGAGGAAGAAGAGATACGTGAGATTGAGAGAAATGAAGAGAATGAGAAGAACTCACTGATTGCAATAGCCTTTAGTAGATAATAATTGTTTACTAAAAGTAAATAGTAACTTAACTTTATTACTTATTTACTTATTTGCTTATTAATTGATAAGGGTGTGACTCACCTCTATAAAAACCGTCCCCCATCTATTATAAGGGGTTACCCAGTCTTAATTGATCAATTAAATTACATATGTTGACATATGTTACAAACTGGCTTATTTTAGTTACTATTCACTATAACAAAACCCATGGAAGTGAAATATTAATTTCTTGTTATTTTAAACTTCCAAATGTGATACTAAATAGTACACATATTAATTAAAGAGTATTGATGGTCATTTAGCCATTCAAAACTCATTTACAAGACAGTTCCTCAAAATCGTGCTTTAAAGCTCCTTAAAGCTCATTTCGTGTTTTAACTTGTTTTTCAAGCTTGGTTTTCTTTGGTAATTGGTTTAATATGTCTATTAACATATAAATAAGGTCTTGGTATGCTCATTAGGTCTTAACCAAGATTATCCCAAGCTTAGAGCATATTTTGCCCTTTTTGCCTTTAAGGCATCTTACTGTATTTACTGTCTTTTAAATTGTTTACTAATGTTACTAAGACTCTTTTTAGTCTTAATAATTTATTATTTAATGTTTAAACAACTTATTAAGGTTTGGGGTATTTCAATCTACCCCCCTTAAAAGAACTTCGTCCCCGAAGTTCACACTTTCCACATATCTTGGGTTAGAATACGGGAATTACTTGTATAATAAAACACTTCCATAACCAAACATACTTTACATCACAGTCCCGGACTTAGCGGTCCGAGTAACATATCCACATCCATACATAACATAACATACTTACATAGTAACCTCGGACTTAATGGTCCGGGTACCTTAACAACATTTGCACATACATAACAACCCTTAGACTCTCTTGTCTGGGCAACATAACAACATTTAGACCCATAGGTCCTGATAACATAACATCCTTTAGACACATAGGTCTAGGTAACACAACATCATTTAGACTCATAGGTCTTGATAACATAACACTTCGGACTTAACCACGTTAGGACTCAAGGTCCAAATAAATTTTTTTTTCCTTACACATTACACACAACACGTTTTAGCACGTAACACGAAACACGTTAGGACTCAAGGTCCAAATACCATTGTGATGAATGTGTTCATTTTGACAACAGTTGTGTGTGAGAGTACAAGTGTGGGAGTAAAGAAACTCCTGGGGAACTAAAACCCCGACAGTATATGTTCATATGGTACTAAATGTTAAACTGTGTGTGGTATTTTGATAAAATATGTGTATATGTACAATATAGTGACCTATGAAAGGGTATGAAACCGACATAGAACCTAGTAAGAATAAGATTCCCTAGGTAACTGGATTAAAGTGAATGGAGATGACTGATAGACAGAGTTCTATCCTTGGAGATGTATGTTTATGACTAGAAGGATTAAAGATAGAAAATGATACATGTTTGAATTAGTTGCTGTTTGAAAATGAAGTGGGAGGTGGAACTTGATTTGCATGCGATCAAGGGAAGCCGAACACAAATTGGGGTGGAAGGATAGTTCAACATTGATGCTGATCACATCAGGGTTGGATGATTCTTGAAGCTCCCTACAAGTGGTCACAAATAACCACGCTGAAAAAAAAAAGCGAATAAAGAGCATAAGTTGGACTTGGAGTTGTATGTGTTTTCAAAAGGGTTTTGAACCGGTATTTATAAAACGTCGATAGATACCTTACATAAATAAGTTCTCTTACTTAATCTCATAAGAAATTTTAAATTTAAGTGATTGTTTTGATCTCCCAAAGGAACGAGGGCAATATGTGTCCATCGCGACCGGGTTCTGCGGGAGCACAGTGAATGTAAAAGAAATTTTTAACTGCTATACGTGCTAAAACGTGTTGTGTGTAATGTGTAAGGAAAAAAAAATTTATTTGGACCTTGAGTCCTAACGTGGTTAAGTCCGAAGTGTTATGTTATCAAGACCTATGAGTCTAAATGATGTTGTGTTACCTAGACCTATGTGTCTAAAGGATGTTATGTTATCAGGACCTATGGGTCTAAATGTTGTTATGTTGCCCAGACAAGAGAGTCTAAGGGTTGTTATGTATGTGCAAATGTTGTTAAGGTACCCGGACCATTAAGTCCGAGGTTACTATGTAAGTATGTTATGTTATGTATGGATGTGGATATGTTACTCGGACCGCTAAGTCCGGGACTGTGATGTAAAGTATGTTTGGTTATGGAAGTGTTTTTTATACAAGTAATTCCCGTATTCTAACCCAAGATATGTGGAAAGTGTGAACTTCGGGGACGAAGTTCTTTTAAGGGGGGTAGATTGAAATACCCCAAACCTTAATAAGTTGTTTAAACATTAAATAATAAATTATTAAGACTAAAAAGAGTCTTAGTAACATTAGTAAACAATTTAAAAGACAGTAAATACAGTAAGATGCCTTAAAGGCAAAAAGGGCAAAATATGCTCTAAGCTTGGATAATCTTGGTTAAGACCTAATGAGCATACCAAGACCTTATTTATATGTTAATAGACATATTAAACCAATTACCAAAGAAAACCAAGCTTGAAAAACAAGTTAAAACACGAAATGAGCTTTAAGGAGCTTTAAAGCACGATTTTGAGGAACTGTCTTGTAAATGAGTTTTGAATGGCTAAATGACCATCAATACTCTTTAATTAATATGTGTACTATTTAGTATCACATTTGGAAGTTTAAAATAACAAGAAATTAATATTTCACTTCCATGGGTTTTGTTATAGTGAATAGTAACTAAAATAAGCCAGTTTGTAACATATGTCAACATATGTAATTTAATTGATCAATTAAGACTGGGTAACCCCTTATAATAGATGGGGGACGGTTTTTATAGAGGTGAGTCACACCCTTATCAATTAATAAGCAAACAAGTAAATAAGTAATAAAGTTAAGTTACTATTTGCTTTTAGTAAACAATTATTATCTACTAAAGGCTATTGCAATCAGTGAGTTCTTCTCATTCTCTTCATTTCTCTCAATCTCACGTATCTCTTCTTCCTCCTTGCTCTCTTTCACGATAGTACAGCACCAGCACCATATGCCATCTTCAAATCCATGTAACTCCTTGCTCACTTATCCAAATTAAAAACTAAGACCACCGATCTCTTAGTCTCGTCAAGCTCTTCGACCTAGTCCTTTCAAATCTTCAAGAGCTCCACTTTGGTGCCAAGAGGAATTTCCATGGAGGGAGCTTGAGCTCATCTTTTCACGTATTATTGTGCTCCTTTGCTTCGAGGTAAGGAAACTCAAAGAAAAATGGTGTTTCCTCCATGTTATGTGCTGTTCGAAAATTTTCCTTAAATGGAGTCCTTACGTTGCTTTGTTCTAGCTTCATTCCAACCTTTCAAGGACTGGGTGGAGTCCTCTCTTGACACGTTTCCAACTCTCTTCAAGTTCTAAGTTGACAAGCAAGCAAATATCCTTACCGATTTCAGAAACAAGAAAGAAATTGTGAGGAAAGGAGGTAATTGTGTTAACCAAAAATAGCTTGTAATTCCCTTGGAAAATGAACGTATGTTGTCTGTTGAAACTACCTAAAGAGCCAATGGTAAATGACTTAGAAAAATGTTCTCAAAGGGACTAGTAAAACATACGTATTGATGTTTGTATTTGCAGGTGAAAGGCAAATATATTGTGGAAATTCAGTGTTTAAGATTTATGTTATTTAAGGGCCTAAGTGCCAAGCAATTTAAGTTTATGCACTATATTGTGATGTAGTGTAGCTTGAGGTTTAGTTGTGTAATGAAGGTGTCTTTGGTGAAGGTGTATGTCTTTGGAGATTAATGGGTGAAAAACCATGTGTTTGTGTACAAGGATGTGTATTGAGTGATTAAGTGTTCTTGGGTGATGTTAAGGTGAAAAACTGTAGGTTTTGGTGTGAGGTAATACAAAGGAAGCTATGGCAAAATTGGTTAATGAACAAGAAGTTTTAAGTGTTTAAAAGATGTTTGGAAGATGATGTTGTGATGGTAAGGAAACATTTTGGTGTAGTGGTCATCATAGGTGAAACACCACTTAGAAAACCAAATGAGAAATGTTACAAGTGTTAAGAGATTTTGTAAGAAAAATGAGTAACAAGTTGGGTAAGGTTTTAAGGTGAATCGAAGTGGTATTTTGGCATTAGAATATACCTAAGATCATATGGTAAGTTTATACAATTAATGGAGGTGGAGAACTAAGGCAACAACACTTGAAAAATGCAATTTTAACAATTCTGTAGGTTTGGTCCGGGACCTAGGTTATGGTTCAAGTCCCGGACTATGCATGAAAATAGGCCGAGAGTGCACCACTGGTTTGGTCCGGGACTTGGGGTGAGTACAAGGTCCCGGACCACCCTGCTAAATACGCCGAAGGTTTTCCTAATGTGTTGGTCCGGGACTTAAGGTAAGGACCAAGTCCCGGACCACTCTAAAAATGTTGTTTAAGGTATAAAAATGATGTGTAAAGATGGGGATTGATAAGTAATGATGTTGTAAGGTTGTTAAGGACATGTTTGGTGAGTTATAATGACAATTTGGTGGGTGAGAAGTTGGAATAAAATGTGAAAGTAAAACAAGTTAAAAGTGTCAAGTTATTTAACTAAGTTTATGGGAGTAAGTCTAGGGCTTTAGACTTTAAACAAACGTGTTACCCCGATGTTAATAAAAAGTACGTGTGATGTTGTCAGTTGTTCGGAGAATTGCTCGGGAACTAAATGGACCTGATAAAGTGGACTCCGGTGACAGGTATGGTTTTCTTGCAACCTGTGTCCTAACGGATTACACCGGCTTGTATGCCAATGTGTTTTTCTGTATGTTTGCCACGTTGTAAGATAAAACATGTGATGAGTTTACAGTAATTCATTTATGTGGCGTGTTCAACTCCGATACCATTTAACCTCGGAAGTGTTAACCTTAACTAACTGAGTCTAGGATCACATGGGAGTTTGGTATTCGGATTAAACGACCCGAACCGTGGGGCGTTCTAACCACGGCTATGCGTGAGTTAAATGTGTGGTATGTGTATGTGAATGTAGGGATCTCCCTTGTATGTTTAACCCAAGAGTGATACTGTATGGTGTGTAAGTACGATAGACTCTGTAGTGGAGTTCTAACGAAAAATTAAAAGTAAGTATGTACTAACAGTAGTGAGGAATCCGGTTTGGCCGGTCGCGCGTTGTTTGGGAGTGGGTATCCTTTTTAGCTTTACCCTTCTCTCTGTTATGGTTGTTTCCCTCACGGGTTATGATCTCCCATTAGCTTATCCCAAAGCTTAGCTATTCTGACTTACGATCGGTTTAGGGGGAACATGTGTTTGTGTGGTGAGTTCGGGTCACTAAATCCGATCCATCTTTAGGTAAGTTACTCGTCCGACTATTAGGGCGGTAATGAGTTTTGTTATAACGAGCTTAACATGGGGTGATAACATTCTCTAGGCTCACCAGTGTATTAACTATGTTTGGGCCGGTTCCTAAGAGATCCGTACCCGTTATGTATGTGTTATTTGTATGTTGCAAAGTTATTGTGATGTGTTGTTATATGTTGCTTAGAAGTGAAATATGAGGATCATGGATATGATTCCTAGGATGTAAAAGGGACGTTTGTGGAAACCCGATAGTGGGTAAATGTCGTCTGTTAAGGTAATAGCTCCGTTAGAGGAGAAATACTATAGGGTTGATGAACTCAAAGAGTGATTGGTTAAGTATAAATGAGTTGTATCTGTTAAGCCCATTGGGGTGAAAAGTGTCGTGTTGTGAGTAATTGTTTCACATGCTTGATTTAAATGTAATCAACTGCATGCTAAGACGACAATTAGTTGTGCGTGGCCCGGTAGCATGTGGGCTGCGGGATTACCATACCAGCAAAGGTGCTGAGCCCCTTGGGGGCCACCCTTTCTCTTCTTTTCCTATTTCAGGTACAAGGAGCTGGAAGCCGTTCGAGAGTAGGACGGGGTAGTTGTTGCGTACGGGTAATTGATGTAATTACTTGTAACCTGTAGGTGTAGTAAGACCGAAATTGTTCTCGGCATTAGTTGTAAATACTCGGTACAGTTGGAAGGTATTTGTAAAATGAGTGTTGGTGTTGATAAAGGAGACAGTATTGTATAGTTGCTCGGGGATCTAGTCCGTCAGACCGATACAGTTGTGTAAATGTTAGCCTTGTTAGCCACGTGGGTGGTTAACGGCGTGTAACACCGATGAGTTAAGTTATGTGATGATGTGTATTTTCCGCTGTAGTTTAATGTTAAGTATGTTGTTGTATGTTGGGGTGTTACAGTTATACCCAAAATGACTATCAGATCTGGCACTACTCTAAAATTAACTTCTACAATGTTAAATATCGGTTTTATTTACTTCAATATATAATGATAAGTCTTCTACTGCCAAGGACTATACCAATATCAGCAACAAAAATCCTTCATAACATTTGTCCTGCGAGAGTTAGACTGGTCCATTGGAAATTTCTCAACAGTATCATCCCTTGTCAAGGCAACACTAGGAATCATATAGGTGGTCCAACTGATTGTTTCCTTTATGGCTCTAAAAATTCTCAAGCTCATTGTTTCTTTCAGTGTTGTGTTGTCACTTCTATTTGGTCTTATGTTCTTGATACTCAGGATATTCCTACTGTTGAGAATTATTGATTGATTTATTTACGATGCTAAAAAGTGAGATAGATTCAAACTATCTCAGTGACTAATATGATGAGGGTGATATATGATGCGAGGAACAAATATAAACATGATTTTAATCTTACGTGGTGGACTAACATTGAATACAACAAAAGCTTTCATTCAAGCTTGCATTTCTCCAGAATCTATTAAAAGGTAGGTTAAAGGAAACATGTCTCATTGGCAGCCTCCCCTTCATGACTTTATTTCTATCACTCTTGAAGTCTACATTAAGAAAAACAAACCCGTTTGGGATTCTTCAAGTATTGCAGTTTCAACTTCAACCGGCGTGATCAAAGTAACTCTCCTTTCAATAGAACTTGCACTCTATGCAAGCAATTATTGCATCTAGTTTGACAACATCCAAAAGAAATAAAGGACATAATGTTTAGGAGTTTGCAAGTTGATAATGAAAAGTGTAGTTAGACTATCTCACTTTCAAAAATCTCAGCTACTATTTAGATAGTTTTGTTTAGGGAAAATTACATCCCCCACTCATGAGGTTTGGTGAAATTACACACCCCACCTACGAGGTTTCAAAAATTACTTTCCTCACCTATATAGTTTCCCCTGTTTTACGTCTGACAACTTTTCCAATTTTCTTTCAACTTAGGAGATGCATAAATGTTGTTCAAATTTGATGAAACTTTACATGAATGATGTTAAAGTGTTATATTTTGGTCCAGTGTAAAATCCAAAGTTTTTTAAGCTCACATATGACATGTGAGACCCAATAAAAACACATTCACATGTCACATGTTTCATTGGGTCCCATGGTTCACAAATGAGCTTAAAAAACTTTGGAAAAAATTACATTGCCCACCCATGAGGTATTGAGAAATTTCATTGTCCACCCATGAGATTTAAAAAATTATAGTGTGCACCCGTGTGGTATTGTACAATCCCCCCATGAGCTTTAAAAAACTATAGTGCTCACCCATGTACTTATTAACATGAGGTGAAATCGAATATGTAGATCAATTATTACCTTAATTAAGAACTTAGACGATGGTAAAAAATTAAAAGAAACCCTGATTTTATATTATATGATCTCTTAAGATTCAAATAAATGAAAATACCTAAAAAATGAAGAAGCAAAACTAATGATAAAGCGGTGAATACACTGCAGTTCCTCATAAACTTTGCGTGATTTTTCTTCTATCCCCACTTAACATTGCACGGAGTAAACTTGGGTTTTTTCTTTTTAATTAATTTACATTGTTGATTCGCTCAATCATTACTTACTTAGATCTTTATTTTCACCTCATATTAATAAGTGCATGGGTGAACACTGTAATTTTTAAAGCTCATGGGTGAAGACTGTAATTACTCAATACCTCATGGGTGGACATTGTAATTTTCTAAAACTCGTAGTTGGGCATTATAATTTCTCAATACCTGAATTTCAGGTTGAACCAAACTATAATACTTTAGCACCATATGTAATTTTTATCAAATTTAAAATATTTAAACATCTTCTAAGTTAAAAGAAAATTAAAAATATTATCAGATATAAAATAAGGAAAATTAGATAGATGAGGAAAATAACTTTTAAAACCTCGTGGACAGGTGTATAATTTCAACAAAAGTCATGGATAAGAATGTAATTTTCCCTTTTGTTATAATATTGCCTATAAACCGGTTAATCTCCACTTTTCCAGTCGCAAAGATATACAATGCTATTCCTTCTGTTGTTCAAATTTAGGAACTCACATTTCTATTCAAACTCAAGCTGCATGCTCTTTGGAGATGGAGATTTTATTGTAATGGTTGTATTGGTTTTAATGAAAGGTTCAAGTTTGTACCTAAAAAAAACGATGAACTTATCACACGCGCAGCCCTATATCTGACCTGAAAACAATTTGAACAAAACGGTATTTGAGGCAAAGACTTTGCAGCCCTCAGTTTCTGAGCATCTACTACAAGGAAGTCCAGCGCTGACCCAATCTACTCCTTGACAATAAAATTTATCCGTAAGAGCATTTAGCCAAAAGATAAATAGCAAATCAAATAAACACCAAACAAAAATATAAACTGCTGCCAAAAACAAAAGAATGATTCCTTCCATTGCATCGCATCCGACAGGCAATAACTATCTGTTCCATCCATCATATGATAAAAACTGGCTCATCCTTGTATATGTACTTCGAAGCTATTAACGAAGTTCCTCTGATTACAGTCAAGGTGGTAGATGTTCTGCTGAACGTTCTTCTTTCATGCTGTTGTTGGGACCATTCCTGAAACATTAAAAATTAATTGAACAAAACAAACAAAAACACATAACATGAAGATATAAGAGGTCAGGTTAGATAATAATTTCACAAGTACATTATGTTAATAATCCTCTCTAGTATGATAAATACGTTTGTATTCTTCCATTAACGACTGAATGAGACATATATTGTTCAGCTCTTCCCTCTCGACCCCCTAAGCTTCGTCACTCACTGTCACTCAAGCCTATATGCTCATCTAAGCCTTGTCACCTTCATACCCTATTTCACCGTCATCTTCCTTTAATCTCACAAGTAGCCCCAGCTGCAGGATCATTCCCTCTACATTTGTGCTTCATTTCCATAGCACATCCCCCTGTCAGAGTCCCTATTTTTCATTTCATTATCTGCTAAGCCCTAATCTAATCAGCATCAAATTAGGGTTCCCACTTCCAACTTACCGCATTCCCCGGTCAATCTATGGTTGAAAAGCAACAAGCCTCTAATCTGTCTCTCTCAAATCTCTATCCCTGATCCCTCTCCTCTCAGTCACATCTATCCTTCCCCCATTCTAAAGATCCAACCGTTGAACTAGCCGCAAATGAGGGCTATTGACTCCAAGCTCACAGTTCTGTGGATTCCTCTCATCGACGTCAACTATGCTGAACTATTGCGAGTGCACTGAAATTGCCTGACCTCAGCGAACATAGAGACAATTTTCACTGCTTCGGTATACTACTACACTGGTAAAAAGCTGCAAATTTGAAGCCAAGCGACTCCACTTCTCCCTCACAGCCACTCTTGAAGATTTGGGATGGTAAGCCAAATATTGGGCATCGTGGACATCCAACTTCTTCCCCTACTTCAAATCAGGCACTGTAGCATCTGCCCAAAATTTCCAATCAAAGTTCCACTGCTCTTGAGAATTGCCACGCACCCAGTGATATCAGACTACCAGGAGTCATCCGTACTAGCTCTTTGGTTTTCAGACTGAGCGCTTGACTTAAATAACGAGTATATTTAGGCAAAATTCAATTTCGGGAATGTTGCAAACGTTTCAGGAATCAGTTGAGACTAAATTTCCTTGCAAGATACTGTTTGGTGATATACAAAGAGGCTCTGTTATTGCTCTTTTGTTGGTGTTACATATTTTGAAACAATATCTGTCACTGCCGCACAAGTATTATACCCCATCACAGCGCAAGGCTTGCAGCAAGTGTTTTGTCCTAATGGCCCATTAGAAAAGATAGAGATCGTTCAAGAGTCAGTTTCTGTTCAGGCTCATGTTCAGTCCGGGTCATCAGATTCTGCTACCACAGCCAAGGAAAGCATCAGAGACGATTCATGTATGATGGTTGTTTGTTGGATATACAGTACTTCAATCCACATTCTGAAGAGCAACTATGTCCCAATATCAGCAATCAGCGAGCTCATATTTTTGAGATCAACGATTTGTTGGGAAATCTCATTCTCAAAATTTTAAATTTTTTTGGAACAATATCATCTTCCTAAAACAGAGATGATTGAGGAGATATGCCAGCAACAGCCAGTTTCAGGACTCACGGGGAAACATATATTCTTTGAGACAAAAGAAGTGATGCAAGATATAAAGGTTCCAGAATGTGCTAAAGCAACAACGATAGAGGAGAAGATTTCAAATTTTAGTTGTGGCTGAAAAAGATACTGGCATAGAGAAATCTGTTGCTATCCATGTTGCTATGGGCCATGAGTCTTTTGAATCAGTCCAGTTGAAACCATCAAATGTTACATCAAATGAATTGGAGTCTAATCCTCGCTTACACCTTACTTCATTAATTGGAAAAAATGATATTGGTCTCTGGCGCTCTCTTCAACAAAAATGGATGCCAACTACATCAATTCTGCTGAGGTTCTACATATCAACAATCAAACTAACAGTGATAAACAGCTCAACCTCATGGCACCTTGTGATACAACGTTGGGTCAAGGTAACATGTATGGCAATATCAATGCAAGGGAGATAAAGGTGACTTCTGGTTCATCCTCTGAGGATAACAGTATTAAATGGGGCTATTTTTGTGTGTGATAGACATTTGCTTTTCATAGACAGTTGGCAAAATTGTATGCTACGCCTACGCGATTGGATGTCGTATGTTGTTGATACAGATTAGTTTTTGAGTGTGATAGACATTTGCTTTTCATTGTTGACACCGAGGTCAAGGGTCTTCGTACGGGAAGGCTTGTAACAATTAGATATAAGAGGCCAGGGTAGTAAATAATTCCTTCAGTACAATTTGCTAATAATCCTCTCTAGTATAAATAGGTTTGTCTTCTCCTTCATTATGAAGCTAATGAGGAATAATTTGTTCTTCTAATCTCGCCTATTTCCTCTCGACCCCATTCTCTCTCAGCCTCATCTCTCTCCCTCAAGTCTGACTCATCAAACCCTTGTCACCTTCACCCCAATTTCACCTTCATCTCAATTAATCTCACAAGCAACCGCAGTAGCAGGATCAATCCCCTAGTACCAGAGCACAACCACCTTCCTCAGAATCGGGCAAGAGTATAGGCCTAGTTGGATAATGGACAACTAGGCTCAACCGAAACTTGACAATGTGTGATTGCATGCTCATGTGCAAGTTATCATAATACTCAGAAAACAAGATATTAATCAGACAACTTTACCTACTACCATCAATTTCCATTATGTGATCATCGGCTCCAAGGGATCGGCCTCTCGAGTTTAAATGGTCTTCATGATCAGAATCATAATCTACACCACTCCATATGCGAGGTTTTGGTCTCACCTCAATATCCTCTTCCGGCTGTACAATAGACAAACAAAACAATAAAATGATCAAGACTAAATGGTGCTTTTTTTCATTCTTTTTCTTAAGGACGGGTGAGTTGGAAGGATTAAAAAAGTTAAGACCAAGAGCTAGCACTTGAAGCTCAATTACAAACCTCTTCAGGTGCCTTAGTTGTAGCCGGTGTTGCCTGGAAATGGAAAACACTTGGAACATGAGGGAGTTGAGATAATTGCTCTAGTAGCAGATTCCTGCAAATCAGAGACATGAATGACGAACTGAGTGCATCTCAAAGAAAACAAAAACCACAGAAAGATTGCATAATTCTTGGATTTCAAAGCAGCAAGACAATCTTAGACTTGCACAGAGTCTCCTCCTGTTTTCAGCATTTACAACACAGCATACATGTAGTTCGAATATCAATGTGAGAAATTAACAGATAACATAATTGACCTTATCTTCTCCATATCTTTGGGTGAATTCAGGTTTTCCATGTTGCTTGGTTCAATGTGTAGGTTATAATCAGGGCCAAAATACTCATGTGTATCATGTATGGCAGTTTATTATCTGGCTCAACCCCTACAGCAACCGCTGTCTGCAAAATCATGGAAAACAATTTTGTGGTTACAAAACCAAGCTTGAGCGGAACGAACAAGATAGCGAAAGACATTGAAAGAGCAACCAAAGGTGACTTCTCACCTCATAAATTATAGCAATATCCATCATTTATAATAAACAAGAAAATAAAACTCCCATCATATACATAAAAGTACCTCATAGCACCAACAACGAGCTACATTGCGAATGGTATACCCACCACCTCCCAAAACCATCAAGGGAACATTGAAGGACCTCAAAACCGGAGACAATCAGCATGGCCTTTCACAGACAAGTTGAAACACCCCAATCGATCACCAGTAAGTGAATCAGCCCCACATTGAAGCACAACCACATCAGGCTGATACAATCCATCACTTTTTGAATAATAGGCCTAAAAAGTCCTCGAAAGCTGTCATCATCTATACCATCATTGAGAGGGACATTCAAAGAATAATGCTTTCCTGATCCGGCCCCAACATCCCTTATGTGGCCAGTCCCAGGAAAGAAGTCCCCAATTTGTGGAAAGATACAGTCATAACTCGGTCAGTGGTGTAGAAGGCTTCTTCAACACCATCTCCGTGATGGACATCAATGTCTATGTACAAAAACGCTGCATAGAGAAAATTGAACATTAGTTGCAACACCTACGGATGATATTCATCAGAGCAGCAAGCACATACCTCAGAGAGACTTATATGTTAGATAAAATTGGCCTATCAGAGCCTGAATTTTTATCTAAGGCTCTTATAAATGTCCTGATCTGAGAATTTTGTCCAAAAAACTATTACTTACATAATGGCCTAATCCATTTTGAGAGTTATGAGTTCCATCTTCCTAAAGGAGACCAGCTAACATGTTATACGACAACCAGAATAAGAAAAGAAAAGTAACTGCCGCCCAGTTGTTCAATGAAGAACTCTAGCATTCAATGCCTGCGTTCCACATTCAAGAACGAGTATAATCTAAATAAGAACCAATTCTGTAACCAAGCTACCTTCTAGAATAAGAGTTCCACATTGCCAAACAGATACAAGGCAAAACAGAAATTCAACTATTCTATTAAAAAGAATGACTGTAAAGAGCTGATGTGCAATTTCTAATACTCAACATTGGGAAAGGTTAAATAAAACTCCACTTGTACACTTTAACCCTACAATGTACTTTATGAAATTCTCCACCAAGACGTTCGGTTACACTTCTCATAGACACATTTGAGTCTAAACCAAGGCTTTTGAATAATCCTACGAGAGAAAATATGGCGGTGTTCAATCGGGAACTATACAAAGCTGCTCGAGTCTGCAGCTGCAGGTAAAAAAAATGACATCAAACCAGCAACTTACCTCACATATCGCACTTAAACACCAAATAAGTTCTAACTTGGTCATCAGAAACTCGAGAGGTTAACCCTAAAATAGATTTCATGACAGTAACACACACAAGAGTGAAAGTGAAGAAGGGGGAGGAGGAAGGAAGAGAGAAAAAGAGAGAACGATTCAATACTCTGTGAACTTTCAGCAGCTCAAGAATTCCCAACACAATATCATTGACATAGCAAAATCCGGACGCCTCGGACTTCTTAGCATGGTGCAGACCCCAGCCCAGTTAATAGCGATGTCAGCGTCCTGCCGGTTGAGCTTGACGGCAGCACCTATGGACCCCCCGGCGGAAGACTGACAGAAAGGAAAAAGGCCATCAAAAACTGGGCAGTCGTCGCCAACGTTGAAGCGCTTGAGGTGCCGGGAGTGTGCATGGTCGGAGATGGAGTTCAAGGTCTCTGGGGAGACGGACGATAAGAAATCGACGTAGTCGGCGGAGTGGAAGCGGCGGATGTCGGCCGCAGCGGCAGGGAAGGGGCGGCTGATTTCGAGGCGGCGGTGAAGATAATAGTGAACGATGAGGTTGTGGGCCATACGGATTCGGGGGGGCTTCATAGGGTGGCCTTGGCCGTAGTAGTAGTCGCCGATCGACGGCTCGTAGAAATACCTACTCGTCTCTTACGCGCGTCTACGCCAATTGACGGTAGAGACGCTCCCTCCCCTTCCATTGCTCGCTCGGTCTTTACTCTCTTCCTCCTCTTCTGATTCTATTCGGAAACGGGGCTGGTTGTGGTTTTGCCGTCGTTTCAACGGAGAAGAAACAATTACTCCGTGCGCGTCGAGTCTCGAGTGTAAGCTGGCGGGGTGTTAAGTGTTTCAGTCAGTTGCTTTGCTGTGTTTCGGTTCATGTGCTGCTGGTAAGTCTTTGCAGCCTGCAGTTTACAAAACGCGGCGTGATGGTTTTTACTCGTAGTTTTGTACCCTTTTTCAACTTCATCTAGTTCTGCTGTACATCATGCTGTCAAACTTGCCCGAATTACTTTCGTATTTTCAAGACTATTCCGAAGTGTTCTTTTGTTCTAGTATATTGTAATCTCTTTCCTTTGTTTTGTTTTCGACCTCCTATGTCTTATTTGTTACTATCTCTGTCCCGTCATAAGTGTCTTATTTGCTTTTTGGCATGTTTTTCCACTTCAATATTAAATATATAAGATAAAATAATTTTTAAATTTTTTTTTACAATATATAGTTTTTCATATAAATATTCCATTATAAAAAAAATTATAAAAAATATATTATCTTACATGTTAAATATTGAAGTCAAACGACAAGCTCAAATAGTAAAGTGGACAAAGAGAGTGGGACGGAGGGAGTACTAATTTTGTGGCGGATGCAGGAGAAGGGAAAACGTTTTTTTACTCTATCAATAGTAGATATTTTCGGTTCTCAAACTTTTTTTTTAACTGGAGTTCACTAGATTATTAAGAAAAGGATGAAACCCTAGTATTAGCACCGTCCCATCAAATAAAATAAAAGAAAATTTCATGAAATATTACTATATTTTTGGCTAATTTGTAAAATACCATTATATTTTTATAAAAGTTTATTAAATGTCACTATGTCATTGACTAGAAACAAAAAAGACAAAATTACTCCTACTAGTTAACAAAGTAATAATTATCAAAAAAAAATTTAAAAAGTAGTTTTAAAATAAACAATATGCCTTTTTTTATCAGAAAAAAAAACAATATGCCACTAAGTGTTAAAAAATTCACTAAAATTCACAAAAATTAAAATATTATAAAAATATAGATAACTATAAGAATATATTTAAAAATATTAAAATATATTAAAATATTATAAACACTAAAAAAGTAAATATTTCTTGAATTTTTTAAACACATAATCTATACTAATTTTCTACAAATTTAGACCAATATAGTACCATAATTTATACCAATTACTTACCATAATTTAGAAAAAATTAAATATCATAATTTTCACCATACATTTTAAATTGTTTTTTTTTCAACCCATTCAAATATTTTATTCAAAATAAATTATTTTAAATTTTAATTAAAATTTGAAACTTTTTTAATATATATTCTATTTTGCAGATGACTTTATGACATAATATAATTTCTTTCGAATAAATAATTTTAAGGGAAAATTACATCCCCACCCATGACGTTTGGTGAAATTATACACCCCACCCAGGAGGTTTCAAAAATTACTTTGCCCACCCGTGTGGTTTCCTCTATTTTACATCCGACAACTTTCAAATATTTGATCAACTTAAAAAATGCTTAAATGATGTCCAAATGAAACATTAATGAACGATGCTAAGGTGTTTGAAATACCCCAAACCCAAGTATGCTAAGTAAACATCAAATTATGATGTATTAAGGCTAGAATATGCCTTAGAAAGATTGGTAGACAATTTAAACCAAGGAAAACACAAAAAGTGTCTTAAGGGCAATTAGGGCAAAAATGTGCTCTAAGCATGGAGAGACTTGGGTGAGTACCCAAATATCATGACAAGACCTTAGTAATATTCTAATGGTCATTTTAAACCAATTACCAAAGAAAACCAAGCTTGAAAACAAGTTAAAACACAAAATGTGCTTTAAGAAGTCTTAAAGCACATTTTGAGAAATTGTCTTAGAATTGAGTTTTGAGTGGCTAGATGTCCATCATTACTCTTTAATCAACATGTGTACTAATTAGTATCACATTAGGAAGTCTAAATCAATGGGAAATCAAAAATTTCACAAATTTGTGCACTAATTTGTGAATAGTGCCAAATAGTACCTAGTTTAAGCCTTTGGTCAACATAAGTCAATAAATTGGTCAACAAAGACCAAAAGTCTCTTATTATTAAAGGGGGAACGGTTTTGAAGTGGTAACTCACCACATGTGCTAGTAAGTAAGGAAAGAGGTGGGAAAGTGAGTAAATTCACTATTCACCTTTTATAAAGCAAAATATCTTACTTTAGCTACCTCTCTCCTCCCTTCTCTTCATTTCCCTCTTCCTCCATCGTATTATTCTGCTCTCTCCCAGTGGAAAACCGTTCCAAGCTACAGCCATGGCACCCTCATCTTCAATTGCTCACCAAACACTCATTTTAGCTCCAAATCGAAAAGTAAGCATAGATTTCTCCTAGTTAGGCCAAGACCTATCTTTCTATCTTTTCAAATCCTTCAAAGCTCCATTTTGGTGCCAAGAGGAAACTCCATTGATGGAGGAAAATCAAGTTTGAAGAGCTCATTAGCTTCTCCATTCTCTTAAGGTAAAGAAAATGTAAGAAAAACCATGTTTCCATCATTTCTTCTACATGGCCGAAAATTTCTTCTCATGGGGCTATGTTTTTATGCCTTGTTCTAGCTTGATTTATTCACCAAGGACTAGTGGAGGTCCTATTTCATTCAATGCCAAAGTCTATCTTGAGACTTCAAAGGTAATCATCCACTTTTATGCCTTAGAACACATTCCTAACCTAGGTTTTTATTCCTTGAGGTTAGTGTACTGTTTAGTACTCATATGAGTCATTGAATATTGATTAGAACATTGGCAAGGGGAATTTAAGTGGTGGCCGAGATTCATGCAAGAAGAAGGTCTAAGGAGGAAGTTAAGATAAGCTTGAGAAAACAAGGTAAAATGCTTACCTAATGGTGGTTTAAGTTTTAAGGGATGATTTTAGGTGGATACCAATGTGGCTTAGAGCTTACATTGTGTATTGGGTTATATAACCTAAGAAAAAGAACTTAAATAAGCTTGTGAACTTGTGACTAAGGAGCCAATGGGAATGAGTTAGTAATATAAGTTTAAGATGGATTTTAAGAGCATTATAACTACTATGAGATTGATGGGTGTATTTGCAGGTTGAAAGCTTTTATATGTGGGAAATTCAGTGTTTAAATTCATGTCATTTAAGGGCCTAAGAGCCATGTCATTTAAGGGCCTAAGAGCCATGTCATTTAAGAGCCTTAGTGCTATGTAATTTAAGATTATTGCACTATATTGAGTTTATTATGAATGAGTTGATTTGGGTGAGAATTATGATGAGAAAAAGGTTTGATGTGCGTGAGATGATTGAATGAGAAAAACCATGCATATGGGCATGATAATACACTAGAGGAGCAATGGCAAAATTTGAATGAAAATAAGCTAACAACGGTGTTCTTGAGGATTAGAATGACTTAGAATTGTTTAAGAGGAATTAGAGGTTAGGAGGGTGTAATTTGTGTGCTAAGATTGTGTACTAAGGACTTGAGTGTTCTTGATTGTATTAAGGGTGGAAAACTAAATGTTGGGTGTAGTAATATACTAAGAAAGCCATGTCAAAATTTGGAGAGAAAACTAAGTGTTTAAGATGTTCTAAGGAGATTTTATGACTAAGGAATGTTCTAGTAATCACTAAGGGTTGTATTGGTGAAAATGGATAAACTATGGAGTTCTTGAGTACTAGGTAGACCTAGTGATGTCTAAGAGGGACTAGGGGTTATAATGGTGAGTTTTATGCACCAAAAACCATGGTTAAGGAAGCTAGGAAACTTGTACAAAGTTTGAAGGAAAAGTAAGGTATAATGACTTATAAGGATGTAAGCATGTGCTAGATTATATATGGCTTTGAGAAGTTTAAGTAAAGCAAATGGGTGTGCAAAATGATGCTTGAGGAGTAGTTAAGATGGTGGTGAAGAAACATAATGATTAGTTGAGGTCTTAGGCAAAGTCACAAGAGGGAAGTGTAAGGAATCAAGTGTTAAGTGTAAGAATTTTGTAAGAAGTTGAGTGTCAAGTTTGGTGATTTTTGAGGAAGGTTTAGTACATGTTTTAAGGTTTTTAAACATGTAGGAAACATGTGGAAAGATTGTGGAATGAGTGGAAAAGATTGGGTGAATTTGGAGTTCAAAATGAGGAGAAAAGCACTTTGGAAAATAGGTTCTACTGTGGACCGCCCTAGGGACCGCCCCTGTGGGGAGGTCCAGGCAAATCGTGCAGGAAATTAGCTTCTGGTTGGGACTGCCCCTGGGGACCGCCCCAAAGGGGCGGTCCAGTGCAGAGAAAAAGAAAATTTTTGTTTTTGGCTTCTAATGATGGGGGATTGAATGGTAATGGTAGTAGATGATGTTTAGGCTTGTTTGGTGACATGTAAAGGCCTTAAGAGGTGTAAACAAGTATAAGGTGTAATGAGAAGTGATTAACTTATATGATTAAGTTTAAATTACAATGACTTAGTGGTCCAACATTAGGGAGTGATGATGATTAGAAAGATAAGCATATAATGACTTAAGAGATTAGGGTAAGTAAATGATATTAAGTGTTTAAGGTTAAGTTGGTAAGAATTTAAGAAGAGCTAGATGGAGATTGATATGTAATGATAATATAAGGTGTTTAAGACATGTTTGGTGAGTGACAATGATAATTAAGTGGGTGAATAGGTATAAGGAATGAGGAGAAGTGATTCACTTAAGATTAAGTTTATAAGAACTTAAGTGGTATTTAGTTGGAAATCATTAGTGATTAAGTAAGCTAGGTTAATTAAAAGTAATTAACCACCAAATTCGATGAATGTTTTAGGGTTTGAGAATTTGGACTCCAGAGGAGAGTAAGCAACCGAACGACCAGCGGTGAACGGTACAGTTCTCTTGTGACCTGCTTGCTAACGAGGTGTCCCTTGGCTTGTGTGCTATTTGTTTTGTGTGCTCACTAAACAAGATAAAGCATGCAACCGGAATATATTATATTTATTGTATTGTTGTGTGATGTTTGAAAACTAACACAACATACCGTGAGAACTTACTAACCAATGTTTAGTAAGGAATTGAGTGAGACTAAGGAACGCCCCCTAAGAAGGGACGATATGAACCGAAAGAGGTTAACCAACAAACAGGGTCTTGAGATTACTACTAACTGGAACTTGAGTGAGGAAACCCGGGACCGATCTCCGGTCATGCATGCTAAGGAAAGGGGGTCGGTATCTATAGCAGATTCGACTTCCGCTTAAGGACTTGTCTTCGGACTTGTAGCCTAGGGCCGGTTGCCGGCTCAGCTACGCTGGACTCCCGTCCAGAGTAGGTGGCATTAAGATGGTGTGGTGGGATCACCTAAATCCCAGGTTCGAATTAAGCTACAACCATTCCCTTCCAGGAACAGTTTGTATATTGAGATTAAGTTAAGATTAAGATTAAGGTAAGGTTAAGATAAGTTGCAACCGTTCCTTTTTAAAGGATGGTTTGTATTATTAAGATTAAGATAAGCTACATCCACTCCTTATTAAAGGATGGTTGTTTCTCAGGTTAAGATAAGACTAAGATTGAGGTGAGATAAGGATGGACTAAGATTAAGAGGGAACATTACTTAAGGAGTTAAATAACTAACTCTCTAATTAAGGGAACGCATTTAAGTCGTTCATTGTGTGTGAACTTTGATTGTTCATATATGGATTATTGTTTACAACATTTACTATTATGTTGTGCATTTAATCAACCCCCATGCTATCGACAATTAGTCGTCGTAGCCACGTTAGCTTGGGGGCCATGAGGGGATCGTACCAGCATTCGTGCTGACCCCCTTTGGGGGCTGTTTTTACTACACAGGTACATCAGGAAGCGGCCGTCGCGAGAGTAAGAAGGGGGTACAAGTGTTACGGGTTAAGTGTGGCCTACGAGTTGTGCATGTACACTCGTATGGCAATTTGAGTTAGTAAGATGTATAGGACGTGAGGGGGTTGTAAGAGGGATATGTAATTGGTTAAGGTTGTTGTACTAATGTTCGGTATATTCTGTAGTCAGACCGTGGCAAGGTCCTGGATTGTAAAGAATTCCGCTGTGACATGTTTATATATATACTGTTAAGTTGCGAGACCACATCTGGATTGAGTTGGGGTGTTACAGTGTTATATTCTAGTCTAGCGTAAAATCCAAAGTCTTTTAAGCTTATATGTGATCCGTGGGACCCAATGAAACATGTGACATGTCAACGTGTTTTGTTGGGTCCCACAGGTCATATATGAGCTTTAAAAACTTTGGATTTGTCGGTGAACAAAAATATAACACCTTAGCATCATCCATGTAAAGTTTTATCAATTTTGGACAACATTTAAGCATCTTTTTAGTTGATCAAATATTAGAAAAGTTGTTGGATGTAAAATAAAGGAAATCGCATGGGTGGGCAAAGTAATTTTTGAAACCTCGTAGGTGGGATGTGTAATTTCATCAAACGTCATGGGTGAGGATGTAATTTTCCCTAATTTTTAAACTGATAAAAAAGATAATTTGAAAATGTATGGTACAAATTATGGTAATTAATTGGTACTAGTTATGATGCTTAATGGTAGAAAATGATACCACAGTTTAATAATTTATATTATAGGGAAATTACATCCCCACCCATGACGTTTGGCGAAATTACACACCCCACCCACGAGGTTTCAAAAATTACTTTGCCCACCCATGTGGTTTCCGTTATTTTACATCTAGCAACTTTTCAAATATTTGATCAACTTAAAAGATGGTTAAATGTTACCCAAAATTGACGAAACTTTACATGGATGATGCTAAGGTGTTATATTTTGGTCTAGCGTGAAATCTAAAAAAATTTTAAGCTCATATGTGATCCGTGGGACCCAATGAAACATGTGAACTTATTTTTATTGGGTCCCACGGGTCATATACGACCTTAAAAAACTTTGGATTTGGCATTGGATAAAAATATAACACCTTAGCATCGTCCATGTAAAAAGTTTCATCAATTTTGGATGACATTTAACCATCTTTTAAGTTGATCAAATATTTGAAAAGTTGTTGGATGTAAAATAACGGAAACCACATGGGTGAACAAAGTAATTTTTGAAACCTCGTGGGTGGGGTGTGTAATTTCGCCAAACATCATGGGTGGGGGATGTAATTTTCCCTAATTTATACCAATTTTTCTATCAATTAAGCACCATAACTAGTACCAATTAATACCATAATATGTACCATACATTTTCAAATTATCTTTTTTATCCATTCAAAATAAATTATATTATGTCATAAATTCGTCTACAAAATAGAATATAAATAAAAAATAATTTCCAAATATTAATCAAAAATTTTATTTTTAATATATAATTTAAAATGTATAGTTAAAAATATGGTAATTAATTGGTTAAATTATGGTAATTAATTGGTATAAATTAATTAAATTGGTAGAAAAAATAATTTCAAATTGTATGGTAAAAATTATGGTAATTAATTTTTTGAAATTATCATAGTTTATTGGTATAAATTATGGTTATATTGGTCTAAATTTACAGAAAAATTAGTATAAATTATGTGTTTAAAACTCTATATTATTTTTATGGTACTAAATAATTTGAAAAACGTCTAAGAAATATTTAATTTTTTCAATGTTTTATGATATCATAAATATTTTTTTATATAATTTTTTATAATATTTTAAATATATGATAGTTACCTATTTTAATAATATTTAATTTTTTTGTGAATTTTAGAGAATTTTTAACACTTAGTGGCATATTGTGAACTTCAAAACTACTTTGTTAACTAGTAGTGGTATTTTTCTCTTTTTGGCTGCTAGTCAATGACATAGTGGCATTTCATGGACTTTTGCAAAAATAGAGTGGTATTTTGTGACTTTATTTTTTTAGTGGCATTTCATGAATTAGCAAAAAATATAGTGTCATTTCTTGAAATTTCCCTAGAATAAATAATCTGCAGCGTTTGTTTGTGGAGCCCAGAGAAAGATAAGTTTTATCTAAGTGGTGAAACTCAATTGAGAATGAAGCCTAACTATGTGAGTTTTTGAAATACCCCGAACTTAATTAGGGTGATTAAATTACTCTAATATAATATTGAGGGCCTATTAGTGCCTAATAAATCTTGGTAAGGAAAATAAACCCAAAAGAAAAGAGAAAACTCATAAAAATCAAAAAACACTAAAATGAGCGTTAAGTGACCCTAGGAGGAATACAACCTTAAAAAGGGTATTGTATGGATTTTAAAGGCTTAATGATGCCTAAATAATATATGGGAACAATTCCCGAAGAAAAAAGATCCAAATAACGAGTTAAAATGCTAATAAAGCTTTAGCGCACGTTTTTCGAGAAAACCCGAAAACGTGACTTTGAGTGGTCAAATGAGCCCGTAAAAGTTATACTTCATTAAATAACTATAAATAAACATTAATGGGAGCTTAATAGCCATTAAAATTAAAGAAACGAGAAAATTCCAGAAAACGGGTCCGGTTAGTGAATAGTGCTAAAATCGGGTAAATTAACGAGCATTTTCGGTAAAAGACGAAAAACGCTCCAGCTTGTAAATGTAGGGGCCGGTTTTTTTATACAGCAAGGCAGCCCACTATACTAGTAAATAAGCTAGAAAGGAAAAGAAAGAAAGAAAAGAAAAAGCAAAAAAGTACAAAAGCTACCTTTCCCGCTTTCTCCTCCCTCACTTTTTTTCCTCTTATGTTTCCTCCCTCTCTTTCTCCCAGCCGGTTCCTCCCTCCTCCTTGCTGCCGATTTGAGTTCTTCAACCAGCCAACAATGGCTCCCTCACTTCCTCTTCATGCCCAAGCTCCATTTGAGCTCCAAATCAAAAATAAATTACATATTTGAACTTCCCTCATCATTCTCTATCTTCCTCTCTTTTCAAAATCTGAAAATGGTGAAGTTCATCTCCATTGGTTTTCCCCATTTGAAGAGAAAATAGCATCAATGGGTAGCTTGGAGTCTCCTCTCTCCTAAGGTAAAAATATTCATGAAAAACTCATTTTTCCTCCTCCTCTTGTGTTGGCCGATTTTGCCCATCCTCATACATTGTTTTCTTCTTGTTTTGGAGCTTCATTTCAACCCTCCAATGGTGGAATAATTCCCTTCTTGATTCAAGGGTGAGAACCCCTCTTAAAAAGCTCCAAAAGGTAAACCCTAACTATGGTGTTCTAAACCTTGCATTGAATTTGTGTTATCCTAAGGGTTAGAATTTTAATTGTGTGCTTTTTGTGTAATTTGGATGTGGGATGGAGTTTGGTAACTCCATCACCTATGTGACCAAAATTGATAATAGGAGGAGCAAGAGGAGAATTCAAAAGAGAAACTTGTGAAAATGAGGTAAGAAAACTACCTTAATAACTATCTTGATTGTATAAGAACTTAGGGTGGGTTAAATTGATTAATGAACCCAAAATATGAAAAAAATGATGTGTTTAGTTGATTTTTAGAGAGCTTGTGAATTGTTGGTTTGAATTGAGGGCCTTGGAGCCAAATGATTTGAGTTTGTGGTTATATTGTGGTTTAGTAAGATTGTTGAGCTATATTGTTGTTGGAAGAGGTTTGGTGGATTTTGATTTGGTATTGTGTGATGGTAGGACCCTATAAGGGTGTGGCTAGATTAGGAATGAAATTGGTGAGAGTTGATGATTTGGGATATGTTAGGTTTCTGGGGAGGTTATGGTAAAATTTTGGTAGAAAAGTAAGTGTTTTAAGATGACTTAGTGTATTGGAGAATCTAGGTGTTGTAGTGTTGTTTAGAGTTGAGTGATAGCCTTGAAATGGCATTTGGAGAACTAGAGGAAGGAGGTAAAAATCTGTAGCAAATAGGTATTGAAATGCTTTGGAAAAGCTAGGAAAGAAATGGTGTTTATATCTTGTGAAACAAGAAGTGAACTTGGGTTTAGAGGATGCAATTGTCTAGGAATGACTTGTAATGGTCATTGATGCATTTGGTGAAGTTGGTAGGATGTAAAAACTAGCAAGAAGAAGTTAGAATTGCAAAAGAGTGCAAAATGCAAAATGTGAGAAATTGAATTTGTGGAATTTGAGCAAGAATTGGGTAGTGGATTTAACCAATGATTTGGAGTGGTTTAAGGAGTGTTTTGAGGTGTTTAATTATGTAGGAAACTTGTGGAAAGTTTATGGAATGATTAGGGGTGGATTAAGGGTTGATTTGGGGTTGAAAAATGACCTTAATAGTAGTTTTTAGCAGGGTCCAGGACTTAGGATATGTACCAAGTCCTGGACCAAATTGAAAAATAGGTCGAGAGTTCACCCAGGCATTGGTCCGGGACCTAGGTCCAGGACCAAGTCCCGGACCACAAGCAAAATATGGCCGAGAGTGATTTTCTACATTGGTCCGGACCAGGTCCTGGACCACCCCTAGAAATGCATAAAAAGTGTTTTAAAGTGCCTAGACATGGGGGATTGGATGGTATTGGTTTTAGGAGTTGTTTGGTGACCTTTAAAGGTCCTAAGAAGTATAAACAAGTGTTAGAAGTGAGTGAGTAAGTTGTGAGTTTAAGAACATTAAGTTAAACTGAAATAACGGGATAACGGGGTAAGTACGGGAGTAGCAATTATGCACCTACCGTAGTGTTTAAATATTAATTGAATCATTTGACATGTAAACAGTGGTTCAAGAGTAAGACATAAGGAACGAGTGTGAACCGAGGAACGCAAGAACACCTGGTAAAGTTAACCCCGGTGAAAGGTATGATTTCCTCATGCTCTGTATCCTAACTTGGTTACCCCGATTTGTGTGCTTGTTTGATTGTGTGATCACCTAACAAGATAAATGCACGAATCGGATTGTTTGTACTTGTTGGTGCTTGTATTGTGTTGTTGCTTGTTGGTTTGTAATTTGCACCGAAGTTTGTATAATTCATGAAATGTGAATTTGAATGAATTGTTTGAATGTCGAATGTGTATGGTAGTGCGACTCATAGTTGAGTCTTGTGTGAGTAGAGACTCGTAGGAAGAGTCAAGTGCGAACTAATAAAAGGTGGAAACACACTAGAACTATCGAACCAATACACGGTAACATAAACCTACGAATTCACTAGAACGTGAGAAAGTATACGGGAGTAGTAACCTCCCGATAACGGTTAGAGAACCAAATTGATTTAATCCACACAATAATTAATAGTGGAAGTAAATGAGTAACCTCTACTAGAGGACTTGATAATTGTTCAAACAATGAACCGTGAGTAAGTAAAGAATGGTAAGGGATCACCAAACCCCTTGGAAAGATATTCGAACCCCAATGAGAGGAACCGACTAAAATAAACAATGTCACGAACTGAGAGTATTCGATAAGTTGGATAAAACCTTAATTCTTGGAATACTAGACATTGAGGAAATTCCCTAAGCCAATAGATGTTATCGAGAGAGATGCTTCTAGGCTAATGCTTGAGATTGTGAATTGACTCCGAGAGTGGAGTTTTGGGAATTTGAGTAGTACGGTAGAGAACTGGACGTTAGTGGACTTGAGGAGTTATATGCTTAGCCCCTTTTGTATTTGTAAGCCGGTGGTGGGTCTTGTGTATGACCCTACTCAGAGGTCATGAGAATGACTTAACATTTTCCTTGAGTATTGAGTATTGCTTTGAGAACCTGAGTATTGGAGTATTGAGTTGAGCATGTGAACATTGAGAATTGAGTTGTTACCTGAGAGGCTTGAGAACTTAAGTATGAGTGCAGAATTGAGTTGAGTATTTGTAGAACTTGTTGAGTTTGTGAGTAAGGGTACCCAAGAGAGTGGATAAGGCAATGATTAATTAAGTAAGGCATAGTGAGGTAGTAACCCTCAAGCCTAAGTAAAGAACTATTAAACTAACCTCTTGATGTGTGTGTTAGTGTTTGTGTTCCTCGTTGAACCTTGAATGTGTTAAAATACATATATAATGTATTGTTGTACTGCATGATGTTTGAACTAAAATGAACTGCATGCTCTCGACCAAATAGTTGGCATACCCTCGCTAGTACGCGGGGTATGCGGAAGTCATATGCAGCAATTTTGCTGAGCCTCTTGGGGCGATGTTTTTATTTTCCAGGTACAATGAAGCCGGTCACCGTTCGAGAGTAGGACGGGGTTGGGATTAAGCAAGGGTAGTTGTTAATTAATTGTATTGTTGTATTATGGAAATGTATGACCGAAAGGTCATTAATAATGTTGGGAATTGTAGTTACTCGATATAGTATTAAATGGAGATTGTATTGTTTACCATGGGATTGAAGGTTGTATTTGGTTTGTGATTTGGTAAGGGAACGAAATGTATCATTTGGATAGTGAACTCGGTAAAGACCATCAGACCGATATTGTGAATGTTGTTGTATTGATTTGTTGTGTTGTGTTGGCCTTGTTAGTCACGTGGGTGACTAACGGCATTGTAATACCCGCCGTTGGTAGTTAGATTTCGCTGCTTGAGTTGGTAATTGAGACGGTTAGAAGATAATGGTGTGATTACCGGTAGGGGTGTTACAAAAAGTGGTATCAGAGCGAAGTATCGCTCTGATGGTCTAATACGAGTTAGGTATTAGACTTAGGGTAAGGGTTGAGTGTTAGCGTGTGAGGCACGCTAGATAGGAACTTCCAGTGTGATCTGGATACCTACATAACCATTCCCGCCCTCCGCAACCCCCATTATAAGTTGGGAAAAGAACACCGAGAGATGGAAAGACATCTCATACTGGGTAACCTGATCTGGCAGTTGTAAATAGACTTTGAGAGAGAAAGAACTGGCACACAGTAGATTCCAAGAACAGAAATCTGGAGACGGTTCCCGTTTGAACGATGATCCCCGTGCTTAACGCAGGGATTGAGTAATTCAACAGCAGGATTGAAATACCCCAAACCTAGTTATGTTGTTTAAACACCTAAATAGGGTGTAACAAGACTAAAAAGAGTCTTAGAAACCTTACTAAACAAATTTAAACAAAAAGGAAACACAAATGTGCTTTAAAGTCAATAAGAGCTAAAATGTGCTCTAAGCTTGGGATAAACTTGAGTAAGACCTAATGAGCTTACCAAGACTTCATTTATATACTAATGAACATATTAAACCAATTACCAAAGAAAACCAAGCTTGAAAACAAGTTAAAACACAAAATGTGCTTTAAGAAGTCTTAAAGCACGTTTTTGAAAATTGTCTTGTAAATGAGTTTTGAATGGCTAAATGTCCATCATTACTCTTAAATATATATGTGTACTATATAGTATCACATTTGGGTGGCTATATTAGTGGGAAATCAAAAATTTCACTTCTATGTGCCTTGTATAGGTGAATAGTACTTTTTATAAGCTAATTTGTAACATATGTTGTATTAAGTAATTAAATTGACAAACAAAGACTATATTACCCTCATTATACTTAGGGGGCCGGTTTTCTAGGCTTGGTGACTCACCACTCTCTTATTAATGTATTAAGTAAGATAAGATAAGTAAATAAACTACTTTTTACTTTTAACACATAAATATCTTCTTAAAGTAAATTCTATCTTCATTCTCTCATTTCCCTTCCTTGCTCACACGGTTTCCCACTCATCTTCTCCTTCTTCTTTGTTCTCTCACGAAAACCACTACCACCATTAAAACACAAGCTTTGACCACTTGCTAAACTTAGCCACTTGTCCAAATCAAAAACAAAT